>CM072823.1:69655849-70375647 GCA_036937905.1 Salvia rosmarinus
ACCAATTGCAAGGCCGCCATTCGATTAATCTCCTCAAACTCCAAATCTCAGCTCGTTCTGACCTGTTCCGCAAACAGATCAGAATATGCACACATATGGGGGAACCCAAAAAAGATGCAGCATTTAAAAATACGATTGCCTGGGCGTAACAGAAAATGCACAAATGAATACTTACGGCGGAGAAATGGACAACGTCTGAGTAAATTGGAAGGAAGGTGAGAACAAAATTAGGGCTAGGGCAACAGAGATGAAAATAAGGGTTGAGATAAGTAGGGTTTTCCCTACCGTCGGAGCAATCATCGAAGCAACTGTCTTAATTCGTGTTTGAGAGAGAGAGGATCGATTGATCTACTCTTCACTGGTGAAAGTTATTTAAAGTGGAACGAGACCAAAATTTTCAGATCGCATTCTGTTATTTAATTATTTTTAGGTAATTTCTTTCAGTAGTTTTTTTTGTTCTTTTTGAGTTGGGTTCTTCCAAGAGTACTTTTTTTCTCATGACAAATTTAGGGCCTCAGAAAATATGAGAGCGTAATTTAGTCGTGCCAAACTGAATATCTTCAAATTCTCGACTTGTTTAACTAAAATATGTTTTCCATATAAAATTTTATTTTTTGAATTATGTTCTCGTGAATGTTCTTCATGCACATTTAAAACATAAATAAATAAATAAACAAACAAACTAGATTAACGTTTAAGCTAATTGGGTTCATTTTGTTATCGTATTATCATGGCAGGACGCGAGAATTCTTGTCATATCGATTTTGAATGAACCATTCAAACATGAAAAATACTTCAAATGTTTTTGTCCCTTTGATATTTTCTTATCCACAATATCACAATATGTCTCAATCCCTGTTTTTGGCTAGTCATGTCTGAAACTGAAACACTACAGTAGTATCAGATATCTAACCAAATCTGAATCTAAACCACTCAGCAACCATCACTTTCATCCGAATATACTTCTTGAGTTGTCAAACTCACACGCCCTCTATTCCTCTCATGAGCTTCGCTGCATCTTGAATCGCAGCCGAAGTGCTCCGCTCCATCTTCTCCGCGAGTATATCCGTCTTCTCCGCGAATCTAAACCCGATCAGCTTGTTCCTCAACACTTCCACCGTCGTATCACCAGGCGGTATCCCTTCATCAACCATCATCTCAAAATACCTACAAGCTTCTTCAAGCTTCCCTCTCTTCTTACACAGCCCATGAATCATGACACTATACGTCGAAACACCAGGATGAAATCCCCTCTTCTCCATCGACACCCAAACTTTCTCAACTCTATCAAACCTCCCGATTCTGATCAGCATTTTGAGCACCATATTGTACGTATGCCTATCCGGATCGCACCCAACTTTATCCATTCTTGAAATCAGATTAAGTGCCATGTTCACCTCATTGTGATCACAATGGACAGCTAGGATAGTGTTGTAGCTCCATGTGTCCGGCTTCACCCCTCCCTCGATCATCTCGTTCAGAAGCTCGTACACCTCGTCCATTTTACGGTTCCTGCAGAGTCTCTTGATTATGCAGTTGTAGGTGAACACATTCGCCACGAGATTGTACCTTTTCATCGTGTCTAGAACCCTAAAAACCGAATGGACATCATCCGCATCGCAATAAGCACGGATAAATATCGAATACGAGTAAGCATCGGGTTCGAGCCCTTTGCTCCTCATCCCTCGAAACAGCTCGTAAGCTTCATCGGCTTTCCCACCTTTGCACAATGCGTCGAGCACGCTGTTCCAAGCGAGCAAATCTGCCACGCACCCTCGTTGAAGCATTTCGTCGAACAGCTTCCGTACATGACCGCACTCACCAGTTTCGCCCCAACCTTTCATCAAAATACTGTATGTTTTAACACTCGGATTCAATCCACCATCATCTTTAACGTGATCGAAGAACTCTTGTGCGTATTTCACATGCTTCCTTTTACACAAGGCGAATAACAGCTGATCAAGATCATCCAAACAAGGCCTAATTCCGAAATCCAGCATCTTATTAAAAGCCCTAATCGCATCTCTCGGTAAATTAGCTTTACTATAATTCCTAAAAACAACCCAGAGAACTTCTCGCGTTACTTCACAAGATTCGGTGCTTTTCATCTCCGTCAAGAAATCCCATAAAAACGGGAACTCTCTGCTGCTACCGAGGATATCAACAAGAATGTGATAGCTCTCTTTACTGTGTTGGAAACCCGGGATTTCCTGAGCCCAACGGAAGAGTCTTTGAGCTGAGAAACCGAGATTGCTGCACCGTTTCAAGACTTGTTCGACTAAATCTGTGGAAATCTGTGGCGCGAATGGAGCCAGCGCTGATTCAAGGTCGTGCTGCGGCTCTCTGTAGTCGCTGAGAATGCGGGAGAGATCGTCGACGAGGATCTGGGGAGGAGGGTTTGAGATTGTTTGGTGGGATTGAAGGGCGATTGAATGAAGTGAGAAATGCTTGGCGTTGTAGGCTGTTGCAGGATAGTAGAGAGAGGAGAGACGACGGGTGAGTGATCTGACCGCCATTGATGCGATGCAGGGAAGAGGTCGAAGAAATGAGAAATTGGACTTGGGTGAACAAAATTTGATAAATATTAACTTCATTCTATCTACGATACATTTCTTTTCATCATGATTAAATAAGTACTAAAATAATTAAATAATAAAAATATATAAATTCTATAATTTTAAAAAGATAATTATTTTCTAAAATAAAACAAATTATCTTGAAAACAAACAATTATTATTATGTTAATATTATTAATAACTATATTTTTTCACTATTATTATATTATAATTATGTATTGTTAATAATTACATTTATTTATTATGATAAATCCCACTATATTATTAGTATTTATTATCATCATCATTATTATTATTATTATCAATTTATAAGATAACAAATAAATAAAAATAATTTCGTTATAAAAAACTATTTAATCATATGTTCACGGGAATAGTTAATACTACATGGGAGAGAATGAATGAAAATCAAATGTTCATGGGAATAAACATTCGTTCGGGAATGATCATTTATGTCGTAAAAATCTTACCAGCCATAGAATTGGAAATGAACGCAAAAATCATTGTTCAATTCTTATTTCATTCTTACATACGAACCGACACCTTAATCTTTATTATAAGCTAATTCGTTGTTTATTACAATGGATCAAAGATTGATAATTTAAGCTAACATATTTTTTATACACAATCACACGGACAACAAAATTTAATAGGACAAAACCAAATTAATCGTTGATTTAAATGAGTACCAAAAAATTGACCAAAACAGCTCACAAGTTTTATTTAAACTCTCATTTTTCCAATCCTAGATGACAACTATTAAAAATCTAAGAAACTGGAAAGCAAGACAAAATATTGAAGATTATAATAGAAGAAGAGAAAAAAAATACTTTTTAGCTAACTAATAAATGAAGAAACTGAAGAGTCTCGTGCTTATCCAACTTATCCATAAATGCAAGAATCGCATTATCCTATCAATATAATTGATGAATCCTAATAATAACGACAAAAATATTTAATTACGAATATTATTAATCATGAAAATAAACTTCATTTATAACTAGTTGAATGGTATATGACTAGAACGATTTTTCATACAATCATGATCTACATAATAAGGAAAAGGTTTTGGTATAGGTTTTTCGTAAGTTTGGTGGCCGCACGGTGACGGAAAACGGGAAAAGGTCGAGGAAGTATGGTCGTGGAAGGAGGCACCTATTTTCTTTCGTCTTCTCTTTTTTTTAATTAAATATATAAATTTAAAGACATAAAAACTAGTGTAAAAATGCAAGGACATTCCCAAGGAAAGGGATCCAAGAAATAAAAACACATGCCCCCTTTTCTTTTTTTGGTTCACTGTGAAGGAGAAATGATATTATACGACCTGGGTTGGACAAAGTGGACTTGAATTTGGGCTTCTATTATTTTCCTTTTTTCTTATGAAAGCCCAAAAGTTTTAGGTACATCTTAATGTAACCCAATTCTATATTTCAAAAAATTTATCACGAGTTGAACACATCAAACGCATACTATGGGTTTGGCGCATCACCTGATTTTAAGTATGGTTTCACATGTGTGTGTGGTTTCAAGCTATTGCGAGGCGTGGGGTTTCTGCAAACAGCTTGCAATGGGTAGCGGTGCGGGTTCATGATATCAAAAAAAAAAAAAAAAAATCGACAAATAAATTCACATAAAACTACAGTCTAAATTTTTTCAAGGTGTTACACTAACTAGTCTTGCAAATCAACGTACGTAACAATCAAGTAGATACATTTTTCTAAAAAGGGTTGTATTATGTCAAAATTGAAAAGGGCGGAGAAAGAACAAAAAATGGAGTTCGCACTATGTATAAGTTAGTAGTTAGAAATAATATTGTCCACGTATGTGACAAATGATGTTACTTCAATTTCAACTTGAATATTATTGACTTGGCTTGTTTATATGGAATTAATACATATTTGAAACGTTATGCAATAAGCTTTTAGATTTAAAATCATATTACTTCAATATGGTTGAGGCGTATCACTTCTTCTTTTTACGTATTTTATATTTATATGTTTTTGTGGAGAAGGAGAGCTGTCATCTTCTTAATTTGATGATGCTAACTTTAAATTTGTAACAAAGTGTTAAACATAATAGCGAGTATAATAATAATAATAATAATAATAATAATATAAGCTAGGAGAAGGCTATGATAAGGTTTGAACTATAGATCTCTCTCTTTATATAGAGAACGTTCATTCATTATTTGGATATCTCATAGAGATGTCAATTTAGCTTGAAACCAACAAGTCAATTCAAATAAATTGAGAAAAAAAATAAGATTAAGGCCAAAACTTTTTGAGTCCAATTGGCCTGAACACGAAAAATAGTCAAATCCGATAGAATTGATCCGAAAATCTAGTGGGTTAGTCTTATCGATCAAAATTTTCTTTATTACTTGGTTGTCAAACTTTAACTCTATTCTTTAATTTGATAAAAAATTTTGATACCTGTAGAATGTGTTTTAGTCTTCTATGATGCCTAATAAAAGATCTTCTAATATAAAATTGAAAAATATAATCATTTGGATTAAATGTGTCAAATCGTTATCTCTCATGATGTAACTTATTAGTTATTATGTCAGTTGATATTGAAGTGACACTTATTTTTATATCTAATAGGAAGTTAAATAGTTTGATTAAAAAAATATGATCTAATTTTGTTGCAAGAAAATAATCATCTAGAATATTCATAAATATTATAAAAAAATTCATAAACATTTTTACCCGACATGTTAGCTCAAAATCAGACGAGTTAAGATTAGGGCCAAAATAGTTTAGCTCGAACAAAGAAAATAAGTTTGATTAGACTAAACTGAAAAATAACGCGAAATCTGACACCTTTAATATTCTCGAAGGTACAAAATATAATTATTATAATAATACATGTGACACAAAATAATTAATTATTGCTTCCTGTACCAAAATATATCTACTATTTTTCTTTATAATTTAAAAAAGTTATTTCTTTTTCATATGCCTTTTATATATATTTAATTTAGAACGATTATATAATAAAGCATTTTATAAATGTCCATTTCACGCATATATATATATATTAACATGTATACGTGGCTCTGCGTAGTAGATCAACCGTCCAGTTATTAATTTTTCTCATTGACATGTATACATATTAACGTGTATACGTGACTCTAAATACTTTTAGTAATTGTAATTATGTAATTAATATTTTTTTCAAAGAGTTCGTCTTTCTGGACTCCAACAATACGCAACTGTATTAGGAGAAATAAATAACTCCCAGTTATAGACAACCCGTAATTAACTTGCAATTATTTGGTATATGTATGATTGAGTCCCTACGAGAGATGCGATTTGTTAGTATAATGACTAATTATGCATTCGTTCTTTAATTATTTAACTACAAAATTATTCTAATTAGCAGGTTTACTTGAGCGATTTGTTAATCGGTTATTTAATTTGTTGCCCGTAATAATATATGTTCCCTTTGGGGAAGGTGAAGCATGAAAAGGACATTAACATATTTAAATGTGCACTAAGATCTGATATTCATTCACAATATCACTTTATTTCAAAAGGTCGAGACGAGAATCAAGTCTAATTATTGAAATTGTCAACTGTATGATTTAAGAAGAGATATTTCTACGTCTTATTTAATTTTGAGCTTCGCAGATGGGTGCTTCAATAATTTGATGAATTTGACGTTCACGGACTCAAAGGAACCCTCGTGTTGGATTTTTAATTTTTATTTTCACTTTTGTTGTGATAGAGGAAAATAACACTTTATTGGTCGCAAAAATGGTGTTTCATTTTTTTAAGATCATCTCATTATTATTGATTTATTCTAAATTATACACAAAAGTCTCGAATATCGTAAATCACATTAGGAGAGTAATAGATATTACTTATAAGGTAACACTACACTACAAAAAAAAAAAATTGTATCTTGTGTGCATGTGTTGATCTGGTAGTAGAGTGGTTAATGACCGATGTCAAATATCTCAAATTCGAGTCCACCCCACTGTGATATAGTCTTTAAATTTATGAATTTGTTTTATCAAAATAAAGAAAATTATATATTACGGAGTATACGTGAGATTCAAACTCTAAAATATTTTAACCACAAATACACTCCCTCCACTAGTAGGCTATGCCTATGGAGTAAGGGGAAGGGTGGTATATATGTCCAAAGGGTTCAAGTCATTAGGTGGATTTGAATTTTACTTTTGAATTGGTTTGTTTATTTTATATCCCACATACATTTTGAGTTTATTGATCCTTGTTTTTATGAAATTCCACGACTCCTATTTTTGCTTCGCATCGAATAAATTCATATTTTTATACAGTGACCGGTAAAACACATAAGAAAACCATTGATGTTATCGAATTATAAATTTATTTAAGCCCATTATAAGCATTCTTCGTACATAATTTAGGTACTTTGGGCCTAAATATGGTTCTTCCGCCTAATTAATTAATTACTACGTCATATCAACCCACCTGTTCTAACAACAGGGGCTGCAAACAATGCTGAAGAATTTATTGTGTTTTAATTTTCATTTTAGATGAAATCAATATTTATGAAAGAGGTGAAACCTGTTAGAAACGGGAACGTAGAAATACGAATATAACGTTTAAAGAGAATGATGAATAAAACCGAGGCAAGAGTTGGACTCTTTCTCCGCATGATAATATTACTCCGCTATAGTGCACGCGGTTCAATAACAATTATCTTTAAGATACAACGGTTTAATAAATACGAGTAGTTGCACTACTAGACGTATTTTCGGCGAACTACTAGATAGTCGGGACAGAGAGGATTTTGAAGAATGAATGAATAGATTGATTATCTTCGTTTGGTATGTTTAATCATCTTCTGCAGGGTCCCTTTTATAACCCACGGTGCCTTGTTCGTGAAGTGGTGCGAAGGCCCAACTGCTGACCCGAACCAGTGCATCGATCCATGGCTGATCAGGTTAGCCCAAACCGACGTGCTCCTCGCGACTATGCGTACGTGCGCCTCTAAAGCGCCCTCTCGGACTCACCATAAAATAGCTAATTAAAAAACCCACTAGGGTGCATCATAGATGGTACACACTTGATTATTCCTTATTGATGTGAACTCATTTATATATAGCTTAGAACTTTCTTATTTTTCCAATGTGGGATAGAAACTTATTCCCAACCATTAAGAAGCCAACTTTGTGCATTAATTGTTCATTCATCCCACAATGGATTTGAACACATAAATACACTAAATTGATCTACACAAAATGTAGATTCCAAATCTAAGCTCATATACAATTTATTCCAATAAAACCGAGTTGGAACACGAATCAAATCATCATCGAGAAGAAAATTAATCAAAAACATTGAAACACTTGAAAATTTTCTTCGACGACATAGAAAAAGTGTTTTTCTTCTTCTTTAATTTGCAACACCATAGCAAATTTCAGACAGTTTTAACCACAATTCGTTTAATTTGAAGCTCTTTTGCGATATATAAATTCCCATCATTTTATTCAAAGGAATACCCATCAAAATTTGGCTCGCAATATTTCATGACGATTTTAATGATAATTAATTAAATCAGATTTTAGTGAGAAGCAACGGTGGCAAGTTTTACTGGTGATGATGACATATATTTCACTTAAAGTTAAATGCATAGTGACGAGGCTACACCGCCACAATTTCAATCAAATTAGTTAAAAATCTTTGTCTCGCCTTTTCTTTCATTTTATTCACTGCAAGGAGTGGTAATACACATCATATATCAAATTCACACTGTACAGTGCGTGACAACTCCCAAATTCTTAAGAAATTAATGATAATTAATCAAAAATATAAACAAATCCCAGCATAAACATTCTCATTCTCCTGCACCATACAACTTGTGCATGATTGCACGGCCACCTAATAAGTGGGGTGAGGTTTGAGTTTATTTCAATTTTTACACTAATATTTAACTCATGTTAATACAAACACATAAATTCGGTCCCTAATTCGAAGCTTCTAGCAAAACTTAGTTGGATTCATTTTGTTCTGATCAGCTTAGGCAAAGCGACATCATTATATGCTATCCATTTTAGTGGAAAGTTGATCTTCAATTAAATTTTAAAAATAAATTAAATTTAGGGTTGAATTTTTAACTATGATCAGGGATTACACTTTTCTGCGGATAAACTCTTTCTCAAACTCTAATATGAAATTTTTAGTAAATATTAAATAGGTTTGTGACGAGTTTGGCATATTAGTATCCGTAACATGTTCCGATAGCACATACCCACATTTAATATCGGTTATATATAGGTAGATTATATTTTTATAATGTAATTATAAGCCTCAGTAGTTTTAATTATGTAATTATTTTATAGTCAACTAAATAATTATATCATATTAAATAGTCACACAAATTATTTAGATATTTTATAAATTTAAACGGTTTGATTAATTAATGAGTACTACAACAAAATTTGGGAGATACGGGTCGTAAAATCATATTATAAATCGAATTTGTAAATTCTAAATACACATTCAAATATGAAAAATGCATAATAGATAGATATCCAACGGATCCTTTGTCATTCTTCAACTATGTGAGAGTAAAAAAAAAACTTACCTATTTAAACTTTATTTTTTAACAGAACTAACCCAATTAAGAATCAAAGTTTTTAAAGTGATCAACGGCACCACGCAAGAAGCATGTAGAACTCACTTAAATCTATTAGCTTTTGCTCTCTCTATATGTATAATATTTTTTCTTTTCTTTGCTTGCATCAGTGCAATGTGAAGTCAGCTTGAACAAAGTAAAGTGGAATGATAGACGCTTAGCGTTAATTAATTATGATTATAATTAGTTAAACAAGTGGGCTACCGAATTATTTGTCATTGTTATCAGTTTTTGTTTGCTGCTTCTGGTTTTTAACTTCACTGGAAGTCATTTTCCAGCCGCCGACCGCTACTTTGTTTTCCATATGCGTATAGCAAATTGCTTTTGTGATATAACTAATAATCTAGCGTCCTTTCGAAACATATTAAATAGAATAAAGATTTTAAAAAAGTTCAACGCAACTAACGTGCAAATCGCAGCTGGCGTTTTGCTGATATGAGCTGAGTATTTTAATTTTTTACTCTACACAAAATTGTACGAATTAAGTGATAAACTACTATACCTTAATATCATAATATGTACCAGTGCTTGACATTACATTACCAATATTTTATGTAATAATTGTGAAATGTCTTACACACAAACTTTTCTATTTCTTTTATTTTTGTAGGTAACAAATTCATTTTTGAGGTATAATGCTATGAGAAATCAGCAAGTGTGTATATTTATATTTTTTTCAATGTAAATGTAATTAATATTTTTAGAATGTTCACACTTGCATACGTCTTTACAAGAGTTTTTATGTTTATTTTTTATTACATTAGCATACGATATGCGATAACATTAGTATCTATCATGTGAATATTTGACTAGTTGTAAAAAATATAATTAAAAAATATAAAGTAGGGTATATGAAATGCTTTTGACCAACTTAATTAGCTGTAGTCAATTGTACTCATTTAATTCTAATAATTTATTAACAGAAATAATGCATCGTAGTGCTATTCTTATTTCAGCGAAGTAGAAGTTCATGTTTATATTTTCATTCCTCATTATATCAACCTTGAAAAACATATTAGCTACTCATGATAGAAATTACAGTAATTAATAGCTCCAGCTAGGGATGTCAATGGGTGAGTTATACTCGGACTAGAACCAATAAATAAGTAATGGTTCTGATTCTGGAACCGAACCATTAGACACTGGATCCGGGCCGGAACCGGACCATCAACTATGGGTCTTAAGTGGTCCGGATCTGAGCGGGTCTGGAACCAGAACCGGATAAGAACCAGAACTAAAATCGAAACCGTTGCTTTATAATTTAATGGGTTATGAGTGATTTCGAATCGATATGGATAAAACTAGCTCATTGATAAGCCTAATTAAACTTAGGTTTATCAATATCCGAGTTTTACTCGAACCAGAACCAATAAATAAGTATTGGTTATAGTTCTGGAATCAGAACCAGATCCGGACCGGACCGGACCATCAAACTATGGATCTAAACGGTCCGGGTCTAAAGCGGGTCTGGAACCAGAACCGGAACCAGAACCGCTGTTTTAAAATTTAATGGGTTTTGAGCGGTTCTTGATCGATCCGAGTAAAACCCACTCATTGACATCCTAGCTACAGCCTCCATTTATGGAGAAAACCTACGTAAAAGTTCCTAGCCTCCATTTGTGGAGAAAAACTACGTAAAAGTTCCTAGTGCTTTCAACCTCCATTTATATTTATACACAAACAAATCTGAATTTTGGATATACCTGCTCCAGACTTGGTACATATTTTCTCAATTTTTATTTGATTTTCATGCAGCTTTCTCCATTTCTTATTATCTTCTCATCCATCTTCGAATTTAGAATCCACACGGCATCAGACAATCTTTGAAACTTCTCCAGATCTTCTGATGTGAAGGCATCATGACAAATTTCACTATAGATAAAAGTGATATGACTAATATGTTATTTACTAAGATGAGTTGGAACGAACTTCTTTTCAAAATAAAAAGATGAATTAGAATTTTCAAATGTTCGATAATTTCTAAAAGTTGAGCTAACATGCTTGATTTATATTCAATTGAAAGATGCAGAATTAGAGAAATTCTAATAATAGAGAAAAAAAAATACAAAAATATGTGTATTACCAATTAAAAATAGATAATGCCTACCTGAAAAAAGGAATAGTTAACGGCCCCTGACTGTTTTTCACCTCTTCCTTAGATTGTTGCTCTTGTTGTCTCTGTCTCTTTTAAGGTCCCTGAAAAAGAAATCTGTTCTCGTGACTCTCGCCGGTGATCCTTCCGAGCAAGCCTTCGGGTCATACACCTAGATTTTCTTTTTATTTTCTTAATTTTGTTTAGGAAGACGACTCCTTTTTCATCAATTTTGCTTTTTATTAGAATTCCAAGCCACTTCCGCCCTGCCATTGAGATTTCTGTTGCTGGAAATTGATGCCCATGAAAAACAATTAAAGTTTGATCATTAGGATATTAAATTATAAATTCTTTTAGATCGAAAATTTAAAATATTTTTTTCTATACAATCCTCTATTATGTCTCTTTTCAGCAAACAACGTTGTCATTTTCAAAATTTTACAACTAAAAATTGTGTATCACAAAGTAAAATACTTCTAAAAATTATACAACGATAGTCAATTAATTCATGATGAGATAATATTATAGTATGCCATAGTTTTTTATTGAGTAAATTTTTTGAATAGTTTGCCATAGTTACTTTTATGAATTTAGTAAGTGTACTTGAGCGGGAAAAATATCACTTGCTATTTTAACCACTATTATTTTTCCATATATAGGTATTTGTGTACTTTATTTTGTCATTAATTACATGTTTATGAATATGTACTCATACACACATACATATGTAATAAAAAATAAAGTAATCATATTTGGATGTGTTGGCTTAATAATAGAATAATTAATGACAAAGACGAGTCCACCAGAATACAGTTTATAAAATTAATTATTTATTTATTTAAAAAAAGTACTCACGGATTGAGCCTAGATAATTAAATTGGGTAGCCAACTGTTCACTCTTTTCTATCATCGACCTTCTACGCTCACCCTATTCTATATTTTGGAGTAAATCCAAATAATACCAAAAACCAAGAACACCTTCTCCTTTATTCCACAAAACTATATTTACTATTTTTTAATTAAAATTTCACATACAATTTGTGTGCATCCGTTACTTCAGACATTATCAAAAAGTGCAGTTGGGATAATTCAAATATGAAGAAATATCAAGGCGAAAGCGTGATATGATAAGTTTAAGACTTAGTTTCGTGTTTGGAAGTCATTTTCCATTTGTTCAACTATTAAGATAAGCATCCTAAAGTCAACAAGCATTTACAAAGACAAGAATTTAATTAGAAAAGAAAAATTGTAATTGAGTTCGAAACTAGTCTTTAGTTAGAAACAGATATACGATTATAAACTACAAATCCGGATACTTTAATTTTCTTTTTTCTTTTTTCTTTTTGTAAACCGAGATCATCGTACTACAAAAAAATGTCTAGTAGTTAGATATTTTTAGTGAAACCAAGAGAAATGTTGCAAAATTTATGACATCTTTAGATGTGGCAAAATTTAATTACACCAATACATGCATCAATATATTTTTGTTACACATAAAAATGTATGTAAATTTTGTTACACTTGAATATGTAATAAAATTTGTCACATCTATCCATGTAATTAACCTTACTATATTTAAACATGTTACAATAATTTTTTTTGTTACATATAGGAATATAACCAAATTTTACTATAACTCAAGAGTTTCAAATTTTAATATATATATATATATATATATATATATATATATATATTCAATTAGTTGTCCGATTTTGGTGTTCCAAATTGAGACCTTTTTAGACTTAACATTTCCAAAATAACAGAGATAATAAATTTCAATATAATAGACAATTAATTTGTTAAATATAACAGACATCAAGGCCAAATAAAAAATGTTGAAAGATAAAGAAAAAAGAGAGAGAAAAAGTTCAAATATGAGAAAGTATGAACAAAAAAAATAGTTACACTTTCACATATCAAAAAAAATAGTTACACGTTCATATATAACAAAAATAGCTACACTTATAAATTTCACTAAATTTTGTGACATACTTTTTTTTGTGACATGCATAATAGTTAATCATCCACAAGATGTCACAAATTTATTTATTAACATCCATAGGTGTCACAATTCTTTAAAAATCATGTCACTATTGGAACATTTTATTATAGTGTCGAAAATAGGTCAAGTGAAAGAAAAAAGAAATAAAGTTTTCCTCTACAAATAAATGAGTTGTGGTTCTTTGTGAAAAGAAAAGGTTAAGTTGGAGAATTTAACTTATAAATACAAATCTATAACATATCAGATCTTCACGCACTTCTCTCCTCATATTCAGGCGCATGTGAGATCATACATATATTTCCATAAATATGTTTCACATTCAAATATTCACAACAATAATATAATGTCGCACAGATAGTATTTTTCTAGATGAAATAAATAAAGTCACTAGAAAGTAACATGAAACTGATTATCAAGGCATAAAACACAATTTTCAAAATCTCCCCACAAATCAGTCGAATCTAATGCACAAAAAGAAAAACTTTGTTGTTTGTAGAGCTTTCGAAAAGCAAAATATGTTTCTTTTTCTTTCTTGAAAACAATAATTCAGGTGAAACCATTTTCATCTTTCTTGAAATATTTCTGCCCACAGGCCGACAAATTAAGGGACCTAAACAATTATGAGAAATCGACGTGTCGGTGGGCCCAGCAATTTGATAGATGTTAGCTGTAATAATGATTTCGTTTTAACAAACTTATACTATTAGTTTGATCTAAATCCAAGTTGATACCAGAAAGCTATCCATAATTCACAATCTTAGTCAGCAACGTGGGATCTACGTGTCAAATGTGAGAAGCACCCGACACCTGTACAGGCCCCAACACCTCAAGAAGCAAAACTTCCCTATAAATTCCGTTGCATTCCTCCATTTCTGCCGATCCATCGCCTCTGGCTCTCTCATTCTCCCTTATCAATTTCTCTCTCTCTACACACACAACACGTAGTAGGCGGCGTGTCTCCCACCTTTCTCGATTGTTTCTTACCTTTTATCCCAAAATCTTATTGAAGTTGATTTGATTCCACAAAGATTTTGGGTTTCAAACTTTTGCATTTTTCTTTTTTCTTTTTTGTAAAAATCAGATTATATTTTTAAATATTTAATTTATTGTTGAAGATGAAGGATAACAAGGGAAACCCATTGCGTCTCTCTTCCTTAAATCACATCTCGCTTGTTTGCAAATCAGTTGAAGAATCCACTGATTTTTATCAGAACGTTCTTGGTTTTGTGCCTGTTAGGAGGCCCGGTTCATTTGATTTTGATGGAGCATGGTACGTTGATGAAATTAATCTTGTTTTTGTTTTTTGTTGATGAAATTAATCTTGTTTTTGTTTTTTTGTTGCAGGCTGTTCGGTCATGGGATCGGGATACATCTGCTGCGATCAGATGATCCAGAGAACTTGCCTGCGAAAACTGTGATTAATCCCAAAGATAACCATATTTCTTTCCAGGTAGCTGTTTAATCGAGAATTCTAATTAATTTGTAATCATGATAAATATAATACGTGTTTTTGCACGTAACTGTGTGACACTTCATTGATTGAGGTTGAGGATTTGATGATGAAACCTTTCTGAGTTTCCTTTTCAAAATTAGGTTTTTGGACAATTAATTAATAATTGCTGCAGTGTAGAAGTATGTAGATCCCAAAAAAATACAAAAAAAGATGAACAGAGCAATGTCTATTTTTCAACAAAATCAATCACAATCATAAGTAGAAGTTAGCAATAATAAAATACATCGAACTTCATTATTCACGTTCGCCGCCTTCTTTCACTTTAGCCAAAAACATACAACAGATGCAAATTGTCAGACATTTGTTGTTTGTATGACTAATGCAAAATTTGATGACAGTGCGAGAACATGGCGATGGTGGAGAAGAAGCTGGCGGAAATGGGGATTAATCTGGTGCGGCAGAGAGTAGAGGAAGGCGGGGTATACGTGGACCAGCTGTTCTTCCACGATCCCGACGGGTTCATGATCGAGATATGCAACTGCGACAACATCCCGGTTATACCGTTGGCTGGGGAAGTTGTACGTTCGTGCTCGAGGCTCAATCTGCAGATGGCGCAGCAGCAGCCGCAGCCACAGCAGATCCATCTCCCATGGTACAACCTTAGAAGCTGCGTTAGGTGGGGTTGTACGTCATCAACGCTAGTAGAAATCTGCTCTGGCCAACCTTTTTTTTGTCTGCTTGTAATCGTCTTCACTTTTGTTGTTGTCTTTTTTTCGGTACTTGGCTGTAATAAGATGCTTTCCCTTTCTTCCAGTTGGGATTCCATTTTTCTTACTACTTTCCGTTTACTTTTTCTTTTGGCGCAATTAGTTTTGCTAGGAACAAATACACAGCACCACTCGTCGAATCGTTATGTGTAAAATCTCCTGCAAAATATATTTTCAAAAAGTGAAAAATTGTGTAATAAACTCAACTTACAGAATTTAATTAGTTTCATATTTGTCACCTTTCAGTCACGGAGTTGATCTTTCAATAATTCGTGATTAGTTTTGATCACACACATTGAAATGAAATTATATTTAATATGCTAAATGTGAGTGGGCCTAATATAAGATACTCCCTCCGTCTCAATATTCATGGTACCTTTCTTTTTACACGTAGATTAATAAAAATTGTGTTTTGTATATAAAGTAGTGTGTAACATGAAATTCAAGGTATTTTTTAGTGTAAAATTGTTTCATTTTTTGGAACAGATCAACAATAATGGGACGGTCCAAAAAAGAAAAACGAACCAACAATAATGAGTCGAAGTAAGTATAAACTAGTGCCATCATATCGAATATGTTGTTTCTAGTCAAGATCTTTCATCAATTTGCGATGACTTCTGATCATACTTATTGTAAGTAGAGAAATGACATTGTGTCCAATATGCTAATGAAAGTAGTGACATGTCAAATATGTTTTTTTTTTCTTTAGACCAAAACATGTTGTTTTATTCAGGAGCTAATCTTTCATAAATTTGTGATGAGTTTTGATCATACCTGTTGAAAGTAAAGAAATAATATTATGTCCAATACGTCATATGTATCGAGTCTAATATAGAAAGTAACGCCATCATATCAAATATGTTGCTTATGGCAGTACCAAATTGATGAGACAAAAAACGACGAGCGTATGATCTGGAATAAATTCAGTCGGTCCAAAAATTAGGAAAAATCAAATTGTGGTTTACTTGATTTCATCTTTTTTACTTGAGTTTGTTTTCTAAGGTGTGACAGGCGGGGTGATAGATAATATATTTCCTTATTTAATATATTAGTCGAAGTGGGAGGCCCTCACATTCATTTGCAAGGTACATATATTTAAAAAGAAATTATGAATCATACTGGTTAAGTACTGACTAAATTTTTACCTAAAAAAAGTACTATGACTAAATTACTCCGTCGCTATAGTACATGCATAATAGGTAAAACCGTCACTAAACCATCTCTTCCCTCCCTCCCATGTCTATTTATATTGAGATTTCTAATGTAATATGATCCAAAAATACGTAATACTCGTCAAAATAACATTGTATTCGAGTTTGTTCCATCGGGCTCTATTATGAAGTGTATGTGCATAAAGATTGCATTTTTATCGAGTAATACACATAGCCGTGAACTTAAATCGATCAATCGTTCTATTATACATATGTTTCTTGCAAGCTTATTTCTTTTGACCACGCCGAAATCTTTAGTCCTATAAATTAAAGCCAATATACCAATATATATTATATTAGAAACCAATCTTAATCACTGATTTTATATGATTTTTTAGAGAAAAAATACATCTCAAGACTTCGAACTAGACATTGGCTACAACTTCATTTGACACAACTGTTGCAATCTAACCCATAACAAATTTGGCAAAACCAAAAATTAGGGACATCTGCAGAAACAGGTACCTCCTCATGGGCCGAATAAGATAAATCAAAAATATGCGTTAGATCAACAACTATCATCTATTTATTAAAAGATGTAACGTAATACTTCACATCAACAGACATATCATCCAATCGGACAACAACTTCATGGCTGTAGCATCATTAACATAAGACAAAAAATTGATAGAAACACCATGCCCAATGTCAAGACTATGATAAGGAAAAACGTGTTTTAATACACGAAAACAGTGGGGGACTCAAGGGGATTGGGGTTAGGCTTAAACCAAAAAATTGTATGAATAGTATAGGTTCATGAGAAATTTTTGCAATAGTTCCCCTCTCAAATTTAAGTAAACAGGGAGCCCCTAAAATATATTTTCAGGTTTCAGGGACTGCATACAAAATGTTTTAATTTTTCATTGTGAGGGTTGGATAAATCGGGAAATTGGCTCGAGTTATTTTCTCTGTAAATTAAATTAAATACATAGACTTTTTAGTCTTTTGATATTTTGAACTTAATCGAGCAATCAAAAAGATTGGGTTTTTGGGTTTTCGTATTATTGGTCTTTGTTTATCAACAGATCGATTAGCTTTTTATAACAAATATCAACTCCAAGAAAAAAAATCTTATCATAATGATATGGTTATATTATTACATCCATCTCTTCCAACCTATTACCATGATATAATTCACATCAACAATAAGTTGGCTAAAAAGAAGACAAAAATTAAGCATTATTACACATATGCAAGTACATTACATAAGTAGAATAATAAATAAAAATTGGAACAAATCTCATGATCAACCAATAATTAGGGAAATTTAGAAATTAATTCTACTTAAGTTCCCCTCTTGAGCATTTGCTCAAAGTTTTCCAAAGACTCGAGCCTCTGAAGCTGCAGCTGCTGCTTGAATTTCCTAATGAATGCTTCTGCGCTTGCGTTGATATCTTCCGTCGGCTTCCTCTCCAGCTTGCTCTTCGGCGGCGGCGGAGCCACTTTTTTCACCCCTTCCGCCCGTGCTACGCCGCGTGATCTCTCTTTAAACGCCACGCTTCTGCCATCATTTTCTTCTTCATTTTCATTGATTTTTGGGCAGGAAAAGGGTGATTTGATGGAGCTATTCATTGTGTTTTCTTGTTGGGTGATGATTTTTGTACTCTTCGGTAATTGTTTACCTTAACTGGGATGGGCTGTCTGTATTTATAGAGGAGAAACTGAAGTTGCGTTGTTGCGTAGGAGAGAAGAACTGAATTTGATTCTTCCTTTTAGTTTTCCCTTTTATTTTTGTTTTATTTATTTCGACGTTAAGATAAAAATTAAAAAGGGTATTTCATCCTTGCTTTTTTCTATTTATTTATGCATTAAATCACTTATTTTACAAATCTTGTATATACGCATTTATTATCACACGATCATTTTAAGTTACAAGTTTTGTTCCTCTCTCTTGAGTGAGTGTTACAATCTGGAGTCTATGTATTGTGGCATCAATAATTGACATCTATTCAACTCTAAAATAATTGACATTTATTCAACTCTAAAATAATTGACATTTATTACGCCATTCCTTGATAAGGTGCCCATGCTTAGTCTTTTTCCTTTTCTTTTCTCTTAAGAAAAATTAATTGATGCCAGAGCAAAACCCATTCATCATTTATTATAAATGTCTTAATATATATTATTATATCTTGTTGGTGCATATTTCGTTGTAAGTTGTTCACATTAAAAGTAATGCCCATCTTTCTTTCTTTTTTTCAATTAACAAAAAAATTAAAAATCACATGATATCATGGTAGATTCGAATATGATATCCCAATCTCAGACATAAAACTTGGTATATCAATGTATCCACATATCATATCATATATATATATATATATAATATATATATATATATATAGAGAGAGAGTTAGGTTCAAATGAGAACCATTTTTATTCTAAAAACTAATTAAGAACCAAATGAATTGGGTATGAAAATTGATGAATCCGTTGAGAAAGTTACTGAATTCAAAAATTCAGAATTTTAACTCAGGTTCGAATCCTATGAGGGGCGAAAATTTTTATTTTTTTGGATTCAGAAACTTTTCCAGCGGATTCATCAACTTTCACTATGAATTCATCATTTTTTTGTTCTCACGTTCTCACGATAAAAATGGTTCTCACGTTACCCTCCTCTCTCTCTCTCTATATATATATATATATATATGAATTGGTTCATGTATATATAATCCTTACCATATATAAATGAGAACAATCATGTTCATTGGATTTGAAAATCACATGATTATCTTTAAGTGTGCATCCGAATTTGCATCCGAATTAGTTATATGTATATTTCTACATATAATTGTATATTTGTGTATATGCGTCATAATTTGTATATTGAATCTGAAACACCCATATTGATTTATCAAAGATTAATATTTATCCTTATATTTACAGTGATTATCACTCCGATAACTACTCCCAATATATATATATATATATATATATATATATATATACTAATCATCTTATGTACGTATTAACTGGCTAGGTTTTCTATAAAGATTTAAGTTCTG
Organism: Salvia rosmarinus; assembly: GCA_036937905.1. Classification (NCBI taxonomy): domain Eukaryota; kingdom Viridiplantae; phylum Streptophyta; class Magnoliopsida; order Lamiales; family Lamiaceae; genus Salvia; species Salvia rosmarinus. The sequence goes on from CM072823.1 coordinate 69,675,586, forward strand.
TATTTTATTGGAGAAACTAACCTTACAAGTGATTTTCTATTTCACATTTATATAGAGTTTCTATTTCCAAATTAGTATAAGTAAGCTGATGAACAATTAATGCATACTAAATAAGGGTTTATTGGTAAAAGTAATTAGATTTGCAACAAATTTATATATTCGAAAAAAATACTCTTACCATAGAATTAAATTTTTTTACTTTTAGTTTAACCATATAATAAGATTAAAGTAAAAGAAGCTGACTTTCAAGTAACTGAATAGAAAATTATTGGAATTTGTAGTAAGAAATTACTCACACGAATGTGATTAGAACAACTCATAAAAGTAAAACCTTGCGGCTTAAGCGATGGTAATTAGTAGCCGAAAGCTGCAAACTTATCACCACATTTTTCGTTACTTGTCGACTCAACTGCACGTTGGATTATAGGTTCACGTGTTTAAGCTTGCAATGGCTTCAAGGAGTTTTTAAGTAAGATGTTGTACCAGAGATAGTGGTATCTGAATTAATAATCTTTCGTTTTGAAATAATCCCTTCGTTCACCAAAATCTTTCTTTGATTTTGGTGGCACGGATTTTAATAAATTGTAATAAGTGTAAAGTAAATGGATATAAAAAGGTGGTTTATGGGGATAATAAATGAATATATTAATAGATAGTGGGTGTAAAAACTAAAAAGGTAGAACATAAGTGATTTTTTTTATAAATATATAGATAGATTTAGGGTAAAAATGTGAAATTGATATTTCCAAAAAAGGGAAAAAGAATATTTTTTAGGACGAACCAAAAAAAAATTAAATAAACGTATTTGGTGGACGGAGAGAATAATTATTTGACTAATTAGGTTCCTCGATTGTTTTTAAGTTACAGTCGGAATTGCTGATATTTTATACTATAAATAAATCATCAATATCTTATGATCGGAACACATTAATTAACCAAATTATCAGTTGAGAACTAATCGGTACACTTAAGTATCGCTCTTGACATCTTTTTAAAAGTATCGTGTGTTCCTTATTTGAAAAAACTTTATAAAAATCCATAATCTATATTGAAATATTATCATGTACATGTATATAGTTTATTGAGGTATGTAAGTCCTCGTTTTAACATAAGAAAAATGTTTAACGCGTCAGATATAAATATATCAATCTTTAAACATTTGTCTGTATATGTCAATTTAAGAAAAAATATCATAGGCAGGACGTAATTAAATAAATTTTGATGGATTAAGAATTTAATGAGTATCGGTGCTTTTGGTCGGTTGGATTGGATAATATGGGTCACGACTATATGTGTGTAATTAGATAAAATTTGGGAAGCTCTGCCTAAATAAGGGAGAAAAAGAGGTAAAGAGTGGCTTTTTAGGTACATTGGATACATGCACATGAATGTTCCATCCCAAACGGATATGGGCATGTACATTGCACGTTACTTGACTTTGCTATTAATAAATGATGACATATAAATGTGTGTCAATTAAATTGAGGGTATGGGTCTGGTACCTTCACTATATATACAAATGGGATTATTAATATTTATGGAATCAAATAAAAACTTTTTCTTAAATTCAATTTGAACCATTGATCATTGTATTATCAGAAATTGCATATATAAAGAAATGCTCTTCATCTCACTCTCTCAATCGGCAAGGAAGCTAGCAATGAAGGGTTCAAGTGAGTAAGCACCACCTTTGTCTCCTTCTCAGGTCAAATAGGAACACTTAATACCTCTTTCAAAAGTAGGTATCCGATGTGAGTCACATGAAGCCGATGATGGTCGTGGCGGAGGCAGACGACATTTCACAAGAAAGCTGGTCTCATCCGGAAGCAAGGTTAGCCGATAAGTGAAATAGGTTGTTCGGCACACTTGTCGAAGATGATCCAGATGGACACCAATTCAAATCGGAATATGGTGGCGATCGGTGAAGAGTGGAAGTAGTGGGCTGGTCAACTTAGTGAAAACTCTATAGCTAAATTACTCTATCATAGAAGCCATTCGACTTAATGCGGGAGTATAGAGATGGCAATGTCTGGGATCTGGACCGGATCGGCTGGGTCGAATCCGGATCCGTAATTTTTACTTGGGTCGGGATCCGATCCAGATCCATTGAATTCAAAAAAATTAGATCCAGACCCAGATCCATAAGATCCACAGGGTCCAGGGTCTAGACCCGAATCCATATATTTTCTCTTCTAAAATAAATCCTAAATCAAATATACTTCACAGTAACACCATAATAATAATAATAATCTAAATACATATAACACTATAATAATTATTTCAAAATTCTACAATCATCCTATACAAGAAGATGTTAGTTACAAATTTACTTTTGTTTTCTTGACAGCAAATACTATTGTAATAGTAATAGAAGAAGTAGCACACATATTTTAGCAAATAGATCACTCATATATAAAATTTTCTCAATTACAAGGTACAAATTTCTAATATTATTAACATACTATCTAATTTCGTAACCTAGTTTATCCAACTTCGACTAGAAAGAAAAATATTATAATACACTTATAAATATAAATAAAAATTATATATACATATATATTATATGGATCCATGGACCGGATCTGGATCGGATTTGGATCTCAGAAATCGAGATCCAGATCCGGATTTTAAAAGAATGGTCCGGATCCGGTCCAGATCCGTTGGATCCTATTTTTTGAAGATCCAGATCCTGAAAATGGATCTGGATCTACGGATCTAGACCGGGTCCGAGATCCACTGCCATCCCTAATTATCTAGGGTTCATACTTTGTAATCCAATATACTATTTATGAATGACCGAATGGGCATCTCCGTTACTTGCAGTAATCAACATATTATATTGTTAACCATAAGAAAATTATATATATTTTCTCATTACTCAAATCATTTGATATCGAGACAAGTTGGAACTTGGAAGCCTACTTTTTCTTCTTTAGGGTTGTAAACTTGTAACATATATCCAATCTAATAATCATGTAATTGTGTGCGTGTGTTGGCCTAGTGGTAGAGTGGTTAATGTACGAGGCTAAAGGTCTCGGGTTCGAGTCCGCCGTGACGCGGTCTTTAAATTTCTGTATTAAATTGACAAAAAAAAATCATGTAACATATTCAAGTTTTGAAAGATTCGGATTAGTTATGAAATGAGTTAATGTGTCATCCACGCTGTAAACTTGTAACATACATTGACTATATTTATGAAGATTATTTTTCGACATTGAGGGAGATAAAAGGACCAAAATCTACAAGCTGTCTGGGGATTTTCGTGGAAGTATTATTTGATCCACGCACAAATCAATTATAACAAGAAGTTCAAAATATAATGACTTGTAATAGTTAGCAATATCCTGCCACATGAAGAGTTATCAAATTTATACTTCAAAATTTTGATTTTCCAAAGGAATTAATTGATGCTCCTCAATGCTATCAATCCTAAAATCCCCTGAAGAGGATTATTCTAAAGATGAAAAATCTCATGACTCAGTAGAACGATTCGAACAAAATATTATGAAAAATGACAAAGATATGAAGATATGAATATTAAGTTACCAAGAATTTTGTAAATGCACGAGAAATTTATTAGACAATAGATTTTGGTTTCAGCTATTTCCATTTAGAGGGTGTTTGGCTGAGCTTGTTTATAGATAAGCTATAAACACAGTCAAATCTCAAATACCCTCTTAGTTAAACTTTGGAGTCGGATTCCTCTAAAATTAATTAGCGTAGATCAATTTGCCTTAGAACTTTCCACAAAAAGAACTGAATTTTTATTTTCATTTTTAATTCAGTTCAATTTTACACGCACCTCTTTTATCCTATGTTACTTTAAAAAGAAAAATCAATACTATTTCCATTTTTATTCCCTGTAACAAACATCTATGTTTTATTTTGTATGAAAATACCATATTTTGTAATGTTTGATTTTTTTTAATTATATATACTTTTCAATTTTTGCAAACAATACATAACATTTAATTTTTTTTCCGAGACTCAATTTCGAGATCATGGCACCTCGGATCTAATGTGGCATCAAATATGTATTTCCACGTCATATTTGGCATGCTACATGGTTTTTCGATACCAAAATTTGAATATCTTGACATTATAGGAAGAATGTTGAAACAGTATATAATATGACAATTTGCTAATAACGAAAATATATAATTAAAAAATCAAATACTGTAACTAAGTAGGTTGTTCCTAAACTCAAAACCATCACAACACAAACTACCAAAACATCCCCTCAATTGCTTATCTAAAATAAAATTCAAAAATTCCTTTTAAACTGCGAAAACAAGATTTGAGAAAAAAACAAATAGAAAAAGAAGAAAGAAACACAAAAATTGCTTATAAGCCCACGAAGAATGGGTACTAAAGGTATTCACACCCTTGTATGCGTACTAAAGGTACTCTTTTCCTCTATTTCAAGAACCCTAACTGCCACAACTGCATCTCGATCGTCCAAAACATCTTGGTTGACACAGAAAGTAGATCAAATGACACTGATCCATAGTTTCTTGGCTCAAAAGAGAGCATAGTCGTATGCCCTCGAACTAGTTGAGTTAGACTTAACAAGGTGTCGGATGATCATATCTCCAGACGAAATGCAAGGCACTGGATATACCAGACCGGAGCTTGTGCCGTATGCTTCCCAGCAGAATGACTTAGCAGTTCCAGACGACGTCGTGAGTTGAATATCTTTTAGATATAACCTCTTACATGGATAGCTATCACTGCACGCCAGTATTACAGCATCTTCACTTGCTGAAGTCCCTCTGATGCCGCAGAAGGTGATACTCTCGATTTTGACGGCTGAAGTCTGCAACAAGTGTAACCAATGTGCTTCTCATTCATTTATATTTTCAATTTCATAGGTAACATTTATACGTTTTCAACTATGGAAAGAACCATAATCTCAGTAGAAATGTCCGAAGCTGAAGCACGAGATTACCTGGTTTCTACATGTCACAGGAGAGTCGCAGTAATATTGATTGATTATAATAGGATTCGAGACATTGTTCATCCATACGTTCTCGAATTTAATGTTCCTTACAAAACCTCTGCCTCCCTGTGCGTTCAGACGAGAAAAATATGCCTAAGAGAGAGAGCTGAAGTAGGAATGTACATTAAGATATGAATACAATCAGAACATATCTGCAGTGTATTAAAGCTTTAAGGAGGTGTGACGAAGATGACAAAAGGACAGAAAGAAATCAAGAAGAAAGATGACCTGCCATGTTTTGATCCTCACTCCATTCTCCGTATTAAGGAGAACTGCCCCATCGACAACTACATCCTGAACCCAAGCATACGTATTGTTTTTTCCCAAACTTCCAATGCTGTCAAAACATCCATATTAGGTAACAATTTGTGGGACAAGTTTTCAAGGTTACTGGTGAATTATTATTACCTTATACCATGGCCAGCTGTGCAGAAAATATTTTTTAGCTGAATCCGAGAAGAATTGCTGACTATCGATATGCAGTCATCTCCTGCAAACCTTTTACGAGAATTATTCAAGAAATTTGCGGAGCAGAGTTGAAGTGTCATCTTAATGAATATGACTTGGGCTCAAATATTTTGTTCATAGGCCTACATGCAAATTTGAGTAACACCCAATGCGAACTACAATCAGACTAGTAACCTTGGCCCATATAAATACGTATCGACAATTTTTTCATAGTAGAATTTCATGGCAAAGGAAAGAGGAAAGATAGTAACATGAAATTTATAGGGTTAGCAGCAAATAACAAAACTTTTACACTAATTAGCAAGTCTAACATGACTTTTAAAAGTTGCAAATATAAAATGCTGTCATTTTACCAATAAAATGACATAATTTTATCGCTGAAAAGATTGGGAATGTTGTATTTGTAAAAGATTAAAAAGTGTAGTAAATGTAACATTTTAAAAGCCGTGTTGTAATTGCGAATTGCAATAAAGGTGGTGTTATTTGCGGATTCATGACATCTTCCCAATACATATTTTTACCATTTCTTTAGGAAACAAGGAAACGCCTATTTGTACTATATCCTCTCTTGGGATACTTTGTTCTTCTCGGTTTTCTAGCTTGAAGTAAGATTGATCCTGATAGTATCAATCTTCAAGAAAAAAGGAACATAACTTGGATATGAATTATCAAGCACATCTGACCAGCATTCAGTATTGCAAAGCAGTGCTCAGATAAAGGGAGAAAATTCATTTCGTAAGGAAATGCTAATCAGAATAAGAAAAGCACTTAATTTCATTTAAACAACCAACGGACCTGTTCTGATAGCAATATCCTTGAGTTCAACATGTGTCGATGCACTTATGTGGATCCCATCGGTGTTGGGGCTATCAGCAGGTGCTATAATGTTAACACCGGAAGCTGCAACACGCATACAATGAGTAAATGCCAGGTGCATTTGTTGACTGTTGAAGAAAGTAATATTTCTAACTTTCAAACTCTGACATCTGTGGAAAGTAAGAGCCTGCAGCATCATAATTTCACTAGAGACAATCAGTAAACTACCAAGCAAATCCAGATCACGTGTCTCCTTGATGCATTAAGTGTAGGTTTATAAAGAGAAAGAAGGTCATCTACAACAGTTTGCATTAAAGAAAGAACACTAACCGTTGGAGCATGTGTGCAGGGCTGCAAAAGAAAGTTTAAAATCAGACTACAGGAATCTGTTTATTTTTCCTGAAAAAATAGGACACTACATAAGTACTGTATCAGTGCCCAATTATCAAGAAGAGAGAAGGGAAATACATTGGAGTCGTTGGTCTTGCATGACCGCTGCCACCATTCCTCTCCTTTCCCGTCAATAATTCCACCCCCTTCTACATTGAGGCGTTTCACTCCATGAAAATAGAGCCATTTATGCACATCTAGACCTTCCCATACAGCAGGATCTTTTGGTGCAACAATAATACCAGAAACCTATAAGTATGTAACAATGCAGGAAATTCAATAGGTAATACCTAGTTAATAACACCATAAAATCGGAAATTAATACTAGTGGAGATAGAGAGCTCTTACCCTCAAGGTCACCTTTGACAGGCAGGGTCCGGCAAGACTAGTGGGTCCAACTAGATAACGTTTTCCAGAAGGAATTACAATTTTGGCTTTTGAAGATGAAGAACAGGCCGCCTCCCAAACATTTTGCAAACTCTGATGCCATTAAATAACTATAAGATTACAAGAAAATTTTCTTAATGTGGATGCAACATGCTGATTTGTGAGAGAAAAAAGATTAACATTTATTCCATGACAGCATACAGATAAACATCTTTCCAGACAAGAAAACTCCCATTAACATGAAAACGCCAATCTTACTACAAAACAATATCAAAGGCGTGCATAGATAACAGCTAATATTTTAATATGTTATTCGTGTGGGAGAGAGAGAAATGAAGGTGTCATATATTTATAAAGGGTAAAATAAGAAAGATTTTAGATTTTACTTGATTAAATATACACTGCTGGAGGTCAGTACAGAAGTGCATGCTTTCTAATTGACAGATTCCAAAAATATGCAAAACGAAACACTTTTGCGCATAATGTTGCAGAGAAACTGAAGAGCCCTTCAGGAATCTTTTCAAGGTGAATACATAAATACAGACTCAAGAATCAAAATGAAGCCGTCACTTCTAACTTTAATTATTTATGAAAGTGAAATATAACCATTTTTTCCCATGGTTTTGGCTCACTGCATCTAGAAAGTTGAACACTGCAGCGTTCCTAGTAAGCCTTTGGGAGATATTTCTATTGCTTCCATGAAGCCGAATGACAGTAATTTGGTTCTCCAATTAACTAAAAGGTGTAGCATGCTTGCATGTTGAAAGATGCTCGGTTCTTTTACTTTGATGGGTCCTGGCTCCTGTGTTGGGAAAATCAATTCCCCATTCAAATTTGGTAGAAGCAAGAAATAAGGAAAAATACAGACACAATCAACAACACAAGAATTTAACGTGGAAACTCCAAATCCGGAGAAAAACCACGGCCCACAGAGGAAAATCCACTATATGATAAATTTCTACAATCACACAGTATTTCACTCTCTCCCGGCTACCAACCCCTACACTCTTACAAGCCTTTGAATAACTCTCACCTTACTCACAAACCGAGACAAGAAAATTTAACTAGAGTCAAACACAAGACTAAAGTGTACTACATGGTGCACTTGTATCAAAGACCTAGGAGCTCCTTAAATAGCCTAAGAGACTCCACCTACTTTGATACAAAAACAATGTGGGACAAAACCCCCACATTACCACTTTCATTTTTAACAAAATTTCCAACAATCTCCACCTTGTTAAAAATGAAAGAAAAACATCATTGTCTTCACCGACAATCATTGTCTTTACCGACAATCATGATTCTTAATCCAAAGAACCATCATTCTCAAGAACAGAGAATAAACCTACTCCACCATAAGAGTAGAACACTTAGAATCAACCATTCTAAGAATTTCCTTCGGCACATGTCGAAAACTTGCTGAAAAAGTTATGGTGCAACCTTCTAGCTTTTGGCCCTCCTAGAAGTCCTTCAGCCATCGAGATAACTTTCACCGCACACCTTGCATCCATGCCAAACCAATGCACATGCGGTCCAACAATATCATCACATCCCCGATGACATTGTTAACATCATAGTCGGAGCCCTTTGCCGAATCCACTCCACCTTGATCAGCTCCACCTGGACAGTGTCGCTACTTTGCCTGGTTCTTCCACACCTCCTTAAAGCCTTGTGCACACCCGATTGTATCAACACATCCTTGACTTGTACTTGCCACAAGCCAAACTTGATTCTTCCATCAAATTTCTCCACGTCAAACTTTCTTGGACTTGAAGTTGCCTTGACGTGCCGCTTCTCCACCAAAATGAATAGCCGTCTCACAAGAGACACCCCGGATCTTTCTCAAGAAATACTTTCGATGTGGAAGATCGACAATCTTCGCAACCACGAGCATACTTGGAATATCGAGACCTTAACCAAGCTCGATACCAATTGTTGGGAAAATCAATTCCCATTCAAACTTGGTAGAAGCGAAATAAGGAAAAATACGGATACAATCTACAACACAAGAATTTAACGTGGAAACTCCAAATCCGGAGAAAAACCACGGCCCACAGAGGAAAATCCACTATATGATAAATTTCTACAATCACACAGTATTTCACTCTCTCCCGGCTACCAACCCCTACACTCTTACAAGCCTTTGAATAACTCTCACCTTACTCACAAACCGAGACAAGGAAATTTAACTAGAGTCAAACACAAGACTAAAGTGTACTACATGGTGCACTTGTATCAAAGACCTAGGAGCTCCTTAAATAGCCTAAGAGACTCCACCTACTTTGATACAAAAACAATGTGGGACAAAACCCCCACATTACCACTTTCATTTTAACAAAATTTCCAACATCCTGGGCGTTCATAGTGATGGGGGGTCAAAGACTATGATGTGGAAGTATCTTATGCTTTACACTTGAACTTGCTCACCTATTCTTCCCAAGCATTTCAAAACTTGAAACTTCTTGTCCATGAAAAAATTCCTAAGAATTAGTTTGGTTTTCAAACTTACAGAGTCGGTTTCCATATAATACAAATCCAGTTTTATATTCTGTAAAGAAAAACAGTGTGGATCTATCCTACATTGTGATTAAGAACCATTATCCTGTCAAGATCATATCCAGGATTCATGTTGCAACAAACCATCCTAGTGATTTTGGAAATCTTCAGGGCATTGCATTTTGACATACAATGCAGCTAAAGAAGAAGAATACAAGATAAAATCGAATTGCAAGGAAATTAATTAAATAAAAAATGAAAACAACAATGAAGAAGGTAATATGCTAACTACTAACAATTCAGTCAAACCAAAGCTATTTCGTGAAAAATATACAAGTTCCAATTTCAAATGCCTACTTAAATTCTATGCCCTCAATAATATGAGAAAAATCGACGATTTTTCAATTTTCCCTAAATCTCGATAAAATACACAGCAAATCACATCATCCCTTTTCGTTGTCATTATCTATACTGCAGCAGCAATTAAATAAGAATGGGAACTAACAAACAACATAATGTCTGAGTTTTTTTTCCGTAATTTGAAGTCTAGAAAACTCATTTTACCTCGGTATCATCAGTGAATCCATCTCCTTTAGCACCAAAATCATCAATGCAAAGAACCACAGTTCTCGAAATGTTTCTGTAAAGCTCATTTGTCGGCAGCTGAATCAACGGATTAAATTTAGAGCCTTTCACAATTGTGAAATTTAAGAGCAGATAAATGCTGCAGTATAGTATGAAAGAAAATGAGGAGGCATTTGAAGTTGAAGAAGATCGCATTTTTTCTCCGTAAGAAGTTATGAACCAAGAAGTCTGACTTTGGACTTCTATTAATAACCAAGGTAACGTGCGTGCATTTTATTTAGTTTGACTTTTTTGTTCCCTCAGGCCTCAACTGTCAACCACTTCTATTTGTATTCAAATTATTCCCTACATACTTTAGATATAAATATTGAATTTCCGTAGTTTATACTTCTATTAATTTTCAAGTTTTTAGTTACGAAATTTGAGTTTTGTATAAACATATTGTTGAACTCTAAATACGTATAGTCTACGTGCATCTTCACGTGAGAAGTACTCACAAAATATCACTCTTAACATATACTTCATCCGTCTCATTTAAAAAGATTTATTTCTTTTGAGTCCGGGTACTTAAAATAAATATATAAAGTAATTAAAGTGATAAAAAATAGGTAGGACTCACACTTTCTGAAGGGATAATTACTTCTTAAAATGGAATAAGACATTTGTAATCGGATAATCCAAAAAAGAAAGTGAGATATTTTAAATGAGACATATGAAGTAGTAAATTATAAGCTTTTCAAAATAGTCTATTTTATATTTTTTAGTCAATTAATACATAAATTTTAAAGATCCTATCACGATGGATTCGAATCCAATAACTTCAAAATCATTAGACCACACACACACAAATTCTTGTTAAAATAGGTTAGGGCCTCTCCAATGAACCGATGGGATAAAGAGCGTAAGTGAAGCTGTTGTTTGCTGAGATGTAGATGCTATATATCCCTACAAGGTCACAATACGAGTACAACATCATTCCTATCTACATAGATTTAACTCGAAAAGATTCGAAGCCCAATTGTTTTTCAACTAAGTCAACATTTAGATGGCCCATAAAACTAAATCTATATCCAGCCCAATAATAGAGTTTGTACGTGTAATGCAGGCTGTCTTACACTCAAAAGTAATAAAAAAATTCCTAAATAGACCACAGGTCACACCCACAGCAATTGACAGGAGTCACAGGATAGTATCAGATTGAATTTATTTTAAATCTGGATGAATTTAATTTTTCGGTATTCGAATTATCGCGTCGAAAATTAGAAATTGACTGTAATTTTTGCTTCAATTAAAAAGATGATGTGATTTTTATTTTCTTCAATTTCCACATCATAATGGAAAAACTTTGTTTTTTTATGTGATGATGAAGGAATATATTTCCACTATTTTCTCCAGCCACTGCCGGCCTTCTTTTTTTATATTTCATCATTCACGGAAAAGGAAGAAAATTGATCTGACCTTGCTTATAAACCGTTTTTCAAATTTATAAGTTTTCTCAAAATCAACTTTATATAATTCCAAAAGCGAACATAAATTGCTTTTGGTTTTATGTAAATTTCAAACACCCTCTTAGGCTCTTTAATAAAATAATGAATCATCTTATCGTTGTTTCACTACCATGTATTTCGGTATACCTAACAAATTTAATACGAAATCAAATACTATATTATATCTACAAATTACTATGCTTTTCGTTTTTTTTTAGGATGAAATGTATAGCACTACTGTTTAGTGTTTGTGGAAATGATATAGACATCTAGTAGTCTCGTGACAGAATGATGGAAAACCTAACTGTGTTGATTATGATCGTACCATATTATTGTTTGGTTCTGCTCCATAAACAAATTACTATAATCAACTCCTAATTATATAAATAAACTGATTATTGGTAGTCATGATTTTACATTTTTGCCCCCTCCCCGAGTGAATCGTCACTACCACTACTACTTTTATTTGGGCTTGTAATGTCACATGTCATGTCGCATTATCGAAGAAAATAACCATATCATGCCCATATTTTATTTATTTATTTTTTTGGTATCATGGAACCCGCATGCTACCTTATGCTGTGTTGACCTGTGAAACCCATGTTTACGTGTAATAACAGAAACCACACATATGTGAAACTACATTTAAAAAGCAGGGTGTGCCAATCCCATATAGGAGTTTGGTGGGTTTGAACCTATGACCTCTCAACCACAAGAATCACTTTAACCATTGGATTGTCCCTGGGGGACAAACATCGTGCCCATATTTTCTGATTATGTATGTTTAGTTATTTAAACTATTTAATAAGTAGTTGGTGAGTGCCTTTTTCTTCATTTTCGGTACGGACAAGTTGAAGTATTGCTAATGCTAGATAGGTTGGCATTTTTATTTTAGGAATCTTTTGCCGGTTCTAAGTTCAAAATGGAAGTAATATATTAATCTCATTTTTAGATGTAAGGCCACAAATTTGGGTGGTTGGAAAAGCGTTGATATTATTTGTCCTAACATGTGCCCAATGAACATCTTAGAATAAATCTACAGATAAAATACAATTTAAATATTGGATTCATTTTTAAATGATGTATGAAGTTTGACCCAGTTTATAATTTTAACTTAATTCTTGAAGTGTTTTGATAAGGTTTATAAATTTCAATTTTAGTAAATTAGATATTTCCAAAAAAATTCGACCATTAAAAATTTAAAAGTGTATGTACCAACAAAAGCTTGTGTCCACAAAATATTTTTGGAGCCACAAGTTGTACAAAGTATGTTAAGCCATAATTTTGGGTTGCTGCAAAATTTTGGGAGTATTTAATTTACTACAAGTTGAAAGTAAAAATATAATTTAAACATTTCAAAAATATTAAATTTAAATTATAAATTGAGTTAAAATTTGTGCATTAGGCAATGGTTATAATTAATATTTTACAATCTCTGAAAACAACCCAAATTAACTAAAAATTATACATTAATTACTATAGATCCTAACGGTAATTGTACCTTTCGATATAAATTATATATTAAGTCATTGAGGAAAATCTAGATATATTATTGTCTTTCGGCAAAATATGTATATATTTGTAGAGCTGACAAAATGGGCCCGGCCCGATGGGCCGCTCGGGGTACCCGGGGTTAAGGCTGGGTTGGGCTCGAAAATTATAGGCCCAAAAAAATCGGGCCTAAAACCCGCCTGATGGTGCTGTCAATAATCGGCTTTGGGGCTAAAAAGCCCGCCGCATTATTGCACTTAATAGGGACTTTTAGATGTCCCCATTTTAAAAATCACTATTATTTACTTAATTAGTACACTTCATAGGACACTTAAAAGTGTCCCATTTAAAATCAATGTTATTCTCGTAATATGACACTTTTAAGTGTCCTAAATAGTAAATATCAAGTATTATATTAAAGTTACTAAAAGGAAAAAAAAAACGTGTCATATTTTTACGGCAAGGGTTTAGCCTGAAAGCCCGATGGTCTGGATATGGTGGGTGGGCTCGATTTTTCCACCAGTAGCACTGTATGGGTCGCCACCCCGCCCGACCCAGTATAGTACCCGGCCCGATGGGTAGGCCGGGCGATCCGACCACCCATTTTGCCACCTCTATATATTTGTACGGGTTGAATCTAGTGAACTCATTTTTTAGAAATTGAGAACTATGCACAGACCTATAAAGTTGATGCACAAAACCTATAAAATGTACACAACAAAACATTCTAAAACTAAAACATTCTAAAATTGTTGTAAAACAAAATAATTTTAGAAAGTTTTCGTTATATACAACTTTATACCCTTTTGTGAATCATCTTTACACGTCGTATGCATAGTTCACAGAGTTCTCAAAAAAGATGTAGTTCTCATTTGATTCACTCCTTATTTATATATATGGTGTGGTTATAATGAGAACTCTATCTTTTGTAAGAATCGATAACTACTATTGAACGTATAAAGTTACTGCATCGCTGTGAAAATTATTGTACTAAAAATACAAAATAGAAAAGCACATTTCATATGATTCGAACCAAAATGAAAATTTATATGAATCAGCACGTTTAAAATATAAATAGATATGCATGTGCCAAAATTATTTATCAAAAAAAATTCTACAATATGATGACTATGAGAACTTACATGGACGTGGGCGCAGTCCGCAGAATGCGCATAGAGCTACAAAGAGGCACTTGGCCCTTTAACTTTTTTTTTATAAAGTTTTTAGGGCTTTTCATTAGTAATTTTAAAATTCCTTTCGTATTTCTTTGGTTTTTTCAATCTCTTTCTCAGATTAGCAGGATAAAAATATTAAGATAGACTTCTCTCTCTCTATCTCATTTTTTTGCGACATTTAATTTGTTCTAATTTGAATTGTTCTTCATCACCTCTCTTAAAGATTTACGAGTCTCATCCTATCATTAAATTCTCACTGAAGAAATCAAAATCCAGTCTTATATGTAACACTATATATGTTTAATTACTTCAAAACTTTATTTATCTATTTATTTCTTTCTTGTATTGCTTTTGTTTTAGTTTATTTGATGAAAATCAGTTATATGAATATTACAATATAATAAAGAGCAATAATATATTTGTAATCCGACTATTAATGTCTCCAAAAAAATGAAAACTCTCTAGTCTCTATGCAAATTGGTCCTATTAGAATTTAGTAAAAACGAATCCACCAAAAACCAGATCCGTTGTTGATCAATATAAAAAATTATAACTGCAGACGAATATAACATTACCTACATCGTAACTTATAAGTCCATAATATATTGAGGTACTTCAATTTAGATTATTTCTAAATATCTTATTAAAGTTGAGGTGCATTTAAGTTGACCAAAGTCCTCCCATTTTATGCGCCTTTTGCCTTTTTTTGTTTTTGTTTTAGGGCAAAGTTAGAAAATTGAAGGTTAGGTCATAAATGATTACCTAACTACCATTAAATTATAAGCCATTTTGGCAGACAGCATTGTGTAGACCGTCATGCATAATTGCATTCATTTTCTTAGGAAATAATGATACTCCATTAAATTATTGGATATAACGTAAAGGTCATGCATTTTGTGCGCATCCTATATTCATCGACTTCACAAAAAGATAACTTTTTTTTTTTAACTTTTTTTTTTTAAACTTTATTTTCTCAAAGAAGTTTCTTAATTCAAACGGACAATTTTTTTGGAGAATATACGCATATATATACATATATATAATATATATTACTTTATGCATCCAAGAGTAATTTATTTACTTGTCCTATAGTTATTTTGGAGAATAATATTCTTTTATTAAATTAATTGCACAAAAAACCTCACTCTTAATTGTTATATATAAATATTAGTTCACGGCCATCGATAACCACTAAGAGCCAAATGAAGCAACATAGGAACATTAAGGGGTGTTTACTTACCATGATTAGGTTGGATAAATAAAATTAATCCAACCTAATCAAGTGTTTACATTTAAGGATTAACATTTGAGGATATCCCAAAACCCGGGATTATTTTAATTCTTTGAATTGTTTTCTATTAATTATAATCCAACCGATATAGGTAGGATTGAAATAATCCTACAAATAAATGGATAATTACTTATCCCAATTTTAATCCTTTACTAATCCTTTGTAGTAAACAAAGGATTGATAGATAAAAATTATCTTATCATATATTTAATACATCAAATAATCAATCCTTCAAAATGCTAATCATGCAAAGTAAACACCCCCTAAAATGATTACCAAGGAATTTTTGTTATTTATTTGTTCTCAATTTCCGTCTCTTACAAAAAATTATAAACTTCATGATGGGCTCTGATCCAATATTTGTAATGTTACAATTAATTTAACTGTGATAATGGTTCAACCTTACTATATATTGACAAATACAACAAATAATGTGATACAATATAATTTAGCAAAATCTTCATCTGTTACAAGAAACAATTGTGCTTATCCCAGCTCTTTCTGCCGAAAGATAATCAAACCTATAAATTCCTGTTATTAGTTAGTAGATTTTCTCAGAATCCTAACAGATTTATCCTAACTAATCCCTTTAAACATTTTACTAAATCTCACAAAATAGGGGTGAATATTCAGACGTTTCAGTTCGGATTAAGCAAAAAATCTAACCAAGTCAAAAAATCAAATTTTGAACCAAATTGAATTATCTGAAAATCAGAATTCAAGAGGTTTATAACCAAATTAGAACCTAATTGAAAATTTCAAAAACTCTAAAAAAATCCAAAATTCTAAAACCAAATTGTTTAATTAACTAATATATATATATTAGCTTTGAAAATATTTAAATATATTTTATTACATATACTCAGATTTTGGACTTTTTCAGTTTTAGAAAGACCAATTTGACAGAACCAAAAACCTGAATTTTGATGACAAAAAATATGATTCGATCTAAAGTTTTGAACTGAATTTATATTAAAAAAGAAATAATGTGTAACTAATGTTTTTTCTTACATAAAAATTTCTCAATTAATCTTCGGAACCAAAGTCATTTCTTAATTCATCATAATTTTGATCGTCAAAGAAAAAGTTTATCACATTCTATTGTGTATTAATCGTCTAACCGTTCTAAAAATGAAATTATATATATGCAAGTGTTTTTAACGAAAATGTTAACATACGAAAAATTTATTTGCACATTGAAAGTTAACGAAGCTAAGGAGAGAGCCTTTTAAACAAGTAGAACAAATGTCCAAAGATAACAACATATTTTACATACAACTGAATTAACATCGAAATTAAAAGAAATCTATACCCTAAAACCCTGAGGAAAAAAAACGAAAAATAAAAATTTAAAACTACAGACGAACACAATTTCATTTTTTGGAAAAGAAAAGAGAAAAAGAAAAAAAAGAGAAACCGTGATACTCCGATTGTCATGTAGGTCACAAAATTACAGCGCCGTATTTCACCATCTTTCGCCGGAATCACATCACGCGCTTCCCGGACCTGGGCGGCCGGCGGCGCGTCTTGTTGCTGTTACCAAAGGCGCCGCAGAGTCCGCAGGCGGAAACCCTAGGGGATGGCGGCTCGAGCGCCGGCGAAACTCTCCCGTTCCGGTAGCCGCGTCCGCCGTTGGATCGGCTTCTGTCTATGGTGCGTCCTCCACTTCCGGACGAATTCTCGGCAGTGGCGGCGGCGGCGTTGTCCCCCGCCGTCTTGAGGTGTTGAGATTTCTTGTTCTTGTAGTCTTCCTTCTGTTGGTCGGCGAGCTTGTTGAGCTCGCCAGACAGGAATTTGTCGTCCCATACAAATCCCGAGGATCCTTGTCTCCTGAATGAGACTGCAGATCTCTGCAACCCTGCCATCTCAATAATTCCTCTCTCTCTCTCTCTCGGGTGTAGGCTGGGAATTTTGTGGAAGGATTTTGGGGAGATGTTTCTATTTGTATATATATATATATATACGCGTGTGTCCGTTTGTATGTATATGTTTGTGGTGCGCATAATGCGGTAGGCTGTAGGCATATATACAACAACAGGTATACGAATGAACATGCGACGAAACTTTGCATTTCAAGCCCCTCTAATATTTATTTGGGTCAACTAAGTTCTCAGTTTTTTTATTTAATAATTCATTTATTTATTATAGAGTAAGAAGAAGACTACGAATGCACGAATTTGATATTGCGATCATTAATTAAATAAAACAAATTAAGTATTCGAAAAGAATCAATTAGTCGTGAAAAAATGACCGTTTCTAGTCGCGACCTTTTGGGTAGTACAAATATTGTAAAGGGGCTCAAAAACGTAAACATTTAAATATATATGTAATACATAATTGTTGAGGGCCGAAACGATAAACTTTTCCTGTGTATGAATGCGCCAAGCTATAATTTGTCTTTTGTTTCTACTTTGGGGAATGGGGTCCCATGGGGTGGGCTAACAAGAATTTTTAGTAGTTGAGGGGCCTGAGGATGTATTTCCCAATTTTAATCATGTATAGTGTAACTTTTTGTTTGGTCAAAGTGATTACTTATCAGAATTAGGTTACTTCTGCCCCCGAGGGTTTGACACACATAGGGGTGTCAACGGACGGATATTACCCGGACCAAAATCAGTAATTTAGTATTGGTTCTGGTTCTGGAACCGACTCAATAAATGCTAAACCCGAACCGGATCCGGACCATTAAATTATGGATCCGGATCGGGTATTACCCGGTTCTAACCGGGTACCCATTGGATCTTAATTACCCCCAAACCTTACTCTGTCACGCTAAGTCTTGAATTTAAAAAACTGTTGATTTCATTCTTTGTTAACTCAGAATGTTTTACAATTCAAAGGGACGTGCACAGTTATTCAAGAAACAAGACTAATTTTATAGATGTTGGACTTCTGCTTTGATGTGTACATATGAATTTGTATTTCCACCACCTTGTTCTACTCGATAATGGCTCTTTTTCTTGAATGAATTTGTGGAAATATTGACTGAACAAGATTATTAGGTATTGTGAAAAATTTATCGGTTTTAATTTACACGTTTTTGGTAAATGTTGGTTTTAGTAAATTAATTAATATTTCGTAATCACACTCAAATGTAAAACGCCTTACGTAAAAAAGTGGATATATAATACTCAAATTAAAATTATAAAAAAAAAAAAATGACCGGTCGGACCGGAACCGGACAAACGGGTCGGTCTTGACCGGTCCGGTCCAAGCGGTTCAGGCACCGAACCGAACCGTTGTTTTAAAATTTAATGGGTTTTGAGCAGTTCGGATCGGTCCGGTAAAGACCGCCCGTTGACATCCCTAGACACACACACATGGGTTGATTAGCGTTAGAAACTATATTTTATTTGAGAGCGTGAAAACTATGTACATATGTTGATTATTGTGAAAATTATATTTGATATATATAGATATATAAAGTTGATGTACATCACGAACATGCATATATCTTCCATCAATTATACTGTCACACGAGGTCTGATGATCCTATAAGGTGGTGTTTACTTTGCATGATTAGATTGGATAGATAAAATTAATTCAACATAATCAAGTGTTTACTTTTAAGGATTAATAATTTTAGGATATCCCAAAGCCCGATATTATTTTAATCCTTTGAATTGTTCTTCAGTTATTTTAATCCAACCAATATAGGTATGATTGAAATAATCCTCCAAGTAAAAGAAAAATTATTTATCCCAATTTTAATCATTCACTAATCCTTTGTAGTAAACAAATGATTGAAAGATAAAAATTATCTTATCACATATTTAATCCATCAAATAATCAATCATTTAAAATGCTAAACATGAAAAGCATGGGCGGATCTAGGGGGTAGCTGCACCGGGCTCCAACCCGGTGCAAGTCCCAAACTTTTTCTTCCGTTTATGTATTATATTAAGCCCAATTCAAAATTAGCTCAGTTCAAAATAATTAAGAAATTAAAACAAAATTGTTATTGTTGGATTTTCTTATATTTTTGATCCATGAAAAAAGCCCATAAGAAGGTTATAAGAATGAAAAGGGTCAACCACCATTTTTAAAGGGAGAAATTGAAGTAGCCAAAACAAAAAAATTCGTTACCTTTTTTTCCCTTTCGGATTTTCAGTGCGCAGCTTTAGAAAAATTTCGTTTTATGGGGATTGAACCGTTAGATCACTGTGATTTTTGGACAGAAGCTTCACAGCATCTGGTCCAACGTTTTGGACGGTGGAGATCGGATTTTGAGTTTTGAAGGTCGGGTTTTGTCGATCTGAATAGAGAAGAATTTCTGGTAATATTTTTCTTAATCTTTGCTCGATTTTGATTCCATACATCTTGATGTGCTTATTTTCGAATGTATGATATTTTGTATGTCTCTAATATAATTTAGAGAAGATTGTGTACTGTTCCATTGTTGATTATAGTGGATTTAAACGACTCTAGTAGTTCCGTGATTTTTTTTCTCTCTTTCTTTTTAAGAGGTTTTCCAAGCTAAAATTTTGTGTCTCCTTATTGTTGTGTGCCTATTATTTTGAACGCGTATATTGATGCTTTTGGAATATCCTATTTGTCTGAATCTTCAAAGGTTCATACGAGTCGGGAAAATTAGCCAAACAAAGTTGTCATATTCTTCCTCATTAGCATCTGCTCAAGTGTTCTTCGATATTGCTCTCGCCCATTCAAGTCACAAAGTTCAAGTTCAATCGCATCAAATTTTGCCGTGGTTTGGTTGATGGATTTCTAAAATTTAGGTTAAAGAATGGTTTATATTGAAAGAAATTTTATTAAAATATAAATATAAACTCAATTATTGATGGATTTTGTACATTGAAATCTCATGAAGACAACTTATGAAAATATAGAAATATTTTAGTATTTATGATATTTAATACTCCGAAGTATTTATTTTCAGTCCACCCCATCATCAACTTCTAGATCCACCCCTGATGAAAAGTAAACACTCCCTGAGTTGTTATCACTTACCACAATTCATAAAATTGGTGTCCTATAATTTTACTACGCACCAAAATTTCAGGCATTACATTAATTTTCTATTAGCTAAAACCCTGAGATGGAAATAACATTTGCATTATCTCATTACGTTTTTTTTTTTTGCAATTAAATGAACTGGAATATCATGTAGAGAATGAAATCTTGTTGATATCAATCCAGATTAAAGGATCTGGTAGTTGTTAGACGCATATAATTTGGAGGATATTTCAATGAAGGAAATCTAGAGAAAATCAAGGAGAATCTCTATATGTGCAATATTGTCTTCCAACTACTCCATCCACTTTCCTTCATCATGTCCATCCTCTAGGTAGATATTAAATAAATAAATTTACATGTTAAATATACTATATAGCGCGCATATAAGCGGTAGTATGATGAATTTATAAACAAATTAATTATTTAAAATGCAAGTTAAGACTAACTAATTCAGAAAGTCCAAGCTAGCTTAATTAGATAATATTCATAAATTGCGGCTGTGGATAAAAGACAACTGCCAAAAACCAAAGCTTATTTGAGAGAATAAATCATATTATAGAATCTATTGGATAACATTATGGAATTAATAGGACCAAAAATCAAATCAAATTATCATTCAATAATAAAAAAATAATCATTTGAG
This sequence comes from Salvia rosmarinus, assembly GCA_036937905.1. NCBI lineage: Eukaryota > Viridiplantae > Streptophyta > Magnoliopsida > Lamiales > Lamiaceae > Salvia > Salvia rosmarinus. The sequence continues at coordinate 69,696,788 of CM072823.1, forward strand.
CACAGTTCGATAAGCATATAAAATAAACTTGAATATACAGTGTTTGGTTAAATTTGAAGTTCGGCTCAAACTCGAACTTATTAAGTAAAATGAAACAACTATGTAATATCACACTGCTCGAGTTCGATCCATATTCGGATCCACAAAAGCTTGTTTGGACTCGACTCAATAGGTAACCAAACAAGGTCACACATAATTCTGAAAGCTCGATATTGTTTCATAAAAAAACATTAATAAATGCATGTTCAACCCGACTTGGTACATTTACATTTTCCTCTAGAATGAGAACTTGTTGATTGAGATGAGGATGTTTGGGAAATTTACCACCAAGTTCAGATAAAGAAAAATTATAATTTTACGGACTTAGCTCGATTAATGATATATCTGAAAAATTATAATTTTACGAACTTAGCTCGATTAATGATTGCTTACCAAAAAGTATGCAATCAGTGGATCCCACATGACGCCCGCATCTTTACTGAGTATATGCCAAAGGGCAAGTGGAGCAACAATGGTGGTGGGAGCTGCGGTTGTCCCCACTTTTGTTTTCTAGTTTTCTTCCTCCTATATTTTAGTTATTTTCTTTTTTCTTGTTTATTTCTCTTTTGTTTCTAATTCTTTTTCATTTTTCATTTTTCCTTTTTAAATTAATTTAAGTATTATGTTGGTTAATTAATATATTATTTTAATTTTATTTACTTTTTGAAAATTGTAATACTTTTCAATTATAGTAAATTTTTTACTTATAAAATTATTAATTTTATAACAATAACAATTATTATTATTATATTCAAGTTAAATTTCAATTCACATATTAAATATAAAATATATTTATAAAATAGATGTAATGATAATGGAATTCATGAACAATTAAGTTTGGAGAACATTTGTGAGAAGAAAATTTGAGTTGGAGAAGTTGTTGATATAACTATGATAAATATACATCCCACGGTGAGAAAACACCATTGTGGATGCCTTACCAATCAAAAATTGAGGATCCAATTAAACTAAATGAAGATTGGATGACTAATCCAACTAAAGAAATAAAAAATAGAAGAAGGAAAAGTTGGATGACTTGAAGGAAAAGTTGGATGACTTAATTGTAACAATGCGAAGTCTAAGAATCTCGATTGAGCTAAAAAAATTGTTTGACAACTCAATTATAGAAATTATGAAGACTCAAGGACTTACTTATATATGTATTAATCCATTTTCAAATTACTAAATACGGAGCCGAACTTTTAACTGAAAGCAATTATTTATTAATTATCAAGTCACTGTTAGGTACCGCAAATGCTATCTCCAAACTAAGAGAAACTAGTCTTAAAAGTTGGCTTGACTAAAAAGTATGTATCTAAGCATCTTCCTGGACAAATAGACATGTTAAATAAATCAAGTTAAATGAATAGTCATAGTCATAAATTCGACCCCCAAAAAAAAAAAAAACACCGTCATAAATCACATTATTTATTTCAACAAATTTAATTTTTTGGAGTCAAAAGGCGTATCCCTAATATAGCTAGTCTAGACAACCATATCGTTCTGTATTTTGAGAGCTTTAGCTTTATCATGAAACCCTATCAAACGTCTCCATTAATAAAATAAAAGTATTTTTAAAATTTGTCATTTATCCAGCGGCTTAAAGATGGTAAAATGAGTTTCGATTCAAAAATCATATTATTAAAAAGTTGTCATTTTGGAACGGCTTAGTGGTAAAATGAGTTTCAGTGACCAAAAGATCATAGGTCGAACCCCACTAATGCATCTCTAGGTCTGAGCGAATGCGAGTTTCCTATGAATTCACAAAAAAGCATAGTTAAAAGTATATGGTTTGAAGGTTATTGTAAATGAACGTGAGTTTATCTAGTTCGCACATAATATAACGATTGTGGGTTCCATGAATTTAAAAAAATAGTTAAAAGTATATGGTTTAGAGATTATTGCACAAGAATGTGAATTTACTCAATACACATATAAAATAACAGTTTGTGGGATGCATGGAAAATAATATCAAAAAAATTCGTTCAACTTAGTGAAAAGTCTAAGAGTAAAATTGTTGCGTTAATTAGAGCGTATTAATTTTTAATTAGAGTTTGTTAATTTTCATGTAAATCATGATGAATGTACCATGTATTGAGACATACAAGAGTGTTCCTCTATCCTTAAAAACATAGCACTACCATTCAGAAAAGAGAATCTACTCTAGATATTATCTTTTCCTTCAGGGTGTGTTTACTTGCCATGATTAGGTTGGATAGATAAAATTAATCCAACCTAATCAAGTGTTTACATTTAAGGATTAACATTTGAGGATATCCCAAAGCCGGGATTATTTTAATCATTTGAATTGTTCTCTATTAATTATAATCCAACCAATATATGTATGATTGAAATAATCCTACAAATAAATGGAGAATTACTTATCCCAATTTTAATCCTTCACTAATCCTTTGTAGTAAACAAATGATTGATAGATAAAAATTATCTTATCATATATTTAATCCATCAAATAATCAATCCTTCAAAATGATAATCATGCAAAATAAACACCCCCTCATAGTCTTAATTCAATTGTTTTTGCATCAAATGATCCTAAAAATACATCTCAATTTGTCTCTGCGTAGAATCAATATACTTTTAATGAGATTTTATTGATTTTGATTCAATTATTGATCCTTCTCACTGTAAGACGGCAACACAAAATTTTGTATTATCTATTTTCTTTCCTTAAAACTTTGATAAATTTCCTCTTTTATTTTATCAATGAAAAACCTCCAAAGTTTGAACCGAACATTTTAACACCGTCGTTGTCAACGTTGATCAAACATTGTCCTGAGTACAAATAATTACCCTCGCAAACAACGTTGTCTAAAAAGAAATTAAAATAGTTTTTTCTCTTCAAAAATGGCGACTAGTTTTACTAGTTGAGAAAGCGTCAAAACGAGTGGGAAAACTGAAAGGGAGAGATACAGCTGTGGCAGCAATGATTGGGTTGCCGCCTTTTATGATCGATTCATTATTAAGCTTTTGAATTCGTGATTGTTTCAAATCTCTCTATAGATTATAAACATGGTAGAAAATTATTATCTATTGTCCAACTTAATCATCAAATTTATTTAATTGTCAACACTGTCATCATCACCTTATCACATTTGTCTCTCAAAATTCACAAGATACGTATCGTACTTTTTTAGGACATGATAATTTTATCAAGTGGTTCCTTTTTACCCGTAGGGATTATTTTATCGCATGTAATGTTGAAATTAGCAAGATGGTATTTATATTGGACTCTAAATTTATGTTTAGTAATATATTTTAAAAATTTGTTGGTTTTGGGTTCTATAATATGTGTGAAAATTACTTCAAATGTGAATTTAGGAAAAATCGGGAAAAGGGGTTTGGTTTAAAGTTACAATTGGATCGAGGAGATGCTAGGAGGATTTGTTAAAAGTGAACTACAGTGTTTTTTTAGAAACTAAAATATAATTTAACTATGTTAAATTCATCTTTTCAAAATAGATTTATTAACAAATTCAACTAAGATCCTTATAGTTAAATTCATTTTTTCAAAACAAGCAAAGCCCCAAAAGAATTTATTAACAAATTCACCTACGATTCTTGAATATCATAACATGCGAGATGGCCTTTTATTATTTCTGTGTAATATCTAACTATTAACCCTGCCTAAAATCAAAACGTCCCGTTGATTAGAGGGGAGGGGAGGGCGATATATTGATTAACAACATTCTTAATCCCTAAACTACTAATTGTTTAAACTCGTAAGAATGAAATTTTTGACCATCATATGATTCGAATCCAAGTGTACGAATTCATATGATAAGACAAGATGATGAATCCATTGTGGATCTTCATGATGATGTTGCTTAATTTGGACGTATTGATAAATAGTTAAACATATAGCAACATAATTAATGATGATTTAGGTTGAATAGCCCAAAATTATGGCAAAGTACTTAATACTTTATTAACTTAAGGCTGTGGAGTCAAATTGCTAACTAATGCAGGTGGCAAATTGTAAATAGTCGGAGTTGTATATATGACATATTTTTAGTACTAGTCAAACTAAAAAAAAAGCTTATTTACATTATAATTGTAAATTCCACTCATCTTGTCCTTAAGAAATTTTTTGGGAGATCCTAATTATTTCGATTTATTTGAACCTTGCCGACCAATAATAAATTTCTTTTGCCATCGCGTTCTATTACTAAAAATTCTTTCACGTGCTAGTTTTGCAAGAGAAGTTTGAACTATAGATGAAAAAAGTGGCTACGAGTAATTGGTGAAGAAATTACTCAATTTATTTTACTTCACGTTATATTTTTTTATAAAATATAAAATATTAAATACGGTGACAACTTCCGTAAAATATATATGGTACCCAATCCGTGATTAATAAATTATTTCAGTTAGTCTTAAATTTTCTACGGTGCATTTGATCAAATTTGTACCTAGTGAAATACTATTCCTTGTCAACTTTTATTGCTAAATCTTGTATTCTATAAGCCAAAATTCGCTTCATATTTTATTTATTAGAACTTTAACGCACACAACACATGGCACAAAAACACCACAAATTGTATCTGTAATGTGGCATGGTCGGTAAAGTGGTGAATTTTTTATTGATAGGTCGCAAATTTGAATCTTATTTAGATGTTTTATGCAATGCACCTTTTTTGTAATTCTCTGTGGCATATAATGTGAAGTATTGCCGAGTCAAAAAAACAAATTTAATTAGTCAATGTTTTCATTCTGACCGACATATTACTCAACATAATTATTCTTCTGTATACAGTGTTACAAAAAAAATTTATTTCCCTTTTAGGTACTCTTCTGTCTGAGAACAAAAATAGAAATCTTACAACCAAACAATAATGAAGTTGCCCCATGAACATCTTCATGTTTTCTCTTCTATATACTTGACTAAAGTAGAGCTAATAATTAAGGAGTTTAATAATGGCTACCGATTATAATGATTTTTAAGAGTGAAAAAATTCCCATTTCCATTTGAATTAATTAGATTGATTTTGTTTTTAACTACTTATTTTATTTATCAAAATAGGTAAATATAAGTAACTTTCAAGGAGGACTTGTTCAAGTGGTATGAGTAGGTCCAATCTCATTATTCAAAGGGTATTTGATTCGGCTTAAATAATATGTTTGTTAGTCTACCATTACATTATTTTAGAAAATTATTTAATACAACGTATTGATTAGATGCATAATTTAATCGTCTTTATTTAATAAATTTAGTATATGAATTAACGGATTCAAACACAATCAATCATATATAATATATATATATTCATACATAATTGACAACCTTATCTTGAGGAATTATTGATAAACTGAGTACGGTACACGGAAATAATCGCAAATACCTAATTACTGTTATTTAATTAATTAACAACATAACCTTCCATAAGGGATATGCATGTGTTCGGTTGATTCAGTTGCAGTCATTTATGTAAAGGAAAAAAGTTGGTTTGACTTTTGCTTATCAAATTCTCCATATCTCTCTCGAAAGCGGAGAACAGTGGCTAGTGAGGTTTATTCTTAATCTTTACCCTGTATCGCCAAAAAAAAAACTGTATCTCCAAAAAAATCTCAAAAAAAGAAATAAAGAAAATAATCTTTACCTTACAAAAGGAGGTTTTGTAATTTAGATGTCTTAAAAAATACGTGGCTTTGGATTAAGCAACAAATTTTGCACTAGCTTATGATTCTTTTTTTATTTTAAAGTTATGTAGCCTTATTTATGATTCATTAACTTGAAAATTTAGAGACAACTTGGCCAATTAAGTAGGATAAGGTATACACCAACATTTAAATAAAACTCTCAAATTATACACGAAGACACCAAATCAATTTATAACATCTATAATTGCAAAAAAGCGTATGTTTTTCTTCAGTGTCACACTTCTTAATCTAGTTAATCCTATAAATTCCTCAAATTTGTTTACTTAATTTCAACTTTAGAAATATATATGATCAATATGTGTTCCTTTTCCATTAGCACCGCTATACGTGAGCTTTTTTTCATTTTAATGTTGTTTTATTTTGATACCTTAGAAATTATTCTAGTGGTCATCAAATTTACAAATTATATAAAAATCAAAGCTTGATTAATTTATTTTCTCTTTAACTTCAAAGAGATGAATAAAGAATAAATCAAATTTTGGTTTTGACATAATTTATAAATTTGATGATTTTGATAATAATTTATAAAATGCTAAACTAAAAAAAAATGCTAACATTCGCTAAATATTATTGATGCTCGTGAAAAATGCTAAAAAATGTGGAGCACATATCTATTGTTTTTTGGCGGGGCGACCCGTCCGCTGGCCCATTTTGTAAACCAAACAAATCTGTTAGTGCCAACCCATCTGTTAGCCCCGCCCACGGAATCAGTTATTGAAAATCAAGCCCATTGTATTTTCTGCGGCTTAAAATGTTTACATCTCCCGCCAAAAAGTATGCTCAGCCAAATTAGCCATCATTCACCCCCGCCCCGGCGCCCTCTCTCTCGCCATCTCTGGATATCATAAGACTCCGTTTACGTCTCAATTTATCGGCCGTCGAGTTGATCTGATCTCTTCGTTTCTTGAAGGCCTATTATCAGAATCTTCTGCATTCCCCAATTTCTAATCCCTGAAAACGGTGTTAATATAATTTAAGGTAGCTTTTAATATAATTTTCGTTTTCTTTTCTTTGTACGATTTTAAGCTAGTAGTCTAATATAATTTATATTAGAAGTTTGAATTCTAACTTGATTTGAAAAATTGAGAGCCCTCTCGTGAATCTCTTCATCATGTTTGATTGTCTGTAGACGGTTTGTTTAGTTTGTACAAAGTGAATTTCTTCCTGACGTAATCCCTTTCCTTTACTGTTCTTACTCTCTACCCATCGTTGGTAATTCTTCTGCCAATTATCAATATCTGCTCTTTTCACTTGTCCTTCTAGTATCCTTATTTTCCTGTATGCATTGTAATTCGTTTTATTCCTGTTGATCGAAGGAGTTTTTGGCTGAGGAATTTTTGTACCTATCATGTTCCACGAATTGCTTGTGTTGCAGTTTGGCTGCAAAAAGTGGAACCTATTTGGAATTTGAGGGAAAATGTACGGGAGAAAAGCAAGTGAGTTGGTTAAGGAATTTGCTAGTAGTGAACCCGGGCAGATTAGCACTTTCAACGTAAGCAACATCTTACAGCCACCCTTTGCTTCTTTTCTTACCGCTACTAGAACTCATAGGGAAGAAAATAGATTTATGGATGGAATCAAATATGCAGTGGATATTCGGTCTATGTGGAGCCTGATTTTCCTTTTATTGGCCTTGTTTATTTGATGGTATTGATAGGACTGAGTGACTTTGATCAATGACTATGTGGACAGTGTGTATGTATGTGTGGAATGAAGAGGATTATCAGTCCACTTCAATGCTGTAGACTGCAGTACTAAAATGCTAAAGTAAATGGTTTGACTACTGCAGGATTGCAAATTTTAGGTCTTTCAGTGAATTGCACAATGGGTAGGAGTTCCTTTGGCTATGTCACACTAAATAAATTTAGTGCTAGATAAATCCATGGTTAATTGGTTAATTTTCAAGTGATTTTTCCATGGAAAGTTGCGGCAAAATACTGAACTTGGCTTGGATGCTGCAATTTGAGTGATCAGTGATTCAGTGGTTTGTGGCTCTATTAACTAACTTCCTGTTTACTGCTGGGATGACTGCTGACTGCTGAGATACAAAAATCTGGATTCCAGATTCCTCAATTCTACTCGACCTTGTTTCATGTGAAGCTCATAGCATTCGTAGAAGGCTAGAATATAAACAATATGGTACCATATCAAATTCTAGATTATTTTTTCTTTAAATCAAATGAATTTTATTTATTATACAACATCTCCACGCCCCCATCAGGGTTGTGGAAATGGGTTTTGATGATGCTGAATTGCTGATGCCATGCATTTAAATTTTTACACTGGCTTGAGTTTAGATTCATAGTTAGGTTTGTTTACTGACATTCTGAATGATTGCTTGCTTTGGTGCCATCATTAGACTTGAGGTGGACATGGGATCACTTAACACCTTGGCTTACTAAGGAAAATGTGAGTTGAAAACATTGTACTCCATCTTTTGCGGTCTTCTGTTGGGAGGTTGGGGTTGTGGAAGCACCCAGAAGCAAAGGAGTTCATGTTAGTTACCAAATTGCAAAATTTCTTATTCTTCTGAACTATGATTCCCCTATTGTTTGCTCATGGGTTGAAATTCTTTCTATATCGTTCGGTATGATTATATCTTTTCTGTTAGGATCCACGTTCGAATTTTTTTAGCCATCGTTTCTTTCTTTTTTTTTGTTTCACATCAGTTCCGTGTATACACAGAATGACCTTTTTGCTCAAGTTCTTGAAGAATGTGATGGGCATCTCCTCCACCTTCAGCCTTTAATGAGGTAGACTTTCTAGTGCACTGTGTATGCTAGTCCTTACAGACCTTGTCTTATGTGATGCCCTTTTTTCCATGACTTCCGATTCTATGGTGGTTTCCTGTTCAAATGATTGAATTTGCTGATGCAAGGAAAATACAAGAGCATGAAAATAAATTGAAAGATAAAAGGAGATCAGAAGAGGAAATTGGAATTTCAGAAGATGAAACGCGGAACTCTGAAGCTGAGAAGACACACCTCCAAAATGCTCTGAAATCTGATCAGTTTGGGGCACTGGTCCATCACCTTTCGCTGGTCCGCAATAAGCGCTGTCTCATGGCTTATGTGTGAGTAATCAGAACTCACTCTTAACCAACTTTTTTCTTTTAATCCGTGCACATGAAATACACGCTATATCCTCATCATCCTATTATCACATACCCCGTCTTATAGATATAAACGGGCGGAAGTAATCAGAAGTTTGGGATGGATGGTCGACAGTGTTCTTCCTGAAGAAATCCAAGAGAAACTCAGTACTACTGAGAAAGAATATTTCAAAAATCATTCTGCAACTTTACAATCATACATGGCAGAGCTCGATCTTCATCTGACTGTGGTAATTATTTCTCTGTAACACAACTTTATGCATCGTATGTGATAATGTTCGAGGTGAAGAGTTTGGAGTCTAGTCTAGTAGGGGTTATACAATCATTTAGTGTATCTTATCTGCAGGTGATATGCAGGATATGATTCCTCCAAAAGATCCCTACATAAAGGTGAGAGTTCTTGATGATATTGGTGACATTGCGCTCAGCGATCAGGTAGCCAACTTAGCACGTCATGCAATCATGTTCCTGCGACGAACTGATGCAGAGCAATACATCACTCAGGTTGCTCCACAATTTATCTATCTAATCACTTCTTCTCAGCCATTGGATTGAAACTCTTTTGTAACTTGATAGCCACTGATATGAGCAGGGCCAAATGGAAGAGCTGGCAGGCTGATTGGATTGGAGGTTGTAGTGTTTGAAATCTTTCTATGTTATAAGTGTTGAGTTTTTCCACATCAGTGGACCCCACAAGCCAACAAGTTTGACAAATGGTGTGGGGAAAAGGAAATGATTGTTGACAATGCAGCCCACCATACTTCACGGAGAATGAAGAAAATGAAGCAGCTCATCTGCCTATAAATTGAGCTGAGTTCTGCGAAGGAAATAAGTGCAAAACTTGCAAGCATTGCAAGGGTGTGAGGCATAACGAGAGAGTTTTTAGTGAGTGCATTTTGAGGGAAGAAAAAGTGAGGAAAAATTGTAGGATTTTTCTGTCTCTCTTAAAATAGTAGCTCAGTCCTCTTGTGTTTTCCAAGTTATTAGAACTTGAGATTTTGTGTTTCCCCTATTTTGTTTAGGGAGTATTTTGTAAGCTATACACATAGTGGAAGATTTCTAGACTTCGGTCTCGTGGTTTTTCCCGATTTGGGTTTTCCACGTAAAAATTTGTGTCTCACATTTTTCACATTTTGCACCAAATTTGTTTTCTTGGTTTGGTCCCATTCTTAAAATCCAGCAAGAGGGAAAAGAATTATCCTGGTTCCGCTGTGCAAGTGTTATTTATTTAACACACCGTGATATTGATATCACCACTTTTCCCAACAAGTGGTATCAGAGCCGACGGTTCGGCGGAGCCCAATACGTGGGCGGGACGAGACTGCTTTCCCGATGATGGAGGAACTCCCAGTGAACTCACGATTGAATCCGGTGGTTCCTTGTGTCGAAAGTCTTCCTGCAAGAGTGGCCAGGCGGCGAGTCCCGTGGTGGTAACGGCGGTGCAAGATGTTCGGATTATCGTTCGAGGGGAGGACAATGATGTGGTCCTTGGTTTGAGGGGAAGATTGTTGGGTATGTTGGCAAACCCATCCCACATCGGAAGATAGAAGAAGAATTGACTTCTATATATTAAGAAAACCACACCAATTAGTATGAGGCCTTTTGGGAGTTGTTGAGCCCAAAAACAAATCCGTGCGGGCTTTTAGCCCAAAGCGGACAATATCATACTAATTGGACGGAGTGGTGGCGGTAGCAGTCCCCAACAAGTGGTATCAGAGCCAGGTTGGTCACGTTGCGACAGTTTTGGTGAATAGTGATTTCACCGTGAATAGTGATCGGTTCTGTGGCGGATTTAAAAATGGAGGAATCATCGTCGCTCGGTGGCATGTTCAAATTGAGCGGATCAAATTACTCAATTTGGAAACCGAGCATGTTGGATCTCCTTTACTGTAAGGATCTGTATTTGCCCTTACAAGGAGATAATGCCAAACCAAAAGATATGAGTGATGGTGACTGGGTCATCATGCACAGAAAAACTGTTGGCTACATCCGGCGCTTCATTGAACATAGCATCTTCCATTATTTTGCAAATGAGGAAAAGGCTGATGTTCTTTGGAAGAAAATGGAAGCTATGTTTGAGAGGAAAAATGCCTTAAACAAAGCTTCCATTATCAGAAAGATCGTTCGATTGCGGTATGTGGAAGGTGCCAACATGACGGAGCACCTCAATGCATACCGGGGCTTATCAATCACCCACCAACATGAAGATTACTCTTGATGATGAAGTGGTAGCTTTATTGCTACTAAGTTCGTTCGGGATAGTTGGGATACTCTTGTAGTGTCAATCAACCTTTCGGCTCGAGGGCCGACCTTGCAGATGGTCAAAGATGTCTTCTTAATGAAGAATCCGGAAGAAAGGATCAACAACATTCTTCGAGGTGAAAGCGATGGTTCTTTGAAAATGGTGATCGAGGAGAGTAAAAGTAAGAGCTCTCATCATGCGAGAGATAAATCCGGGAAGTCTAAATCCGAAAAGACTTCAAATGCCATTATTGCGGTGGTCAAACCACTACGAGAAAACCTGCAGAAGAAGAAAAGAGATCAATGCGTGGAAATAATGAAAATGCCGAGAAGGCTACAACAGCGATTCTGCAATCGATGGCGATGTTGTCATAGTTTGCGATGATGCACGTGTGAGTACGTCATGCCAACAAAGCAATTTGGATCGTTGATTCGGTGCATCATATCACATAACACCGTATCGTGATATGTTCGCATCCTACACCGGTGGCGACTTTGGCAAAGTCGAATGGCCAACCAGGCGTGGCGGATGTTCTTTGGTATAGGAGACATTGTCTTGCTTATCGACACGGGATGTAAGCTCACCTGAAAGATGTCCACATGTTCACGATATCGGACTCAATATTATTTCTCTCGGCAAGCTCGGCGATGATGGTTATGTCAACCATTTCGTGGAGGAAAGTGGAAGCTAATCAAAGGCTCCCTAATTGCAGCAAAAGGTAGCAAGCAGAATTCTCTCTACCTGATGCATGCAACGGTGTCCAATGGAGAGGTGAATGCAGTCGTCAAAAATTCCTCCATTGAGATATGGCATAAGAAGCTTGGACATCTGAGCCAAAAAGGACTGGAGATCCTGGCTAGAAGAAGCCTCATCCCTGAGGTAAAAGGAATGCACTTGGAATCCTGTGTTGATTGTTTGGCAGGAAAGCAACACAGAGTCGCATTCAAAAGCTTCTCTCCCTCAAGATGAGCTCAACCTCTTGATTTGGTGCACACAGATTTGTGCTACATGAAAGACAGAACTCTTGGTGGCGCGTTATACTTCGTCACTTTCATTGACGATTTTTCGAGAAAAGTCTGGTGTTTTGCTTTGAAAACAAAAGACCAAACGCTGGAGGTCTTTAAGAATTTTCAAGCAAAAGTCGAGAGAGAAACAGGAAGGAAGCTGAAGTGTGTTCGTGCAGACAACGGCGGCGAGTACCAGGGCCCGTTCGAGCAGCACTGTAGGAACCACGGTATCAAGCTTGAGAAAAGTGTCCCCAAAACCCCGCAGCACAACGGTGTTGCAGAAAGGATGAACAGAACCATTTGTGAAAGAATCAAATGCATGTTGTCGCACTCAAACCGCTAAATCCTTTTGGGGTGAAGCTATGAGGACTGCAGTTGACTTGATCAACCTTTCTCCGTCAACTCCTCTGGGTGGAGACATTCCAGATAGAGTTTGGTCCGGAAAAGACGTGTCTTACAAGCACTTGAGAGTGTTTGGCTGCAGGGCTTTCGTTCACATTCCAAAAGATGAGAGAGCCAAGCTTGATGACAAAACCAAACCATGTATCTTCTTGGGATACGGTCATGAAGAGTTTGGTTACAGATTGTGGGACCCAGTTAACAGGAAAGTCATCAGAAGCAGGGATGTAGTATTCCTGAAGATCAAGTTCTCGATGATACTGAGAAAAGCCTGAATCTAATTCAGAAGTTCCTGTCAACTTAGATCCAGTTTCTTCGCCGACACTCCAAGATTACGGGGGAGATACCCAATCGGAGCATGGAAATCCGGTTGATGATGGTGCAGGTGACGATCAGAATCCACCTACACAAGATAATGTCCCTCCAGTCAGAAGGTCAGCCAGATAGACGACCTTCCACCAGATATAGCCCAAGTGAGTATGTGATGCTCACGATAGATAGAGAAACCACGAGTTTCTTTGAAGCCATGGCGGACGACCAAAAGGAAAAGTGGTTTGAAGCCATGAAGGAGGAGATGAACTCCTTACTTGAAAATCACACCTACGACTTGGTGAAGTTGCCAGTCGGAAAGAGATCACTGAAAAATAAGTGGGTCTACAGATTGAAGGCTGAGGAAAAGAGCTCACAACCAGTGCAAGGCGAGGCGGTTGTGAAGGGTTTCATCAAAGAAAGGGTGTTGATTTTGAAGAGATTTTCTCACGATGGTGAAGATGTCTTCAATCGAGTGGTGCTGCGATTCTTTGCCACTCGCACACGGAGATCGAGCAACTTGATGTGAAGACCGCGTTTCTCCATGGAGATTTAGACAAAGAAATCTACATGGACCAACTGAAGGGTTCAAAGTCGAAGAAAGGAGAACCTTGTATGCGGGTTGAAGAAGAGCTTGTATGGCCTAAAGCAAGCTCCAGTTATGGTACATGAAGTTCGAGTCCTTCATGTCGACCCATAGCTACAACAGACCACCTCGGATCACCGTGTTTTCTTTAAAGTTCACGGAGGTGAGTTTATCATCTTCGCGGTCTACGTTGACGACATGCGATTGTAGGCCATGATGCCAAAAAATTGACAAGTGAAGAAAGAGTTAAGTCGGTCTTTGCGATGAAAGACTTAAGCGCACTAAGCGAGATCCTTGGAATGAAGATCTTGAGGATAGGAAGAGCGAAGCTCGGTTATCTCAAGAACAATACGTTGAGAAAGTTCTTGAAAGATTCGGTATGAGCAAGTCGAAGCGGTCACCACTCCACTGCGGGTCACATGAAGCTTAGCTCGTAGTGATCCCAACAAGTGAGACAGAAAAGTTAGAAATGCAAAAGGTGCCATATGCCTCTGCGGTGGGTAGTCTAATGTATGCTATGATATGCACTAGACCTGACATAGCTCACGCAGTTGGTGTAGTAAGCCGATTCCTCTCAAACCCGGAAGAAACCTTTGGGCAGGTGAAATGGATATTCGGTGCACGAGAGGCACTTCTAGACTTTGTCGAAGTTTACGATAACCATATCCTATTAGAAGGATATGCGAGATCAGATATGGTGGTGGCGTAGATTCCGGAAAATCCACGTCGGGATACGATGAGACTTGCGGGGAGCTATCTCGTGGCAATCGAAACTTCAAAAATGCGTGGCATTATCCACAACGGAAGCTGAATACATAGCTGTGACGGAAGCCTGTAAAGAGATGTTGTGGTTGAAGAAGTTTCTCTGAGTGGACTTGAAGCGAGAAATGCGTGCTTTCTGCGACGGTCAGCGCTATTCACTGAGTAAGAATTGAGTTTTCACTCAAGATCGAAGCATATCGATGTGAGATATCATTGGATCCGAGATGCCTTTGGATAGGAAGGCGATGCACTCGAGAAAGTCCACACCGATGAGAACGGTGCCGATATGCTTACTAAGTCCCTACCGAGATAAGTTTGAGATCTGCAGACGTGAAGCGGTGCGGTTGAATATCCACATGATGTGGAGGGAGAATTGTTGAGTTTTCCACATCGATGGACCCCACAAGCCAACAAGTTTGACAAATGGTGTGGGAAAAGGAAATGATTGTTGACAATTGGTATAGAAGACGGTGGCCTCCATCTTGACAATTAATGCAGCCCACCATACTTCACGGAGAATGAAGAAAATGAAGCGGCTCATCGCCTATAATTGAAATGAGTTATGCGAAGAAATAAGTGCAAAACTTGCAAGCATTGCAAGGGTGTGAGGCATAACGAGAGAGTTTTAGTGAGTGCATTTTGAGGAAGAAAAGTGAGGAAAAATTGTAGGATTTTTCTCTCTCTTAAAATAGTAGCTCATCCTCTTGTGTTTCCAAGTTATTAGAACTTGAGATTTTGTGTTTCCCTATTTTGTTTAGGGAGTATTTTGTAAGCCTACTATACACATAGTGGAAGATTTCTAGACTTCGGTCTCGTGGTTTTTCCCGATTTGGGTTTTCCACGTAAAAATTTGTGTCTCACATTTTTCACCTTTTGCACCAAATTTGTTTTCTTGGTTTGGTCCCATTCTTAAAATCCAGCAAGAGGGAAAAGAATTATCCTGGTTCCGCTGTGCAAGTGTTATTTATTTAACACACCGTGATATTGATATCACCACTTTTCCCAACAATAAGCTGTAGCAGAAACGAAACTGGTGGTAAAGGTCCACTTTTCTTTCACATATCAACTTGACTTACACCATATTATGGGATTCACATACCAAAATTAGTACTAGGCTTGTTTTATAACACTAATTAAATGGTACGTTCGAAAATAATTTGTCGAAGTTGTGCCTAAATCTTGATTTCAGTATGATTTGCCGACATTGTGCCGAAAATAAATGATTTATCAAAATTGTGCTGAAATCTCAATGGAGGAAAATAATTTGCTGAAATTGCGCTAAAAAAAACTTCTTTCTTAATTGGTGAATTGTTAGTTATAAGACTCAACATTTTTCTCTTTGGTAGCCTCTTTCGATCAACTTTTTTCATTTTCCCTTATTTAGACTCTGAACTTATTAGTTCAACTTCCACTATGGTTGCACGCGATGAATCATATTTTTGCTCAAAAATCAAAAGCTAAAATATAAAAACATGGAAGTCTCTAGATACCTAATGATTCACGTAGCTCATCCATCAACTTGATCTTGAAATGGATATTGCTCGTCGTAGTAGCAGGTCTTATCGAACAAACATTTTTTTGGCAATATGGATCGAAAAAGTTTGATAAAAATTAAAAGGAATAATAAATGTTATGAGAGAAGATAGCTGCACAAGATAAATGGAATATGAATGATTAAATGCAACGAGCTATCAAAATTTAAAAAGTGTATCCAAAAGAACTGCCGGGAAATTTTGACAAATTTCAATTTACATTTCTAAGAATATGTAAATAATACTTATATAAATATTGGTGGATGATATATTTCAACAGATAACTAAAGAGACTCGAGTATTATAGTTCAATGGAATTCATTCCCTTCGCAAAGGTGGATGGTTAGGTTACTAATCCCAATAACTTCGAAAAAAAAGCACTTAAGTGCAATAGTCAATAGTGCGTTACCTAAATAACAATAATGGTTCGAAAAAAATGACATATCCTAAGTGTGTGTTGGCAATAGTGCTTTACCTAAATAACAGCTAGCATAATTGTTTGAAAGAAAATGATGTATGTACAAATTACAATTACTTTGATAATAATGACGCATGCCATGTACAAGGAAAACCAATATTTTCAAATCTTCTAAAAATATTGTTCATTATTGTTCAAATAAATATGATTGAAACCATTATTGCAAATACTTACACGATTGAGAACTACTTTAAATATTCCAAATATATTGAATAAATACGCTTTCAAAATTTCGTTTGTCGTAATGTAACTATCTGAGAGTATAGTTGTCTTTTCTTGATATTAGTGAAATTATAGTGAAATCGCATTCGTCATCTCACCCGTTTTTTATTTTCTTTCGAAGTAAGATCCACCTGTTAATTCCGCCATGTTCGAATTTCACTCTCGTTGTGTCATTCGATTTCCGTTAATCTTTCCGATGTGCGAAGGATCGTCGAATTCGTTTTCTAATTTCTATCCTTCTCGGGTAATGCCAAGCATTGGGGTCGGATTGCACAGTGCATTTTACAAGTTTATGCCAAAGCATCGGCTGCAGTGACGTCGTGGCTGGAGGAGGAGACGGCCGCGGCTGCCAATCCTTCCATCACAGACGGCGTCGCGACGAAAGATGCACATATCTGAAACTGGAATTGCCGGAAGTTGGCGGCGATGGCAGTTTCACGGTGGAGGGTTTTACGCCTGTGGGCAGATTGTGTTGGCGGAGTATATAAGAATCTAGGGCCCAACTCAAAAACCAAATCTGTATACGCCATATATACATACAGTTTCGCTTTCAAGGAAGTTATCGACCAAAAAGTAAGCGCACGTGTCATATCTCTATTGGACCAACTATTGAATCCTTTCTCTTAGAATATTTTCCTTTTTTTCCGTATGCTTCTAATAATTTAATGAAAATTTAAACGCCATATTTTGATCTTTGAAATGATACAAACAGAATTCCTTCCATTACTAAGCGAAAATCTCTTTATCTGGTTAGCTCGCCCTTCCCATCCTCACAGACAGAGCCTGCTGTTCTCCACTCCTCAGCTGGATCTCGCACTTCGAGGTAACTCTGCCTATTTTTTTCCCTTCAGTTTTTTGTTTTTTGGGCGGGAGGGGAGTGTGTTCGAGCTGCTGATTTGTCAGCATTACGGTTGATTTGTTTAAATTTAGAGCGCAATCTTAAAATTTCTGATCTTCATCAGTTGCATGATTTTGAAGTTTTGCAACTATCGGAGTTGCAAAATAGCTAGATGTTGAGTAGAGAAAATGAATCTTTTAGATTGTTCATTGGTAGCATAATTTGATTGAATCTGCTATTCTTTTTATTTATGCATAGTTCTCTTGTGGCGTAATGCAGTTTTAATATTTGGTTACGGCTTTAGGATGGGACCTTCTGTCTGGTGCTGGACCTGCTGGTGATTGGAGATTGGATTTTCGAGGATGGGGCTTAGAGATACTGTGGACATGAAAGCGCTCAGGGCGAAGTTTAGAGTAGCAACTGTGGTTATAATATCCATATGGATTGGGCTTATGGGGGTTTATTATCTGTTGAAGCCAGTAGTAAATGGTTGTGTCATGACGTATATGTATCCGACATACATTCCCATACCCACACCAAAGAATATGTCGGCAACAAAATATGGCTTATTCTTGTACCATGAAGGCTGGAGAAAGATTGATTATGAAGATCACCTTAAGAAGATTAATGGTGTGCCAGTTCTCTTCATCCCAGGCAATGGTGGAAGCTACAAACAGGCGAGTCCCTAATTTCAACTCGATTTTTTGTCATTAGATTAGCCATAATACTGTGATTTATGTTTTTCATGCATGTGAAGCTGATATTTGTTTCCTACTTGGCTACTTACATATAAAGGCTTTTCTGCCACTGTACAGGTCAGATCCATTGGTGCAGAATCTGATAGGGCTTACCAAGGGGGTCCACTTGAATCGGACTCTAACCAGGCTTATCCTATTCTGGGAGAGGGCGTGGATATTGATTTGAATAACGCTTTGTTACCTAGTCAATATACTTCCATGCTTGATTGGTTTGCAGTGGATCTTGAAGGTGAACATTCTGCAATGGATGGCCGGATTCTACAAGAACACTCGGAATATGTAGTATATGCCATTCACACGGTACCACTATTGTCTCTAATTGCACAAATTATGATTAGGCATGTTGACGCTGGATAAAAATTGCATCCATAATTGATTGCAAGATGACATATTAACTAAACCAACACCCAGAAAATTCAAAGAAGAAGTTGGTGCAAAAGAAAAGAGAATTTGTTATCCTTCCTGTTGCTAACACAATTGTATTTTGTGGGTTTCATAGAAGGTGTGTTATGAGTTATGACTCAACTCCCTATATGCTGTATGTAAAGATAGGTGACAAACATAGAAAAAATACTAAACTGTGTATTGTTTTCTTACATTTAGATAACTGTGTAATAGTAACTGAAAAACCAGGGCAGCATCTTGTCCAACTTAGAGCCCAAAATTGATTATTAATTCTCTTACCTTATAGTTTGCAATGTTGCTAGGCGTCCATCATACATATCATATAGTATTTGTAGCTTTGAATTATTGACTTCAACTTGTTTGTAGCTGGACATATTTGTTATTGCCATGTTTCTGGCACTTGGTGGATCTAAGTCTCAAAACAGCTCCAACCTGATGTAGAAAATATTTGCTTTACTTCTTGACTTGGGCTTGATTATCTCTTTTATTTCCTTCGCTGGTTTTACTCTCTTTGTTTATACAATGAAGACATATGTCATTAAGTTCTCTTATACTTCCATTACTAGCTATTTTGTATGTTTATTATTGTAGATTTTGAATCTTTACAAAGAATCGCATGACGCACGAGCAAAAGGCGGTCTCCCTAAAAGTGTGATATTGGTTGGTCACTCTATGGGTGGTTTTGTTGCTAGGGCTGCAGTAGTGCACCCCAATTTGAGAAAGTTTACTGTTGAAACTATTGTGACGCTCTCCACACCCCACCAGTAAATTTTATAATCTCTTTAATGTGTTTCGTAAAGTTCTTCTTTTGGCATATGGTTTTTAAAGTTAGATAGTTTATACAGTTTTCAGTAACATATCAATTTTTTCCAGGTCTCCTCCTGTGGCGTTACAGCCATCCTTGGGCCACTACTATGCACAAGTAAATCAGAAATGGAGGAAAGGATATGAGGTCCAAACCTCTCGAACTGGACACTACTTGTCTGATCCTTTGCTTTACCATGTCATCGTCGTCTCCATTTCTGGTGGTTATAATGATTACCAGGTAAATAAATGTGTCCTTGCCTTGCTCATATCATATTGGACAAGCTGAGATTTGCTTCATGGAAGCTTGTCAACTGACATTCAGATGGGAGCTCTTCTATTAAGGGATCATTTCATAGAATTGTCTTAGCGTTTCTTTATCCTACTTGCACTGCATATTCTTTACTTCTCCAATTCCAGGTACGCTCGAAATTAGAGTCCCTTGATGGCATTGTTCCTCCCACACATGGCTTTTTCATAAGTAGCACTGGCATGAAAAACGTGTGGTTGTCAATGGAGCACCAGGTTATCTTATGGTGTAATCAGCTAGTTGTGCAAGTAAGTCTTATTGCTATACTGGAAGTACTATCACCATGGGGCCCTAAATTTCAAAATTGCTTTGTAGATGTCTCACACTCTCCTCAGTCTGATAGATGCGAAGACAAGCCAACCTTTAAATGATGTGCGGCAAAGACTTGGGATATTTAAGAAAATGCTCGATAGTGGAATTCCAAAGAACTTATTTGCATCGAGACCATTGCAACTAGCAAATAAACCTGACCATATCCATGATCAAAAAGAGAAAGTGAATCCTGGTACTCCCTTTTTGAATCCCATAATGCAGAAGCTAGCTGAATCACTTGGCTTGAATTTTATTGCTTAATTACTCAATCGTAATTTGTGTCAGAAGACTCAGAACCCAAAGCTATTAACTATTCCATTGGGTCTAGACAGATTGGATTTATCTTAAGCTATTAGTTTGGCATTTAGGCACTCATGAAAATGAGGATATTTTTACTAAAATAACCTTGGTTGTGCAAGTTTTTTGGTATTATAATGATCCTTTATCTTTTCTTCATTTTTTATGATACTTGTGCATGAAATTCACGAAATTCATTTTATATGATACTTGTGCACGAAATTTGCTTTTGATGAAGAAGGATTGGGTTCTGGATTATCTGGTTGCCCAAATAGTAGCCAATGGAGTGAAGATGGACTTGAAAGAGACCTCTACATCCGAACCAGTACTTTCACTGTTTTAGCTATGGATGGAAGAAGACGATGGTTGGACATTCAAAAACTGGTTAGCTTCAAAGGACTTTAGAAACTTCTCCTAATTAGATTTTATGATGATGTTTATAGGGGTGAAAGGGTCTCAAATTGAGATAACCTGATCTCCCCTGTTATATAGGGTTTTTCTATAGCTTCATAAATCTAGAACTCGGGGTTGTAGACTTCCCATGTGTTGGTCACATTACCTTGTATAGGAATTGAGAAACTATGGGGCTCGGTTCTTTAGTATACTCTTTATTTATTACCTGGGTATACTATTTAGGAAAATTTCATACATGATGTGACAGCCTAAGCATGGTGGAGTTTGTGTTTTCTGAATCAATACCAATGTTAGCCAGAAATTGAAATAGATAAGGAAAATTGGTAGCTATAGTGGGGATTGTTGATAAATGGTAACCCATAAATGCTAATAAACTGTCAATCAGGATTCATAGAACTCTTTCAACTTTCAGGGTCAGGATGGGAAAAACCACTTTGTTTTCGTCACAAATCTTTCACCTTGTTCTGGTGTGCGACTACATCTTTGGCAAGAGAAGGGAACTTCAGCTTCGGAAGTTTCAATGAACAAACGGGTTATTGAAGTCACAGTTAAAATGGTGCATGTTCCATCTGGACCAGCCCCAAGGCAGGTATTATTTTTTGTCTTTGTTTTAGCCAGAGCATTTTGTCATGAGCCCATATTTACATATTCCCATGCTGAACATGCCCATTTGTCCTATAAGATTGAGCCAGGTAGTCAGACTGAACAAGCTCCTCCATCTGCTATATTTTGGTTGGGTCCTCAAGATATGCATGGCTTTCGGTTTCTGACAATTTCTGTTGCTCCACGTCCGGTACATATCTTACAATTTGTATTCTTTCTCTTGTCAGCCTTTTTAGTTCAAGCATGCATATTAATAAGTAGCAATAAGATCCCCATTTTTGTACTTGTCTAATTGAGAGATTTCCTGTTCTCAGACTGTTTCAGGGAGACCCCCACCAGCTGCGTCCATGGGAGTCGGACAATTTTTCAATCCAAAGGATGGAGAGAAAATTTTCTCCTCTTACCAGTTGATCAGTTCATTATACACAGAACAGGTTAAGATTTTTGAGATATAGCTTAGCAACTGAAGGTAGATAATTCAGCAATCTTGGGTAGTAATTTTCTTGATATTGATAACTTGGTTGTTGCAGGATATGACTTTGAATGAAGATCATCCTCTTGCTCTCAGTCTTACATTCTCTGCTAGTTTAGGTCTTCTTCCTGTTTCTTTATCCATCTCAACAACTGGCTGTGGGATTAAAAAATCGGAATTTCCTATTGAAGAGTCTGGAGATGAGGAAACAAGTAGTAAGTGTTCTCTCACCCCCACCCCCCCAAACCCCCAAATCATGTATCACATTTTTCATCAGTTATTTCTTGAACTTAATCTTTGAGCTCGTCCAATCTATTAACTCTTGCTACAGTTGCCCAACTACCCTAATAACTGGGATAAAGTGGTGCCTCTTACTCAGCAGGGCCTTTGCATGCGTCTCTGACAATATGTAATCTGTGCATTGCATTCAATAAACATAATGGGCGTCAATTGTATGCTAAAACTCTCCATCTAGATTAATTAAATCATTAAGAACTCTATACACAAAGCTTTGCTAAACTCTTCAAACAATATAACTTCCCACATAATATTGAAACTCAGTTATAGCATGTAGCTACATGAAATTTTTATCCAGGAGTAGCCAACTTGAACTAGTTAGTTAGGCAGCCTTAGAAGTTTGTTATCGAGATCAGACATTCTATGAAATGAGATTCTGCATTCTGCCAGTCAGGGTTCATTTTTATTATGTTGCAATGGTACACACTTTTGTAAAATTGAAGCTCGAATGCTCGATCACTCATCACATGTACAGCTTGTCAATTCTGGTTTTGCCCTCTGGATTCGTTGTTACTTACTCTTAACTCTGGACTCCCTCTCTCTCCCTCCTTGACTTGAACTTGCATGGGCTGTGCCTGAACCAATTGTAAGAATCAAATCCTGATCACATTTTTTGGGTTTTTCTATTTCTGGTTAATCTTGTTTTGATTGTAAATAATAGATTGTGTGCTTATCACTTACGAATTTGGAGCTATTAAAAGATCTTACTTCCATCTCTAAATTGGAGTCAATCTTGTTGCTTCATCTGTTCTTGGTCTTGTATTGAATGGTTTCATGAATGCAGGCCTTTGTAAGAGGCGCTGTTTCCCGCCTGTGGCACTTGCTTGGGATGCGACATCTGGCCTGCAAGTATTTCCTAATTTGTATTCTGAAACAATTGTTGTGGATTCTTCTCCAGCGCTCTGGACTTCTTCTCAATATTCTGATAAGACGACTGTTTTGTTACTGGTACTGTGACTGAAAAAAAGATACCTGCTCAAGTAAACTTGTTCCCTGAATTTTTTTTTTGTGTTCTTCATGAACTTTTGGTAGCTAAAGTTTTCCTGAAATTCTTTGCAGATAGACCCACATTGCTCTTACACAAGTACTATTGGGGTTTCCGTTACTGCTAGTGCTGGTAGATTCTTGCTTTTATACTTCTCTCAGGTACATCTGTTCTTAGCATCTATCCTTTCCAAGCTCACCTTTTCAGATGATTTTTATGCAATAATAGTTTCTATCAATAATTTCAAAAATGCCGATTCTGATCTTTTATCTTTTGAAGTTTGAGCAATTGTTCAGTGTTCTAAAGTTGACTACACATCATTGCTGTCTGAATCTCTTAGTTCTAATGAATATATGTTATCCATTCATTTGACTTTGCATAAGGCTCTATTGTTTATCTCAGTGAGATACCTTCATGTTGTTTCCAATATACAAATTTGTCACTGAATATCCATGTTATTTTGATATATCAGTAAAAAATATTGTGGCTTTGCATAAAGCTTTATTTTTTACCTTGGCGAGATACCTTCAGATTGTTTCCAATATATTTATATATATCATTGAATATGTTTGACAGTTGAAATGCTGCTTATAGTTTACCTATTACATTGGTTTATTAGGCTTTATTCACATTGCTTACAGTTTTTGCTCTAATGTAACCTGTTCATGCAGATCAGTGGTCTATGCTTTGCTGTTGCATATTTCGCTCTGATGCGGCAAGCATATGCATGGGAACTTGATCAGCCTGTACTGTCACTGCTATCTGCCGTTGAATCAAACTTGAGAATCCCTAGGGCATTCTTCTTCCTTGCCATAATGCCAATTTTTTTTGCCATTCTCTTGTCTTGCCTAAGCTCTCAAGCCCTTCCTCCAATCATAAGTTTCCCGACGGTCTCAATCCTTTGTTATGTTTTTGCAAATGGCGCGATAGTTCTCTTGATATTAGTTTCCCAAATGCTTTTTTATGTGGCTGGCATTCTTCATGTTGCTGTCAAGAAATGGTTAGCAGTTTTTTTTATTTGTGTGCCTGCAAATACATTCTCTCACTTGCATGTGAATGATCTTTTTACTCACAATCACTTATTTCAAAGTTTTAGTTGTATACTCCATATCTCATTCTATTAAGGAGTCCCCAGAAGACAAGTTTAGTAATTTCATTGCGAACTGTCTGTTCCAGTAGCAACTAATATGGGGACTGTTATACATACCATAAGCTGAACCAAAATCAAATATTTCAGGTGGCAAGTTTGTGAAAGAAACTTTTCCTTTCATTTTCCGAAGGTTCATAAATTTATCCTCCAGCTTTGCATCTATTAAGGTAATATTTCACTTCTGATGAAGACATATATGTGGTAATTTGAGAAATAAAATGAAGTTGAGTCGCTCCCCCACACCCCCCAAAGCAGTCTTCTCTAATTTGATTTGAGAGAATTATTAAGAGTTAATTCTACATTTCATTGTTCAATCTTTCACGGGGCAGGTG
The DNA here is from genome assembly GCA_036937905.1 of Salvia rosmarinus. NCBI lineage: Eukaryota > Viridiplantae > Streptophyta > Magnoliopsida > Lamiales > Lamiaceae > Salvia > Salvia rosmarinus. Next base: position 69,721,132 of record CM072823.1, read on the forward strand.
GTGAGGATTTTGATGGTGAATCCTCTGCTTATTGTGTCATTGCTGGCTATTACGTTGGTGTGTCTTGTCCATCCAGCACTCGGTCTCTTTGTATTGCTCTTATCACATGTTCTGGGCTGCCACAGCGCTCTATCCAGGTTTCTAAATCATTACTTTGACTAGAATGCTTGAACTGACTGTATATTTTCGTATAAAATCCTTTATTTTGAAATTTCATGTGTTAGTGCATACATGATAAGGACATGTACTATTAGTACAAGAAAGTTGAGTGCTACATGGAATGATTGCCCTTCTTAAGCTCTTTCCTTTCATGTTAATAACCTAAGAGAAAGCTCGAAGTCACCAGATTATGCAGCCAATATCGATAATGACTACACAAGGTTTTGGGTAATCTTGAACATGCATGACAAGATTTTTGCCATTGGTCATTGAATTAGTGTCCCCCAAGATTTTGTGCCATTGGTCATTTTGTTTGGAATTATCTGTTTAGATTTCTCCTTATTTCTTCTTCTAGTGGTGCAATGGCAGCTGAGTTCATGTGTATTATTATATACTTATCCATTTTTCATACAATCTAAGTTTTGTTTTATCTTTGTAAACAGTTTTTTGATGGCTTCATTTCGCAGCCATGTCCAGACCAAGGAGTTTTATGGATCTGAAAATGAAGGTGAAGGTACTGAAATGCTACATAACTCCAATTACGATAACAATAGCAAGCTGTTCCCCACAAATGAGACACGTAGTGCTAGTCCTAAATGCACAAGAAGCTATAGTGATGCACAACTAGAGATCTTCCACCACCGGCATGGGTTGCTCGTTTTACATTTGCTTGCAACATTGATGTTTTTCCCTTCGCTTGTGGCCTGGCTTCAGGTATGAGGAAATTAAACAAGCTTTTAACCTGAAAAAGTTTCCTCTTCGTCTGATTTTGAACTTCAAGCTTAAGTTTAGTATTTTAGTTGTCCGAAGATATCTGCCTCTTATTTCATGATAATGGAGGACAACAATCAGAGAAAAATGTGCAAACCAAGGACAGCATTTAAAGTGATTTTTCTTTACACGAGCTTCTAAAAATCACATTAGTCTACTGCTGACACTTGGTGCTTCTACATTTGCAGCGGATTGGTATCGGTCAGAGCCTTCCGTGGTTCTGGGATTCTGTACTTAGCATCGGGGTCGTGCTGCATGGTTTATGCAATTCAAAGCCCGAATTCAGCTTCTATCTCTTTCCCATCGGATCCTGGGAAATCCGACTGAGCTTTGCTTATATCGTTGCTGGATATTTTTCCTATCTTTCAGCCTTGGCATTAGCTCCGTACAGAGTGTTTTATGCAATGGCTGCAATCGGAGTTATCTCCTTCGCTTTCAGAGTCGTACAGAGGAAGAACGGGGAGACATATCAGAGGAGCAGAAAACATTCCCACAGACATTGATTCAGTTAGCCTGCAGGGAAAGTATTATTTCTTGGCTGTTGTACACAACTAGAACTGAGTATGAGGTTGTAGAAATGTGCATTTCTTGGTTCATGATTAAATTTTGATAGAGATTTAACTCCTTAGCCATTCTTGTCTAGTCTCTAATTTTGGCAGAAATTTTGAACTAATTTGGAACTTTTTAGATGGTTACTAATTCTGTAGCTTGATTTGTTTTCGCTGACAAGTTCTTTTCACATCCCCTGCCGTGGCTAAAAACAACGCCGTTCCTGGCTAGTTGAAGGTTATACCTTATACTCGGAGATATTCATTTTTTTATTATTTAAAAGAGATTTATAGAATTCAAATAGGGTTTAAATACTAATTTTCTTCCATAGATAAAAATATGCTGATTGATTTTGATAATCTTGAATCATCTTATGCTTTGAATTACGATCATTTCTGTTCTGATTTGTCGGACCATCACGACAGCCCAATGAAACTAAAAAGCTGGAGAACGTCGAAATTTTGACTTCTCGGGAAAAGAGATATCAAAGATTAAATAAAAAAAGAAACATCTCGTATCAAAGTTTTCCAATATATATACAATTTTCTTCCACAGAAAAGGTAGGCTGATTGTCATTCTTTTATAATCTTAACTATTTTGCTTCTAAGTTGGATGACTTTTGCTTTTGACTTAATCAATTAAATTAGAGAAAAGTTGATATCTTAAGTAATCGCTTACTCAATAAAAATTATAATGAATCATCGATAACTATAATAAATTACATGAACTATTTAATAATTAACAACTTGGAACTCTAAATTATTATAACAAAATATAGTATGAATTATTCAACAGGTTTCTGACGTGTCTCATAGGCCTCTAATGTGGAGTTCAACACAAAAATTCCTGTAAATTCGTCATTATCTTATGGACATACAATAATATCATTTGTTGTTAAGAAAATTATCATTGATATTAAAACAAAGTATTATTTGATTTGTATAATTTATATTGAATAAAAATATCAAATATCATTTACACTGGAAAAAAAATATCAAAATCTATATATGCGAATAGATATACAAGTGACCACCTCTTAGTTCAAATGTTTTGAAAATGAGTAAATGACATGGCATATTACTAAAAGATAAAGGACGGGGTGTGTGTGTGTTAGCCTAGTGGTAGAGTGGTTAATGACCGAGGACAAAGGTCTCGGGTTCGAGTCCACCGTGACACAGCTTTTAAAAATTATGTATTAAATTGATCCCAAAAAAAAAGATAAAGGACGGGTGTGTGTGTTGACCTAGTGGTCGAGTGGATAATGCCCGAGACCAAAGGTCTCAGGTTCGAATCCACCGTGACGTAACCTTTAAAATTTTTGTATTAAATTGACAAAAAAAAAGATAAAGGACATGTTGAGCCTTTGGACAATTCTGAAACTCATCGAAAATCGAACAACGCGATATTTTTGTTAGTTCTCAAATTATTTGTGTATTTTATTATATTTATCAATAATTCGGAATTTTTTTGTTTGTTTTCAGATAATTCGTGAGCGTAATTACCAATATTTTAGGATTTAAAAAATATTCCCTAAAATATACACATCCTTCCAAATCGCTCCAACCAACACCATAACGATAGGGCCCATCACAGTTAAAAAACTTATATGTTGGAGATTCACAAAGTGAATACAACTACAATGCATAAAAAACATTTCTTGCTCAAAGAAGAAAACATATCTAATTTTTTTAGTCTCTTCGTCCTCTGCTTATTCGAATGTTAACGGCCCTTGATGCCATAGCCCTCAAATTAGCTCTCGCAGTTGCAGATGCAAGTGAGCTTCTACGGTCGTCGGCTGTCGTAAAAGCTTCCATAAACTCTTCCCTCTGCAACCTCAAAGCCAATGCAGCATCACTATCTTGGCTCGGCAACTCTGTTCTCGTAACTCTGCTCGACTGAGGCCGTAAGCTCCAGCTTCCGGTGCGTCCACGTTCATGGTTTCTCCTCCTCTCCACACCATTGCCATGGCTAGACTCTAGACTACGCAGGTCTTCGACAGCTCTGCTTCGCGTAATATGATGGGAGTTCGTTCTTGACTGAGGTTTCCTGCTCTCTGAGGCAGCAGCATCAGCTACCTTTCTCGCCTCTACCTCCTGCGGAAACAGCAGCTGAACTGTGTTCCATAGCACTGTGTTTACTTTGCAGTATTTCCCAGTGCTGCAAATTTTCGCATTACATGTTAGTAAAGTAAAGAAAATCGAGGGTAGATGATCAAAGAGGAATTTGCAATTTAAGAATTAATGCTGCAAGAATATCTTATGATTTGCCTCACTATACCATACCTAATGATCTGCCTGCACTTAGGGCACTTCCTCCCACATCTATCCGCCGCAGAGCTCAAACATTTCTTACAAAAACTACGAAAAGAACACAGAAAGAAACCATGAGAAGATATGGCTGCGGTTGTAGATTGCGATCATCCATCTAGTTCGAGATTTTACCTGTGTCCACAAGGCGTGGTACTCGGTTCATAACATATCTCGAGACAAATCTGCGAATTCAAATCACATTTCAACAAAAGCTGCATAATATCACTATAAGATCAAATGAATCTAGATCATTCTTTTCTTACAGCACAAGAGAGCTCCTCCCGGAGGCGATCAAGGCATGGAATCGAAGGGGTCGAGCTGGAAACACCACTGCTCTTTGCATTCACTTCCTCATCTATCTTATTACGCTTCTCTACTTCTGCAATGGCTGTGTTGTCCTCTTTACTTGTGGTCTCACTCTCTACCAAATAATTCAATCCAAAGATATTAACAAAACCAGAACACAAAACATGTCATGAACAAAAGGGGAAGGAGAAAACAACTGAAACAAATGAAAAGAAGAGACTACCTTGTTTTGAGTTGGGCTCATCTTCATCAAGATCAAGAATGGTAACGGGTATCGATGCAGGGCTTCGTCTCTGAGCCCTCCGTTTTCTGCATACAACGAATTTGAACGCCCAACTCAGCAAAAGAACAGCAAAACATGCTGTGCAGACGAAGCAACATAGATCACAAAGTGATAAATGCACATCGATTGCTTCTTTACATTCATAACTGTGAAATACTAGATGGGGAAACTAGAAGAACCTAAGCCCTCAAAGATCGCATTGAAGAATGATGTATGTTTTAATTCTTTCCAATTACAAAAACTCAAACCACTATGCTACATACAAGGAAATATCAATATATAAGAAAAGAAACCTACCAAAGACCAAATTTCAGACATAAGATTAATATAGGAAAAGTAAATTATCAAATCATCATCATCATACAAACTTAATTATAAGATATAAAAGAGGAAATTTTTCTTCAACTAGCTTTTTCATGGAAACACAAAGAACCAAGAATCAAGAATATAAAAAAATCAACTATATATATATATATATATACTTTTAATATGGTTCTTGAATTTAATAAACACGATGAAGGAGGTACAGATATGCTTTAAATCTTATAAAATTGCTTACGATGAAAGAACAGTACATAAGAAAATAAATTTCCCAAAACAATCGTCGAAAAGATTAATTACAAGATCTAAAGGGGTAGTTTTTCTTAAACTAGCCATTTCCAGAAAAACGTAAAGAATCAAGAATCAAGCAAGCACATATAAAATGAAAAAAAGGGAATTTGCTTTAATAAACTTTGACTAAATCCTACCTTCTCGAATTTGTTGGTGGGGTTTTTATACTGTGCAAGTCGGATCTCTTCTTCTGCTTGAACTGTCGATCGGGGGTGTCTTCGACGATGAGGCTTGCGATCAAGAGCGCCTCTTCGTCCCAACCAGCCATGGCGGCGACTGATCGGAACCCCGGACTGAACAAACTCTCATCTTTCTGGCCATTTTCAACTACTTCTTGTCGTTTTATGGATGGGTTGCCCGATATTTCTCGGTATCTGATCGAATCGCCTTCAACAACCATTTTCTTCTGAATTATTTTCTTCCGATGTGGCGGAACTATTGGTGTGGACTGGGGCAAGGAAGAAGAGATGTTTTACAACGGTCATAAAATTTGAAGAAGATGTTAATATTGAATTTGGACAGTAACGGCTAGTCCGGCGAATGAAAATGTCTTTACACAGGGTAGAGCCACATGAAAATATAGGTAGACTCAATTCACGCCAACTCTTTTTTTTATTATTCTTCAAATATCAACAATCATTGTAATTATTACCGTCAGCCCATGTCAATGCAGTAAACAGAAAGTGTAATTATACAAAAGATTGAATGAGAAAAAGAGGAAAGAAGAATTGAAAGAAATTTTTTTGAAGAAAATGAGATTCTCGAACCAGAAGAGAAGATGCATTTTGATGAGTTGAGTGAAGAAAAAAGATATCTAAAGGAATATAATTAAATTAGTGGATAGCTTGTGTGGACCCTATAATATTAAAAACCATAAAAAAATTAATAGATAGTTGAAACATTTCTATTTAGTTAGATATTTATTTAGTTGTATGTATTTTTTTTGAAAAAATTAATAAAGCCAATGTTGGAAAATTCTGGCTAAACCATTGTATTTACATCAAATATTATGAATAGATTTAACTTAATTCAATCCTCATATTACTTAAACAAATTTCTTTTGAAGGGATAATATCTAACAAATTAAAAGTATAATTATCAAATAATTTATTTTACTCCGATTTCGAGTAATTTGTTTTTATTATAATTGTTTTATTTTTTGTTCTTTTTTTGAGGGGTGTTTTATTCGAACTGTTAATAGCTGATTAGATCAAATATACTCACTCAGTCACTCTTACAGCCAGCAATTACAGAGAGAAAGCAAGCAGCTGGAGGGAGAGAGAGAGAGAGAGAGAGAGGATGAAGAAAACACTGGAGAGCGCAATTCGGTCCGTACAGACGGCGGCCGAGTGCCCTCGCCTCACCAGACTCTCTCTTCACGCTCCTAAATCAGTACGCGAATTTTTTTATTCTTTAAATTATATTTCCGGCTATTTATTGTCGATACACATTGCAAATAACGCAAGTGTTTTGTTAAGCTGTCGTTAATTGTTTGTTTCTGCTTTATTTTGTTATTCATTGATTTATTTAAAACTTTATTGTGTTTAAATGGATGTGTGTTGAGGAAGTTGAATCCTTTTACAATAGTAGAATTTTTTTTCACTATTTTGGCATAATTGAAGTAGCTATAATATGGAGGCCTCGATGATTTTGAGACAGACAGAAGTAGCAAGAAGCACATATTTTGGGTTAAAACTCATCCACGGTCTTTTATTTGATCTCTATAGAAATGTGTTCTTTAGGACGGTTTATACTTCTGATCACCACGTGTTTGCTGAACTGTTCGAATGTGTGCATAGTAACTAAGGAGATGAATCCCAATGCGATCAGCATTTTCATCAGCCGCATTTCTTGTGGATGAGGTTGCTAGTGCTTTGTTGTTCGTGGTTACTTTGTTGGGTGCATGATTTCGGATTCATGGTGGTAATACGTAGAAGCATTAGAAGTAACAAGCACGTTAGAAGCTGGATGCATCAGTTATCAGCTTAGCAAGAAGCCTTGCTCTGCGATTATCTAGCTTGCAGACTATGCAGCTCGTTTTGATTAACAAAACATATGCTATTTTTTGTTCGTAATACTGGAAGAATTATGGTGTAGAAATCATATGATATTCTAAACGTCTCAAAATTTCTGACATGACATACTGATAATTTTGTGTAGTGGTATTCATATATTTGTTTCACTTAGCAAAATGAATTATAGGACCTGCTGAGTAAAGGAGCTCAAAATAGAATTCAAGTCGTTGCTCAAAATAGGTGAATGCGGGTGCAACCTGAGCCCGAACAGATTTGGCCCTATAGCCCAAAAATTTATGGCCCAATGGGTTTTAATATACTGGAAAAAAAATTTGTCATTCCTGGGATTGAATTGGTCTAAAATATCGTATTTTTGGATTCAATAACTTTCTCAGTTGATACATCAACTTTCATAGCAAATTCATTTTATTCATAGCAAAATTTTATGGTTCTTAATTCTTACGTTAAAAATAGTTCTTATTTGAACCTAACTTTCTCTCTCTCTCTATATATATATATATATGAGAGAATTATTTTCAGTCATTAGATCGCGAAAATTTACAATGATGCTTCACTTTGTTGCCACCTAGGTTCGAATCCAATGAGGAGCGAAAATTCAAATATTTTTGTTCAGTGCAGTAATTTTCATGGAGAATGCATTATTCTCACGTTTGTATGATAACAAAGGTTTTTATAATAACTTACCCCTATATATATATAATCAGGGACAAAGCCTAAAATATAGTTCCGAAGAGCTAATGTCGAAAATTTTCGACTAGAAATGTTTTATTATCAAAAAATTATGAATTTTTTTTTTCAAAATGGAGAAGATTATCGGCATCTCAAAAGGACTAAGACCTTTGTTGGCTATTTGCTTTTGGTTCTTTCACTTCACTCCAAAAGAAGTAAATATGAAAGTTTCGTCCCTCCTGGAGAGCTAATTACAGCAGATGATATAATTTTTTTCAAATTTTTAGCGGTTCTCCCGTAGATTTTTATTACTAGTACAACCTTCATTTTGCTCATTCATGAAGTTGTTTTTAGTATTTCTAAGAAAAATGATTATCCACCATTATAAGTTTTTTTTTTAGGGGGCTTGAGCATTACCAAGCCCTGCCTGTGTATAATAATTATTATAAATTTTGTGTGTATTATTGCACAAGTATTCTAAATCTAAATATTTAAAAATATGATAACATGATATAATCCATAATTTTATATTATTAAAATAAATATATCAAAAAATATATGCTTCGAAGAATGTTATATCTAATGAAGCCACTTTGTGCCGGGATTTGCCTTGGGGTCTTCTTGATTATATTAATATACAAATAACATTATCCCTTCCCACAAATTATTGTTCTGCTGGTCCCTCACCTTTATTCTTTTATTAAAACAACCTAGTTGTGTACACAATTTTTAGAATTTTAGATTTCATTAATGTGAACAGTCTCTGTTAATTTATGGACTTATCCTTTAAAGAACCAGATAAATAGGTAATAGCTTTACAAATGCACTTTGTATATAGTTTCATTTTAAATGTTGGTAAATCCAAATTCATAATTTTTTAATTGTGATTACATGTCATATGAATGCCACTCGAGGCTTTTTAAGAAGAAGACCCAATCGCTTCATCAATGTGATTTTTCAATTTCTTGATTTGTTCCAATTTCCTATTAATTAATTATACACATAATATCAATATCAACATAGTCAATATCATATCGGATTTATATTTTAAAATGCTAAATTATCTAAAAGTTCCAAATTATCGACTTACCCCCAAATTTTTTATAGAATTAATAATATATCAATAATACTTATAGTTTCAATTTTTTTATTGTTATATAATCTTTGTCTATTTATTCATTAACGGAACGGCTTATTTCGATGGCCGTACAAAAGTCTCGAGTTGTTGTTCGACCATCTCTTGTAGATATCATATCAGTTGTCTTTGCACGGTCAATAGAAACTAACCATTCTGCTAGTGTAAAATAGATGGATATTAGATTAGAATAAAAATTTAAAATATATATTTTGAGGTAAGCTGATTAATCTTTTAAAATAAAATATGAGAAAATAATGTTTAGTCTAGATCATTACATTACATGGCCACGGAAACTGCCAGAGTAGAATTAACTAGTTAGATGTATTAAACAGGCAAACGTCGTCGTTGTAATAGTCAACGAGAATAATGCTCCCCCTCTACATCACACTCTGTCAGCAAAACTAGATCACCTTCTGCGGCAAAAGTATACATTTCTTCAAATAAATTCTCATAATTGTAGTACTGCAAATTTTATCGCAATTTAATTTCCCCAATTAATGACACAGGAAAATGATGAGAGAGAGAGCTGACTTTGGGAAAAAGTCACATTTCAGATCCTTTTAGAGAAAGCCCATTTCGGTTTTCTCGGCTATGCGACAATGTCAGTGGTGAGATTTCTGTATGTGTTGGTGGCAGCGGCGGTGGTGGTGAGCGTTGGAGCGGCGGAGGCAGTGGCCGGGACTGCGCCGTACAGAATCCACACGCTGTTCTCGGTGGAGTGCCAGAATTACTTCGATTGGCAGACAGTGGGCCTCATGCACAGCTTCCGCAAATCCGGGCAGCCCGGCCCGATTACCCGGTTGCTGAGCTGCACTGAGAAAGAGAGGAAGAATTACAAAGGCATGGACTTGGCTCCCACGTTCGAGGTCCCTTCTATGAGTTTGCACCCGCAGACTGGTGATTGGTGAGTTAATATGTGTCTTTTGCACATACGTGTGGATATAATTAGGTCTATTTGAGTTTGGGTGTGCCAAAATGTCATCTTATGTATGATCATGAGTTTCTCCATCAGCTTGCGTGCTATGTCTTTTTGTTGCAGATTTATATGCATCCATTCCTTAGGTTAGGATTGGATTCTTGATATTAATATGTGGGATTTTCTTTCCTTTATTGCTCCCTGTTTGTAGAATTTCAGTCGATTTCATTTATGAGCCACACTCGGATGCATCCACCCTAAGTAAATTTTAATCATGAGCATCAGCCCTAATTAAATCCTTATTGTGATTAATAAACACTAAATAGGAATTCTGAACCCTAAATAGGTTGGATGCACCGTGCATACTAATGTTCACAAGTTGTTGCCTTCATGTATATGTTCATATTTTCAAGAAATCATATTTTGTAAGAGTACAGCATAGGCTAACTTGATATGACTATTGTACTTTCTGAAGCTACACATACCTAGCAGAGAGAGAGAGAGAGAGCATAGTGTAGCCATTGTTATAGATTACACCTTTTTCCTGCATAGAGATTTTCTCCGGCTGTTGACTTCTACCATGGCAGGTATCCTGCGATTAATAAACCAGCCGGTGTAGTCCACTGGCTTAAACATAGCAAAGAAGCAGAGAATGTTGATTGGGTGGTTATATTAGATGCTGATATGATCATCCGGGTCCAATCTTGCCGTGGGAGCTTGGTACTGAGAAAGGCAGACCAGTGGCTGCATATTATGGGTATTGTTGTTGCTGCTATTAATAACTGTGCTTCATGATTATTTCATTCAACGGAAAACGTAGTAATATTATATAGGAACTTGTGAGTTTTGAGACATTGGAGTAATAAGCCTCTGATATTTCGTTTTGAATTCTCATTTGATGTTGGAACTGGAGTATATTTCATTTTACTCCAAGTAATCTGTATTTAACTTGTATTAGTTAATGGTACGTAGAAAAGATGGGTGAGATGGTTAAACTTGCATTTAGGAAGGCATTTTTTTCCCTACTTCTTTCCCAGTTTTGTCATGTAATATTTACTGTGATAATATTTAGAAGAAAATAAAACTTTTCTTGAGCAGGTACTTAATTGGATGTGACAATATTCTTGCTAAATTACACACAAAGCATCCTGAACTCTGTGACAAGGTTGGTGGGCTTCTAGCCTTTCATATTGATGATCTTCGAGTTTTCGCACCCATGTGGTTATTGAAAACTGAAGAAGTACGGGCAGATAAAGCTCACTGGGCTACCAATATCACTGGTGATATATATGGAACAGGGTGGATCAGTGAAATGTATGGTTATTCATTTGGCGCTGCAGAGGTAACTTTTAATCCTATATTTATCAATTATCAGAAGGTGTTTCCTTTATTTCATCCTCACAGTTTTTAATGTTCTCTAAAACCATTTGTGAAATGTCTAAAAGTACTAAGGTTTAGCCTCATGCTTGAATTGTTACAACAATATAAAGATCTATAATAATTGAGGGAGAGAAACATTAGATGGTTTTGAAGGGGAAAAAAGAAGAAAGGAAAACTTACATGTGCGTGTTTTGCAAAATTTTCATTTATACGATTAAGTGTAAATATAATTGCTCGACCACTCTGAATTAACAACCTTGCTTTCATCAGGTGGGACTTCGTCACAAGATAAATGATAACTTGATGATTTATCCAGGCTATGTTCCTAGAGAGGGTGTCGAGCCCATCCTGATGCACTATGGCTTGCCTTTCAGTGTCGGAAATTGGTCGTTCAGTAAATTAGAACATCATGAAGACAGTATTGTGTATGATTGTGGACGCCTCTTTCCCGAACCTCCTTATCCAAGAGAGGTATGCTCGTAATTTCAAAAACCGAACTTTGCATTCTGAGTTCTGTTCTGTAAAGTCTGATTCAAAATATTTCTCTTGCAGGTGAAAGAAATGGAAAGCGATCCAAACAAAAGAAGGGCACTATTTCTTAATTTAGAATGTATAAATACACTAAATGAAGGTTTATTGTTGAACCATGAAAAGCATGGCTGTCCGAAGCCAAAGTGGTCGAAATATTTGAGTTTCTTAAAGAGCAAAACGTTCACAGAACTAACAAAACCAAAGCAACTGACAGCAAAAAGCCGTGAGATGATGGAGGAGGTTCACGAACAGAAGCAAGACATTGGTGAGCCGGAAAAGCCTCACCCAAAAATACATACTATTTTCTCGACCGAATGCTCCCCTTACTTTGACTGGCAAACTTTGGGGCTTGTCCATAGTTTCAACCAGAGCGGACAGCCGGGGAATCACAAGGCTTCTAAGCTGTACAGACGAGGACTTGAAGCAATACAAAGGAAGTGATCTAGCTCCCACTCATTACGTCCCGTCCATGAGCCAACATCCATTAACAGGAGATTGGTAATGCCTTCTCACCAAATAACCTTGGCATGAAAATATATCAAGAACTATAGATGAAAAGTGAAAATCAACAAATATTTGATACATAAATACTTGGTGCAGGTATCCAGCAATCAATAAACCAGCTGCCGTCGTGCATTGGATTAACCATGTAAAGACTGATGCGGAATACATCGTGATCCTCGATGCCGACATGATAATGAGAGGAACAATCACACCGTGGGAGTTCAAAGCAGCCAAGGGCAGACCTGTTTCGACTCCCTATGAGTAAGACTCCATCCCTTAAAGATTTGTCATGATGTGCTCGATCAATCTTTAGAAAATTTTCCATCGGAAAGAACGATTACTCGATGTTTACTTATTGTTGGATGCTACAACAGCTACCTTATTGGCTGCGACAACGAGCTTGCGAAGATCCACACTCGCCATCCTCAACTTTGCGACAAGGTCGGAGGCGTGATCATAATGCACATAACGGATCTCAGAAAATTTGCGTTGCGTTGGTTGCACAAGACGGAGGAAGTTAGAGCTGATATGGCCCATTGGCCTAAAAAATTCACCGGAGATATTTACGAAGCCGGTTGGATCAGTGAGATGTATGGTTACTCCTTTGCTGCAGCAGAGGTAATTCAAGCACTTATTTAATGTTTAAAGCAGCTTTCTTTTTCGATAATATTTTAAACACACGTGGTAAATTTTCTCGATGCAGTTGAATCTACGGCATGTCATAAGCAACGACATCTTGATATACCCCGGATACGTTCCTGTACCCGGTGTGAGCTATAGAGTATTTCACTACGGCCTGGAATTTAGGGTCGGTAACTGGAGCTTCGACAAAGCTAAATGGAGACATATGGACGTCACTGACAAATGTTGGGCTATGTTTCCAGACCCTCCGGATCCGTCGACCCTCGACCGGTCTAATGAGGAGTCATTGCAGCGCGACTTGCTTAGCATAGAGTGTGCGAAATCCTTGAACGAGGCTATACAAGGTTATTATAGAAAGAAATGCCCCGATCCCAATTCCTTGCCCCCTCCAACACGAGAAACGCGCCATCCTCCTTCCTTGACAACTCTGACTCAGAAGGCCCCGGATCTTCCCGCCCTGCGCCCTCCGGATCATGAGACCGCCGGTGAGATAACAACCGGGAGGAAGTTTGGTAAACTCGAGAAAATTGATGTCTCGAGGCATGATTCGGAGGTGAAGAACAATACTAAGGATCTCTCTCCACCGGCAGAGATGAACCGAGCCTTCACTTCAATGAGAGTCTGGATAATGGGCCTCTGGGCGTTCTCCATTGCTGGTTTCATGGTAGTGATGTATGTCATGGTCTCGAGTCGAAGAGGACAGAGAAAGCGGGGCAAAGCATATAAGCCCAAGAGACGAAGCTCTTATACAGGATTGTGGGAACGCGATGCCGAAATGTCGTAGCGTCTATTGGTGTATTGTGATCGGCTCATTGCTTGCTAACGCGCACTTCTTGCTTGCAGAGATGCCGAGTGGAGCAACGCTCCTGTGTCTGAAGCGTGGCGCCTTTCTGCAAAGAATGACGGGCGTCCATGGCGGGCTTATTTATCTGTACGGTTGCTAGACGTGCACGATCTTCAGCTCAGGGTATGATTTTGCTTCCATTTTTGTAATCGGAGTTTTTAACAGTAAGAGTTTAATTCTTACGGAAAAAATACTTATATAGAATGAATAAAATGTCGTCGTGAAAATTTTTCTTGCTTTCTTTCTACTGGTCATTTTGTGTTTCTTTTCTATTCTCTTCAAAATCCCAAATCACATAATTTATCTTGGGAACTATATTATGTTGTAAAATTAGCATACATGAAATTCGATCTCCATCCATTTGAGACAAGACGCTCTTTGTTTAACTTCTCATATACTTTTCGAATTCTACAATTTCTTTTTATTATTTAGAAAGCGTAGAGATCTACAATTATCACATACATATCTAGTGTAGCATCTATCAGGCTGCTTGCAATTCATTAAAATTTTTAATTATGGTTTTTAAATATTATTTTTAGTATCTTTCGGTTATAGTTATTACATAGATACAACGTCTGTTGATTGTCTACGGATTTATATCGAGTGCACCACATAATACTCTTTTCTCGAAGATGGCATAATGCAATGTCACATATGATTGTCTACGGATGTTACGGTTACTTTTATAGTTATGATAATAGATTGTTTCTTTAGGCAAAATGTATAATGTATTCTCGGGTTTCTGTCTTTTCGTTTTTTGCTTCATTAAATAATTGTAAATTTTTTATTTTAATAAATCCTTCTACTTTTATCTTTAATCCCAACCAATCCTCATGTAACCGGTATCTAAAAACTGTTAGCTTTTCCATTGAACACGCGAATATTTATTTTATATCAAATTTAATTTCACGTCTCATCTACTTTGTGAAATCTCTCTTTCGTAGTGTAGTCTTGGTTATGCATTTTGTTCGGTGTTGCTCGGAATAAAAAACACGACCATTAGGTCTTCCCTTCGGCCAACACAAATCCTATATTCAATCCTTGTGGTCTCAACAAACTGCTTCAATTCACCCCATCAAATCCACCAATCTATTCTTCACAGTGCGCCAGTGGGTGTAATCAAGATTCGATTTTTAGCTCTTTAATTGCTTCTAAATACTGCATACCGATGCACTTGTCGTCCTGGAATCGAGGAGGAAATTGAAGAGAACCGCTGGGAATTGGGCCAGGCTTTGGGTTTGGAGGGTGGGGATGGCGGCAGTGAAGGCGGTTAGGTATTTGACGGCGGCGGCGTAGTTTGGTTTGTGGTGAGCGGCATTGATCCTTAGGAAATAATCGACATAAAACAACGCTCGTATCACGATAATCAAATGCAAAATCACATCTTGATCACAATAGCGCGTTGCATAGAAAAAGAATTTACAAGAAAAGGGAATGGTTGGGCCTCCACCGGAATTTGCAGTACCCCTCGAGATTATAGATGCAGATATGCACAACCAAAACTACCAAACCACACAAAGAAAAAATAACTAAGAAGGAAACAAAGGGTTATTAAGATTTGTGGATGCGAGAGAAAGAGAGAGTTGTTAAGCACCAAGGCAGCAAGGTTGACGAAGGAAGACGAAGAATGGGTGAAAACCCATTATTTTTATTAAGTTTTTCAGTATAATTTGATATGAAACGGAATTTAATTAAAAAAAGGGCTGATATGAATTTAACTAACAGTAATTAACGGACTGATTTAGGATCTCTTAAATAAGGATTTGATAATATTACATTAGAAGTTTAAGAACTTAATTAAATAAAAATAGTATAAAGATTTATTAAAACAAAAACAAAAATACAAAGAGTCAAGAATGCGTTTTCTTTTATTTCACTTTATAAATTCTGACCACACATTGAGATAAAGTTGAAGTGGCAAGACCTCGAAATAGAAAGACATAATTTCTGCTACAAAAAGAAGAAGAGAGAATCAATTTATTCGACTAAAAGGCGGATCGAGCAAGATTTGGTAGAAGCAACATCCCCTTGATTGGAAAATTAGGAATTTGGGTTCCTCCAACAGAAGAGCAGCCATGAATCCACTCCCACTTCCCATCCCTCCAAACTATAATTCCTGAACCAAGATCCTTGTACAAACAAATTGTCCCATCAATCCCCACGCACTTCACACAACCCCAATTCAACTTCTCCCCCAACAATCTAACACCCAATTCAACTGGCACTTCCCCCACCACTCCCCACCGATCACCACTCATCTCCCACACGCGCGCGCCGCCGCCGCACGTGCCCCCCACTACCGCCACCCTCCCCTCCCTCCGCACCAGCGCCGCGAACTCCAGCCTGTCCGCCATCGGCGCGCTCAGCTCCCGCCACGTGTTCGACGAAATGTCGAACCCCATCACGCTGTACGCCCGCGCCGACGTCATCCAGTACAGCACGCCGTCGCTGGAGCACACGCTCTCCTTCGGCGTCCACACCGTCAGCCTCACCGCGAACTCCACCGGCATCGCCCCTACCACTCTCCACTCTCCCACGGAGGAATCGTACACCTCCACCGTCGACTCGTACACCGCTCCGCCCCCCGCCGCCTCCGACATCCCTCCCGCTACGTAGATTTTAAATCTCCGATCCGAATCGCGGTCGTCCTCAACCACCCCGACCGCCGGATTAGTCCGCGCGATGCGCAGAGCTGGTAGGGCTCTGAATTGATTAGTGAATGGATTGCAGATTGCGAGCTGGAGAAAGTTTTGGAAGTGAGCTTCAGCAAAATTAGGCCGCCGATCGTGGCGATTGGCCTGATAGGGCTGGTGGTGCGATCAAGATCTAGGAGGTGCCAACTGTGTTGAATTGGATTGTATGTGTGGCAAGAAAGGCCCCAACTGCGAGTTGGCAGGGCCACAAACCACGGGGGATGGTGGCGGCCGCGGCTGCCAACCGCCAGCTCCGCGGTAGCGCGCCAGCTGCGGCAGGAGGCGCGGGCGCGGGCCAGGGAGTCCGGGGAGAGGTGGGAGAAGATGTTGGCGAGGAGATCAAATGGGAGATTACTCCACATCTCAAACTGACAAAAATGATGGGATTATGGGATTTCTGCAAATTGTTGGGGAGATGTGAAATGAAATCTTGTGAGATGATGATTGCAAAGTTTTTTTATTTAGGGATGTGTGCTCACATGAACTCAAAGTCGGACCCACATGGCAGCGTCAAGTTTTTCGTATTTGTTCCTTTTCTTGGTTATAATAAAGGAGGAGAAATAGCGGTTGTTGATGGAGATGAAAGGCCATGTCAGAAACAAAATTGTGGGGTTTAGGTGACAGTGATGGTAGCGTTGTCTATTATAAGAAAGGCAAGTTGCAGCATCTGCACTCCATTAAAAACAGCTATGAAGATGGTGAGATATATTCTCGCTTTTGCGATTTGGAGAGGAAATCGGCATTTTTGGCAATTAGGTGGTGAATTTTTGCTCTTGATTTTACCTCGGATGAACTTTAGTGTCGCACAAGTTTAAAGCATCCATTAAAGGTGATCGATTTTCAAGTATTAATATTTTCACATTTCACATCAACTGCAGTTTCTATTCATAATATCTTTCCAACGACGTTATTTCAGTACATATCAATTGCGCTGCTATATAAATTATTTAATAGTTATTTTAATATTTTATTTCTATAAAAATGGATTTAAGTAAATAATAATAATATTGGAGGTGCTCCCAAAATAATTGTGACTATCATTAAGGAAAATTTAGAGCTCACACTAGTGTCAATAGAACTATAAACTATTCCATTTAAAGAAAAAAACTTAGTTGGGAAAGGAAGATTGTGATTTTTACTATGATCATTTATTCTTATAAAAAAAAAGGAACATCAAAGCTATAATGCTCATGGTAAAAATTAGTTTTATTTTATACTTTGGTATTAGAGCTATTTTTATAAAAATTTGAGAAATGGTGGGACTGAGATTCATATAAAATCTCTCATCCTCACATAAGAGAGAAATACCAATACCGTTAAATTATGAAGTCTGTAGTATTTTATATTTAAATCTGACAATATATATATATATATGTTGGGATATTTCAAGATTTCAATTCATCGAAATAAATAAGAAGTTAATTTATATTATTTTATATATCTAGATTAATCTTTATAATTAAACATATTTGAAATCAATATAAAATAAGTGAGTAATTGATTGGAACATAGAATTGATAGCATCATTTTCAACCGGAAGTTTAGATAAGATAGGTAATACACGCAACTCAACAAAAAAGATTACCGCAACATGCAACTCAACAAAAAAAGAGAGTTTACTGCAGAAACGCTACTTATCTAAAGAGCATCCACTCTTGTATTTTCTCAATCTCAAGAATATGTATTTATCATAACTGTAAACTGTCATTCTAAAACATATCAATTATTTTTTCAAGCTAAATTTGATCTCCAATAATGATTCTCAAAATTAATTACTTGTGAGTCCCACACTCAAGTGACTCCCTTTTTCTTTTTCTTTTTCTTTTAAAAAAAATATATATATATAGGAAGTAGATCAAATGAGAACTCCAACTTTTTTGAGAACTAAGAACTAATGTGGTCCATTCATTTTTATAATACAATGGTCAAGATTAATTATAAATAGTTAATTATTCTCATAATTTAGTGATAACAGTTTAGCCCTAAAATCAAGGGATTTGTATATTGATTTTCGTAATTATTCTCTTTTGCATAATTACTACGATTATATGCACAACACCATGAATTACATGAACATAATAATGAATTGGAATGAATAGCATGCACAAGAACTATGATTATATAAATAACAACGTGAATTATATGAACAACGAAAATAGAATGTGAAATATTCAAATAACGAAAATTTAGGGTTTGACTATTTTTATCATTAAATAATTATGAGTCGTTCGATCTTACTTAATCTAACGGTAATTATTGGTTCTTAGTTCTTATTTAAGAGGTGGTTCTCTATAACCAACCCCTATATATATATATATATATATATATATATATATATATATATATAAGATCATCAATTGTGTCCTACATAGATCCATCATCTAATTCACAAGACCACTCGGTTATGTTGTTATTGTCTTCCAATGCCCTAATTTCCATCTATTGAACATTAGAACCACATCCTCACGGCAATTTTTATGACTAATGATCAGGGGTGGATGCAGACTTTTTATTTTTATTTTTATGGGAGCTGTGTTTTTCCAAAATTTGGAGTTCAAGATCTAGAAAAGCTAATTTTCAACCGATTCAGTTTACTGATAGAGATTTTTGTACATCAATTCGCATAAACATAAATATTGATAATTTGAAGATTTTATAAGAATAAAAATGTGGTTGCTACAGAAAGAAATGATGCAAATACCCTTTTCCAATATAAAATTTACCAATTTAACCAGCCAAATCAATTTCAAAATAAATCATTGATTTGGGTTGGCTCTTTAATTATAGAATGTATTATTATGCAAGGTGATACATGGGCCTAAACTATTGAATATTTTCATCCATCCGTTCTTAAGGTATTTTGTTGGGCCCATTTAATATATTATCAGATAGCTTGATATTTTCCCAACGACTGATTACAAGATTTTTGTCATTCTTTTTAAGAAGTACCTATTTCATATTTATTATGCATCATTATAACGAAGTCTATATCTTCCATTTCATTAAATGGTGGATTGAGAATTGAATAATAAATTAATATCCTTATATAATTGTGAATAATTCAAACTATATATTTAAATAGTAAGACAACTATTCATATTAATACAAAAAGAGATAGAGTTGTATAAGTATATTCAACCACTTACGCACCATCAAAATTTGTTCGTTTTGACGAAGCCACACTACTAAGTTTGCAAAACCTTAAATTGATTATAATTTGTGAGAGAACTTAAGCTATTTATGATATGATAATTTCTTTCTTTAAAATAGTTTACAAATAAAATAAGAGGCATCTACATTTCTACTAAAGAGCCATTATAAACATGTAAATGACAAAAGCTTCCCAACTATTCTATTTACAACAAGTTCCAAACAATGTTCTTTTTCAACTTCCTTTTTAATATCATTAATAAACAAATTATGGTGACCGCGAATTTAAGTTCTTTTCTATATAATAAGTTATGATGACTAATGTATATTATTATAATCAACGATCGTCTTAGCAACTTAACCGATGTCTTTTAAATCAACCAATAAATCACAAGATTTTATTAAAAAAAGTTAAATTCCAGATTTACTATATAACGAAAGATGATTATTTTCAGTAGATTGAGAATTCCTCAAAAAAATTGGACATTGAAATAATTGTATAACTTACTTACAGAAGAAATGAGAATAAATTAAATATTACATTAGCTTTTTATGTCGAATAAAAAATCACAATTAATGTCTCCAACCATATATATATATAAAACCTAATTTTTTTTGTTGTCACATCAGTTTTAAAACTCATCAACTTCTTTTTATTTTTATCTCAAATCATATACCTACAAAATCAATTTTTATATGGATCTCACTGTAATATATAATAATTATATATATGTAAACAAAAATAATTGAAAAAAAAGAAGAAAAAAAGTCAATTTCTTTATTAAGAAATTGGTTTCTTGCTTCAACTTTTATCAACGTATTTTTTTAATGGTATAAAAGTTCCAATATTTTTAAACCCAAAAAAATTGAAACAAGTTACCATTGAAGGTAACCTTAATTAAGTAGATGCATATTCATATTTCCCCACAAAATCTGAACTTTTTGCCATGCGCTTTAGGATATCCACAAACAAAATTGCAGAAGGAATTAGAAAAAAGAAAAAAGAAAGAAAAATAGGTTTTACAATTTCCAGTTCTCTGCATAGGGGTGAGCTTCGGTTCGGTAACCGAAACCGAAATCACCCAAAATAGATAACCGTAACCGATACTAATCGGTGGTTAATCGGTTAACCGATTAACCGATTCGGTTAATCGGTTCGGTTATCGATTAACCGAAATTAAAATTAATTTTTTTTAAAAAAAATATACAAAATACAAAAATTAACCGAAAATAACCGAAAATAACCGAATTAGCCGAGATTATTTCAAATATTATAGAAATTATAATATTAAATTAAATAATTTTTACTTAATAATTAAATAAATTAATTAATTAATTAATTTCGTTAATCGGGTATAACCGTCGGTTAATCGGTTATACCCGATAACCGAACATCACTTGCAATGGTAATCGATACTGAACCGAAACCGAAAAAATCGGTTATCGGTTAACCGATAACTGACTTTTTCGGTTTCGGTTATCGGTTAACCGATACCCGTTTAAGCACCCCTACTCCTGCAACATGGGATTCTCATCAAAAAAATGGGCAGAAATCATATCTAGTTTCGCTTCCCTTTTGTATTTTTTCATAATTATTGTGCAAGTCCCACTTTTCAGGTTTGTTAATGTCAGTTTATGTTTTTACTCTTCAATGAAAGTGTTCTCTGAATGTTATGATAGGAAATCTAAAGTGAATAAAAGTTTTCTAAGATAAAAACTGCTACACAAATTTTAGAGATTAGGGTTCTGAATTTGGCATTCTGGCTCACTGATTATATTTCTATCCTTTTTGTGAACGTAGAATTTCGTAATCAATTCCTGGAAGCATATGATGACAATCACTACTTTATTATGATTTACCCCACAACACTTCTGTTTTTATTTTCTTTTTTCTCTTTCATTCTGTTTTTAAAAAATTGGATTAATCTTGACCCTAGAAATTGCTGCCATTTGAGATTTTTTTCCTTATTAATGTGGGAATTGATAGAATTTTGATTTTAACTGTATGGACTATTTCTGTCGAATTAGGCAACGAGATTCAAATAAGATCATTTTCAAGGATAAAATATTAGTATAATTCCATCAAGAGATGTACACTCAATTTCTGTGATTGGCATTTATCACTCTTGATAATAGATGTAGTAACAATTTTTTTGGTGTTATACTGTTTAATATGTATTGACAAATTTTTTTGGTGTTAAATTGTTTAATGTACTAAGGCTTGAAAAAATGATGCTTCAAGGCTATATTTTTATGTGAACTAATGTGAAGCTTAATACATGATGTCTGAAAATCTATATCCTGCAACAATTTTGAACATAAAAATGTATCTACATTCTTGATAAAGTTGTGATGAAGTTGTCCAGATTCTTGAGTTTTAGGTTATCGGATTCAAACTCTTCTGATTGAAGCATGGTTGGATTGTGATAACATTGTTGATATTTCTTAATTGTTTTCATGGATCCCCAGAGTTCCATGTAGAATCGGCAGTTGTCGGACACCGGTGGAGGTGATGGCCTGCACTGACTGGCGAAATCCTCCCCCGAGTTTTTGGTGAAGGTCCTTCTCTATCCCGGAGCAGTTAAACGGGCTCTGGTGAAGGGTGCAGCCGTTCCATGCCCTGATCAACTCTGATGCATCATTACAAGTTTAAGAAGGGGAAACCAACTGATCTCAAACACTTGGAGGTTTGTACATTGAATGTTTTTGTTAGGAAAAATCTAGCTAGAAAATCAATGTTTTTTTATGTCTTATAATTCCATTTCACCACAGTTATTGCAGGCAGCTACCTCTCTGTCGTGGGGGGGCTGCTGAGGCGTGGAAGAATGAGTTACTTCGGCTTAACTCTAATCCTATGGGGCATCGCAAGGGAAATGTTTGCTGGGAGACATGCATCAGGTTCTACTAAAGCTCCTTGCCTATTTCCACAGATGATTATCACTATGGCCATCACGTTCTTGTCTATGGGGCGGCATGTGACAAAGCTTCTCAAATGTTGCAAGCCCGACTGCATTGCTAAACGTCTCAAGAATCGGTCCAAAGCCAAATATAGTTGAGTTTGTGTTTTGGTTCAAAACTCCTCATTTTGTAGCAACATGCTGTTTTGGCAGAATATGCATAAGATATTTATTTGATGTATTTCAACTGAGTTAAGAGGGTAGAGAATTATAAGATATCAGCAATTTATTGAAATTGTGAAATACAAAGATTAGGACATTCTTCTTTGTCATGTCCAAACAAAGAGCACGCCAAGATTTTGGGATCCCTAAAAATCTTGGCAGATTTTCTTTGGATTCTTGAATTTTAATCACAAGTTGGGCCAAGATTTTATGTAATGTCCATTGTCTCCCGTATAAGCCAGAGATAATTGGGACAGTGGACAGTGACATTTCCCATAAAGTCTGCCATAGGCATGTATAGAATTCAATAGAATTTGGAATTCATCATTCAACTATATTTGCAATGGTTCCACTGGGTTTGAAATCCAATCGAATTCTTACCTCAAATGTGAATTTCTTCCTTTTCCATTTCAAGATAAATTATAGTAGTTTTAAATTTGTAATCAAGATTAAGTAATTTAAGCTTCTGCCTAACTATACAGTTAAGACCGTCAATTTTTTATCACTAAAATGAGCAGCAAGAAAATAATATGCATGATAAGGACATGTGATTATTATAGAAAAAGTTCAGAAGAGATTCCAACTATTATGACGTGTCTGGTGTACTCAACATAGCATTCTTGCAATTTCGGCAGCAATTCTTGTTGCAATGGTATAGGCTCTCTCTCTCTCTCGCTCTAAATACAGTCAATATTTGGAATAAACTCTTTGAACTAAAGGTTCTTGTCTGGAATTAGTTAATATGGCACGTTCTTCTGTGGAAAAAATCTTGTATAAATTAAGAAAAAGGGGGCCACAGCTTTCATTTCAAGAATTAGAATCCAACCTTTTTAAGGGCCTCTGCCAATCACCATGTTGAAAGAAAACTTCACAAAAATAAAACAAGGAACTTGTTTTGTAGCCCTTGGTTCCAAATGAGTGAATTATTTAAAATAAAAATAAAAAATATAGCAAGTGGGAAAATAATTGTTTTGATTGAAGTAATACACGGTGAAGGTCTTTTCCACATGTTCATTGATGAGTAATGGTTTGTAAGGTTTTGTGATAGAACCCTCTAAACTTGGAGCTATTTTTCTCTAATCACTTTCTTCAACCCCACATGCCCTTTAGTCTCTTGTTTGAATTTTCATTCATTTCAACTTTTTTTTTTTCATTTTTCCTTAATTGAGGGGATTTTTGTACGTGGGATGATATTACGAGAACATTGTTAGCAATTCTTGAAAAAAGTAAGTTTTCCTTTAGAAGCTCAAGATTTTCATTTGAAAGAAAAAACTGATTTCTTACCTGCTGGGATTCAATATGATTTCCCAGTCTTTGCTTCTTCATGTTTGCAAGTTGACAGGCTTGTGAATCAGTGTACAAAACAAACTTAATTTCTCCAAGATTCTTTAGATTCATGTGGGATTCTTCCTGAATATTCCATAAAATCAGACAGCAATGAATCATTGAAACAGCTAAACCCCAATTCAGCACAACTGTTGGATTGAGTGTTGGCTCACAGTTTCAAGGATGTCATTGTGTTTCCAACTATTCCATTATGCATCAAACATAAAATGTTCTGTGAGCAAACACACAATCCACAGCCAAGGCAAGAAGAATCCATCACTAGTGAGAATTGCAAGTGCTGAGACCACCTCAACTTCCTTCTTCCACAAATCGTCGTCTGACACACTCATCGGTCAGGGCAAAGGCATCGGTATAATTGGAGGCGAGTCGATTGATTCCACCTTGAATTTCGCCAAAAGGTTGAAAGACTTGCTTTTGGAGGAAGGAAGTAGCCTTCCTTTCATACTATGTGCTGATCCAGCTCTGAGCAAGGAGCTTTCATCCCTTGGCAGAAGCTCGTCCCCGTACTCCTCTTCCAAAACTGAATGTGCAGAGGCCGACTGCAGCGCCATTGTGGAGAATCTGAGGCAAAAACGAGCTTTTCTTGACAGTTCCGGAGTGAGTTGTGTGGTGATGCCATGCCATATCTCACATTCTTGGCATGATGAGATTAAAGAGGGGTGTTCGGTTCCTTTCCTTCATGTTGGTGAGTGCGTGGCCAATGAACTCAAGCAGGCCGAGTTGAAGCCACTTGAATCCGGAAGCCCTCTTCGTATTGGTGTTCTTGCAACTAATCAAAGTTTGCTGCCCACAATTTATCAAGAGAAACTTGAAAATGAGGTTAGTCTAAAAACACATATTTTCAAATGAAAGTTTGTCTGTTTCATACAGTGAGTGATGAGGTGAACAATGCAGGGTTTTGAGGTTGTGCTGCTGGATAAGGCGACGGTGGAACATACCATGATTCCTGCAGTCGAAGCTTTAAACAGAAAAGATTTCGAAGGGGCACAGAATTTGTTCAGGATTGCACTGCAAGTTCTGCTAATGAAAGCTGTAAACAGAGTGATCCTTGCTTCAGATTATCTGGAGCAGCTCTTGCCACCGGAAGATCCTTTGTGGACGAAATGCATAGATCCGATGGATGCTTTAGCGCGCTCGTCTCTCAAGTATGCTCGATCAGCAGAGAAGGGTAAATAGAGACACCATTATTCTTGCCTAACGGCACATATATATGTATATACACGCCTATGCAATCCACAGTAGAATATCAATTCAGAATGATGCTTGATTCTAGCATTGGTTCATTTGATAAATGAGTGCGATGTAGTTCTATTTGATGCTAGATTTTGTTGCGTGCTGATTATTATGATTATCTAACCACAATGTGTAAAGCTCCAAGATATGCTAGACTTTGCAAAATGAATGCATGTATTTCATCATATTACAGATGAATGTTTTCAGAATTACAAGAGCAACAAAACTGAAAGCAAAAGGCATCTCAAGACTTGGCCGCAACAATCATTTTGCTATAAGTATCTGGATTAACAAAATGGTGTTTTCCTATCTTTTCCATGGCACATTAACAAGGGATATGTGCAGGCCTGAAACTAGCTCCTGACTGCACTCAACGGGGCATGGAAATCGTGCCCAACGCCCACCCAACAGCATAGACTTCACTGATCTTTGCAATGTCCCACTCCATGATATGGACTACGCCTTCCTCTTTAGCAGCCTCGATTCCAATCTTAAACGACCCTCTAAAGCTGGGTTGTGACATCAACCTCGAACCACGCCTGTTTTCCAGCTCAGCGTAATAGCCAGATTGTTGAAGTTCTGCCCATCAAAGAAATCCATGTTAGCATGCAGCCATTCATTTCTCCCTCAGAAGAAGGCAACATAAAATTAAGGAAAATAAATGGTCACATAAAGAGAGAGCTTTCACTTGAGGCACTCTCATACAAATTCTATGACAATGCCTATTTCATTCGATGATGAGATAGTGATGCGGCGCAAATTGCGGATGATTTTATGAAACGCGCGGATCATCCGAAAAATTGCCGCAATTCTGGGAAGTTTCAGATTCGGAGGAAACCTAGTGTTTTTCGGGCAAATTCCATCGTTTAGAGGGTCAAATTCGCAGTTTAGTGTTTTTCGGGGTTATTTTGCAATTTCGGATTTTTGTTTGGGCCCTTAGCATTTCTTGTATTTTCGGAGATTAGGGTTAGTATTTAATCTCCGTTTGTTTCTTTTCGTTGGGAGCTTTTGACATTTTTATGAAATCGAGATTTATCTCTTATCTTCAATTCTCGGTATTCCTTTGAATCAACGAGTTT
This sequence comes from Salvia rosmarinus, assembly GCA_036937905.1. Lineage (NCBI taxonomy): Eukaryota > Viridiplantae > Streptophyta > Magnoliopsida > Lamiales > Lamiaceae > Salvia > Salvia rosmarinus. Next base: position 69,747,402 of record CM072823.1, read on the forward strand.
TGATCTTGTTCTTTCTGTTCCACGCACACACGCTGCATCAGATAGCTCGGCTAGAAACATTTGCAGCACTGCAGATGAAAAGTTCCATAAAAGGTAGGCAGGATGACAGAATAGGGGCATTTAACCTTCATACTGAAGGATGCAAAAGCAGAAGATCCAGCTGTTTCCTTCACTAGTCATGCCTTCTTCATCCTCGCACACATATTTGGTGTGTTCTGATATTTTTACTTTCTTCTATCATTAGTAGATGCCTGGAAACTTATCACTATCACCTAAGAACGAGAAAGAGCCAGGGATGGGGTGGAACAAAACTTCCACCGCAACCGTGTTCTGATTCAAAGATTTCCATTCAAATGAAGTGCATTTCTCGACAAGATATAAAAACACATGAGCGGTAAGCAAACCTTACCAGAAAATAACTGCAAACAGCAAACTTTCATAACTTTTCATTACTCTTTTCACATGTGCCCCAAAAACAATAGATGACAAAGAAAACCACTAGTAGCACCTTATGTGTCTTCCCAAGTCTGTGGAACAAAATTTGAATGCACACCTACAATGACTACATGTCACACAACAAAAAAGTGAAATCTACAAAAGATGCAACTAAAGCCTAAGTTGTCACTCTTGATTCATTCAAGAACACAGCACACACATATAACTGCAACACAACACAAAAAAACAACATCAAATAACTGAGAGCAATTTAAAATCTTGACATAACAACAAAGAAATGGATAGCTGATAAAACCACCCTGTATGCCATGAGCATATATATGTACATTTCTACCCATAAGGGCAGCTGCCAAACCTCCCCAACCACTTGATACACAGCTTCGTCTTATAATGCCGGCTGCCACTGCCGCTCAAACTCCTGCACTAAATCCAATCTCCTCCACCTCTACCACTGACTCTGTTCAAGCAAGCCTCATCTCCCCCAACACTCTGATCACATCTATGAGGATAATGGCTCTATCTCCATAAGGGCAGCCCCTTCCACTAGAAAAGTAATGACACTCACGCCTGCTCCACACATCATTTCTCTCACTAAATGGCTTCCGCATAGCCACACCTTCCTGCCCTGGCTGTCTGATTTCACTCAGATCATGTTATTACAAAGCCTCGATAAAATGAAAATAATCATCCTGTTTTTATAAAGTTTCGACTTCAACTTTATATATTTTTGATTTCATCGTCGTATCTGCTTAAAAATGATAATATTATAATAAAATACACTTAGATAATTTAACATTTGATAAAGATTATAATGTTATCATTAAAGATAATTGTATAGGTAAGAACAATAAGAGTGAAGGAAAATAACAAAAAAATGATAAATTTGAAATCCAAGTAAGAATCGAAAGATCAACAACTTTTATGTTCAAATCTTAATATAAAATATTCATAAATGTATTATTTTTATATAACAACAATGAGATGAGGGATCATATAGTACCCAAGTCTTGGATAATATATTGTACTTAATTGCATCCATTCATCATTTTATTGATCATATGATGAAGATTTTTGTTATTTTTCAGTTGATGGGTGCTAATTTTGCAATAGTAAAGGTATTATGATATTTTGACTTGTTATGTGATAAAAAAAAACATGCATATTAAATAGAAATATACATATAGTTGAACACAAACATGTAAAATGCTAAACACAAAAATACGTATAAGATTGATTGCTCCAAACTTTCTTCTTTCATCTAGTTTGCTTTCTCTAGGTTTATAATTCGAGAGAAAACAAATGATCAGCAAGAAAGAAAATAAAGGATCAACGGGGAAAAAAGTGCTTGTGCAAATTGAAGAAAAGAGAAAGAGAGACATGCAAAAATTAGAGACTTGCATATTTATGTTTTGTAGTATGTATGTTACGACATGTTTCAGTTTTGTAGTATGCATATTTTTGTTTCGTGGTATGCATGTTCATCTTATCGCAGAGGGCTTCAATCTTGACAGCAAAACTCTCACATCCTGCTCTGCAAGTTACACCGTCTCATTCTCCGATTACATACGAACTTTATTGTAAACCACCACCATAATCACCCTCACTCTCGACAGCAAAACTCTCCCTATCCTGCTCTGCAAGTTAAAATTTCTTTCTCATTTTTACTCAAATTCAGGTGAGAACTCCTGTCATCAGCCGCCATGGTTTGGCGGTAGCGCAGCCAGTTGCTTCCATCATTTTTGTTGTCCACCACACAAGCTGTGGTGGTATTTCGCCGAAGAAGTCGTTTTTTTGAGAGATAGATGAGACCAACAAGGAATCAAAGAAGAAGAAGAAATTTATCATTTTGCCTCTGCACAGAATTAAAAAAAATCAGAAAAAGGGATATCACTTCAATGTGTTCACATGACCACAATATGTGATTAAATTTGGTATTACATATTGCCTAAAGACAATATATTATCAGATGTTGACCCACCCCAACTATTTATAGGTTTCGTAATATTGATGGATTCAAGAATTTATGGAGTAAATAATAACGTAAGACTTAAAGAAAATTAGCATGCTTGAAAATGAATCATTAATTTATTCATGATCACAACTTAAACATTTTTAACTTTTAAAATACATAAAATTTGAGAATGTATAATATATGTTTAGAAAGATAACTGAATTGACTTTCCAATGTCTTTGACCGCTCATGTATCGAAAATTTCTAGAGAAAACTATGATTCAAAACTTGAAGGTTCTCAGAGCCAGCTCGACGGGTCAACCTGAACCAAGCCAGTCCAACCCAAATGGACCAGTTCGAAAAAAAATTCAAACTAAAATTTTTGGACCCTTATCTTTTAACTTTATCGACTATTCAAATCGTCCCATAAGTTTCAACCAGAATTGACATTCCTAATTTTGGAGTACGTAATCGCTCAACGGGTCAACCTGAACCAAGCCAGTCCAACCCAAATGGATCAGTTGGAAAAAAAATCCAAACTAAAATTTTTGGATCCTTATCTTTTAATTTTATCGACTATTCAGATCGTCCCATAAGTTTCAACCAGAATTGACATTCCTAATTTTGGAGTAAGTGGTCCTTGAGGATGAGCATGAGTGGCAATTAGCAAATACACAGACAAATATTGAAATTTGGTTAGCTTGAAAATCAAGGAGCTGGCCAAAAATTGTACAACTATGTTTAAACGCAAGCGTGGTGTAAATTGTCGAGAATCGCACTCTAAGTCCCTCACTTTTATAAAATGGAAGAATACCGTCAAATTATAATGCTCATAGTGTCATAATATTTATTGCAAATATAAAAACAATTAAATTGAGATAACGTACATTTTAAATTATGCCATAATTAAATCTTAATTGAAAATCAATAACTTTAAGTGGGGTTAATTAATTCTATTCAGATATTAATAAACTCTAATCGGAAATTACACCTAATTAACATACAATTAACTAATACTCATTAATTAATTAATAATAATTGCGCCGCACCCAAGTATGTGAAAATGCAATTCAAATAGGCTCCCATGGAACTCGCGAAGAAGTGATGATATTTGCTACCTATTGCTAATAGGGTGAAAGAATAAAAAACCCATAAATAATAAAACAAATACTTAACCAAAGTCCAAAGTCCCACAGTACAAGAAGTCAAAACTAACATTAACAATTAAGAAAGTAATTCAAATTTATTCAAAGAAAAGCACTTAATTCATTATTATGAAACTCTGAGATGAAAACATAAAATCTAAGTTTCCAATTTGTGGAACACTGGATCTCAAACAAGTTTCGAAAGGGTGCTTAAAAGATTAAGCGACAAGCTTTTGACTTTTGAGCAAGAAAGAAGAATACGCAAAAATAAACACTTATTTTCCAAGTTCAAAAATATCCATACAAGCAATAGTCATTCTATCAAAATGATTTCTCAACAACAGGTACTTGTATTCTCGCATTTTCACTGTCACCTACATTGCAGAATAACATGCACGCATAGAACAAAGAGAGAGAGGAGGATAATAGAATCGAAGGAAACAAGAGAAGTACTGCAAGGAACATATGACGACCTATTGGAGCTTCTTTATTCCGGGGAAGGAAGGAAGGACCGCAATAAGGGCATCGCCATACCCAACGGGATCTGTGAATTTCAAGAGTTATTATGATACGTAACGTAAAGTAGTAAAAACATCAAGATCTTTCATCAACTAAAGTATGCATACCTCCATCTTCTCTGAGTATCTTGACCACCTCTCCCGATATGTCCGACTGAGCAAAAATCAAGAGAAAGAATTGAAAAGTTTCAGCTACCATCATCTTACCATAGGTAAGATCTGTTTTAAACTTCATGAGTTAATCGATCATAACAATGGTTGAAATAAGAAATTAAACATAAGGGCTTTAGACAAACGTCATCTCTAGAATCTAGCATGCTGCAGTGTAAGATCTTTACTGGTCGTGAAATTTAGGGAAAAACGAGTGGAAGAGCCAAATCATGTGAAGTGTCTCAACTCAAAAGCATGCCAGTAAAGCCGAAAGGCAGACACAAACCTCAACAGGGATCTCGCCACCTAGCTGTTCAATGTAGCAGAGCACCTGCCCCTCCTTTACCGCGTCTTTCTGTTATGCAACAGTAGTAACCGGTCAACTCAATAGGGAGATCTCATCAAGTTAAAAACACAACGGTAAGATTATTTTACATATATAGCATACAGCTCCTTCAATGTTTGCAGCATTTAAAGAAACTAAGGTCAAAGTCATATAGGATGTGATCATTGAAGTTGAAAAGATGTCAAGAAATGTCTCCAGAATGGTTTTAGACTACATAGAGACGTTATGATTCATATTCTTCGTAAATATTAAGGCAATTCATTGAGCAAGTAAAGAAAGAGTCCCTTTTCTTCTTACCGCCCCAAAGCTCATTGGACCAAATTCTTTTCAAGTTAAATTTTAGACAAGAAGATCAACTTGAATGGATACACAATTCAGGTGTTGCAACTTATATAAGAATAAAGGATAATTGTTTTAGCAGGTTATTTCCAAGTTCTATTCTTACATTTTCATTTCTTGCTTCAACAAATTTTTTATTAAGGATGATTGATTTTAGATCTGTTTTAAACTTCATGATTTAATCGAATCAAACTGAAATTGAATATCTGGTACAATAGAAAAGGTTTAATATGATAGCAAAACTTTATTTTTCAGATAAATTTGGTTCTGTTATGCTTTTATTAATCATAATGACTAAAATTAGTTAGACAGAAAAATAATTATCACTTAATTGAATATTATTGTATTAATTTACTTTTATACCAGATTTAAACACAAAGTTCAATTAAACCTCACAAATTAGAACAAAAATTCAAATACGTCTATATAAATTATATTTGTTTATCCTAGTTTGGATATAATAGAGCAAAACAAACACTGATAAAAATTCCAATACAAAAAATTAAATAATTTAAAATTATCAATTTTTATTAATTTGAGCCTTTGAAACAATAAAATATATGAAAGAAATTAAATATCTGTCTTACCTTAGTTTTCATAAAAAATATATTAACCAAAATGTAACCATCTAATTTCTTTAAAAAGAAAAAGGTAACCTGCTAAAACAATTTATTTGTAGCTTCTTTAACACATTACAACACCAAATGTAAGAGAAAAAAGTTCAGGCACCAAGTCATAAGATTTCAACAAGTTCAAACACCAAATATGTCCTCTATCCATTCTGAAGTAACACCATTTTGTTGACACAAAACCTTTAACCCAGAAAGAGGGGTGGGGTCCCTACATGCAGTAAAAGAAACCAACAAAAAGTATAAGATATGGATGGTGGCAAATGTGAGAATATTTAGAGCAAAGGAATAATTTTGCAGACTTTGTAAAAGCAAGGGTCACAAATTCATTATAAAAACACCATTCCATAATCGAACACATGAGACAAGTTTACCAACCTCATAAAACACAACAGACACAGACACGCACACACAGAGATACCTCTTTGCAAGAAGGAGAAGCCTTCTTCCCTTTAATGGTCCTGGATCTCCTAAAATACCCAACCTGCATCCACTATAAAGTTAGTGACACAAACACCCAAAAAAGTCCGTCATTCTTCACGGTTCAGAATGGTTGGATTTTTACCCTTGGAGATTGAAGTATCACCAAGCCCTCGTCTGCTGCCTTATCAAGCAGAGACTGAACTCCACCTGAGGAAGAAACTGGTCTGGAGAGTGCCAATGACGGTGATGAGGCTGAGCCATTTGGAGCAGGTGTCTCGACAACTGCATGGGTGGTAACAGGAGCAGGAGCAGGAGCTGGAGGGTGTGGAGGTGCACTTTGTTCAGCCAAGTCTCTTGAGACATATAACCGGAATCCCCCACGCTGATCATTAAAGTAAAAATAAATGAAAACTGTAAGGGTAACCAAATGGCTAAAGAATTGCCAAGCTAACCATGGACAGCAAGAAATTAGCATATGGGAAAAAGGACAAAGAGCTTACTTTAAGCTCAAACTCAGCTATTGATGTTGTGTCACATAGTACCGTCAAAAGAGATTCCACCTGCAAAATGAGATTTCAATAAGATGGCAGCAACCAGTTATGGGGACTGATGTCTACACTTTATAATTTTTCACCAGTGCAGCATGCAAAAGTATAAAAACCTGCCATTTACGCACAAATGGTCATTTCATCTTGTACGTACTTTTTGAAGAACTAAAAGGTTAGTTGGCCCTTTGAAAGAGCCTTAACAATATCATATGAAATTGAGAAGATACAAACCCACCGACCAATTGGCACTAAAATAAAAAAACAAAAATATAAAGTTGATGTACATAAATTTTGATCAACTTACCTCAAATGCATTGGGTATAAGTGTGCTGACTGCATCAGTTGCTACAGTTTCTATAGAATCGTCTTCCACACTGGCTTTTGCTGCTGTCATCGACAGAGAAGCTACATCAGAAAGCGAAAGCGAAGGGTGCATCCTTGCAAAAAATATTTGTTTGGACCAGCAGATGTTAAACGAAGAACGGAACAAGTTTACTTTCTTTCTTCCAAACATATACATTTCTTCTGTATATGTTTGCAACCAACTGTACTTACATCTGAGTTCTCTAACTTCAAATATGGTACGTCATTCAAATACGGTACTTGACTGGCTAACTCTAAGATAAATTAAAGCACTCAAATATTGTTGCTATAATTTTTATTTATGTACGATAATATAATTAGCCAGTGCAAACATTCCAGCCAATATACAGATAATATGCAAGGTTAAGTAATTCCGTAACTTCTTCTGCTAAAAACCAATGTCAAGAAACAATAAACAGATATGACTGATTGCCTGAGTTTATCCCTTAATCATCTCAATGACAAGCCACAAATCTTTTTAAATTTTCACAAAAATAACCAACCATCTAAATTGATCCTTATTATGAATTTATCACATTACACTAAATAAACTTTCCCACTAATTGTCATCATTAGACCAACCAGAACACAGCTGCATCAACAATAAAACAAATCAAATCAGAGACACAAATGGAGCTTGAAAAAGAACCCACAGAAAATCTACTCACAGTCATCCTCAAAAACTGAACTTCGAAATGCAACGATCGACTTGTTCGGTCTATGCAACAACACTACACCATCAAATTGAACAGTTTTGGGCGTCCTTAATCCATGCAATGGTTGCAGCGTTCTCCACTTTGGCCTTACAACACCCAAATCCAAGCTCTTTATCTTAATGCCTGAAGGCCCAATCCCACCTGCAACAACTAACCACCATCAAAAATCAGCAACAAATATTATCTTGTTTACCCCAATGCAGGTTCACACGAAATACACACACATACAAACACTAACTGCCGAAAAATCAAAATTCATAAACCAAATGCGCAGAAGTACAAAAATCATGAAAAGAGAAAATCCAATTGCGGGAACTCATCAATAACACGATCCATAAACGAAGAAATAACATAGCTGGCAAGAAATCAGCACGTATTCTATTTTCATGGCATGTGAACAGCATTTAACATAACAGCAAAGAATGTAATTCCTGTGAGTTCAGAAAGGGAGAAAGCTTACACGCAGCCATTCGAAAATGGAGAAGAGAGATAATCGAGGTGGCTGAGAAACAGTATTTGAGCAGCGGACGATGTTAACGAAGACGAGAGCCATGGCTGAGATATGTAGTGGGCCCAATTTCTTGATTTGCTTATCTGTTTTTAGGCTTTTTCCCTTTCTTGTTTTATTGACTTCTTTCCCTTCTCGGCTTATAATATAAAGATTGTTTTTTTTTGTTCTTATTAACCATTAGCAGAGTCTAGACTTCACCTAATAATTTTTAATTAAGAATACATTAATTGTAACTTTAAATATTAAGTTCCTTCAAAAAAAAACGTTACATATTGAGTCCAGCCCTTCAATAAAAAAATCTTCACATTAAGTTCTTTTTGGGCCTATTATTCAGCAAGAGGTAGATGGATTAGTCGCTTAAAAAATAAATTGATTATTTGATTATGATCAATTTAAGAAGGTATTTGTTTTTGAGATTTTATTGCAATCTATTTCAAATGTCTTCAAGATCAACTAAACAAGAATGTGACAATAACAACTTCTTATTATTTGTTATTAAGCTCTGTTAAATATCAAAATTAAATGGAAAAAAAATTATACTTGAGTTTCCCTTGAACATGGGGTGCTCCTCATATATTGAAATTTTACTAAATATCTTAGAAAATAAAATATTCATTTAGATTAAAAAAAATTAATATAAAGACAGGTTTAGTTTTCTAGTCATATTATAATTGCACATGTGATAAACAACCAATCAAAATCAAGATCTTCTCAAAATCCAACCAATGAATATGATTCCATAAAAAGAGATAGATGCCCTATTGGCTATTATTTCCCAAAATGTATCCCATTTGATGATTCACAATCTTGAAACCAATTTTGTACGGTATTTTAATATCTTAGTAGATATAACTGAGAGTCTCAGTTATAAATTCTATATTCGATTAGAAAATAAGATGGTGGGTATTTAAAACCCACAAACGATCACATCCATGAAAGGATCTAAATTTGGCAAGTTGCGTATCACAAAGAGTGTGATGTGTATTTATAAATACACGTAATTTACGGTTTCATTCATACAATAAGTATTTTTTTTTTGGTAATTTAATACAGAAATTTTAAAGTTTGCGTCGCGGTGGACTTCGAACCGAGGGCGCTGGCGCCAAGATTAACCACTCTACCACTAGGCCAACACACACACACACAAGTATTGTATCTAATAGATGTGACGTATACTAATGATCACAAAACAAGTGATATAAAACTGAACATAAATATACGAAATCTTATATCCTCAAGTCTTATGTACATTTTGATTACCTTTTAATTAATTCGATGAAAACAAATTTTCTTTTCTTAGTTTTCCTCAAACTTTTATTTCTATTCGTGTTGTCACACTCTTGCTGGATTTTTTTTTTTTTATTATAGATATATCATTCGTGCTCGGGTAGTATCATTGACGTGTTGGAATTAGCCCAAGATATAGACTAAAAGTCTTGCATGAAATGTCCTGTGATTATTTTTATATAACAATTTTTTGAATCACTGCAGATGATATGGTGAAAAATATATAACTTACAAGTTGGTTTAGTAGTGATCGTACGGCATGTTTCTATCTTCATAATAATATTAGAAAATATTTATGCATTTCTCTATATGAACTGCAACCAAACATATCCACCAATAACTCAACTATAAAGGCAAAATTCAAATTTTACGTTTCTGATAATCTGCATCAGGAAAAGTAGTTTTCGTCCGTTCAGCTATTTTCTTTCACCTAAATTATATATACTGATTATTTTCCTAAAAAAAAAAAAAAGGCTAGAGCTACAAGCTTTCCTTCATTCTTAGACTAGTCTTTATCATGCTCTTAATTGTTGAAGTTGGTTGGTTTGTTTTTTCGGTCCAATGCTGAACTATACGAGTAGAAAAGGTTGAAAAAGAAAATGAAGAAACCACTCTGTGGGTTTGGGCTGACATACTGTACCCGTCCCGGGCCCAATTTACTTGTATTTCTTTCCAGTTCTTCCCACACCGGAATATAATAGAAAAATGTAAAGTTTATAAAACCGAAGCTAGCAACATATACTGTCCCTTCGGGGACATCCGATAAAATTGGAACGATACAGAGAAGATTAGCATGGCCCCTGCGCAAGGATGACACGCATAAATCGAGAAATGGTCCAAATTTTTTTCATCTATTTTTGGCCTTGTATTTGCTACTCCAAACTCAGTGATTGGTTGCGCTAACACAAAGGATCAAAATAGCAGAGGCTATACAAGAAAACCAGTTTTGGAGAAGCTTCTTCTTCGTAACTTGACTCCAGTTTTGAGCGCACGAACATAAAACTAGTAATAATTCTAATTATATGTGAAATGCACTACCTTGTCTTTCAAGTTGCATAGATTTCGTCCACTTGTTAGACCTCGCCCCTCCCTTCGTCTGCGATTACGACAGTAGTTTCGCCTATATTATAATTAGCCTTAAACACGGCGGCGCCGAGCTTCTTCCAGCTGAAATATCCCTTCCTCTTCTTCTCCAGCAGCTTTTGCAATCTGCCGCTCCATGCTCAAGCACTGAAACTGCAGTATCACCACGTCTTCCTTCAGCCTCTTGATCTCCATCTGCTGCCTCACTTCATGTCGGGCCCCACTCCTGGGCTTCGCAGGCCGTTCGGTGGTCCGTTCCATTCGATGTGCTTGCTCAGCTTGTCCTGCTCCGACAGGAGCACCTGGATACCGACAGTCTCTCGTTTTGAGCTGCCTGGAGAGATGCCTCTGTTGATAACTTTCTGCTCTTCATTAACATGCACAACCTCTTCCACCGTGACAATCCTGGATGTGCCTGCATTTTCATTGCACAACTTTATGAAGTCATTTTTTAGGCAATCTTTGTTTTCTCTCTATTTAGAATTGACATCATAATTAATTGAGTATTTTTACCTTCATCACAAGGATTTTGTATCGATTTTTTCAACATGATACGAATCAAGTAAGTTATTTAAATTGGAGAAATAATTAAGGGTTTTAGATATCCTAAGTTTTTCAATCTATTTTAGCAAATAATAGATTAGCAACATTTTAGTCTATCTAGGTTAATCCTCAAGATAAAAACTTGTGTACATCCTAATGAACATATGATGAATCTATCCAAATTATAGTTTATCAATTTTTAATTATAATTTATTAATCATAATTAGATATTAATTAGAACGGAAGTACCGAAATGTGTCTCAATCCTCAATAGTAAACGTCCCTCGATGTGAAAAGTATGCGACATATATAATTCATTTTCACATGAAAACTCCTATTCGTTAACTCTTATCGGAAGAATCGTGTGCTAGTGACTACACACTCCCACTTCACAAAAAATTGGAGAAGAAAGTGAAGTTCCTGGAAAAGAAATAAACTCCTCTATATATCCAAAAGTATCACAAAGACAACACACATCAAGACTTCTTGACATAATCACAACCGTATAGAAACTTAAATAATTTTGAGGTAGCTAACTTACTTTGAGGTATATATAGATGGCACGATAAATTCCATCATCGGTGGCGCGTGCATGGCAGGGGAGGGCGCTAGCAAGAGCCAGAAATTGCAGCAATGTCAGATTCAAATCAACCGCTGCTTCAGCGAGGTAACTCTCAAAAAGTTTAGCCACTTTGCCAAGCGCAGCGCCACTTCTAGAAACTCCCTCCTCATTCAAGAAGCTCTTCACCAGCCGCACCACCACCTCGAAATCGAACAACATCAGATCCTTTAACGAAGCGTGGTCGAGCTGCCGGGACACGTGCTTCTCGATCTCCTCCCGGCAGCCGGCCTCCGCTCCGGCCATGGCCGCGACGCGCATTACTCTCAAAAGGAAGCTGCAGGGACAGAGTCCTTCTCCGGGGGCAGAATTCCGACCAGAGTCTCGACGAAGCGCCGCTTCTTCCGCCACGTCGCCGCCACACCCTCCCGTTCAGATGTGGCTGCTTCTTCGGCTAAGTCGGGGAGGCATGTGGAAGCGTAATGTGTGATGATTGAGCCGATGAGCTCGAGCCTGACGCCCCTCCTCGGATTCGAATCAGTCTTGACGAAATTGTCTGTGTCGGAGGCGGAGGCGTCATCGGAGAACTCCGTCGGCTTGCTGGAATATGGGCTCGACATCGACTGCATTTTCTTGTGGTATAGTTAGTGTTGTCACATAGCTCTGTTTCTAGGCGGATAAATAATGGACTGTATAGCAATATGAATTTGTGTACTGATGTCGTGTGTTGTATCGCATCTGGTCTAAGTGATGCCTATCGAGGCATGAAATTAAATTGTAACAGGCTTGATTAGACCAATCGGATTCCTATGTTATTGCAAACTGTACAGTTTGTGAACGTGTTATAGAACGTTGATTACATCATTATGTTATACACGTGACGTGCGGTGATTACATATGATATTGAACAGATTGCAGAAAGTTATTAGGCGGTCGAAGATCGCGTGTAGGGTGGCCGTCGTCAGAAATCGAAACAAATGTAACTTTTAGAGTCGGACTCGAAATCGTTATTATAATACATTTTCGGAAGCAGAACGATTTTCAAGTTGATCTGAGCAAGATGTGTGAGTGGTCTTAGGCCCAAATTCCAACGTTTTTAAAGTCGTTTTGCTTTTTTGGGGTTTTCGTAAATTTTATTTTATTTTTGTATTTTGTTTTCTTTTAGTTTCCTAATAGGATTAGGACTCGTTTCGAGCCTTTAAATATATCCTAAGATTATTTTCGATGTACTTAAATTATTATTTATGAATTTTAATAAATTCTTTTCTTTCGTACGAAAAACGTTTGTCTTCTATTCCCGTATCAATATAAGCAATGAACTAGAGTTGTGAAAAGAGGTTGGGCCAAGAATATTTAACTGTTTCTTATAAACTAAAATAAATAAGAATAAACACTTCAATAATAATGGATAGATAGAAATTAAATTAAGAATAGTATAGGCATTATCAAAATCTATATTATATACACTTTTAAATTAATAGATAGATAATATCATAATCTAAAGTTAGGCCCAAAATCAAACACAAACCAGCCGAGACTTCGCAAGTAGTCATTAGTTGAAACAATCGTGCTTTTTCCAAAGCCATCTTCTTCCAAAATTAATCAACCAAGATTTGGAAACCTTAATCTTAACCTTAACAATAATAACTATGATATGATTGATGCTAAACAATCTGCATCTCGCTTGGAAACGTCAATGCTGGAAGAAACAAAGGGAGAGAGTAGGAAATGGCGCATGTCACGACTCACAACATACACACAATTCAAATTATAGAGTTACATATATAAGCAATAATCAATTTACAAAAATAACCCTACTAAATTTTATTATTTTCATTGTATACCCATCCCATTTCATGATTCATGATTCTCTCTCTAACTTATGTGTTCAATTATACAAATACTTTAATAATTATACGCTCTTGAAATATTACATCTTATAAGATGTCTTGAATAAGCTTTAGCCAAACACCCAAAATATGACCCACACTTAAATACCAAGGTAAAAGAAAACGAAAAAACTAGATTTATTGAACATTCTATATATTAAAACAATGGGCTTAAGTAAAGTAGCATGACTAAGTAGCTGTAGCTCTAATTATTATTATAGAAGATAGAAAAACAAAATCTTAGAAAAGAACTAAACATAAGAATTACTGGATGGAAATCAATACCAAGTCGATGACGACGTAAACCTGGCCGATCTTTCTAAAGCATCTTTGCTATAATCCTCCAATTATTGAAGTAAAGGAACGCTAAACTCACACGCTTCGAGGAGATGAGGGTTCGGATGAAGCACCTGACGAGTCACCTCCTGTAGCATTTAGGGTCGACTCACCACTGAGCGCCGTTACCACTATCAGTCGTGAGACACAACCGGGATCTTCACCGCAGCTCGTTCCAACTCCTTCTCGAGATCCTCCTCTTGCCTCAATGCAGTGAATTGGCCATCTAATGACCTCGCGGCTCCCAACCAAGCTAGAACAATCACCAGAAGTATCCCTCCAAGATAAGGAGTCGAATTCGCTAGCGATCCGAAACTCAAGATCATGAACTGCTGGATCAAAGCGCCTCCAGATTTCCCCAATGGATTGCATACAACATCAATAGCTGCCTTCCCTTTAACCTGAAAGCCAAGGTTATTGGTAAGTACTAACATAATTCCACTTCTGTTCAAGAATAGGCATAGAAATTTGTGAAACAAATAAGAGTTTTATTTAAGTGTTTGAACCTTAGTGTCTTCGTCCAAAGGAATGTAAGCCATTTCCTTGCATGGATCGAACAAGCTGTACTTTGCACTCTTACTGAAAATGTTCTGCAACGCCCCGACATACACGGCTGCTAAAAGCGGAGTCATCCCGAATTGCGCGAGAGTCGGAGCAAGAGGGGCGCCAAATAGAATCAATGAAAAGAATCCGACTCCGGTTAGAAGCAAGACGGTAGGTGTAACAGTTGCCGCCACTCCCCAACCATATTTGCCAAAGATCCATTGGCTCAAAAGCATCATAGTAAAAGTTGCTATTCCAGTAGCAGTTGAGAAGTCGCCCATAAAAGATGAGTATTCATTTGGTGTTGGGAACTGTGCATTTTAGAGAGGAAAGATATGAATAAATCATTTAGTTTAAATGCTAAGAAACGGTGCAGATGGAGAAGGCCAAATTTACCTGGGCTTTAAGCTTTGATTTCCATGTAACCTCGACGAGGTTGATGCTTATACCGTATGCTACCACCAAAGTGGCGAGATCTCTAATATATCGCGAAGATACCAAAAACTTCAAGCTCTCCATCGTCCCCATTTTTGGCTTCTCCTGAAATGGACCAAGATACGGTTAACAAGCAAGCGGAAGCTGCAAAATAGAACTCTAATAGCAGACAACTATACTCATTCAGAATTCAGAGATTTTCGAGACAATTATCCAAATGTAAAGACATAAAATCTTGGAGATGTCAAGGATTTCGAAAACTATCTAATAATAGCAGGTTAACTATTAAAATTAGTCTTTCAAAGCGACAATTAAGAACTGCAAAAAGAAAAGTGCAGATGAAACTAAGAAATAAAAACCATACCATACATAAAATCAGAGAAAACGATAAAGAAAAAACAACTTTTAATACCTTCTTCTTCAGACTACGGGCGGGAAGCTGAACATTGTTATTTACCCACCAATAAAGGAAACAAATTGCAAGCCCCATTGCCATCACGATACTCATCATTCCCTTCAAGGAGATGGCCCAACCGTCGACACCGGGAGCGAGGGTTTGCCTCATTTGGGAGAAGTACTTCACTGTCCGACCAGAGAAAATTAGGGCAATGTTCGCACCGAGTCCAAAGAGTGGATAGAACTTCTTTGCTTCGTCAACAGTGGTGATCTGCAAGACAGTGATTCAACAGTGTGTTAAACAAATCCAGTGTGAGTCATCAAGATGATTGACAAAAATATTAAGTGATGACTAACGAGTCATGACATGGGAGAGAATACATGATAAACTTTGAATAGCATCTCATCAAAAATGTTTGTTAGAAGACTTAATTCATTATTTGAAGGAAGAAAATTCTACATATATGGCAAAACATTCAAAACTACATCTCATCCACTCCTGAATCATGATGGAAAACAATGAAATGTGTTCTTCTTGATGCTTCTTCAACAATATCACTGCGCTGGAGATGATTACGGCATATATTTTTCACTAACAACCAATAAATTTATCACCAGACAATAATCAAAATAGCTATTCCCAAACCATCATTTTACCCACTGGAGTCCACACAAGAACAAGGACTCTCAAATACAGGGGAAAACAGGACTCCGAAGAAGAGTTTATTAACGGTCAAACCATTCATTATTGTCCAATCAAAAGCAAGAATCTTGAACAATTCATTCCTCATAAGCAAAGCATCGATAGAACCACACACTCATAAAAAACACAATACTGAGATGATGAAAAACAAATACCTGATTAGCAAATCCCCAAAACAGAACTGAGACAACCACACTTCCCCAAAGCTCAGCCATGACATAGAAAAGACAGAAACTCCAAATCCTCAAAATCGCAAGAGGCCCAAGAAACCTCGGACCAAGAACATTAAGCAGATTATCTGCAAGAGCTGTGGGGTGGAAATACTGGCTGAGAGGATAGAGCACAAACCCAAACGCCCCAAAAAAGGCGATAAACGGGAAAATAACCGTATAAAAGAGGGCCTGCTTGGACAACACATTAGACAATTTTGTGTACAAGAGCATGAACCCAATAGCCATAGGCAAATTCACCCATGTTTTCAAGAAAGGTATAATCTCAGCACTAGACCCTGGTGCCGTCACCACCAAAACATCCTTTGTATCCCTCAGAATTGTGTAATTGAACAGAATACAGAAAACATCAGCCCAAGTGGTATAATTTTCTTGAGTGTCACCACCTCAATTCCCATCAACTTAGGTGCTGATTCTTTCTCCCGAAAACAGGCTGCCCATCAGCTGAAGCTGCGGCAGCCTCAGCTCTACAGATAGGATAATTTCTACTCTTTTGACCCAAAAATTGAGGCTTTGTAACAAATCCTTGAAACCTCGAGAACCCATTAACAGATAACGAGGGTGCGTTAGGTTTCAAAGAGGGGTTTAATGGGCTGAATCTGTACCTTATACCCTGCGATGGCTGCGGAATGAAAGCTCTAATTCTTGGGTTTGCAGGCAGGGAAAGAAGCCCCTTTGATTGAAGAACGCCTTGCATTTTTCTCCACCCCTCTCTCTCTCTCTCGCTGCTCTGGTTTCACGCTGGTTTCTTCAAGAAACCTATCAAGATTTGATTTTTATGAGAGAGGTGGAGGGAGATAAGGTTGGGGGATGGAGTAGAAGATTCTTTGTTTAGCTCGAGGAGGGTTTTGAAGAAGGTGTACAGATTATCTTTTTATATCTCACGTAATTGACACCCTTGAAAATCTTGATTTTGTGCGCTGACAAAAAGTTGGCAAATTTGGAAAATAAAATGAGGAAATAGTATAAAAGTGTGATTAAGTTATTTATGTATTATTGTGAATATAAAATCGGGGATATGAGGACTTTGCAGTGAAAATTGATTTATTAATCTCAACAATTCTTGCAGCTGCAGACTTCGCAGTAAAGAAAGTTCTTTTATTATTTATTTTGCGGTAATGCAAATAGCTTTGCCTCCAAAAAGGGGAAATAATTTATGGAGGGCTAAGAAAGAAATAGGAAACTTTGAAAGTAAATAAGGGTATGGAAACAAAAGATGAGATTAGCTGCAACAAACCGAAAGTGCAGAAGAGATCACGTGAATAGGAAAGTTTATTGTTGTGTGTGTTGAAGCCTAGGATATCTTTTAGGCGAATATGCGTTTCTATAAGTAGATATTGTCTCACTCTTTAAAAAATAAATATTTAATTACGACAACAGTAAAAATTTGATATTTGAAAGCTAATGTGACTAACCGAATTTTTGCGGGTGGTAAATACTATTATTTCTCTAATAAAAATTAAAAAAATCAGAAATGCGGCTCAGCATCAAGATTCGTTAGATCCCAATTGATATTGGAATGCTCCCAGAAAAAAATCAATGAAAGCTCAAGAATTGTCACACTTTTGATTTTTCGTGGAAAGTCTTGGTTTGCCTGTCTCTGTTGTTTGAAAAGTATTTTTATTTTATTTTTTGTTATTTTATCACTTCTTGTCATGTATACATTCCAAACAACGCCTATTCTGCAGCTGAAAAACGTGGCATCAGTATATGTGAATTCAATATTTATATATTTTTAATTTCATCATGTGAAACAATATTTTTTTTGTGGTAAAGTAGAAAAAAGAAGAATTCCATCCCCTTTAAATTATAAAATTCACGCAAAAATCTGGCAAAATGATTTGGCATTCCGTCGTTGAAATCTCTATATTGAGATATTTTTAAAAATATTGTCAAAATTAAGGATATATATAAACAAACTTAAGTTATGAATATTTTAAAATATTTGAAAATTGAAGACATAAACTATACTGATCCCAAAATATAACTGTATACCCACATTTTCGTGAAGTTCCTTAATTTGAAGTCATCATCGTTTATCGTTAGAATATAGTCTACCCTTTACCTATTCTTTCTCGATTTAACCGGGAATTAAAAATTAATGTCATATTCGGAATTGCATTTTTCTTTTCTTAACCTACAATTTTAGCAATTTTGCTACTGATATGCGAACTTTATATTGTTCTTCCACACGAGACATTTACAATTTCATAAACTTAGCCGAAAATATACTGAAAATGATAATATATTACGAAATTAAGATACATCAAAATACCGGTTTCTGACCTTTCAATAATTGTATTTTGTCAAATCATACCTCAAAATCTTATTTTACGATAAGTTTTTCCAATAATTTTATCATGAATGTGTATATGTGAGGTGATAACAAAAGAAAATTATAAATTTATAACACAAACTTTTCAATTGGATTCAACTATAACAAATGTCACACTAATATTCAGGGGGTTTGCAGTTAAAGCATTCTCATATTTACAATGAATAAACAAAATATAATTTATACATATCAAATCCAAACGTATCACTTTAATATAAAGATTATTTCATTTATTATGATCGTAAATATAACCTATTATGTATATACATATAGTTTCCAATATTTTAAATGTATTATTCTATAGATCAGCAAAGCTGTAACATTCGGGTCTTGGTTGGGATGATGTGGACAGTGTGGGTCCAAGAATCTTTGGTTGGAGTAGGACGACTATAGAGTTTTAAATAATTCCATGACTACAATTTTATTCAAAGTTGTCGTCTACAATTACATAGAATATTAAATCTGTACAAATAAATTAATGTCCATTACAAAATATAGTCAATCACGAGGCACACAATAATTAAGAGAGTGATTAATGTTAACTCCGCGTTAACAGAGTAGCCTTCCTTCATTTGTAACATGATATAATGAATAACATTGGGGATGCGCTTATAGAGTAGGGTCCACAAATTGTTTGGCATGACCCTTTATAGTTTATACTTTATAGTGAGAAGTCTATTTTAACGAGGCGGTTAAATTGATGGTGGAACACCTCATATTTTATGCAAAAAAAGGGAAAAGGGGAATTATTTATGTAATAACACTTAATCAAATCATCATAATATAAATTTGACTCCTCAATACCATAAACTTGTAGTTAGGGGTGGTGAAATGGTTATTGAATATTGGATATTATCGAACCGAATCGATATCGATTAGTTATCGGTATCCAATAACTGATTAATTCAGTTATTGGATTGATATCGGTTATTGATTTAGGCTTATAAAGATAACTGAATGGATATACCTGAATAATCAAACTTATAATAATTATTAATTTATTATTGTTGTTGTTAAATTAAAAATAAGTTCAATTAGAATCAGATAATTATTATAATTTATTATTATTATTAAATTAAAAATAAGTTTAGTTAGCTAAATAGGGCAAAAAGAAAATTAATTCGGATAATTTTGCTTATCCAATAATCGAACCAACTAATTGATCGGTTTCGGTATCGGTTATTGAATTTGATGAATTTCGATTTCGGTTACCGAAATCGATCCAATAAGCAGCTCTACTTGTAGTCTCATGGTATTCCTTATTTGCATAAGAATAAGAGGTCGTGATTATATCCCAGTTTTCTCCATCCCAGAGCATAATTATATATTTTGTAAGAGATCGACATCAAAGTCTTTCTTTTATAAGAGATCATTAGTTCAAATCCTATCAAGATATAAATTGTATTTCCATTTTATTTTATATTTGGTCTAATTTATTATTTCGTTTTAGTATTAATGGACAGCATATACTTCACACATTCAAAATGATAAATTTTTGTGTCCTTCATTTAAATAATTTCCAATTTAGATGATAAGCGGCGCATACAATACCCTGGAAATATCTCAAACTCAAAAATAAAAGACAATCACAAACTCATTTAGCTCAATTTTATTTCATTGGATTCTGCTCATCATTTAAAACTTATCTAAGATCTATAGAACCGAAGCTCTTTTTTAACTAAAACGGTAAAATTTATCTTAGGCTTAATAAGTTTTCTATAGTCGTCTTTAGACTACATAATCTAACTCGATTGTAGTGTCTTGATAAATTTGTGCATAGTCCCAAAATAACATAGTCCCACAACTAGAATATTAAGATTTAAGATTATCATTTAGACTAAATGTAAACTATTCGATGATCTTGGTTCATATAAAGTATGTTACAAATTCATTTGAACTCTTATCCAAAATAGTACATAAATTTCGGACAGGTCTTTATGAAATATTAAGTCATCCATTAATTAAATACTAAAAATCACAATAGGTTATAGGAATTGGGTATATTACACCACCAATTTTTACATATATAAAATAAAAATCATTTTCAACCCTTTCGGTTGTGCAGTTATTATACAATGGATGAATTCGTACACTTGGGTTCGAATCCCATGAAGGACAAAAATTCAATACTTTTGAATTCATCAACTTTCATGACGAATTCATATGAATTTATTAGTTTGTCGTTTATATTATACGGAAGGTTTTTACAAGCATGTATTTCGTACTCTGTGTATAGATTATATGAAAGTGGATCATATAAACCTTTCTTTCGCATAAGAACTAAGAATCATAATATGAAGCATTGATCTTTGCATGATATATTGTTGTCCTAGAAAGAAGCATGACTGCATGAGTGTAATATACAACAAGAAGCATATATTATTGTTAAAGAAACATTATTATATATATATTTATTACATAAACAAGCATCATTATAAAAAGGGATATCAATATATATATATATATAGGTTTGAAATATGGTAGAAATATATATATATATATATATATATATATATATATATGTACGCATAGATTCTAAAAAATATTGAATGTGGACATCGTTATGATGTGTGTGCCCGTATGTTAATAGCATATATATTAGCATGTATATACTGTACATATGTGATTCGGTAAATTTATTATATAGTTATATAACAAAACAAATGTTAAATGTGTACTATTTT
Source organism: Salvia rosmarinus (assembly GCA_036937905.1). NCBI lineage: Eukaryota > Viridiplantae > Streptophyta > Magnoliopsida > Lamiales > Lamiaceae > Salvia > Salvia rosmarinus. The sequence continues at coordinate 69,768,520 of CM072823.1, forward strand.
AGCATTAGAGTTTGTAGTTTTATGGAGAGAAAAAAAAACCATATTTTGCATATTAAACATTATTTTTTATACTTAACTATTATGTAATTCATTCTGCATACTATATGTTGCAGTTACTTTAGCTTCTAATAGTGTATACTTTATTGTAACATGTATGTATATAAATATTCTCAGTTAGTAGATGTACGTAATTTATGTAACAATAAATAGATGTATATAGAAATGAAATATTTCTTATGTAAAAAATTATGTAATCTAACTAACTAATGAAAAATGACAAATAATGTTATGCATCATATTCTCCCTATTCCCAATGCTGTGTCATATGGAGTATCTTTTTTGTCCCATAAATTATTTTTTATTTTGATAACTTGAATTTAACTTAATATATAATTTATAAAATTAAAATAAGGACACCCACGTAGGATATACTAATAAATATAGAACACAAATTCAAGTTAAATTCAACTTTAGTAACATGGACTGGCATTATTTTAATTTTTTAAGAACAATGATGCATTAATATCTGACAAGCATGCATGAATCATGTATTGGGCTGCTCGACTTTAGAAAAAATACTGGTTGTTTGAACATAAAATTTAACACGTGATGCACGTTTTTAACTTTTTCGAAGTTGACCGTTCAGAGTATATACCAACTCACACCTTCCAATAAAATTCACAACACCTGATTCTCAATTCCTTGTTGAAGTTCAATCATTCAACAAGGAAATTATATTTATAGAAATGGCCTACCGCCTATGCCCCTTTGCCGTGAAGTTAAAGTTTATAAATATTGAATTATAAGCTACAAAATCGACCATGGAAATCAAAATATCATTTTATATCACACCAAAATAAGACAATTGGTTTGAAAATCTAAGTTACAAATCTTCAATATATTTTTAACAGTTTGAAATTTGGATCGCAACCATGTAAATCCAAATATCATTCTTTATTTTTCTTTCTTTCTTTCTTTTTTTTACGTTTTTTTGGCTTTTGATCAAGATACATTATTTAACTTAACAGAGGCATAAATAGTAGTAAAACGAGATATGAAAAAGTCATCCCTTTTTTTTTATCACGGAATCATGTTGCTTATCTTAAGGTCTTGTATTGGATAAACCCTACGTTCATATAATAAGCGCAAATCACACATGATGTGAAACCATACTTGGAAAATCGGATGTGATACGTCTTTCAACCCATAGATGACGCAATTTGATGATGCAATTTGTGTTATATCTTTTTTAAATATACTATTTTTAGTTCCTTTCGGCGAATGGGTTAGCCCCATTTTTTCAGGAACAAGAATCCACTATACCCTTGCTTGCCTCAATGCTCGCACATCATTTTCAGTTCTTTATATATGCAGTGGAGGAGGGCATGTGGGCCCACTGGGCCGCACTGAGTTTCTAAAAACATCAGGGAATTTTTAAAAAACACTAGGGATATAATAATAATTTTATATTTAATAGTTAAAAATATATATTTAAAGGTATAAAATATAAAACAAATACATAAAAATTGAAAGGGAGCTAAACATAGAAAAAAATGTTTTTTTTTTTAAAACAAAAATACCAATTTGGATTGTTTCGGTGGACACGTTAATTATTTTTAAGCATATAACATTAAGTTTCAATTTTCATATTAAATTTTTTATTTTTTATTTTAATTATAAAATTCTTTTATGAATATATAAAACTATGATTATTTGAACCTCAGACATTTTTTGGATCCCCTGACCAAAATATATGAGTCCGCTACCGTATATACGGAGGGTTAACGTGAGAACCATTTTTATCGTGAGAATTAAAAAATGATAAATTTGCTGTGAAAGTATATGAATCAGTCATGACAGATACTGAATCTAAGAATTCAAAAAATGGAAATTTTCGCTCCTCATGGGATTCGAATCCGGGTGAAAAATGTCAAATTTTTGGATTCAGTGATTTTTCCAGCGGATGTATCAACTTTTGTAGCAAATTCGTTTTGTTCATAGTGAAATTTTATGGTTCTTAATTCTCACGTTAAGAATGGTTCTTATTTGAACCTCTCTCTCTCTCTCTATATATATATATGACAGGGCTTCATATGTGATTTTTCTTGTACACTTTTAATTTGTTATATATGATTTGCGAATTATTATACTGATATCAAATGTAATGATCAGAATGCATATTTGAATGGCAACTGTGATTTTTCTAATAAAAAAGATAAAATAGAAGATGTGCATGACCGTAGCTTCTAAATGACACATCGTGTAACTTATATCATTGTATTTAATTTAAATGAGCATTTATATTAAATTTGAAAACACAAACTATATTTTAGTAGATAAATCTCAAAACACATACATATTTTAGTAGACAAATCTCAAAAGGAGAGGAATCCAAGCCTACTACGAATTTTCAGAGGCCCATAATCCCACAATCTAAACCAGGCCTTTTCAGCATCTTCTCATAATTGATTTTTATTAATAAAAAAACCACACTCGATTGGTCTTCATCCGATCTCACCAGTAGACAGAGAGTTGTTCACCACGATGGTGAAACAGCATTTAACATAACAGCAAAGAATGTAATTCCTGTGAGTTCAGAAAGGGAGAAAGCTTACACGCAGCCATTCGAAAATGGAGAAGAGAGATAATCGAGGTGGCGGAGAAACAGTATTTGAGCAGCGGACGATGTTAACGAAGACGAGAGCCATGGCTGAGATATATAGTGGGCCCAATTTCTTGATTTGCTTATCTGTTTTTAGGCTTTTTCCCTTTCTTGTTTTATTGACTTCTTTCCCTTCTCGGCTTATAATATAAAGATTGTTTTTTTTTTGTTCTTATTAACCATTAGCAGAGTCTAGACTTCACCTAATAATTTTTAATTAAGAATACATTAATTGTAACTTTAAATATTAAGTTCCTTCAAAAAAAAAACTTTACATACTGAGTTCCTTCAATAATAAAATCTTCACATTAAGTTCTTTTTGGGCCTATTATTCAGCAAGAGGTAGATGGATTAGTCGCTTAAAAAATAAATTGATTATTTGATTATGATCAATTTAAGAAGGTATTGTTTTTTAGATTTTATTGTAATCTATTTCAAATGTCTTTTGAGATTATCTAAACAAGAATATGACAATAACAACTTCTTATTATTTGTTATTAAGCTCTGTTAAATATCAAAATTAAATGGAAAAAAATTACACTTGAGCTTCCCTTGAACATGGGGTGTTCCTCATATATTGTAATTTTACTAAATATCTTAGAAAATAAAATATTCATTTAGATTTAAAAAGACAGTTTTAGTTTTCTAATCATATTATAATTGCACATGTGATAAACAACCAATCAAAATCAAGATCTTCTCAAAATCCAACCAACACCTCAATGAATAGGATTCCTAAGAAAGATATAGATGCCCTATTATTTCCCAAAATGTATCCCATTTGATGAATCACAATCTTGAAAACAATTTTGTACGGTATTTTAATATCTTAGTAGATATAATTGATAGGCAGATACTTTATTGTAGTTTTCTCTCCTTGTTGAGAGCCGTCGTTTCTCTCCTTGTTGAGAGCCGTCGTTTCGTTTTTTGTGTTCCTCCGCTCCTTCTTCTTTTCGGTTCTTGATGTTTTCAAGGTCGGTTTTCTGGTTGTGTTTCCTTTGTTCTTTTGGTTTTTTCTCGTAAAGGCGTCATGGAGTCGGATATGGCAAAGCTACATCATCCCAGCGCAGAAGAAGAAGAGGTGCTCTGGATGAAAACCTCGTCCGGGCGAGACGAAAGCGAGATAACCTCGACTTGGTGGGCGGATTCTTAGCGATCAACCCATAAATTTCAACCTTATGAGGAGGCGGACTAGCGGGAATGGGAGACCCGTAAAGGAGTGTTCATGAAAGAATTAGGAGATGGCGGATATATCTTCCAATTCTTTCACAAAATCGACCTTCAAAGAATCCTCAACAGCGACCCTTGGTCGTATAACAATGCACCTTTGATCATACAGTGAAGGTGGGGAATTTCCATTGCAAGTCCCTTTGGAGATACAATTACGGGTACAAATACATGGTGCGCAAATGGTTATATCTCGGAAGGGATAGGGCGTTTGTTGGGAAGAAGCTTGGGATGCCTCATTGCTTCGATGAGACCAATACCTCAAATAAATGGAGACAATTCATGAGGATTCGTGTATCGATCAACGTCGATAATCCATTGTTGAGATCAAGAAAATCAAGAAACACGATGGCTCGTCTTTCACGGTACTTTTTAAATATGAGCGGTGCATATTTTTGTTTTGTTTGTGGAAGGTTAGGGCATTCGAAAATTATTGTCCTAAACTATTCTCGACTTTGGCATCGGAGAAAAGCGATATTCGAGAGAATGGGGTCCAGGCTCAAAGTCATGACCGTGGTCGGTCGGATTCGGTGGCGAAAATGGATACGCTCAAGGTCAAGATTCTAAATTTGAAAATCACACAATTAGGGAGATCGTCTAAATCGAAGACGAAGATATGCAGGGAGCAAATCGTGGATTTCAACGTAATAATAGGAATGACCCAAATCATGGGAGGACTTGGTTGACTTACCTTTCATGCAACCGTCAAATATGGTAACATTTAAGGAAAGGAGAATATGGGAAGATCCCAAATATTGGGATCCATTAGAGGACATCTGAGAATCTTCGGAGGGCTTTACGATGCAACTAACCTCACCCCGCGAAATTACCAACCGACCATAGAAGAAAGAAAGCAGGAAAGGAACTCTTGCGATGAAGATTTCATGGATGATTCCTCATTAGAGGATAATACCGACTTCAAAGCGAACGAACAATGAAAATAATGTCGATACTTTTTAACGGCGGCCCGTCCGGTGCCCGCCGAGAATAATGATTGTCCTAAGCCGGGCGTAGAGGAACCGGTCGTCCTTTACGGTTCCCACTCTCAAAGAGCTTATTAAAGCTCACAGGACGGGTGTAATCTTTCTATCGAAACTCGGCTCGAGCAACACAATGGAAAGATGCGTATGGCCATTGGTTTCAAAAGCTGTTTCACGGTGAAAAAATGGAAAAGTGGAGGTTTGTGTATGTTATGGAAAGAGGACATCAATCGCACTTTACAAAGCTATTCACCCAATCACATTGATATGATAGTGGATACGGAAGAGGCGTATGGAGACTAGCGGTTACTATGGTTTTCCGGAAAGAAGCGAAAGGAGGCGCTCGTGGAATGCATTACGAGGCGGAGAAAAGGAGTCGTCTTCCATGGGTCATCATTGGTGATTTCAACGATTTGCTCAATGGAAATGAGAAGAAGGTAGACTTGTCCACCCAAACTGGTTGTTACATGGCTTCCAGGTCGTCATGGATTGTGGTCTCGAAGACATCCTCTACAAGGTTATCCATATACATGGGCAAGAAGTCTCAAATCTGCGGTGGAGGAGAGATTGGATAGGTGTATGGTTACAAAAGAATGGCATTGCTTTTCCATGATGCAACTTTGATCAACAAGCATGCACCAATTTCGATCACAATCCGATTATCTTGAACATTGGGATTAATGAAAGCGGGAAAAAGGGGTAGCTTTCAAGTTTGAGAATAAATGGTTGAAGGACAAAGATTTTCCGACTTTAATCCGTAATTGCTGGACAAATTTGGAGAGCATAACTATTCTAGATAGGCTATCAAATCTTCTGAAGCCATTCGAACTTGGGACCCAGAAGAAAAAGTCACGACATGGAAGAAAAAAAATTGTGAAGCGACCATCAACTCTTTTCTTTGGCTCGTGCAGCGGAAGATATGAAGAATTTCTTAACAAAGAAAGAAAAACTTGGGAACATCTTACTTAATGAGGAAATCCATTGGCGCGCGTGTCGAAACAACTATGGATCAAAGAAGGGGACCGAAATACTAGCTTTTTCACAAAATGGCTAGCTCGAGAAGAAAAGTGAAAAAATTCGGTCTCTTCAACGAACGATGGTACTTGGATTAATGAGAAACGATTTAAAGAGCGAGTAGGAAGCTACTTGAAAAGGTGTTCGGAGGACCATGAGGTGGTGGACTATACGGGTATTCTCGATAAAGTAAAATCAACAATCGGGCCGACACTAACGAACACCTAGTTGCGAAATTCACGAAAGGGAGTTCGAGGCGGCGCTTTCAGATGAATCCGATAAATCGCCGGGCGGATGGCTTTAATGCAGCCTTTATCAAACTTTACGGGGCGGACTGAAGGAGGCTATTGTAAGCAATGCTATGGAATGGTGGCACAAGGTAAAATCCTCGAAAAGCTAAATGATACCAATATTGTGCTTTTGCCGAAAGTAGAGAATCCATCTAATTTATCGGAGTGGAGGCCGATTGCTTTATGCAATGTCTTGTCTGAGATCATTTCTAAAATCTTGTCAATAGACTCGAGAAAGTTCTACCGAGCATCATTGATTATTCGCAATCGCATTTGTGGAGGTAGAACAATTCAAGACAATGTTCTTATTGCTTTCGGGCGATTCACACCATGAAAAGAAAGTTAAGAGGGAATTATGGTGACTTGGCTCTCAAAATCGATATTAGCAAAGCCTATGACAGGGTGGATTGGGGTTATTTAATGGCTATTCTGGGTAAAATGGGCTTCAGTCAGCAATGGATTAAGTGGATTGAAATGTGTGTGTGTTCAACACGATATTCAGTCCTTCTTAATGAGGGAGAAGTTGGTCCGATAATTCCAGGAAGAGGGTTGAGACAAGGCGACCCTCTTTCACCCTATCTGTTTATAATTTGTGCAGAGGGGTTAACTTCTCTTTTGAGGCATGAAGTGGAAAGGGTGGCCTTCATGGGATACGGCTTGGGAAAAATGGGCCTTCTATCGCCCGTCTAATGTTTGCGATGACACATCCTTTTACGTAGAGCTTGAAAGAGGAATGCAAGATTCTAAAGGAAATCCTCACTACTTATGAAAATTGACGGACAAGCGATCGATTTTCAAAAGTCCGCATCTTCTTTAGCGGAATACCCCATCAACGACTTGCTCGAGATTTCGAATATCTTAGGGTCTCTAATCCATTGAATCTTGGAAAATATCGGGCTGCCCGTCGCTATAAGCGACAAAAAAAGACTATATTTGCTTACTTAAGAGAGATTGTGGAATCGGGTTCACAATTGGAGCGAGAAGAAGCTCTCCAAAGTGGAAGGAGGTTTTATTGAAAATGTGGCTCAAGCTATCCCAGTATTGTATGGCAACCTTCCTTTACCGATAACATTGGTGAGGATCTTGAGAAATTGATGAACGCATTACGGTGGGAAACAAGGGTAACGGTGGCAAAAGCATTCATTGGATGCGGTGGGAGCGTTTATGCAAAGAGAAAAGGAACGGAGGTATGGGCTTTAGGCATATGCATGCCTTTAATTTATCTATGTTGGGAAAGATTGGATGGAGAATTCTAAACTCCCAGACTCTCTTGTATGCGGGTTCTAAGAGCAAAATATTTTCCACATGGTGATTTCATGAATGCAAAGTAGGCAATTCTCCTAGTTATACATGGCGAGGAATTTGCGCAACACAAGATGTTATGAGATGTGGGGTAAGGTGGAAAATTGGCAATGGTAAAGATGTAGCGTTTCACTCATCCATGGCTAAGGAGAGATGGTCGGTTTTTGTGCGATCAAGACCACGACTATGATATGAATATGAAAGTGGCGGACTGATCTTAGAAAATCGAAGATGGAACTCGGTCCTCATACGGTCTACTTTCAGCGGTGAAGAAAGTCGGGCCGTCTTGAATACCCTCTTTCGATGAGAGAGAAGAAGATAAATTAATTTGGCACTATTCTCCCAAAGGTTGCTACATCATTAAATCGACTACAAAGTTGTGAGTGCCTCACTTTTGACCTACCTTCACTACCAAGTCAATGGCAAAAGTATGGACCACGAAAGTAATACCAAAGGTCCAACACTTCATTTGGAGAGCATGATGGCGCACTCCAACAAAAGATAAACTCGTCCGGAAGGGTAAATCTTGATCCTTTGTGCACTTTTGCAATGTTAGTGAGGAGAATGATAAGCATGTTTTTATGAGTGCAACTTTTCAAAAGCATCTTGGAATCTCTCTTCATATAAAAGCGAATGAGGGATATTATGGGTCTAGATTAAATTTTAGTGCTATCATGCATAAGATTGTGGGTTTGGATAACGATGGCATAAAAGCGGAATCCTTGCTTTTTGTGGCAAATATGGAAGGCTCGTAATGCAAAAGTTTGGGAAGGGATGATTCTCATCCGAAATTGTGATTAAGCGGCTTTGGACTCGATGGGTGGTCAAATTCCTTATTACTAACAATGAATCGGTAGCTCGCAAACATGAGGAAATGTAGAGGATGGCATCGCCAACCGATGGCGAGACTAAGATGTGGTTACGATCGGCCTTCTTCGAAGGAGGAATTCTTCGGGAGGCGAGGCTGTTTACTCGAAAACAATGGGAAGTTTGTTGCGGGAGGGCTCAAAATTTCTTGGCTTGTTCAAAGTGGATGAAGGAGAAGCTATGAGTTTCGAGAGGCTCTAACTTGGCTCAAAGAAAGAAATGAAAAAATGTTGAGTTTCTTATTGATGATGAAGAGGGTGTTTGATGCTATTTGGAACAAGAATTTTGACGATCTGAACTCGGCGATATCATTGAAGATTGTAGGCGTTCTTGAAGGATGAAGCGGGCTTTGTAATCAAGTTAGTCCGTAGAGATGATAATGAACTAGCTCATAGATTTGCGAAAGCGTCGATGATGTTTTACATGTATGTTTGGGATGAACCTCCGATGTTTGTGGAGGTCTTGCATTCTACCATGATTTGCAATCTATAATAAAAGTCTTTTATCAAAAAAAAAGTAGATATAATTGAGAGTCTCAGTTATAAATTTTATATTTGATTAGAAAATAAGATGGTGGGTATTTAAATCCACAAACGATCACATCCATGAAAGGATCTAAATTTGGCAAGTTGCGTATCACAAAGAGTGTGATGCCTACTGACAAGATGGAAATCGTATCTTATTAAATTATAGTTTTGAATTTTTTATTTTTCTTTTACATTCAATTATCATATTATATTTGTGTTTCCTCTTATAAATACACATTATACGTAATTTACGGTTTCATAATTTCATTCATACAATAAGTATTGTATCTAATAGATGTGACGTATACTAATGATCACAAAACAAGTGATATAAAACTGAACATAAATATACGAAATCTTATATCCTCAAGTCTTATGTACATTTTGATTACCTTTTAATTAATTCGTTGAAAACAAATTTTCTTTTCTTAGTTTTCCTCAAACTTTTATTTCTATTCGCGTTGTCACACTCTTGCTGGATTTTTTTTTTATAGATATATCATTCGTGCTCGAGTAGTATCATTGACGTGTTGGAATTAGCCCAAGATATAGACTAAAAGTTTTGCATGAAATGTCATGTGATTATTTTTATATAACAATTTTTTGAATCACTGCAGATGATATGGTGAAAAATATATAACTTACAACTAGGTTTGGTAGTGATCGTACGGCATGTTTTTATCTTCATAATAATATTATAAAATATTTATGCATTTCTCTATATGAACTGCAACCATAACCACAACATATCCACCAATAACTCAACTATAAAGGCAAAATTCAAATTTTCCGTTTCTGATAATCTGCATCAGGAAAAGTAGTTTTCGTCCATTCAGCTATTTTCTTTCACCTAAATTATATATACTGATTATTTTCCTAAAAAAAAGAAAAAAAAAAGGCTAGAGCTACAAGCTTTCCTTCATTCTTAGACTAATCTTTATCATGCTCTTAATTGTTGAAGTTGGTTTGTTTGTTTTTTTGGTCCAATGCTCAACTATACGAGTAGAAAAGGTTGAAAAAGAAAATTAAGAAACCACTCTGTGGGTTTGGGCTGATATACTGTACCCGTACCCGGCCCAATTTACTTGTATTTCTTTCCAGTTCTTCCCACACCGGAAATATAATAGATAAATGTAAAGTTTATAAAAGCAAAGCTAGCAACATGTATTGTCCCTTCGGGGACATCCGATAAAATTGGAACGATACAGAGAAGATTAGCATGGCCCCTGCGCAAGGATGACACGCATAAATCGAGAAATGGTCCAAATTTTTTTCATCTATTTTTGGCCTGTTATTTGCTACTCCAAACTCAGTGATTGGTTGCGCTATCACAAAGGATCAAAATAGCAGAGGCTATACAAGAAAACCTTCACCTTACCAGTTTTGGAGAAGCTTCTTCTTCGTAACTTGACTCCAGTTTTGAGCGCACGAACATAAAACTAGTAATAACTCTAATTATATGTGAAATGCACTACCTTGTCCTTCAAGTTGCATAGATTTCGTCCACTTGTTAGACCTCGCCCCTCCCTTCGTCTGCGATTCCGACAGTAGTTTCGCCTATATTATAATTAGCCTAAAACACGGCGGCGCCGAGCTTCTTCCAGCTGAAATATCCCTTCCTCTTCTTCTCCAGCAGCTTCTCAATCGGCCGCTCCATGCTCAAGCACTGAAACTGCAGCATCATCACGTCTTCCTTCAGCCTCTTGATCTCGATTTTTCTGCCTCACTTCGCGCTTCGAGAGGCACCGGGCCGCCCGACAGGGCCCCACTCCTGGGCTTCGCAGGCCGTTCAGTGGTCCGCTCTCAGCTTGTCCTGCTCCGACAGGAGCACCTGGATACCACAGTCTCTCGTTTTGAGCTGCCTGGAGACATGCCTCTGTTGATAGCTTTCTGCTCTTCATTAACATGCACAACCTCTTCCACTCTTGCTGTGACAATCCTGGATGGTGCCTGCATTTTCATTGCACAACTTTATGAAGTCATTTTTTAGGCAATCTTTGTTTTCTCTCTATTTAGAATTGGCAGCATAATTAATTGAGTATTTTTACCTTCGTCACAAGGATTTAGTATCGATTTTTTCAACATGATACGAATCAAGCAAGTTATTTAAATTGAAGAAATAATTAAGGGTTTTAGATATCCTAAGTTTTTCAATCTATTTTAGCAAATAATAGATTAGCAACATTTTAGTTTATCTAGGTTAATCCTCAAGATAAAAACTTGTGTACATCCTGATGTACGTACGATGAATCTATCTGATAAATCTGATAACGTGAGTGTGCGAGATTTATGTGAGACAACAATGAACACCGAGGCTTTTACGTGGTTCGATCGTTAATGAGATCTACGTCCACGGAGGAGTGTTTCCTCAATATTTTCACTATAATTTCAGTACAGTGGGTGTAGTTACAAGCTCTTAGTATTCGATAAGTTGCCAACCCTTCTAATGTCAGTTTTCCTTCTATTTATACAACTCCAAGCCTGCAACTAAAGGCGTGCTCGTCCTCTCCATTGGTCGAGCGTGACTCTTCCTCCGCATGCCTCCATTGGCGAAGCGGGGACCTTCGCCTTCACGCGCCACGTGGGGGTGGCGCTGACCTGTTACAGGCGTCTTCTCCGTTGGCCCGGTGGCGGTTCGGGGCTAGGGTTTTGCGCCGATTAGGGCTTGCCTTGGGCTCAACCGCGGGCCATTACATTAAACTTTAGGCCCGACTCGTTTGGGCTCATTAGTGGCCTAGTCGGTTGGGCCATATCCCATCATAGCCCCCCCCGAATAGCCGAGGGACAGCGAGGCCGAGGTGGAGTGAAGAAAGCACTTCGCCGAGGTGAGGTGTGGCTCGGCTGAAGTTGTTTGTTGAAGGCGTTGTCTTATTAATGTGAGGGTTTATTTGGCGATCTGGTGTCGAACTGAGTTGGGTGATCTGCTGTCCGTCGCTTGGAAAAAGACGTGGCACCGAAGGGAGTCGAAGTCCGACCTGGATATTGCCCTGTTGCGTTGGTTACGCCGAGGTCCGATCTGGGGTGGTGTTACTCCTCTGGAGGGTGCCGATGTCCGACCTGAGAGACCGCCCTTTAGGGGATGTCGGGGTGCGGCGCCGGACAGCACCGAATCTGGGGTTGGTTTGCCGAGGTCCGATCTGGATGTATATTCTTCCGTGAAGGGCGAAGCCCGTTGATACGATGCCGAGGTCCGATCTGGTTCCCCTTGTTATTTGTGGGAAGGACGGGGTGCGACTGGTAGCCGCCATCTGGAGGGCAGGGGTCCGTATGATGATTGTTAGGTCGGTCGGCGGTCCGTCTAATCTGGCGTCGTCATGCAGGCGGGGCGATTGGGCACTCGAGTCCCGTCTGGCGTGTACCACGTCCAATCACGTGTAGGCGCGTGTCGAATTTAAACGGCAATTTGCGGCGCCTTTAGTCTTATAAATAGGCGCAAAAGAGACAATCGCTCACTTTCCTCTTGACGCTTAAAATTACGAGAGAAAAAATTTTAGAAATTCTACGAGTTGATCGATCTTCTTGAAGAGCCGTATACTCGTAAAAGTAAGTATGCTTTCTTCATCTTCTTCTCGCTCGAAACTTCCTTCGCCTGGGTTACGCCGTGAGTTATCCGATGTAAAAGACTATATGTGTATAATGGCTGGTAGATCCATAGGGTGAGTTCTAGGGTTCATGGGTGTCCTCGGTGTGGGATGGGATGAGGGTGGGCACGGCGAGGTCGGGCTTGTCCTTTGGAGGAGCTTTTGAAGCCGTGCGGGTCTTGGATTAGGAGGAGGTGTGGTGGTGCATGCCGCGGCCGATGGATGGCGATGGCCCTCCGGGAGGGTTTGTTACCGTTCGTAGATAGTTTAAGGGTGGGTCTTAGGTATCCTCTAGCCCCATATATCTTAGCTTAAGAGTATTTCCGGATCCCCATTTGCCATTGACCCGAATTCCATTAGGTCGTTGGTGGGGCTAGGGCTCTCTTATTCTGGCGTTAATAAGGAGTTCTCCCGAGTCTTGATCTGCTTTTTAGTGTCGAGACCATAGGAGGGTGTACTATCTGTCTCCCGGCTAAAATTTAAGGTATTGTCCCCTCCAAAGTGTCCCATTGGCGTGGGTTTTTCTTCTGCGGGCGAGGCGGTAGGGGTATGAGTGGGGCATCGGTATGGTGGCCGACACGAAAATTAGGCCATTGGGCCATCGGAGGAGTTGGTGAACAGCCTTGGTGAGGTTTTGTCTATAAGTTACACCGAGGCGACGACTGAAGAAGTCGGGCCGAGTATTTACTGGTCGGAGCGTCGGGATCGGGTCGGGGCGGGTGAGGGCATCCTCATCTTCTTACTCCTTATATGTTCAATTTTCTTTGTGCTGTCGATTTTCTTACGTAATGCGATGCGGCTTAAGCACACAAGGAGGCCAAGCAAGACCGCCTCGTCTCGCCCGTGCTGTTGGACGACGGAGCCTTCTAAAAAGAGGCGGTGGTGGGCCCGACCCATGACCGTGTGGTGGAACACCTCGGCGATCTGTTGAAGGGTCATGACCGATCTCGAGCTCGGGCACGGAGATGGAGCTCGTGCCCGTGATCTTGGCAGTGCCGATCTCCGCGATCTTCCGCCTTCCCTAGTCTTTGTGTTTTTTTTTTTTTATTTTATTTTTTTACGTCTTCTAACCGTTTGATTTGCGGGACACGCCTCGATCGCAAATGAGATCGCCGCATGGCCGACGTCGTTGCGTCCCGCACGAGGCTGGAGAAAAGGCGGCATTCTTGAGTCCTCGCCGGGTGGTGCGAGGAAGGAGGTGGAGGTTCTGAGGCGGTGAGGCCGCCATGAGGGAGAAGGGGTCTTGTGGGGAGGCCGCGCCGGGTGGAGTGCGCTCGGGAGGAGGTGGCCGAGGCGGAGAAGAGGCGGCGGATCGGACGAGTGCTTTCTTTGGCGAGGCGGGCCCATCTTGAAGGCCTCGCCAAACAAACTTATCAGTCGAGTCCTTCTCGCTTTATCTCCGACAGCCGCCGTGATGAGGCGCGGTGATATCTACCCACTGGAGGGTTGGCGGCCACGATGCGGTTTTGACAAGGCGAAGCATGGTGGGCGGAGATTGACCGAGAGGAGGTGTCTGCGGTATGCGGGTGCTTGCCGGGCGGCCCTTTTTCCGTGGTGGAGCTCTAGCCTCCTCGTCGTCGCTCACGGCCGAGGCGTGTCCCAGTCAGGTGGATGAAGATCACGAGCCGAGAGCTTGGCCGAGTGCGGGCGGTCTTGAGGAGGAGGAGGAGGAGCCGAGTTCGGCGTTCGAGCCGACCAGCGACCGCAGGCGGAGGAGGCGAGGCCGGCGAGTCGGGAGTGAGGCCGAGGTTAGTGGGCTGTTGTAATAGCCTGACTGCCGGGTCGATAGGACCACGAGCCACTGTAACAAACTCTTCCGTGTGAAATAAAAATATTTATCACCTTCGGGGCGTGTGTTGTCTTTTTATTTATAGCATTACGCATCTCAATACTGGGACTCGACCATGAATTCTTGGCCAGTGAAAGGGGTCCGAGGTGCCTTGGCCGAGAAGGAAGAAGAGGTGCAGTTTTGGAGGAGTCGGTCGGCCGAGCTGACTCAAGTTTTGGTCGCCATGGATGTCAGCTCGGCCTCTTCTACCGAACTGAAGAAGAAGTTGGACGAGGCTGATCGGGAAATGGCCCGCCTCGTGGCGAGCGAGGCCACAAAGTCGAGGATCGCACAGGCGTAGTCCGAGGCGGACTTATCTGCCGACGCTATCGAGGCGTTTGATTCGGTCGAGGCGGCTAGAATCGTGCGGAGAGGCTAGCTCCGGTGTCGGAGGAGTATCGAGACGAAAGGCAATCCGCGGGTGGTGGAACTACCATATCCGGCGACGACCGAGTTCGAGCTTCTTGGCGGAGGGTATGGTCTTTGCGGGATGAGGAGGGCCCAACACAAGAAGTTGGCTTCGTGTCGACTCCGTTGTGAAGTACATGGAGATGTACGATATCGTCATAAGCGGCGCATGCCCGACCCGCGATGCCACGGCGGGCTCGTGACCCGATCACGAAGAGACCGCGGAGGAGGCGGCTACCGATCATGCCGAAGTGGTCCGGTTGATGGGTCGGCTAGGCGGATCATTCGTAGGCGATCCTCAGGGAGGCGGACGGCGACCGAGGACCTCGGTCGGCGGGAAGAAGCGGGTGGGGGCAGGTCGTACTCCGGCCGGCGGTCGGGGGCGGGGTGTGATCTCGGGTGCATCCCCATTGCCGGAATGCCCGTCTTGGCGCTGCGCCGCTTGAGTGTCCCGGACTAGGTGAGCGTGACCACAGGTCGGCGCTACGTCAAGGCTGCCTCGAGCCGTGCCGAGCGCCGGGAGCGGCCGTGGTGATTCGGCCTCGTCGGTGGGTTGAAGGCACGAGTTCGTCCGGGATACACCGTCGGCTGGAGATTTTGTAGAAAATTGGTGCGACCGGAAGAGGTCTGGCGCGAGCCCGAAGCCGAATGAGGTTGTGTATAGTGTAGGACTTTGTATGTAGATATAAATGTATTTAGACTCGTTTGAGTGTATATTTTCCCTTGAGAGGTACAAACATAGCTTAGGACTTCGTTTTGGTCGTGAATGTATTTATCTTGTATCTGACGAGATGTGTATTTTCCCAAATAAAGGGGTATAAACGAGCTCGGAAGCCCGGTTGTCTTGTCGTTAATGCATTTAGACTTTGTACCGAAGTGCACATCTTCCTAAATAAAGGGGTATAAGTTGGCGAGATCGGTCTGGATGTCGCGCGTATGAGCGATCCAACTTAATGGGTAATCAGTATGCTTTGCATGTAGGCGTCGACTTAATGGGTGTCTGTATGCTTTGCATGTAGACGTCCAACTTAATGGGTAATCTGTATGCTTACCCTACTTGGTGGGATTTTCATCTTCGCAAGGGCGTCCCCTTGTGAAGGTTTAAATGTGGTGTATTCAAACAGATGTTCACATATGTATGAGACGAGCGAAATATCCATTAGAAAAGCAGATGTTTTATTAAACATGTAATCGACATCGCACTTTGGCAAAACAATTAAGGGACTAACATGATGCGACCTTAAATCGAAGCTATGTAAAATACCTCCTTAAGTGAGTAATGTGCGAGTTCGGGATAAGTGCACGGATAGGTGAGCCGACTTGTAAGCCCGCTGCCGAGGTCTCGTGAGCGCGGTATGGGCCTTCCCATGTCGGATCGACTTGTTGAGGCGCTTCGGCTCTCTCGGCTTCATTATTTCGTGGGGCGAGGTCGCCTACTTGGGCCGGAGGCTTTGACCACTTTGTTATAGTGCAGTGCGACACGGGACTTGTGCTTAGCCGTTTATGAAGGCGAGCTCATGCTTCTCCTCGAGGCGTCGAGGTTGGTCCGCAGTCTTCCTCATTCCCGGCTGGTCGAGTGAAGAGTCGCGGGCTTGGCGCCGATCTCGGCAGTATGACGGCCTCGGTACCATAGACCAGGTGAAAGGGTTTCCCGTCGACGTCAGGTGTGGTCTATGGGACCGGAGGACTTGAGGAGATTTTCAGCCCGATCGCTTTAGCTCGGTCCGGCCTTTTCTTCATCCTTATGCGATCGTGCGGTTCGTCACCTCGGTCGACCATTCGCTTGCGGGTGTGCGATCGAGGTGAAGTGTCGATCTGAAGCTCTTCGCACCACGCGAAGTTTTTGTCGGCGAATTGGGTGCGTTGTCCGAGACTAGGATGTGCGGTATGCGAGCGGCGACAATATTTTTCATCTGAAGGTGCGAATCCTTACGCTTGTGAGGCTCGAAAGTGGCTCGGCCTCGACCCATTTGTGAAGTAGTCTATGGCTACGACTAAGTATCGGCGACCGGTGCTCGGTCGAGCGGACCAACAATGTCGATCCCCACCGCATGAAAGGCCATGGACTCGCGGTACGCCATCGATCGAGGCGCGGCGGTGGAGTGAATCGCGCCGGGCACTTTTGCGAGCTCGGCCGAATCACGCACGGTGGGCGGTGGTACCCGACCTCGGCGTCTTCTTTGAGAGAGCTCGCGACCCGATGTGGCTTCCGCAGACCCTCGATGGTTTCATTGAGCACGTGGTCGAACTTACGGCGAGACACCTCGGGAGGGTTGAAGGTAAGACTTCCGGTGAGAGCGCCTCATGCATGAGATATTTCGGGATTTCGCCATCATCTTTTTGGCTTGAGCGATCTTGAGGTAGTCGCCGTCTCCCGGATAGGCCTTCGGGGAGACATCGATTGGCTCTATCTCGGTGATGATGCCGGCGTGGGACTCGCGATGCTTCTAGAATGAACCTCCTCCTTTGGTGGGCTTGTTGAGGGCGCAATAACTTGCGAGGATGTCGGCTCATTGTTTTCCCTCGGGATTCGGTGGATCTTGAAGTACTGAGCGAGGTCGCATCTCCTTTGCCTTCTCGGTATTGTTTCATTCGGTCCTCCTTGGCCTCGTATTTGCCTAGCACCGTTCACCACGACACAGGAATCACCAAGATTTGGATCTTGTCCACCCAGGTTCATGGCGGGCGGTCCGGAGATCGAGGCCTCGTACTCCACCTCGTTGTTGGTGGTGGGAAGGTGAGCCGGGCGTGGGTGACTTCGTGCTTATCTGGGCCGAGGAGGAGGATGCCCGCTCAGCTGCCCGTTTTGCACGAGGCTCCGTCCACGTACATCTGCCAGCAATCATCTGGCGGTCCAGGGACGTCTTCCTCCGCCGTGGGGGCGGGAGCTAAAGTTACTTCGTTGGAGGAGCCCACGGTGGTTGACCTCAACTAGGAAGTCGGCGAGCTTGCCTTTTATGGCGGCTGGGTGAGTCACGAGATGTCGTGCTCGCCGAGCTCCGATGCCAGCAAGCTATCGTCCGGATGACTCAGGTTTTGATAAGACTTGTCTCAAGGGTAAGTCAGTTAGTACCTGGACGGAGTGAGCTTGGAAGTAGGGTCGGAGGCATCGTTTAGCGTTCACCAAGGCCAGTGCTACTTTTTCGAGGCCGGTGTACCTTGTCTCCGGTCCTTTGAGAGCTCGGCTGATAAAATAGATGGGGAGTTGTCGTCCCACCTCATCTCTTACCAGCACCGCGCTGATGGCCTCGTCCGAGACGGCCAGATATAGAGAGAGGGATTCACCTGGCTTCGGGGCGGTCAGGGTCGGCAGGTCGGCAAGGTACTCCTTTAGGCTGGCTGGCGATGCAGTGTTCTTCCCGCGGCGAGTTCGGAGCTCTCCTCAGGATCTTGAAGAAGGGGGCTAACTTCCGGCTCGAGGCAATCTGGCGAGGCGGCTAGGCACCCAGTGAGTTTGTGGATCTCACGGATGGTCCTTGGCACCTGCATGTCGAGCACTGCCTTTACTTTGGTGGGGTTGGCCTTCAGGCCCTCCTGAGAAACCCAGCATCCCAAGAACTTGCCGGTCTTCACCATAAATGTACATTTCTGGTGGTTGAGCTTGAGGTTGGCCGACCTGAGGAGTTGGAGTATGGTGCCGAGGTCATCGGCACGCAGCTCTCCGTTTTCTGACTTTTGACTACAATGTCGTCGACGTGAACCTCGACGATCTCCCGATGTGGTCTTTGAGCGTCGTATCCACCATCGCTTTGGTAAGTAGCCCGGCGTTCTTGAGGCCGAAAGCATCTTCGATCTGTGAGCCAAGTCGGTGATGAATGCGGTTTTCGGGACGTCCTCGGGCTCATCAAAATTTGGTGGTACCTTTGTATAGATCCGTGAAGCTGAACATCTCGTGGCCGCCAATGCCTCCATGCTTCGTCGATATCGGGGAGGGTAGCAATCTTCAGGCGATCTTGTTGAGGTCGGTGTGTCGGCCATGCGCCACCCTCGCAACCGGGACCACGGCGGGTTAGCCATCCAAGTCGGGTATTGACCTCGAGCAGGATCTTGGCCTTGAAGTTGAGTCACCTCGTCCCTTATGACTGGTGCGCTCCGCCGCGAATATCCTTTTCTTCACGGGATGGCTTGGTAGCGGGTCGATGTTGAGCGGTGAGTTATGAGCTCGGGCGACACTCGGTCATGTCGGCGGGGACCAGGCAAACACGTCCTATATTCCCTTAGAGTTGTATGACATGCCGCGGATGTCACCGGGCCTGAGTGCCGACTGGATGACCTCGAGGATCGTCGTCGTATAGTTGGAGGCCCCCGGTGGTCGTCCACAGGTGTCGGTCTCAGGGCTCGGTAATTGCTATGCAGGGACGAGGCCGCATCTTGGGTTGAGAGTCATAGGCATTCTTTTGCCGTCGTTTGGTCCCGGATGCTAAGCACTCCCACGGGGTGGGAATCTTGACGGTGGTGGTAGACCGAGCAGGCGGCCTTGGTGGCGTATAGCCAATCTCTCCCGAGATGATGTTGTGCGGAGAGGGCCGGACCGGGAAGAATCGGATGGCCTTGGTGGCCGACACAGGAGCTCGTCCCACGTGGCCGGAAGGGTAATGACCCCCGGGTGGACCGCCTCTTGGGTGAAGCTCCATGGCCCAGGAGGCACGGAAGTACTGGATACCTCCGACCTCAAGCTTATCGAGACAGCCACGGAAGATGATCTTGACAGAGGCTCGATGTCGATATAGACCCGATGGGCGTTTTGTTGCCCACCACGGCTGTATGGTGATGGCGTCACAGTGCGGCATGATCTTGGGCACGGGTCCTCCTTTGAGAATGTTATGTTCTCACCATCCGGTCGTTTGTTCTTTGGCTCTTGAGGGCGGCCTCGGGCATCGTTCTTCGAGGGCGACCTCGTCGTCCCGAGGCGATCGGTAACAACATAGACACTGCTCCATAGCGTTGGGACCTTCGTCCTCGTCGTCCTCGGGTTGGGTTGTCGTTGGGGTGCGCCCGCGATTGTTGCCGCCTCCATTTCTTCTGTGACTTCGTTTCTCGGCCCGGCTCGGCGAGGTATTTCTGAGGCTCCACCTTTAACGAGCTCGTCGATCTGTGAGCTCGGGTTTACGCAATCCTCGGTATCATGACCATACCGCGGTGATAGTCACAATACTGTCGTGGACCTCTTCTTGGATCCCCTTTCATGGGGACGGGCTTGGGAAGAGCTCGGCGTGGGCTCGAATATTTCCGCCCTTGATTTGAGCGGGGGTGGCTGCCGCGAGGTTGGGCCGAGGTCCGAGCTGAACTCCAGCCCCTCTTTTGATTACATCGAGAAGGCGGCGGCGATCTGCGCCTCGACTTGATCGTCGGCTTTTTCTCCGGACTTACATTCGTCCCAGTTTTCCTCTTCTTCCGATCCGACTCGTCTCCCTTGTGAAGTTGTCCACCGAGTTCAAAGCTTGCTCGCCGTCTTTGGTTTTCACGATAATTTCTTTGTTGTTGTGGGGGGCGGATCCGTTTTTGAGCAGCGTTGATGATGTAGAGGTCGTTCTTTGTCGTCGATTTTGAGCGACTCTTTAATGAACCTTGAGAAGAAATTTGACATCGTCTCGTCCGCCCTTGGCGGTTTGTGAGCAGTCGGAGGAAGGGCTGGCGGGGGCGTCTTCGATAGAAGCGCCATTTGAGCGATCCATAAGGTCACAAGGCTGTGTATATTGTTACGGCGGGCGGGTGAACCGGCGTCGTGCGTTGGAGATCGGCGCCTCGGGAAGATTTTGCACATGTGAAATCTTCCATTCCTTGATCGCCATGTTGGTTGTGTGGGCGAAAAGGAAGTCGGAGGGTCTCCTAGGCCATCGTGGGCCGCTATATTGGGTGCCGTACCGCGGGGCGGGGCGTGTCTAGAATCTCCACGGAGAAAGGGAGATGATTCTCGTGCAGTCGAACCCGGGAGATCGTTGCCATTTCTTTACGGAGGGTGGGGATCGATGGCGGCCTATCTCGTCCCTCAGGAGTTCGACCGCCTTTCTTCCTCCCGTTTTGCTCGGCCCTCGGCCGGCGTGGCGGGCGGAGGCGGCTCCGCGAATGGCGATGGGGCGATTGGTGGTGGCGGCTCGTCGCGGCGGCGGCTCCGCGAATGAGGCGGCGGCTGGTGCGGTGGCGGCTCCGCTCGTCGGGCGTGATCTGCGTTCTCGGCTATCACGCAGGGGTGGCGGCTGTTTCGGAGGGCGACCTTGGGAGGCCGTGGTGTTCGGTCAGGGGCCGCGAGGGCCCGCTCGCTGTCCTCTGGTTGAGGAAGCTTTGGAATTGGCGAATTGGCGTTGAGGAACTCGATCGCGGCTCGGCCGAGGACCTCGTGGGGCGAATGAGTGTTTGTTCGTCCTCGTTGAGGTCGGCATCTTCCTACGTTAGGGAGGCGGTCACGAGGGTGTATGGAGGCGTTTTCAAGTGGCCCTCGGGGTGTCTTGCGCTGTGGCGTCTGCGATTTCCTTCCATGCGGTGACCACACAGTCGATCTCGGCCACGGTTGTTGCCAGCGTGGGCGGCGGTTGTGCGTGTTCTTGCCATTAAGTTGTAGAGGGAAACGAAGCTTTTTTGTTCAGGGTTCCCACAGACGGCGCCAATGATAAATCTGATAACGTGAGTGTGCGAGATTTATGTGAGGCAACAATGAACACCGAGGCTTTTACGTGGTTCGATCGTTAATGAGATCTCGTCCACGGAGGAGTGTTTCCTCAATATTTTCACTATAATTTCGATCAGATGGGTGTAGTTACAAGCTCTTAGTATTCGATAAGTTGCCAACCTTCTAATGTCGGTTTCCTTCTATTTATACAACTCAAGCACGCTGTGAAGGCGTGCTCGTCCTCTCCATTGGTCGAGCGTGACTCTTCCTCTGCATGCCTCCATTGGCCGGGCGGGGACCTTCGCCTTATGCGCGCCACGTGGGGTGGCGCGACCTTGATTCCAGGCGTCTTCTCCATTGGCCGGGGTGGCGGTTCAAATTTAGGGTTTTGGCGATTAGGGCTTGCCTTGGGCTCAACCGCGAGGCCATACCAAACTTTAGGCCCATTCGTTTGGGCTGTTAGTGGCTGGTCGGTTGGGCCATATCCCATCACTATCAAATTAGATTTTATCAATTTTAGTTATAATTTATTAATCGTAATTAGATATTAATTAGAAAGAAAGCACCGGAATGTGTATCAATCCTCAATAGTAAACGTCCCTCCTCGATGTGAAAAGTATGCGACATATATAATTCATTTTCACATGAAAACTCCAATTCGTTAACTCTATCGGAAGAATTGTGTGCTAGTGACTACACACTACCACTTCAAAATAATTGGAGAAGAAAGTGAAGTTCCTGGAAAAGAAATAAACTCCTCTATATCTCCAAGAGTATCACAAAGACAACACACATCAAGACTTCTTGACATAATCACAAAACAGTATATAAACTTAAATAATTTTGAGGTAGCTAACTTACTTTGAGGTATATATAGATGGCACGATAAATCCCATCATCGGTGGCGCGTGCATCAATGTCAGATTCAAATCAACCGCTGCTTCAGCAAGGTAACTATCAAAAAGTTTAGCCACTTTGCCAAGCGCAGCGCCACTTCTAGAAACTCCCTCCTCATTCAAGAAGCTCTTCACCAGCCGCACCACCACCTCGAAATCGAACAACGTCAGATCCTTTAACGAAGCCTGGTCGAGCTGCCGGGACACGTGCTTCTCGATCTCCTCCCGGCAGCCGGCCTCCGCTCCGGCCATGGCCACGACGCGCATTTCTCTCAACAGGAGGCTGCAGGGGACGGAGTCCTTCTCCGGGGGCAGAATTCCGACCAGAGTCTGGACGAAGCGCCGCTTCTTCCGCCACGCCGCCGCCACACCCTCCCGTTCAGATGTGGCTGCTTCTTCGGCTAAGTCGGGGAGGCATTTGGAAGCGTAATGTGTGATGACTGAGCCGATGAGCTCGGGCCTGACGCCCCTCCCTCGGATTCGAATCAGTCTTGACGAAATTGTCGGTGTCGGAGGCGGAGGCGGAGGCGTCGTCGGAGAACTCCGTCGGCTTGCTGGAATATGGGCTCGACATCGACTGCATTTTCTTGTGGTATAGTTAGTGTCGTCACATAGCTCTGTTTCTAGGCGGATAAATAATGGACTGTATAGCAATATGAATGTGTACTGATGTCCTGTGGTTGTATCGCATCTGGTCTAAGTGATGCCTATCGAGGCATGAAATTAAATTGTAACAGGCTTGATTAGACCAATCGGATTTGGGTTGATTCCATGGTGAGTGGGGGTGCAATGCACACCCCCATTATTCATTAAAATATTATTTTTCTTGTGCGATGAATAGTGAGGGGGATGTGCATTGCACCCCCCTCACCATAGAATCAACCGTTTGTGAACGTGTTATAGAACGTTGATTACATCATTATGTTATACACGTGACGTGCGGTGATTACATATGATATTGAACAGATTGCAGAAAGTTATTAGGCGGTCGAAGATCGCGCGTAGGGTGGCCATCGTCAGAAATCGAAACAAACATAACTTTTAGAGTCGGACTCGGAATCGTTATTATAATACCTTTTCGGAAGCAGAACGATTTTCAAGTTGATCTCAGCACGATGTGTGAGTGGTCTTAGGCCCAAATTCCAACGTTTTTAGGGTCGTTTTGCCTTTTTGGGGTTTTCGTAGATTTTATTTTATTTTCGTATTTTATTTTCTTTTAGGATTAGGTTTTCTTTTAGTTTCCTAATAGGATTAGGACTCGTCCTAAGGTTATTTTCGATGTACTTGAATTATTATTTATGAATTTTAATAAATTCTTTTTTTTCGTACGAAAAACGTTTGTCTTCTACATTTATCGTCCCGTATCAATATAAGCAATGAACTAGAGTTGTGAAAAGAGGTTGGGCCAAAAATATTTAACTCTTTCTTATAAACTAAAATAAATAAGAATAAACACTTCAATAATAATAGATAGATAGATAGATAGATAGATAGATAGATAGATAGAAATTAAATTAAGAATAGTATAGACATTATCAAAATCTATATTATATATACACTTTTAAATTAATAGATAGATAATATCATAATCTAAAGTTAGGCCCAAAATCAAACACAAACCAGCCGAGACTTCGCAAGTAGTCATTAGTTGAAACAATCGTGCTTTTTCCAAAGCCATCTTCTTCCAAAATTAATCAACCAAGATTTGGAAACCTTAATCTTAACCTTAACAATAATAACTATGATATGATTGATGCTAAACAATCTGCATCTCGCTTGGAAACGTCAATGCTGGAAGAAACAAAGGGAGAGAGTAGGAAATGGCGCATGTCACAACATACACACAATTCAAATTATAGAGTTACATATATAAGCAATAATCAATTTACAAAAATATCCCTACTAAATTTTATTATTTTCAATGTACACCCTTCCCATTTCATGATTCATGATTATCTCTCTAACTTATGAGTTCAATTGTACAAATACTTTAATAATTATACGCTCTTGAATTATTACATCTTATAAGATGTCTTGAATAAGCTTTAGCCAAACACCCCAAAATATGACGCACACTTAAATACCAAGGTAAAAGAAAACGAGAAAA
The DNA here is from genome assembly GCA_036937905.1 of Salvia rosmarinus. Lineage (NCBI taxonomy): Eukaryota > Viridiplantae > Streptophyta > Magnoliopsida > Lamiales > Lamiaceae > Salvia > Salvia rosmarinus. The sequence goes on from CM072823.1 coordinate 69,792,816, forward strand.
CTAGATTTATTGAACATTCTATATACTAAAACAATGGGCTTAAGTAAAGTAGCATGACTAAGTAGCTGTAGCTCTAATTATTATTATAGAAGATAGAAAAACAAAATCTTAGAAAAGAACTAAACATAAGAATTACTGGATGGGAAATCAATACCAAGTCGATGACGACGTAAACCTGGCCGATCTTTCTAAAGCATCTTTGCTATAATCCTCCAATTATTGAAGTAAAGGAACGCTAAACTCACACGCTTCGAGGAGATGAGGGTTCGGATGAAGCACCTGACGAGTCACCTCCTGTAGCATTTAAGGTCGACTCACCACTAAGCGCGCCGTTACCACTATCAGTCGTAGACACAACCGGGATCTTCACCGCAGCTCGTTCCAGCTCCTTCTCGAGATCCTCCTCTTGCCTCAATGCAGTGAATTGGCCATCTAATGACCTCGCGGCTCCCAACCAAGCAAGAACAATCACCAGAAGTATCCCTCAAGATAAGGAGTCGAATTAGCTAGCGATCCGAAACTCAAGATCATGAACTGCTGGATCAAAGCGCCTCAGATTTCCCCAATGGATTGCATACAACATCAATAGCTGCCTTCCTTTAACCTGAAAGCCAAGGTTATTAGTAAGTACTAACATAATTCCACTTCTGTTCAAGAATAGGCATAGAAATTTGTGAAACAAATAAGAGTTTTATGTAAGTGTTTGAACCTTAGTGTCTTCGTCCAAAGGAATGTAAGCCATTTCCTTGCATGGATCGAACAAGCTGTACTTTGCACTCTTACTGAAAATGTTCTGCAACGCCCCGACATACACGGCTGCTAAAAGCGGAGTCATCCCGAATTGAGCGAGAGTCGGAGCAAGAGGGGCGCCAAATAGAATCAATGAAAAGAATCCGACTCCGGTTAGAAGCAAGGCGGTAGGTGTAACAGTTGCTGCCACTCCCCAACCGTATTTACCAAAGATCCATTGGCTCAAAAGCATCATAGTAAAGTTGCTATTCAGTAGCAGTTGAGAAGTCGCCCATAAGCGGCAGTATTCATTTGGTGTTGGGAACTGTGCAGTTTAGAGAGGAAAGATATGAATAAATCATTTAGTTTAAATGCTAAGAAACGGTGCAGATGGAGAGGCCAAATTTACCTGGGCTTTAAGCTTTGATTTCCATGTAACCTCAACGAGGTTGATGCTTATACCGTATGCTACCACCAAAGTGGCGAGATCTCTAATATATCGAGAAGATACCAAAAACTTCAAGCTCTCCATCGTCCCCATTTTTGGCTTCTCCTGAAATGGACCAAGATACGGTTAACAAGCAAGCGGAAGCTGCAAAATAGACCTCTAATAGCAGACAACTATACTCATTCAGAATTCAGAGTTTTTCGAGACAATTATCCAAACGTAAAGACATAAAATCTTGGAGATGTCAAGGATTTCGAAAACTATCTAATAATAGCAAGTTAACTATTAAAACCAGTCTTTCAAAGCGACAATTAGAACTGCTAAAAGAAAAGTGCAGATGAAACTAAGAAAGAAAAACTATACCATACATAAAATCAGAGAAAACGATAAAGAAAAAACAACTTCTAATACCTTCTTCTTCAGACTACGGGCGGGAAGCTGAACATTGTTATTTACCCACCAATAAAGGAAACAAATTGCAAGCCCCATTGCCATCACGATACTCATCATTCCCTTCAAGGAGATGGCCCAACCATCGACACCGGGAGCGAGGGTTTGCCTCATTTGGGAGAAGTACTTCACTGTCCGACCAGAGAAAATAAGGGCAATGTTCGCACCGAGTCCAAAGAGTGGATAGAATTTCTTTGCTTCGTCAACAGTGGTGATCTGCAAGACAGTGATTCAACAGTGTGTTAAACAAATCCAGTGTTGAGTCATCAAGATGATTGACAAAACTATTAACTGTGATGACTCACGAGTCGTGACATGGGAGAGAAGACATGATAAACTTTGAATAGCATCTCATCAAAAATGTTTGTTAGAAGACTTAATTCATTATTTGAAAGGAAGACAACTCTACATATATGGCAAAACATTCAAAACTACATGTCTTCCACTCCTGAATCATGATGGAAAACAATGAAATGTGTTCTTCTTGAGGCTTCTTCAACAATAGCACTGCGCTGGAAATGATTACGGCATATATTTTTCACTAACAACCAATAAATTTATCACCAGACAATAATCAAAATAGTTATTCCCAACCCATCATTTTACCAACTAGAGTCCACACAAGAACAAGGACTCTCAAATACAGGGAAAAACAGGACTCCGAAGAAGAGTTTATTAACGGTCAAACCATTCATTATTGTCCAATCAAAAGCAAGAATCTTGAAAAATTCATTCCTCAGAAGCAAAGCATCAATAGTACCACACACCCATAAAAACCACAATACTGAGATGATGAAAAACAAATACCTGATTAGCAAATCCCCAAAACAGAACTGAGACAACCACACTTCCCCAAAGCTCAGCCATGACATAGAAAAGACAGAAACTCCAAATCCTCAAAATCGCAAGAGGCCCAAGAAACCTCGGACCAAGAACATTAAGCAGATTATCTGCAAGAGCTGTGGGGTGGAAATACTGGCTGAGAGGATAGAGCACAAACCCAAACGCCCCAAAAAAGGCGATAAACGGGAAAATAACCGTATAAAAGAGGGCCTGCTTGGACAACACATTAGACAATTTTGTGTACAAGAGCATGAACCCAATAGCCATAGGCAAATTCACCCATGTTTTCAAGAAAGGTATAATCTCAGCACTAGACCCTGGTGCCGTCACCACCAAAACATCCTTTGTATCCCTCAGAATTGTGTAATTGAACAGAATACAGAAAAACATCAGCCCAAGTGGTATAATTTTCTTGAGTGTCACCACCTCAATTCCCATCAACTTAGGTGCTGATTCTTTCTCCCCGAAAACAGGCTGCCCATCAGCTGAAGCTGCGGCAGCCTCAGCTCTACAGATGGGATAATTTCTACTCTTTTGACCCAAAAATTGAGGCTTTGTAACAAATCCTTGAAACCTCGAGAACCCATTAACAGATAACGAGGGTGCGTTATGTTTCAAAGAGGGGTTTAATGGGCTGAATCTGTACCTTAAACCCTGCGATGGCTGCGGAATGAGAGCTCTAATTCTTGGGTTTGCAGGCAGGGAAAGAAGCCCCTTTGATTGAAGAACGCCTTGCATTTTTCTCCACCCCTCTCTCTCTCTCTCGCTGCTCTGGTTTCACGCTGGTTTCTTCAAGAAACCTATCAAGATTTGATTTTTATAAGAGAGGTGGAGGGAGATAAGGTTGGGGGATGGAGTAGAAGATTCTTTGTTTAGCTCGAGGAGGGTTTTGAAGAAGGTGTACAAATATCGTTTTATATCTCACAGAAATTATACCCTTGAAAATCTTGATTTTGTGCGCTGACAAAAAGTTGGCAAATTTGGAAAATAAAATGAGGAAATAGTATTTATGTATTATTGTGAATATAAAACCGGGTATATGAGGACTTTGCAGTGAAAATTGATTTATTAATCTCAACAATTCTTGCAGCTACAGACTTCGCAGTAAAGAAAGTTCTTTTATTATTTATTTTGCGGTAATGCAAATAGCTTTTGCCTCCAAAAAGGGAAAATAATTTATGGAGGGCTAAGAAAGAAATAGGAAACTTTGAAAGTAAATAAGGGTATGGAAACAAAAGATGAGATTAGCAGCAACAAACCGAAAGTGCAGAAGAGATCACGTGAATAGGAAAGTTTATTGTTGCGTGTATTGAAGCCTAGGATATCTTTTAGGCGAATATGCGTTTCTATAAGTAGATATTGTCTCACTCTTTAAAAATAAATATTTAATGACGACAACAGTAAAAATTTGATATTTGAAAGCTAATGTGACTAACCGAATTTTGCGTGACTTAAAAATAAAATAAGAATAATGAGGTGGTAAATACTATTATTTCTCAAATAAAAATAAAAAATCAGAAATGCGGCTCAGCATCAAGATTCGTTAGATTCCAATTGATATTGGAATGCTCCCGGAAAAAAAATCAATGAAAGCTCAAGAATTGTCACACTTTTGATTTTTCGTGGAAAACTTTGGTTTGCCTATCTCTGTTGTTTGAAAAGTACTTTTATTTTATTTTTTTGTTATTTTATCACTTCTTGTCATGTATACATTCCAAACAACGCCTATTCTGCAGCTGAAAAATGTGGCATCAGTCTATGTGAATTAAATATTTATATATTTTTAATTTCATCATGTGAAACAATACTTTTTTTGTGGTAAAGTAGAAAAAAGAAGAATTCCATCCCCTTTAAATTGTAATTCACGCACAAATCTGGTAAAATGATTCAGCATTCCGTCGTTGAAATCTCTATATTGAGATATTTTTCAAAATCTTGTCGAAATTAAGGATATTTACAAAACAAACTTAAGTTATGAATATTTTTAAAATATCTGAAAATTGAAGACATAAACTATACTCATCCCAAAATATAACTGTATACCCACATTTTTCGTGAAGTTCCTTAATTTGAAGTCAAATATACATAATCAATCATTTATCGTTAGAATATAGTCTACCATTTACCCATTCTTTCTCGATTTGACCGGGAATTAAAAATTAATGTCATTTTAGGAATTGCATTTTTCTTTTCTTAACCTACAATTTTAGCAATTTTGATACTAATATGCGAACTTGATATTGTTCTTCCACACGAGACATTTACAGTTTCAGAAACTTAGCCGAAAATATACTGAAAAATGATAATTTATAACGAAATTAAGATACATCAAAACACATCCTTCAGTTTCTGACCTTTCAATAATTGTATTTTGTCAAATCATACCTCAAAATCTTATTTTACGATAAGTTTTTTCATTAATTTTATCATGCATGTGTATATGTGAGGTGATAACAAAAGAAAATTATAAATTTATATACAAACTTTTCAATTGGATTCAACTATAACAAATGTCACACTAATGTTCAGGGGTTGCAATTAAAGCATTCTCATATTTACAATGAATAAACGAAATATAATTTACACATATCAAATTCGGACGTATCACTTTAATATAAAGATTATTTCATTTATTGTGATCATAAAAATAACCTAAAATAATTCTTATCAAAATTCGACATGTTACCCTCTATTATATATATACATATAGTTTCCAATATTTTAAATGTATTATTCTATAGATCAGCAAAGCTGTAACATTCGGGTCTTGGTTGGGATGATGTGGACAGTGTGGGTCCAAGAATCTTTGGTTGAGTAGGACGACTATAGAGTTTTAAATAATTCATTTACTACAATTTTATTCAAAGTTGTCGTCTACAATTATATAGAATATTAAATCTGTACAAATAAATTAATGTCCATTACAAAATATAGTCAATCACGAGGCACACAATAATTAAGAGAGTGATTAATGTTAACTGCGTGTTAACGGAGTAGTCTTCCTTCATTGGTAACATGATATAATGAATAACATTGGGGATGCGCTTATAGAGTAGGGTCCACAAATTGTTTGGCATGACCCTTTATAGTTTATAGTGAAAAGTCTACTTTAACTACGCGGTTAAATTGATGGTGTCAAGGAAAGGACATCAATTCTAATCTTGAATTTTCAAATTGCGAGATATATTGAGAGTGATCAAGAATTTTCACAATTTCTCATATTCATGAATCCAATTCAATTCAGTAAGGTGGAACACCTCATATTTTATGCAAAAAAAAAGGGAAAAGAGGAATTATTTATGTAATTACACTTAATCAAATCATCATAATATAAATTTGACTCCTCAATACCATAAACTTTTAGTTAGGGGTGGTGAAATGCTTATTTAATATTGGATATTACCGAAGCGATATCGATCAGTTATCGGTATCCAATAACCGATTAATTCGATTATTAAATTGATATCGGTTATTGATTTAGGGTTAATTTCGATTATCGAGTATATAGATAACCGAATGAATATACTTGAATAATCAAAATTATAATAATTATAAATTTATTGTTGTTGTTGTCGTTAAATTAAAAATAAGTTTAATTAGAATCAGATAATTATTATAATTTATTATTATTAAATTAAAAATAAGTTTAGTTAGCCAAATAGGGCAAAAAAAATTAATTAGGATAATTTTGCTTATCCAATAATCGAACCAACTAATCGATCAATTTCGATATTGGTTATTGAATTTAAGGAATTTCGATTTCGGCTAACCGAAACTGATCAAATAAACAGCTCTACTTGTAGTCTCATGGTATTCCTTATTTGCATAAGAATAAGAGGTCGTGATTATGTCCCAATTTTCTCAATCCCATAGCATAATTATATACTCCTATCAAAGTCTATCAACATATAAATTGTATTTCCATTTTATTTTGATATTTGGTCTAATTTATTATTTCATTTTAGTATTAATGGTCAGTATATACTTCACACATTGAAAAATGATAAATTTTTGTGTCCTTCATTTAATTAATTTCCAATTTAGATGATAAGCGGGGCATACAATACCCTGGAAATATCTCAAACTCAAAAAATAAAAGACAATCACAAACTCATTTAGCTCATTTTTATCGTTCATTGGATTCTGCTCATCATTTAAAACTTATCTAAGATCTATAGAACCGAAGCTCTTTTTTAACTAAAACGTTAAAATTTATCTTAGGCTTAATAAGTTTTCTATAGTCGTCTTTAGACTACATAATCTAACTCGATTGTAGTGTCTTGATAAATTTGTGCATAGTTCAAAGATAACATAGTCCCACAACTACAATATTAAGATTTAAGATGCTCATTTAGACTAATATAAAATATTCGATGATCTTAATTGATTCATATAAAATATGTTACAAATTCATTTGAACTCTTATCCAAAATAGTACATAAATTTCGGACAAGTCTTTATGAAATATTAAGTCATCCATTAATTCAATACTAAAAATCACAATAGATTATAGGAATTGGATATAAAACAACACCAAATTTACATATATAAAATAAAAATCATTTTCAACCCTTTCGATTGTGAAGATCTACAATGGATGAATTCGTACACTTGGGTTCGAATCCCGTGAATGACAAAATTGATCTTTTGAATTCATCAACTTTACAACAAATTCATATGAATTTATTAGTTTAACGTTTATATTATACGGAAGGTCGTACTCAGTGTATAGATTCTATGAAAGTGGATCATATGAATCTTTCTTTAGCGTAAGAAGTAAGAACTAAGAATCAATATATGAAGCATTGATCTCTGCATGATATATTGTTGTCCTAGAAAGAAGCATGAGTGTAATATACAACAAGAAGCATATATTATAGTTAAAGAAACATTATTATATATTTATTACATAAACAAGCATCATTATAAAAAAGGGACATCAATATATAGAGTTTGGTTGAAATGAGAACCATTCTTATCCTAAAAACTAAGAACCAAATGAATTCGTTATGAAAGTTGATGAATCCGTTGAGAAACTTAATGAATTCAACAATTAATATTTTTCACCGGGTTCGAATCCCATGAGGGCGAAAATTTTATTTTTTGATTCGATAATTTTCCAATGATTCATCAACTTTCACCGTGAATTCATCATTTTTGGTTCTCACGTTCTCACAATAAAATGGTTCGCGTTAACCTCCCTCAATATTTATATATAAATTCTAAAAAATATTGAATGCGGACATCGTCTATTATATATACATATATATTTATGATGTGTGTGCATGTATTTTAATAGCATATATATTAGCATGTATATACTGTATATATGTGATTCGGTAAATTTATTATATAGTTATATAACAAAAGAAATGTTAACTGTGTACTATTTTAGCATTAGATTTTGTAGTTTTATGGAGAGAAAAAATCATATTTTGCATATTAAACATTATTTTTATACTTAAACTATTATGTAATTCATTCTGCATACTATATGTTGCAGTTACTTTAGCTTCTAATAGTGTATACTTTATTGTAACATGTATGTATATAAATATTCTCAGTTAGTAGATGTACGTAATTTATGTAACAATAAATAGAAGTATATAGAAATGAAATATTTATTATGTAAAAAATTATGTAATCTAACTAACTAATGAAAAAAATGACAAATAATGTTATGCATCATATTCTACCTATTCCCAATGCTGTGTCATATGGAGTATCTTTTTTTTCCCCATAAATTATTTTTTCTTTTGATAGCTTGAATTTAACTTAATATATAATTTATAAAATTAAAATAAGGACACCCACGTAGGATATACTAATAAATATAGAACACAAATTCAAGTTAAATTCAACTTTAGTAACATGGACTGGCATTATTTTAATTTTTTAAGAACAATGATGCATTAATATCTGACAAGCATGCATGAATCATGTATTGGGCTGCTCGACTTTAGAAAAAATACTGGTTGTTTGAACATAAATTTTAACACGTGATGCACGTTTTTAACTTTTTCGAAGTTGACCGTTCAGAGTATATACCAACTCACACCTTCCAATAAAATTCACACCTGATTCTCAATTCCTTGTTGAAGTTCAATCATTCAACAAGGAAATTATATTTATAGAAATGGCCTACCGCTACCGCCTATGCCACTTTGCCGTGAAGTTAAAGTTTATAAATATTGAATTATAAGCTACAAAATCGACCATGGAAATCAAAATATCATTTTAAATCACACCAAAATAAGACAATTGGTTTGAAAATCTAAGTTACAAATCTTCAATATATTTTTAACAGTTTGAAATTTGGATCGCAACCATGTAAATCCAAATATCATTCTTTATTTTTCTCTTTCTTTCTTTTTTTTTTTTTTTTTACGTTTTTTTGGCTTTTGATCAAGATACATTATTTAACTTAACAGAGGCATAAATGGTAGTAAAACGAGATATGAAAAAGTCGTCCCTTTTTTCAGAAATTGATGACGCAATTTGTGTTATACTCCTTCATTCCATTATTGTTGGTTTGTTTTCCTTTTTTGTTTGTCCCAATTAAGTTGGTTGCAGTTTAAAAAAAGAAACAATTTTACATTAAAAGTCGTCAATTTCGTCTTGCACTACTTTATCATAAAATATAATTCTTCTTAATCTACGTGTAAAATGAAAGGAGCCATGAATGACGGGACGGAGGAAGTATCTTTTTTAAATATACTATTTTTAGTTCCTTTCGGCGAATGGGTTAGCCCCATTTTTTCAGGAACAAGAATCCACTATACCCTTGCTTGCCCCAATGCTCGCACATCATTTTCAGTTCTTTATATATGCAGTGGAGGAGGGCATGTGGGGGCACTGGGCCGCACTGAGTTTCTAAAAACATCAGGGAATTTTTAAAAAACACTAGGGATATAATAATAATTTTATATTTAATAGTTAAAAATATATATTTAAAGGTAGAAAATATAAAACAAATACATAAAAATTGAAAGGGAGCTAAACAGAGAAAAAAATAGTTTTTTTTTTAAAAACGAAAATACCAATTTGGATTGTTTCGGTGGACATGTTAATTATTTTTAAGCATATAACACTAAGTTTCAATTTTCATATTAAATTTTTTATTTTTTATTTTAATTATAAAATTATTTTATGAATATATAAAACTATGATTATTTGGACCTCAGATATTTTTTGGATCCCCTGACCAAAATATATGAGTCCGCTACCGTATATATGGAGCGTTAACATGAGAACCATTTTTATCATGAGAACTAAAAAATGATAAATTTGCTGTGAAAGTAGATGAATCAGTCATGACAGATACTGAATCTAAAAGAATTCAAAAAAATGGAAATTTTCGTTCCTCATGGGATTCGAACCCGGGTGAAAAATGTCAAATTTTTGGATTCAATGATTTTTCCAGCGGATGTATCAACTTTTGTAGCAAATTCGTTTTGTTCATAGTGAAATTTTATGGTTCTTAATTCTCACGTTAATAATGGTTCTTATTTGAACCTAACTCTCTCTCTATATATATTTACATGATAGGCTTCATATGTGATTTGTCTTGTACACTTTTAATTTGTTATATGTGATTTGCGAATTATTATACAGATATCAAATGTAATGATGAGAATGCATATTTGAATGGCAACTGTGATTTTTCTAATAAAAAAGATAAAATAGAAGATGTGCCGTAGCTTCTAAATGACACATCGTGTAACTTATATCATTGTATTTAATTTAAATGAGCATTTATATTAGATTTGAAAACACATACTATATTTTAGTAGATAAATTTCAAAACACATACATATTTTAGTAGACAAATCTCAAAAGGAGAGGAATCCAAGCCTACTAAGAATTTTCAGAGGCCCATAATAATCCCACAATCTATCTAAACCAGGCCTTTTCAGCATCTTCTCATAATTGATTTTTATTGATAAAAAAACCACACTCGATTGGTCTTCATCCGATCTCACCAGTAGACATAGTTTTGTTCACCACGATGGTGACTTCATCGAGTTCATGGGCGCGAGCTTTGCTTCAGATCTCTCCCTACACGTTCTCGGCCATCGGAATAGCCATATCTATCGGCGTCTCGGTCCTCGGCGCCGCCTGGTATTTTCTCACACATTGTGATATACTTCTTCTTCTGAGTCTCTTGCTGGTGAATTTTGTCTGATTTTTGTTTGCGTGTTGGAAATTCTAGGGGAATATATATTACTGGAAGTAGTTTAATTGGTGCTGCCATCAAAGCTCCTCGCATTACCTCCAAAAACCTAATCAGGTACTTCAAATCTGAGCAGTCTTAGATTTGCAATTAGTTCCTGCCAATGCTGATATATTAAGCTGGCAGATAACTTTCGGTTATTGATTTTATTGCTTAATTGTAGCTTTCTAGACTGTTTATGATTTTGCCGTGGTGAATGTAATGTCTGTTGGGAGACACGTCGTTTCGAACTTAGTGAGAATTATAATGTGAACAAGTATTCTTAAATCTGAAGTTATTGATTTAGGAATGTGATTGATGTTTAAACGTGGATTAAATTTAGTTCTTAGATGATAATGTCCTCAAAAAGTTTGTAAACACTTTGAGAGATAGTGTTGTAGGGGTATAAAACGCATAGTATCCTCAAGTGTCCTCTTAGAACTTAGAAGATATCAAACATTAAAAAGCTAAAGGCAACCTTACCTTTTATTTGCACGTATAACTATGTTGATACATTCGACTCTTTGTCTCTTTCTATCAATATTTGTTAGGAAATTGAGGGACTTAATGCACCAAGCATTATCTTTTGTACCTGCTTTTTTTCCCTATTTATTTTATTTAAAGTTTTATCTTTTTAATTGTTTGTTGGGAGAAAGATCATCCTTTTTATGCAACGTATGTGGTCTACTAAATAATTTTTTTAAGATAACTGGTCAACCAATAGTTTGTCTATCCAAAATTCTGTATTCAAAATTTTCTTTTGCTATAACACTAAAATTAACAGTAAGATTTAAGTACGAGGCATGTTATCCTACACATTTATCGTGATCACCTAGTGTATTTGATGTCACATGTAATGTCATTTCAAAGCCAAATAACACTAGGTGTGCCCATGTGTATAAGATAACATCCCTCACTGACTTGCCTATATACTCGAGCTCTCTGGTACATGAGTGAGTTAAGTTGAATTGGCTGTATTTTGTAGTCTTAGTTTCCTGTGGACAACTTGTCCTCTCTACATGTACCATTGATCATTTTTTGTTTATCAGTAAAATTCCATCTCTGGATCTTCTTAGTAGAAAAAAGAATAAAAAAATCTGTTAGCTTTTTTTATGCATTATAATAAGATTGTGGTGGGCCCTCCTTTTCATCTCAAGATTTTAGATTTCCAATTTTTACATGGAACTAAATTAGTGGAGGAAATATGACAGGCAAGAATTAAAAAACTTTAATCTCGTTTTTTGACAATAATTTTTAACTGATTTCACGGACTTAATCAATGTGGTTGGATGCCATTAAAAATGAACTATATGTAATGTTAATGTTTCACATAATTTACTTGCGTATATCTTGTGTTTAATCACAAATTTACTGAAGAGAAATGTAGTTCAATGAGTTTACTAAAACCTATGTGCCTACTTCCTACAGACTTCAGCTACTTATAAGCTGGATTTAATCCGAGAAGTTAGCAATAATAAATTTCAGCATATCTCTTTTCTTTTACTGTATCTGCCTATGAGAGAATAAGGATTACATAAAATAAAATATGCAGTGGCTCTAATAATATCACAATGCCTAGTGACATATCTCGCTGGTCTCTGCAGATGATCGATAAGCATATTTCTAGTCTCTTCTTTTTAAATGATCTAGTTGTTTGAGAGACTACTAAATGCTAATGTACTTGAGATTGACAAGCATTAATTTCATGCTATTGTGTTACTGCTAGCTCTGTCTAACTCCATCCATCTCTCAGTGTGATTTTCTGTGAGGCTGTGGCCATATATGGAGTCATCGTAGCTATCATTCTTCAGACAAAGCTAGACAGTGTGCCGACCTCCAAGATTTATGACCCAGAGTCCCTCAGAGCAGGCTATGCCATATTTGCATCTGGAATCATTGTGGGATTTGCAAATCTTGTCTGTGGGTGAGTTTAAATTTTCGCCTGTGCCTTTAGGTTAGATTTAAAGCTACATTTCTCCCTCAACTGATTTTTTGTTCCTTTTTCCCCTGATGTTTTCACACAGGCTATGTGTTGGCATAATTGGAAGCAGTTGTGCCCTGTCGGATGCACAAAACTCGACTCTTTTTGTTAAGATCCTTGTTATCGAGATCTTCGGGAGTGCACTTGGACTGTTTGGTGTCATCGTAGGCATCATTATGTCTGCTCAAGCAACTTGGCCTATCAAGTAGTCACTCCATGCTGTAAACCTTATTACAAGTATCGGGTGTCTTTACTGCTTAATATAATTCTTTCGTCTTGCAGCTTGTGTTGCGTATTCCTTTATTTTTGTTGCTTTTATGTGACCTAGAAGTAACGAGACTTGGTGAAAAACAAGAGAGAAACCAAAATGCCAAAAATTATTCCACTTGGGCTCTGTATATGTAATTTGTTTCCTATTAATAAATAATCCCCATTTTGAGTTCCATGGTTACTCCTTGTACATATTATGGTTCAATAATGTTTCTAAGAGGTGGTTGTAGCATTATCTCTGATCCTTAAATTATTTCAGCGTACATTTTGTTACTATTCTTGGTTGGGGAGGACCACATGGATGGATTTTTAATGTAAATTAATACCGTTAAAATTAAGTTATAATTGTATATTTGATTAGAGATATCTATCAGCAAAATCATGTACATTTGCGATTACAATTCATCGAATGTGGTACAATTTTATTATTTCAAAAGAAGGCATCCAACAAGGTTTAAAAACTATGTTTCACCGGACCAACTTCCATTTCTCCGGACATGCCCAAGTTGTCAACACCACGTGTTCACTATATGCCTTTGCAATCTCAACCAATTCCAAGTAACTAAATATAGCAAAGAAGAAAACAAAAATTCACAAACATCAGTCATTCCCATTACATTTGGAACCATATCTCTCAACTCTCTCATCAATCCAAGCCCTCATGTCAGCCAGCACAAGGCTCGCATTCTCATCCGGCTCGCCTTGTATCAGAGAGTGGTACATCCCTTCATACAGCTTCAGTGTCTTGTCCTCGCTGCTCGCCTTCTCATACAACATCTCCGATCCGGATGCCTCAGCCAGCCCATCCGACGTCCCATGCGCAGTGAAGAAGGGCACGGTCACCTTGTCGAAGTTGTTCTGCACATACTCCGTTTGCCTCAGCAACTCCCTCATCGTCCCCACCCTAGGTTTCCCTGTGTACCTCAATGGGTTGCTCGCTATCACCTTGAGCTTCTTGGGGTCTTTGATGGCCTTGCCGACCATCTTGTTGTCCGGCATTGCAGCCCATGTATCGGCTAGTCCAAATAGCATTCCATACGCGAACAAGTGAACCTTCACAAACAGAATCGTAGTAGTAGATATACCTTGTCAGCTTCCAATTGCAAAACTTATTTTATTTTTCAGTTTTCCATACCCTTCTCAGAAAGGGTTAATACTACTTTATGATATCTTTTTATTTGTGACCTCAAATTTAATTTATTTTTAAATATCTTCGTCAAATTTTGTCCACATTTCTGTTATTAGACATGTCACTAGGCTGAATCAAGTTATAATGCGGAAAACATATTTTACGGAAAAGCACATATCCAACCATATAATTTTTGACGTGGGATAAAATTAAACAAATTTACAAAGTTCATAATATTATCACGAAAAAAAAAAGTTAAAATTTAGATGATGATGATGATGACACCGTCAAATTTGAGTTGATAAAATACTATTAGCCCTATCAGAAATAGAGATGGGTTGGAATTCAAGTACCAAGCCAGAATTAAAGAAATTCAATGGCATAAACATGATCAAATATATTACAAGATTGAAATAACTATGCCACCCAAGAATCAGATCAAACTGCAGATTTTAGGCACGTAATCAACCCAATTTTTTTGCAATATTATCACCACATACAAATATACAATCACTCGTAATTTTCAATTTCAATAAATGTTATATATCCTACTCATCAGCCACAACCCAAAACAGAATCTTATATGTAAAATTGCATTCCGATCCACTAATCCAGATCCTTAGATCATCACTTTGCGTATGTGTGTGTGTGTGTGTGAGAGAGAGAGAGAGCCTATATTGAACATCCATCAAGTATCAACTCAATCACTGAACACAACAAAATTCTAACAAACAATATTAGCAGAATTGAACATTACCTTAGACGGCATCATGGCCTCGGGTATGACGAACAGCGGCGCAGAGAAGATCAAACCGGTCCACAGATCCCTCTCCGACTGAAAATACATGAGCATCGTGGCGAGGCCCCCCATCGACTCCCCAACCAGGAACGCCGGAAGATCCTTGTAATCCTCGCTAACCCTAACGCTCCGGAAGAAGCTGAGAGACGCCACGGCGACCTTACGGAGGTCCCCCATGTAGCAGCGGATCCCGTCGGAGCGGCCGTGGCCGAGCATGTCGGCGGCGAAGACGGCGTAGCCCCAGCTCGCGTAACTGATGCAGAACTTCTGGAACATCCAGCCGGTGTCGGACCCGTACCCGTGGGTCATGAAGACAGAGGCCTTGACGGGCCGGGTCGGGTCGAGGGGGAGGAAGGATTGGGTGAAGAGCCTGCCGTGTGGGGAATCGAAGTAGGATTTGGAGTTGCGAACACCCTGGGAGGCGTAGTACTCCTCCTCCGGCGTGTCGCCCCAGAAATTGGGCTGGGGATGGGGAGGGGCGGTGGGGGTTTCCGGCGACATTTTGATTTTGGCGGTGGGAGTTGGTGGGAGAGGAGGTTGTTTAAATTGGAGGGATTTTGTGGGGGTGGTTGGGAGTAGTTGACTATCAGTTCAAATTTTGGTGAGGTCCACCGTATTTCATTTCTTTTTAATCATTAGCTCTAATCCACCGAACAAACATGTTACGTACACCAAAATCGTTCAATGATTTTGACTACGTGAGTTTTAATAAATTGTAATGAGTATAAAATAAATGATTATAAAAAAGTATACTATAAGAATAATAAATGAATATATTAATGGATATTGAGTATAGAAAAGTGGGTCATATGTGATTTTTTTGTAAATAAATAGATAGATTTATGGTAAAAATGTAAAGTTAATTTTTTCAAAAAATGAAAGTGAATATTTTTCGTAGACGAGTCAAAACGGAATTAAATGCACGAATTTAGTGGACGGATGGAGTATATAATAATCAAATGACAAATGTTAACGATATTCAAATATTGTTATCAACTTTTAATTTTGATCAATATTCCAACATATGTGTAATATGTGTAGAAAAATATTTTGATACTATATGAAGCATAAAATGTTTACTCAAATATCAAATCTGTTTTACGTCTAAATTTTCGTGATAGAATACTTACCGGGCATTGCTTTAGCGTGGTATATATACATAACGAGGTTGAACATAATTGAACAAGGAAAGTATTTTATAATATTTTAAATCATTCATCTTATATTTAAAATATTGCATAATATTGAAAATATCTCAAATATCATCCGATTTGCTCGTTCCTTTTATCCCAAAGCTTGATTCCGCCGGTATCCGTCACACATTTGAATCACACCCACACACTCATAAAGATAATCAAGAACTCATATACACCATCAAACTAACAATGGCAAGTGATCGATCTTAATTTCGTAAGGAAATAAATCTTGAGAACACCAAAGATTTCGTGGTTCGATCTCGTGAATAAGATCTACGTCCACGTGGCGAGAGAGAGTATGTGTATTGAGGTGTGAAGCGATTACAAAGAGAGTGAATGACATATTTACGTCTAATCTAGCCTCTATTTATACAATGTATTGACCTAGATCTTGAATCAAAGTCTTCTCTAACTAGGATTCGAGATCCTATCCCTCTTGAATTAGGATTCTTTTAGATATGGGTGAGCTTTCTGCGTTCCACCGACTTTAGGAGTCTTCATGGGCCGAACTTGTCGGTAGAGCTTGATATCGAGGTTACTTGTATTGGGCACGATGCTTGGGCGCAGTAGTTGGGCGTATCCTATCACAACCCCCCCAAAGCCTTGAAGCGAGGTCATCTTTGGATTGGGGTTGTTTGTGACGAGCGGGGTTTGGGACGATCTTTGACATTCTTTTCATTGTCGACTTTGTGTGTGTCGATGTTTAGAAGTCGTTATGGTATCTTGTGCTTGCAGGCGTTATGCCGAGTCTTCTCGACCGGCTTCTCTGACGAGGCGTTCGACTTCACTGACGAGGCGTTAAGTCGAGGTCTTGGTGACTTCACTGTCGGTGTTATCTGCAGGTCTTCTGGTGGCTTCGCGACGGCGTTCGACTTCCTCGGCGGCGTTAAGTTGATGTCTTGGTGGCTTGACACATCGGCGTTAAGCGAAGTCTTGTGACCTCGCTGTCGAGGCGTTATCTGGGTCTTGACCGACTTCGCTGACGAGGCGTTATCGAGTCTTGGTGGCCGCTGGCGGGCGTTAAGCGAAGTAGAAGACGGATTTTCTCGCCGTTCTTGAGTCTTGGGCGCGGATCGCATTTAATGCGCATTAAATTGGCGCGGTTGGATTCCCGATAAAGTGCATATTAGGGAATGTCTTCCTGATCATGATATCTCTTATCACTTTGCCTACACATTTCTCGATTTTCAAAACTCGCTTGCCTTCTGCGAAACGGTTATTCTGCGCCATTGTGACTTGAAGCTTCTTGTCTTCTTCATCGATAAACAAAAGTAAGTAATGGCTACTTCTTCTTATAACGAGTCGCTTTGGCGTCAAATCGTGTCTGCCTCCCCGTCGATTCGTTAGTGTCTCACTGTTTTACCCGTATTCATATGCATCTTTACGAGTGTGATGCGATTCCCTCGGTGGGGATTGCGGTAAAGTGTCTTCTTTTTCTTGATCTTAGGTATTTACGATATTAGGGATATCTGTTTTCAATATAGTATTCCTTACGATATTGAGTTCGTTGCCCCGTCAGGAGGACAGGGCTTGTGCCCTCCGGATGGTTTTGTTGCCGTGTATGAGGGCGACCTCAAGGCTGGTCTTCGTCTTCCTTACCCTTATGTATACGTTGAGTTCGAAGAGATGTTTGGCGTACCTCTTGCCCAACTCGCGCGAACTCGTTCCGGCATATGAGCGCCTGGGTGTCATGCTGTAGCATAATTTTCCTTTGACCTTGGGGCTTGTCCTTCGCTTTTTGCAAGCGAAGGGCGGCTCGGGGTGGTATTATCTATCACCCGTAGGAAATTCAAAGCAAAGATTAAATCGAAGATCTCCAGTGGCGGAAGAGTTCTTCTTACATCGGTTTCGAGGACATATGGGTTTCCATGGCGATCGATAAGATCGCCGATGTGTTTGTCGACAAGGGCGGTGACTGGAGGCCGGACAAAATTGACCTTGTTGACGAGGTCTTCTCGAGGCCGAGCTTGCGGGCGGGCTTAGCTTATATGATCCTACCTCAGGGGTGGAGTCGGTGAAGGGTGAGGCCCTTCTTCTCTTTCTCTTTATTCCATGATTATCGTGTTGATCTTGACCTATGTATTTTTGGTAGTGAACCTTCTAAGGAAAGAAGAAAGGAAGGAGCCGATCTCTGCGCCGAGCAGCCGTCTCGACCTTGAAGGATGTCGAGGACATGCAGAAATGAGGGTGGAGCCTTGAGATCCCTTTACCGCAGCCCACTCAGCGCTTGAAGGCGGAAGCATGTAATCCACGAGTCTCGGTTGCTGCCGGGGGTGAGTCGAGATCATTGGTTCCAGTCGGTGCCTCGTCTCTCGAGGTTTTGTACTTGTCCTTATACTTTGTGTAGTAGTATAAAAATTGTGTTCTTGACTGATGTATATATTGTATAGGGGTCGAGGGCGTGGCGGTGAGGTGTCAAAGTATCCGATCTTATATCGGATTACTTGAAGCGCCGTTAGCATGTTTTGACAGGGTGGCCGGTATGCTCGGGAGGTGGAGAGAGAATACCTCGCTCGTTCAAGAAATTTCGAGGCCGAGGCTAAGATCAGGACCTCGTCAAAGCGAGGCGGATCGGCGACCATTGAGGTTGTGGCAAGGCGGGTCGGCGGGGCGGTATGTGGCGGAGGAGGCGGGCAGGCGGCGAGGCCGAGGTTGCCTTGATGAAGGCGAGGTGGAGCAGGTTCGCCGTCGGGAGGCGGACATGGCGAGCTCGCGAGGGAAACGCCGTGCCTTTGCGGAGAGGCATTCATGTCGGCGAGCTTCCGGGATGGTTTCGGACCTTGGTGAGGTGCTTAATAAGCGTGCCGTCTCGGATCAATCGAAGAGGTCGCCGAGACTACCGGACTGGACAAAGCCAGTATGGATGCGAGGCGAGATGATGTCTGAGGCAGGCTATTTTGATGTGCTTGTCCGCGGCTGAAGGAGCTTCCATCTGCGAACGACCTCGCCTCCTCCGGTTCTTTTGTCGCGGAGTCATGTTCGCTTTGTCCGTGGATCGGGATCCCCGGCCGACGCTGCTTTAGCGTGGTATAAATACATATCGCTCGACAACCACATAAATGCTTCGACGGGATGCGAGGCCTCTAGCTTCGGTCTAGAATAAATGAACCGAATTATGCGATCCGGGTGGCGCTCAATGCTATTGCCCTTGAGCGGCGTGGATCCTCAAGGCGTCGAAACCGATCCTCGGTGTCTCGAAATCTTCATGACATCGGGCCCGTAATGTTGAGGTAGGATTAGTATAGATGAGTCTTTGAATTCGATTTTTCTGGGATTGGCTCGACTTTTCCCGATCCGCTCCGTCCTCGTAAAATGTAACTTCTTTTATTTAATAAGAATGATTTCTTTTGACTTTGTATTGAACAAAAGTAATATCGAAGGTAGTTCCCTCGTAGAAAATTCGCTTGAAATAAGCGAAGGAAATCGTTCTGTCTGAAGGTGGGGTTCTGTTTTTGCCGAGGTCGTCGGGAGGGTGGTCCCTTCATCTACATAGAATTGAAATAGGCGAGGGTAATCGATCTCGTATGTAGGAATGGTTCTTGTTTTTGCCGACGTCGGAGGGGTGGTCCCTTCATCCACATAGAAAGCTCAAATAAGCGAAGGAAATCGATCTCGTATGTAGGAATGGTTCTGTTTTTTCTGAGGTTATCGGGAGGGTGGTCCTTCGTATACATAGAAGGCGCTTGAAATAAGCGAAGAAATCGATCTCGTATGTAGGAATGGTTCTGTTTTTGCCGAGGTTATCGGGAGGGTGGTCCCTTCGTCTACATAGAAGGCGCTTGAAATAAGCGAAGGTGTCGATCTCGTATGTAGGCATCTTGGCGTTTAAATTTACATTCGTGTAAACGAATGTAATCGAGGTGGAACATATCGAGGTCGGATATTTGACCTCGAGCGATATCTTGGCTTTTAATAGCTGGTTTACCTCGTCATGAATGACTTGGTTCCGTTCGGTTTGTGAAGATTGAATGATCGATCAAAACCAACCTTGACGACCTTCAATGGCTCGTCTTTGTACAATCGACCTCTTCCACTGTACCGGGGGTGGCGATGTACTTCGACTCAACTCCTCGGGTTTCCTTAATTGCTATGCACGTGGAAAGTAGGTTTTAGGACTTCCGTTTCGTGACTCCACGGGGCCCGTAATAGTGGAGATCACCCGTCATATTGGGGTTCGTCGTCTCCTTCCTCGTCGGTGTTGCGCTTCGTTTTATTGTAGGGGCAATTTCCCTCTTCCTCTGCTTTTCTTCTTTTGACTTTGGTCGGCTTGGCGACTACTGTCTCGAGTATTTCTTGAGGATCCGTCTGATAATTTACGCCCTCGGCTTTGTCGATTTTTCCAGGCGCCGCCGCCTTGGTTCCGATCTTCCTTCCTTCGTCTCTTCTTTTTTTCGAGGTCTGGCTTAAACCGGTTGGCTATCGCCATGACTCTGTCATGATCTGGGGTTCGTGCCAGCGATCTCTCGGTATCAACAGTCGTTCACGTCTTGACCTTCAAACACTCCTTGTTAAACCTTGTCATGAAGTCATTTGATGGGCTTCAAGAACCTCTTAGGGCCGATATTTAAACTCGGGAAGAGTATTTGCATGTTGTAATATTGAAAATATCTCATTTATCATATCACTATCTTCCGTATCCATCGATTGATTGGGGCTTCGACGATCCTTTTGATTCCCAAGATCGGGCGGAGTTGATGGTTTATTCCGATCGGGCCGGCCGCGGCGATCATCTCGTTGCTCGTTCGCTTGCGCGGTCGGTTTGGGCCCCGACATGCCTCGTATCTAGAATCACACTTGTTGAGTCTGGAGAAAGCTCTCCTTACTCGTCGAGGTTTACTGCGGGCGGATGTTCCCGGAGACGATTTCGCCGCTATGGTATCAAGTCGAGACTTTGGATATGTCCTTGGGGTTTCTTCTACGATTGGGCACCATCATGCAACTAACAATGGTTGATCGAAAACACAAAATTTCGGGACATCGATCTTAATTTCGGAAATAAATCTTGAGAACACCAAAGATTTCGTGGTTCGATCGTGAATAAGATCTCGTCCACGGGCGAGAGAGTATGTATTGAGAACGATTACAAAGATGGCATATTTCGTTCTAGCCTCTGTTATATATTTTCATTTAGAATTGAAATTTGAGTTAATAATCGACAGTAATAATTAAAATTTCTTGCAATCGAGTTACCTGTAAAGAGAGCTTAGAAAATCTACTCCCTCAGTACCACCGAATATGTCTCATTTCTTTCAACACGATTATTTAGTAGAATGATATATATGATTAAAATGATAAAAGTAATTAGAATCTTCACTTTTTAAAGAGATAATTACTTTTGAAAAAGAAAATGGATCAAATTTGATGAAACAATAAAAAAGAATATGAATCAAGTTCGGGATAACCAAAAATAAATTCGAATCTAATTTGATGAGATAATTAAAAAAAATATTTGACAAATTTGATGGAAGGAAGATAGTACATGATTGATAAGTCTCGGATGACATGATACCTTGGCGTAGGCCACTTTAGATGTACTAATTTCTGAAGTGATTTTTGGTCAAAAAGTTTACATATTTAGAATCTGAACGTCAATGAAGGCCTAAACATATACTTCATCCGTCTTGCTTCAAGTGTTCCATTTCTTTTGGGTACGGATATTTAAGAGAAAGGTATAAAGTAGTTAAAGTGTTAAAAAGTGGATAAAGTCCACATTTTTTAAAGGGGTAATTATTTCCTAAAATGGAATGAGACATTTGTAATGGAACAATCCAAAAAGGAAAGTGAGACATTTTAAAACAGATAGAGTACTAATTTTACACTCTCAACATAATACTTAATTTTAAGGTAAATGTTACGAGTTATGATTAATTGTTTTCTCAATTCTTTATCTTTAATTTTTTTTATTAAGGACCATAATTTTTTTATTTTTTTATGTTCTCATTATGAATTTGACCCAAGCTTAAGACGTTCAAACATATAATATATAAATACAAGATCAAATCATTCACAGCTCAACACGTTGAAGTTTTATTTGTTTAAATATAAAAAATCAGACAAGTTTGAGTGAGATTCGTACGTTCAACATATAATATACAGTTCACTAAAAGCATTAAATTCAACCTTCATGTGCCAGTCTTTACTCCTTTGTAATTAATCAACTTTTCCTATCCATAGATTTAATATGGTTGTATTTTAATCTAATTTAATTTTCCGGATGCAATCTACCAAAACCAATTTTGAAAATGTCCCTAAAAAACAAAATAATATTCTATGGATTTATATGCAGTTGAATAAGTGGCCGATATGGATAATATCCGAGATTAAAGCGATTTTACATCATTATAAGTTTATAATTGAAAAATAATATTTATGTATAGAATTACTCTTTACTTACTTATTGACTTATTGTTCGTTTGTAGACTTTGTTTTAAGTGTAGAGTTCAATGCACGAATTACGACAAACGATGATTGATGTTTTAATGTTTCTATATTGTTTATTTAATTATCTAAATTTGATTAATCGTTAATGTTTGGTTTTTGTGTGCAAAAGAGTTAAGACGGGATTCTTTGAAAAAAGAGTTAAGACTGTTCACAAGAAAATGTATTTTTCGTAAATTTGGGGTTAAAATAGTTAAGTGTAATATTGATTTTTCGTAAATTTGTGGTCAAAACAACTTAGAGTTGATATGAAAATACAATTTTATTCTATTATTTCAAATTGAATATAGATATCATTTGCATTCTCCTAAAGACACCCTATGTAGCCTAAGAATTATTGTCAGGGCCAAATATCTCTAAGCATTTTCCCAACGCCATTAATAATTAACTTTTGATAGGTAACACATGCATGACCTTCATTATGTATGTATGATTTATGACCCATTATCTATGTATGAATATGACCCAACAAGAAGCCCATGGACTACGCACTAGAGATTAACTACATTAAAAAAATGTTTACTTTAAATGATACTCCATCCCTCCACCAAAAGCTTATATTATTTTTTACGATCCACCAAAAGCTTATATTATTTTTTACGAGTTTTAATAAATTGTAATGAGTGTAAAGTGAATCGATATAATAAATGAATATATTAATGGATAGTGAGAGTAAAAATGTGGTTCATGAGTGAGTTTTTGTAAATAAGTAATAGATTAAGAGTAGTTCATGTTTCCAAAAATAAAAAATACAAGTTTTTATTGGATGTCCAAAAAATTAATTAAATGTAGTTTTGATGGACGGGGAGTATTATTTTGTTTGGGCTTAATGCTCAAAATTCAAGCTCATTTAACATCAATCTTCACCTCTCTTTTTTTTTTTTTTTTTTCTTTTTCTCCCAATGATCTTGGGCTTTTAGCTGAAACTTTGAGCTCATTCGACATCAATGTTCATCTCTAATTTCCCCATTTTTTGTTCTTTTCTCCCAATGAACAAGCCATATTAAGGATAAAATCAAATTTATCAACAAAAGATTATGTTTGAATTAATGATGTCTACTATTATGTCACCGCCAGCCCATGGGCTGATAATTACTCAAAATTTGTTGAATTGTTTGATTCTTGTTTCTTTAGTCAAATACATATTGCCGCGTTTAATAAGAAGGTAATAGATATTTACGATAATCTAATCTTTCATTTGCTTGAAAAAACAAAACTATTAAAAAGAAATGAACTAACGACATCTATGACTCACCTATGCTTGATCATATATCACACCTCCAAAGTGTAATATGTAATCCAATTTACTAAACATAAATATTCAGAGTTAAAATTAAAGCCCCAATAGATACCTCGTCTTGAAATTAAAAGGACATATTTAGCAAATCATAATACACTCAGGTGATGTTTACTTTTCATGATTAGTATTTTAAATGATTGACTATTTGATGGATTAAATGTGTAATAAGATAATTTTTATCTATCAACCATTTGTTTACTACAAATGATTAGTGAAAGATTAAAATTAGGATAAATAATTCTCCCTTTATTTGGAGGATTATTTCAATCCTATCTATATTAGTTGGATTAAAATTAATGAAGAACAATTCAAATGATTAAAATAATCATGGGCTTAGATATCCTTAAATATTAATTATTAAAAGTAAACACTTGATTAAGTTGAATTAATTTTATTTATTCAACCTAATCATGTAACGTAAATACCACCACAGTCATGTAAAATAAGCACTCACTTTCATCTTGAGTTTAGCGACATTTAACATTGTGAAAATGATGAAGATTTGATTTTGAAAACTGAATTTGATGATATTAAATCCTCAACAAACACACTGCTTCAACTTGATAATTGAGGGGTCCAGGCCAAGTCCAACAACCTTTAAAAGCTTAAACATATTGATTGCATTATTGCATAGCTAAATAAAGGGTTTAGATTTGTGACAGATTATGTTTGCCAAGCTTTTTTTTTTTCTTTCGAAATATTACTATGATTTTTCGTATTCCTTTATTTTTTCTTGGTAGTCTTGGGAGAGGTGCCAAAAGGAAGTGTCAAGCTGAATATATTATTATTCAGAGTTTGTCGGATCTTTTTATTTTTATTTTATTTCAAATCTCAAAATTAATGTTTAAGCATTATCTTTCGAATCAGATTTAGCAGTTTGATATTTTGTATATATTTATGCTGTCTTATTTATCAAGCTTGAACTCGACTACAAGTTTTGAGCTTAAGGTTAGTTAGATGGGATATCATATTACCATACACCCATTACAAAATTCACTCTTTTTATTTATATTTTAAAAGTGCAGAGATTTACTCTAATATCCGAAGTACCTTTCGATTCAAGTGAACGTTTAACTTCCAAGAATTTGAAAAGGAAATTTTAATGATTTTTTTAATAACGCAACAGTAAATCATTATTATAAATTATAACAGAACAATATTTTCTTTATTGCATATGATAAATTAAGATTTTGAAAATACATTAACATTTTGTCCCTTCAAAAGATTAGAACAAATTAAACTGCGGATATTACTAATTTTGGTAATAAAAGGATCCTCCGAATAAAATATTACCGATGAAGAATATTTAGTTTTAATAGTGTATGTCTTAAATCAGTATCTCAAATTCTTAGGTATATATTAATAATTTGATACCAAAGGTAACCCTAAATACTCAAGTTAGAAGAATTTCAAACGCATTATGTAGAAAATACGAGAAACCCAGATGGTGAAATAAGACTAAACGTTGGTGAAATAATTTGGTGCAATACATTAGATAAAAAGAATTAGTAAGCATTATATCACTATAGAAATAGATAGACAGTCCTTAGAGTACTAGAGGGGAAACTGTACAAATTCCAATTATCAAATTAGAACAATTAACAGCATTTATGACATAAATATATATATATATATATATATATATATATATATATATATATATTTAATAGAAACAATTCTTAGGGTTGATTTTAGAATTTTATTAAGTAAAATATGTTTTGTAAAATATGTGAAACCGTGAACACTGATAATGTTTAAATTTGCTAAGCACTCAAATGCCAATGGATTGGAAAAATGCAAATTTCTTTTTATATTTTAATATTTTTTAAAAAAAAACTTGAGACTTCGTGTGCAGCCTGCAGCCAGAGTAGTTGAAACTTAAATATTTCATGGAAGTTATGAAGTGGTAATTCAGAATTCAGAAAACATTATTATCAGTGTTTGTTGAGAAGCAACAAAGTCTTTAAAGTGGCCCACCTAAAGTTGATTATTTTGTGATGGAGCAAAATCGACTGTAATTTTCACACTTAACTCATACATTGAGATCCAAAAGTCATTCCATATGATAATGGTTATTGAAATTTAACAAAATCTTGCTATATTTGAACCATTTTAATCCATTGGTAGAAGAATTATTGAGTTATCATTGACAAAGTTGTACAGGGATGACGAAAATGAGGACTACTACAAGTAGGACTAATTCTATTTAGAGGTATACTCATCTCATGTTGGGTTGATCCTATGTAGGGATAATTATACTTTTTTAATATAAGTGATATTTTTTAAAAATATAAATAATACTTTTTCTATGACCCGTTTTTCTTTTGGGGTTGTCCTGCGCTCATACTAAAAAAAGAAATAATTTTACACTAAAAAATATCTCGAATTTCGTGATGCACCATACTTTACGCATAAAACACAACTCTCCTTAATCTACATACCAAAAGCAAAGAGCCAAGAATAGTGAGACAAAAGTAGTACTCCATCTGTCCCATATAAAATGTCACACTTTCCTTTTTAGATTGTCTCATTACAAATGTTCCACTCCATTTTAGGAATTAATTAACCCTTCAAAAGTATAAGCCATACCCATTTTTTATCACTTTAACTATTTTATATATTTCTCCTAAATACTCGTACTCAAAAGAAATGAGACATTTTAAATTGGACGAATGAAATACTTTTCTTAATCGTAAATGATACTTTTATTTACAATATAAAAAAGTAAATAATATTTTTCTACAAATAATACTTTTCTTCAATATAAATAATATTTTTCTTCACTATAAATGATATTTTTCTTCATTATAAATAATACTTTTTGGATGTCCCCATGTAGGGTCAACCCCACAGGCGTTTTTGTATTGTATTTATGCACCTTTTCAAATTAAATCTTCCAATTTCAAATGCTTATAGTTTTTAAAGCAATTTATAGATATTCTAATATTTCAAAATATATGCTCTCATTTAACGATCAGAACACTTATAAATCATAAAATGGTGACCTGATAGTATTAATCACCTTTATAACACAAGAGTAATATTCCAACTAAAAAAATGTTGGTACATACAAATTTACATTTTGCAAAAGATTAAGTATCTTAAAATACATAAATTTTTACTTATTTTTCCATACGAATTCTCAAAAAAAGTGATTTAAATACATAAGTTTTCATTTATTGTAATCTCCTGATTTTGACCATTCTACCAAATCAAAGTTGATGTGTCATAAACGTGACTATTCATAATACATATGTATAATATAAAACGATATCGTTCTTATTGAAAAATATTAATTATTAATTTCACACTCAACAACATAACGTAAAAATTTTGTTCTAGGAGAAAAATTGAAAGTTTGTGTAAAAAAACATAAAACGAACAAAAAATTGTGTATTTTAAGATAAATAAACTTTTTACAGATTTTGAGGAAACACTGTTGAAACTGAAGAATGGCTTGCTTTCTTACTTCTGGCAATCTACTATTACATTTTATTAGTATTTAATATTATAAATTTAGCTCAATTAATTAAGAGTTATTTAATTTAAAATAGTAATCGATTTCCACATTTATGACCATCTTGATGCAATAAATGAATTAAATTAATGATATATTTTAGTATCTGCAACTTAAATATAAATAAAAATGTGTGTAGCTTTGTAAGAGATATATACGAACGTAGGTAGGAGCTGTTAAGAAAATCGGGAGACACTAACTGAAATAACGGCGGTTACGGACCTTATAGTTGTAGCTCGACCGTCGAAAAATCGGCGGCTCCCTTATTTATGTTTTTCCAATATTTTAAAGTTTTATACTTACTTTAATTTTCATTTATTCGATGATTTTGACTTAAAATGAGTAAAGCTAAATTCGAAAAATAATGTTTA
Organism: Salvia rosmarinus; assembly: GCA_036937905.1. Classification (NCBI taxonomy): domain Eukaryota; kingdom Viridiplantae; phylum Streptophyta; class Magnoliopsida; order Lamiales; family Lamiaceae; genus Salvia; species Salvia rosmarinus. The sequence continues at coordinate 69,820,499 of CM072823.1, forward strand.
ACATAATATGTGATCATTAAAATCCTAGCAATATAATAATATAATTAAACTATGTCTATTGTAATCAAATATCAAACACAATATCAACATCCACATGGATGGATATTACAAAAACACAACAAATAATAAAAATAAAAGGTTCATCATTATCCTGGCAACCCAAAAGATTTAGGAAGTCGGATAGAATTTGAGAAAAGAATAAAATAAAACTGATATAGAAAAAACGAAACACAACAAATAATAAATATAAAAGATTCATCATTATTCAGGCAACCCATAAGATATAGGAAGAAGGACCAAAAATGAGAAAATAATAACAAAAAATAAAATAAAACTGATATGGAAAAAGATATAAAACAAAATACTGATGCTATGAAACGTAATAATATAAAAAAATCATATAATCAATCTATAGTCATATTAACCATAATTAAATCAATTTATATGAAGAATCATACAGATAACATACTTTCCTGTATCGGGTAGCCTGTAATAGTAGATTATTATATGTTCTATCTTCTGTAGGTCTCAAAAATACATAAAAACTCATAAAAGCACATAAGATTTATTCTTCTACAATTAATTCTAAAATCTTCAAGTCTTTAAATTAATTGTATTATGAATTCATGAAATCAATTACCTAATTAAAATCACTAAATCTTTAATTAGACAACTAGCATACATCAATAGTGATCATCTATCTAGCATAAAATAACATCATAAAATCATAAATTGACATGTAAATAGCCTTCATAGATCAATCACGTATATTTCTACTACATTATACAAATCCTAGAATTAATAGGAAATTAGTTACTCATAACAATAATTAAATTGGAAAAAATGTAAAGAAACATAATTAAAACATAATTGAAGATATAAATTTGGAAATAAATCTCTAGACTTTTGAAGGAAGCTCTAAAATAAAATAGAACTCTAATAAAATATGAAAAATGATGAATGAGGACCCCAAAATAATGTTAAAAGTGATTTTTTATAGGTTAAGCATGCTCTTTGAACCTAAGAGGAATATCCTAGTTGGACTCAACAATACAAGAAAAAGTGAAAAATTCGGAAAAATCGTGAAAATAGGAAAATATCGAAAATTCTAGCACTGTTAGCGGTAATATTGTCCGCGACAGACTGTGCGACTTTATTGTTTTGGCTCGTTCTCTCTAATCCGAACTCCAATTCACGAACCGTTTGCACCTAAGAACTCTTATAGAACTGTAATTAAGTCTTATTTACTTTTAACTCTTCAATTCGTTCTCCAAATTTTATGAAAAAAATGGCAAAAGTTATCTAAGAGTATCATTTCTTCAAAATAATGAAAACTAAGTAAATACTCTCTTACAAATATGATTTTCAATATCAAATAAGACTCAAATAAACATTATAAACCATTGAAAATCCATATTTGTGTGTGTGTGTGTGTTGGCCTAGTGGTAGAGTGGTTAATGCCCGAGACCAAAGATCTTGGGTTCGAGTCCACCGTGACGCGGACCTTTAAAATTTCTGTATTAAATTTACCCAAAAAAAAAAGAAAATCCATATTTGTTGATATGCTTCTAAGAGATACGTCAAATTATAAATAACAACTTGGAAAGGTACCAAGTCACTATTCAGCATATTGAACGTATAATTTAAGACTTACACATTTATGATCTATTGATCTTACACAATCAAAGTATACTATACTATGATATAATATAATATAATATTAGAAAAATGATGAACCGCCGATTCATTATAAAATCTTTTAAATGTACCTAGCCAAAAAACTTTACGATCACGGTTAATCGATTTCCGTAATTGAAGTTTACGTCTTGCCCTAAGTTGAGGATTGCTATAAAGTGTTTCTTATATTGATTTGTCCCCATGAGCGTCATATCATTTTTTCTTTGTATTCAATAGTTTCATTGAGATAAAGATAAAGTAGCATCAAGAATGAAGATACGCCCTAATTAGGATTATAAATGGAATTAAAAGGCGATATGTGACCTACCTTTCAAAAAAACTAGTAAAAGATGGTCAAGATTACCTACGAGATAAAATGCTTGTTGTGGCCACTCAACATAAAGAGAGCCCTTTTTGAATAAATCAATCAATCAAATACAATAAAATCACTTCAATAATTGATACAAATTGATGAAAGTAAATATTATTCTAAGATCCAACATACGTCCCGACACAGGATAGTCATATTAATTAGCAATCGAAAATCGACATAGAGTAAAGCTAAAAACATCATTTATAATTGACTATTTTTATTTATTGATTCTGCATAAATTTTCAATTGCCAACGAGACTATGAGGGCATTTGGCTGAGCTTATAAGCTCCCCCAAAACAGCTTAAACTGTTTTTAAGTTTTGGGAGCTTATAAGCTCAGCCAAACATCCTCTATCTTCAACCGAAGAAATAGTTCAAGTCTAGATTTGAAAACGTGATCAATTTATTAAATATTAGAGGTGTTTTCTTATACATCCGTTAGTATATGCGGACTTTGATACTTTTCTTCAATGTAAATGATACTTTTCTTCAATATAAATGATACTTTTTTCAATATAAATGATACTTTCTAACTATATGGTAAAAGAACAAATGATATTTTTCTTAACAACGAATGATACTTTTGTCCGTCTGTACGGTGCGGACGGATGTACATGAGTTTTTATAAAATATTAATATGTTAATATTAAAAGTGCGGCCTGTTTCTAAAATAATTATACGGAATTTGAATACCCAACAACTTAGTAGTTTTATCTTCAATAATTTGAACAATTTGCTGAAGTTGAAAATTTCTCTAACAGTTCTCCATATAAATTTCAAGTCAATGGGAGGAAAAAAACACACACAGCGCGCACTAGTTCACACCTCTGATCAATATCTTCATCCCTACCATTTATTATGAGAGCACAATAACTCTCAAAATTAATGTTGGACAATGGACTTATTCCAAAATTCTGACACAATCTGCATCGAAAAATTCAATTTAGTATTTATTGTTTTTTTACGTTTCTAGAATTGCCATATGCTCTTGGTCAATTAAACAATGGTTAAAAGACTTTAATGCTAGTTTTTTTTGGGGAACTTTATAAGTAACCAAAAGAAATAGTGGAGAAGTTTTATATCCACACTATAAAACATGAGTTTTATACCATTTGGCTTAAAAGATAAAATTGTCCCCGCCCACCATTTAAAATAATAACTCTCCTATCTCCTCCTCTCTCTGCCGAAAATAATTGTTAATATCTCTCTCTCTCTCTCTCTCTCTCTCTCTCCTAAATTATATTGGATCCTCTCTCTCTCTCTCTCTCGAAAGAATAAAGGAATTTGCCAAATTGAATGCTTTCTCCACAAAATTGAATGGAATTAAATTAAAGTTGGTAAACATTAATTGTAAAAAAGGTTGGTAAACATTAATTTGAAAAAAGCAGTAGACATTGAATTCAAATCAAAACGAATTCATTTGTAACATTACAACTTCAAAGAGAGGAAGATAGGCGAAAATAATTAATAGAAGAAATTGTTACTGCGTTTTTCAATCAAACAAAGGAAATCGAGCATTGCTAATGGATTAAGGTAAATTAAATCCGTATTGAATTTTTTTACGTGTTCTTGAGTACATGGTTGTACACGGTTGATGATTTACTGACAAATATGTTTTTTAATACTTTTATGTTATTGGAATGATAAATTTCATGTTTGAAGAAAACAAAATGCGTTCTTGAGTACGGTTGTACACGGTAGAAGTATTATGCATCACATATGTCATTTGTGTTGATTTTATGTTAATAAAGTGATTAATTTAATATTTAGGATCATTTAATAAGTTAAATTTAAAAATATGAGATGCTAACATCGAATCGCAGTACGAGATACTCGCTATATCGTGCACTTATGAATTTCAAACCGTGCACAAAATTCATCGATGCGGGTTTATAAGTCGCAGTACGGTCAAAATCGTGCACCGTGCGTGCACAAAGACGACGCACACGCTTATAAGCGCGGTATGGTCCGTGCAGTGTAGACCGTGCACGACAGCAGACGGTGCACGCATCGCGGCACGCGATCGTGCGATCGCACGGTGCACGCACCGTGCACGGCCGTGCATCCGTGCATCCGTGTACGACCGTGCATGGCCGTGCATCCTATGTATCCGTGCATCCTATGTATATGATCGTATCTTTATATCTTATTTTGCAACAGATGTCTTGCAACGCCTTATTATACGTCATGGTGGTAGTTGGGACAGAGCAGAGTATATAGCGGCGACGAGGTTCTCGTATACATGGTCAGAGAATAGATTTCACGTGCTAATTTGCTAAGAGAGATTCATGAGCAAGTAGGCAACAATGGTGGATCGGATTATATGCTTTTCTATACGATGGCGCTAGTGATGGAAGAAGAATAAAAGTATCGTTGAAAATCGACACCGATTTGTTCGATTGATTGTGGAACAAAATGATGATCCATTGTGTATGTGATTGAAAAGGCAAGCGATGCGCAACCACGGTACACACAGAGACATCGGTATTATATGGTTCACAACGATCTACGCCTTGCCGAGTCTAATGCAAGATGTCTCGGTTCACCTATACACGAAGATGAGTTGTTGTCTTGAATGAGGAGGAAGACGAGCTGGTGTATTCGAGATGAAGAGAAGACACGAACCGATAGAGATATATTTGATTCATTGGCTCTGAATTTGGTGCTTGGATTCGACAACCGTGACATCTTGATAAGGTTATCGGACAACAGAACTTCACTTCCGAACAAAGAAGATGATGGTGAGGCTCATGCTACAACTTCACGAACCGAGATGATGATACAACGCATGAGTTACGCAACCGGGTTATTCCATTACTTGATTGTGATAGTGCATTGCCATTAGATTGGGTCGAGCCTTGTGGACCCCATACCGACCAATTATGCGTTGATTCGATATTTAAGACGAAGATGACTTGGCGATAGCCGGATTGTACCACTTGGAGAATCATGTAGTACGTGGTCGATCGGTCAAGTAAAACACGTTTGGTGTATGTTTGCAAGCATGGCAACGGTTGTCCTTTTAAGCTACGAGCCGTCCGAGGGCAACGATATGGAGAGTAATTAAGTTGAACAACATCATACTTGTCACTTGATTTGAATCGCCGCCCACGACAGTGCTCGCTAAGATTGTTGGCAAGTATTTTGCACGGAAATTGGTCGATGAAGGTGTGGTCGGCGAAAGAGATGATTGGAGAGATGCATCGACAATTTGGCATTGAGATGGATTACGACTTTGCTCTCCGAGCAAGAAACGTCGCTATAGAGATGACATATGGCGATTTCGAACGGTCCTATCAATTGCTTCCATCATATTTGCATCTGTTGAGAGAATCAAACCCCGGACACTATATGATATTGAGACGGCTCATGATGGCGAATTTCGATATTTGTTTCTTGCTCTTGGACAAGGTGTTTGTATGCTTTCAAGCATTACCTACGGCCGGTCGTCGTTGTAGACGGACTCATCTTAAGGGAAAGAACAAAGGAATTTGTTTTGTCATTTACGAAGGATGGAAATGAAGGAATCTTCCGATTGCTATTGGGTTAGGTCCGATTGAGGATGAAGAGTCATGGACTTGGTTTTATCTCGGCCGCGTTAGTGCATTGGTCATCCCGATGATCTCTTAGTTGTGTCGATCAACATAAGGGCATCGAAAAGTCGTGGAGTCCGTGTATCCGAACGTCGCGCATGTGTTGTGCTTTACCATTAGCGAAGAATATGGCGCGATTTGGATCGCATGTTTGTACGATTATCAAGTCACCGCATATGCCATCGATCGGAGGATTTCGAGATTTTTTCTCACGTGGATGTTCTAAACCGACGACCCACCGTCATCTACTTTCCATTGGCGAGTATAGGTGGTATAGGTTGAAGTGTCCTGTCTGACGATATAGTTTCATGACTTGAACGCGCAGAGTTTCAATAGTCGGTTGTTGTGGGCTCGACGCCCACCGCTTGCTCGTTGCTTGAGACTTTTCGATCTATTACGGAGAAATGGTTTGACGACGACGAGCTAGTGCAGCAGAAGGTCCGATGAGTTGACCAAGTAGCCGCGTCGAAGCTACATGCCTCGCCGGTGGCGGGCGCCGCTGTTGTTCGCTCAATGACGACACACATGTTTAAAGTCGAAGAGGAAAACACATCATACGTGGTTGATTTGCGAATGGGACATGTGAATGTCGTGAGTTCGATTGGACGAGATCCTTGTTGTCACGCTTGTCTCGCTATTAGGTACGTATTTATCTAAACGCCAAGTCCAACTCATATGTTGTGGTTAATTTATTTTGTGATTAATTTCTTTTTTAGGCGTTACGGTTTACAAGTCACCGACTTTGTGGCTCAAGATATCGACGATCTGTTTTGCGGCGACTTATTCTTATCGAATTGCATCTCGTATCACATCCCGGTGCATGGATTGTACCGCATCAGATCGCTTAAATTATTCGACCTCCAATCATCACACGTCAGTCAAGGCCCTAGATTGAGTAGGATGCAATCGGTTGTTGAGGGTTCGTCAAGATCGCGTCGTCAAATATGCACACGCTGCAAGGGTCAAGGCCACAACAAACGCCATGCACATCATTTATCGCCATTAGTGATGAAACATGTGTGGAAATGACACGACGTAGGAAAAATGTAGTATTTGTCGAAGTGAAGAGCATACAAGAAATTTGTGTCCTCAACGGCCTCGTGAGTAAGGATATTTGTTATATGCGATGATATTCGTTGTTTTGGATTTTGTTGAATTATGTTGGAATTGGTTGAATATTGTTGGTTTTGTTGGATTATGTTGGATTTTGTTGAATATTGTTGGTTTTGTTGGATTATGTTGGTTTTGTTGAATTAGGGGATTCATTGGATTGTTGTTGGTTTTGTTGGATTATGTTGGTTTTGTTGGATTATGTTGGTTCAATTGGATTCACGAGGTACACGGGCATGCACGAGGGTACACGGAGTGCACGATCGCAGCACGGTACACGGTCGCAGCAAGATCACGTCGTGCACGACGTGCACTCAAAAATAGCCAACAATGCCCGTGCACGCCCGCATACGCCGTGCAATCCCCTAATCCAACAAATTCGGTTAATTGAATCCAATTCAATCCCCCTATTCGGTTAATTGCAAATTCGACAAAACTATTAAACTTACAAACTATATATACATGTAAAAAAACGGGCAGCAAAGATAACCTCTAAAATATGGATAAGCCAACCTGCACTCAGCAAATAGCCAACAACAAGCAATAGCCAACAACAAGCAATAGCCAAAGAGGTCACAGCCTCCACAACATATACATAGAGGTCACAGCCTCCAATACAAACAAAAATATCACTAACACAGATAAAAATTCTACAATATCCGTTATAAATACAAAAAAGTCAAGGAAACTAATCAAAAACGAGACAATGTCCATATCCTACGAGCTATCATTATCGAATGAATCTGTATGTAGCATGACTATGATGTAACCTCCGAGGTATACCGTGATGAGGCGATACATATAGAGGCATGCAAAGACACCGCAACTCACCGAGTCTTTACTCGCTGCATCGCTGATCATGGGGCACCTCCGCCAATGTCGATGCTCATTGTGTGGCGTCCTCAATGGATTGTTGTTCCAAAATCCACTACCCTCATCGATCGAGGAAAAGCCAATAATGGGCAACATCCGTAACGCTCAACGCTCGAGAGTCGGGGTTGTCTGACGGTAGTCGTACACCTCAAGAGTCCACGCACAAGAGATATGCGAACTGTGACCCGTTGATTGCCCGGCGTTACGTATGGCTAGTATCCGCAACATTGATAATTTTAAAGTTTACATTCAATCGGATAGAAAAAATAGAAATGAGGTAATAAATTTATCAGACGTCAAGACAACCACGGTCTCGCTATGCTCGCATCGCCCTCGCACCATCGCTAACAAGTCATCGGTACTTGCCATCGTGGATATGTGGTCTTTGATACCACATTATAGCCCATAGGATCATCCGGATGAAGCCGGGTGAACTCACGCAAAGCGCTTGTCGCATAAATGAATAAATTTAGTCGAAATAATTTATACCCATATAAAGCTAAAGCTATCTATGTTGGAATAATTTAAGGACATTTCAAACTTACATAAAATCCAATCGGTGCTACAATGCATCGAGCTTCATTGATCGTGGGCACAATACATTGCCAGGACGATGTGGGTTGATTATTTTCCAATGTATGTACAAAGTGAACAACTCCATAATCTAACACACATAAAAAAAGAACACCATTAATTGAATTATAAATATATAAACAAAATTTGAATAAATGTTGTAATAAAGTACCTCGCCGTGAACTCGAACTGGGGTCGGTGATATGATCGAACGATTTGAGTCATGACATGCCGATTCAAATGAGCCACGACAAAACATCGGGCCGCCGCTAAAGACCTCGGAGGCCCTTGGTCGCCCTCGGGGGTACCATACTCACGGATCGCATGTGGGGTCTCCGATGCAGCATCCCCACCATCGACGATCCATCACCCTCGTGCACGATCGCTCGAGTTGCCGATCTCCGCTGGCCGGGCGTGACTAGACTCTCGACGACCCGATCGTCGGTGGCTAATCCGGGCCCTCCTCCGATCGACCGCCGTGAAGCGGATCGTCGGTGGCTAATGTGAGGCACCTCCTCCGGATCGACCGCCGTGAAGCGGATCGTCGGTGTCTAATGCGGGCACCTCCTCCGGATCGACCGCCGTAGCGCATCGCGGTGGCTAGTCGGGCCCCTCCTCATCGCCGGGGAGGCGGCCGCGCCAGCGGATCGATATGCTCGAATAGCCGACGAGCTCCCACGCAGATATAGGGTACGAGATCTACGTCTCAAGATCTGCGCTCAAGAAATCCGTCAACCGCCGAACACACGCCGAGCCACTCGAGCTCGAGGCCCTCTCCGAATTATCGTCCACAATGGCATGACGGACAGTCTCAGTCACAGCAGCAATGGAGGCCTCGTCTAGTCGAACACTCTTGGCGTGTTCGCAGACACGTGGTCCGCTCGCGCCTCATGTCTCACGACGCTCGATCGCGATCGAGATGTGCAGTCGACTCGGCTCAAAACCCGAGATGTATCTCCGCACTTCGCTTCCCACCGCCGCCACTCGCCGCATGATGGGGACATGCTCACGCCACCGCCGGGGCACTCTCTCACGCACAGCACTCGCCGCGGGTCAGGTGTCGTCATGCGCGCCTCGCATGCCGCCCGCAAGCACAAACCGAATAGCCATCGGATCGCCTCGTATAGGCTCAAGTAGTATGCCTCGATAACTTTCGGTCTCGAGCGGCTCCAAGACACGATGACATAAACGCTACAAAAACACATACACATTATTGATTATAATGTATTTAATAAATATATAGCAAATACTAAACATGAGATTAAAATTACCGTCACAAAAATCCAAGATATCTTGGGTGGGGACTTCCATGTAGTCCACATCAAGCATCTCGAATCCGTATCTCACCGCCTCGGCATCCACACATACGTCCTAAGTCGGGATGGCCTCATACGACCAAATCAGTAAGGCCCAAACAGACCATAGAAATGGTACATCTTCCTCAAGTCGCCACCTCGCCTCGGTGCCTCTTGAGCACATCAATCCCGTGACAGAGGACCGGAATGAATAGGAGCCCAAGGAAAACTCGCCACATATCAAAATCCTCACCAACGCCCAACCCATGGCTCGATGGCTTCCTATCGCGCAAAGGACGATGAGGTAAGCTACTAATATGAAAGCCGCCTTCAAGTAGTCTCGGCATCATCACCCACCGTTGTTTGATGAATCGGTGCATGAGCTCGAAATAGTAGTCCTCCGACCGAAACAACCTATGGAACATGTTGGTCGGGAATCTCGTGCCTCAAGTTCGGATCAAGGAAGACGGCCCAAAGCGCAATCCGAGACCGTGGCAAACTCAATCATCCCAATCGTATATCGGTTCCACAAACGTGAAACCAAATCTCGAACTCCGCAAAACTAGGATCCACAACTGTCGGGCCATCGATTGTGCAGCGCATTATTAGCGCTTTCCTCTCCGAGATGAAGAAGATGCCCAAGCAGCCTGCCTAAATACGTCGATACATCCGCGCCGCTTCTGACATGTCCTCACCTCGCTAATACATCAATTCGGATGTATTGGTTGATGCGTCCGGCGTAGCCTTGCATATGCGGTCGTAACCACCTATAACGAGGTCAGAATGCACAAGATTAATCAAGATACACTAAACGAAGTTCTAACAACAGTAATACACGATTCAAATCAGACACGGTGCTAGTGCATCGAACTGCACGTGCACCAACCGTTCTTTCAAGACACGGTGCTAACCGTGTACTGAAGATCTGTACACGGTTAGCGCCGTGTACAGAACAACCGTGCACGGTTGGTCAGGACACGGTGCTACCGTGTACAGATCTTCAGTACACGGTAGAACCGTGTCTTTACGAACCAATCTAATTTTAACAGAATTTCAACAACATAGCAATCTGATTTTAATTTATAAGTTTCTAAACACACAAACTATCGAAATTTCATCACTATCGTGTCATACATGAAAATTATCGTGTCACACATGAAAACTATCGTGTACATATTACAAACCAATTTTAAATGCACGATTACTCACCGGAGGCTGTGGTGCTCCTAAATCGGTCTTGGGAAGTTCGTCGACCGGAGGCGTAAGGTCGACGGCGTGCTTGCGTGCGCGGCGGCGACGGCTCCGGCGTAGAAGCTTCTTCCGCCGTGGAGGAGCTCTCTCCTTCGGCCGCCGCTTGCTCGGCCGCATCCGGGGAGTACCGTGGATCTGTATCCGTATCACTCATGTTGTTGTTTTGCGTGAGTCGTGAGAGTGTGTCGTGAGTCGTGGGTCGTGGGTTTTCCGGGGAGTGAGTCGTGGGTTTTCCGTGGGTTGTGGGTTTCTGCTTACAAGGTGAGAGAGTGAGAGAGTCGAGTGAGTCGTGAGAGAGAGAGTGAGTCGTGAGAGAGAGAGAGAGAGTGAGAGGCGAGAGAGAGAGAGAGAGAAGGTGAGTTCGGTGAGGAGTGAGTGCAGTGAGAGAGAGAGAGAGTGCAGTGAGTGCGAGAGAGAGAGAGAGAGAGAGAGTATATCCGTTTTTTTAAAATTTTCCGAGGATATTTTGGTCTTTTAAGCCAAAATGGCTATAAACTCATGTTTTTATGAACTAGGCTATAAAACTCTTATTCCTATTTTTTTTGGCTACTTACATATGAGCTATCATCATATCAAGTCAAATGCCTCTGAAGGATTTTCATCGTTCTTGAGATTTACCAAAAGAGGCTGAGTACAGTATGATGCTCCAAAACTAATATCGGCATCCTCCACATACCTAATCACGATGCGTAAATATTTAAATACTACCGAGGTCATCAAAATAAGGGTTCGTATCGAGCGACTCATCGTTCTCGTATGCATCACCAAATATGCAATCGTATATAAACAAAACACTTTCTAGTCTTAAATAACTAGATCCATAATCGACTGGTATAAATAGAGCTCATCGTGTTGAGTCGAGCAGAGTATGGGTACTATCAATTTCTCCATCTCATTGACAGCAGACGGTCCTCCTCGGGATCTTCTCTGGTCCTACTCCTCTTTAGCCTCGTCATGGAATGTGGGGCTCACGGTTTCTCGAATTCAATAATTCTAGCTTCTTCCATAGCAATTAGGTCTCGGTGGACCTCGGCCATGATCTCCTATGGGCATCATTGTAATTTGAGAAGCGGCAAGATGGCACAAGCTTCTCTCACAACGTACGGTTAGGCACGTGATTCGTAAATCTCTATAGTATCGTGGTACATGGGTCCGCATTTTGGCGACGGTTAAAGCGGGAAACGCCGGTAGGTAGAGGTGAGTCTTGGCATGGAATGATCGGCGGCGATGGTCAGGCAAGCAATGGCGGGATGGAAACCTACGGTGGTAGGATCGGAAAAGGAGTTGTCGAGGGCGAGAAGATCCGCCTCGAATATTTTCCTGTCACAGCTAGGTAAGAATGCAGATCCATCAGATGTTAAACAAGGCATCTTCGGATGGTGCCACTCAGGATTCTCATCACGCTAGGTATATTCCCGCTCAGGGAGATACGGTCCACAAGATGCAACTCCTTATACCATGAATACGTAATCGGTGGTTGACGGAGCAGGGTAAGTCTACCTCAAGATCGAAGCTCTCTCGGCATCGATAGATGAAATCGCCGATATCTCACGGGCATATCCACGCGATCGGATGGCGGTCTCACAACCAAAAAATGCGTCGTCGTAGTATGATGTACCACGTCCATGTACAATAACCTAGTGACGCACGAAGTGAGCTAAGAACTCACCGGCGTCGTCTCCTCGATACATCTGTAGGAATATACAACCTCCTCGGGGGTGGCTCTACAGGATAAAGGACTTCTAGTCGAAAAATCGTTCAAACCACAATCTTATATCCTATATTCCTAAGTTCTTATGAAAATATTTTTCATAATTTGGTCTTCGAAAAGAGACTGTATAATCTCTTAGGATAGAACAAACATTGATACCTAGCCTTGGGTAGAGGCTAAGTGGTTACCATTTCTCATTGGGTTATGAATTATTTATTTCCATTCGAATCATAACATTCGATCATATGCGTTCCCGAAATATTCAAAATTCTATCTTTCTTTTTATACATACTCTCTTAACATTATGCTTTGATTCGTCGTTATCGCCACGATAGAGATAGCACGTATAGTGTTCAAAATTTCTTCAGCGTAGAGGTTGGGACTCGTAATGAGATGCAAACCTCCGGTTAACAATCGCTTCATCATCGTAGAGTTGTTGCATTCTCATCCTCAAATCCGTTCGGATTGAGATTCTTATAATTTCTATGTTCTCGTTCTTCCTTAGTATTCCGTTCAATCGGGATACCTTATGTTCACATACTAAGTTCGCGCAAAGGGATCATGCGTCTTAAGAGTCTATGTTCTCATGGAAACATACTCATTTATATTATGCCTCTAGCATGCTTTGCATATAGGAGTAAACACAACTAATAACATATATGCAATCAAGATATTCTCATATCATTACTTTATCAATCTCCCGAGTTTTCAACTTTTTCTTCAACTTAACAATCGCTTATTTTGAAGATAATTTTCAATGTCAATCATTCATTTTTTCCAAAATCATTGGAAACAACAACTCCATTTAAATTTGAGACTTTTCTCCTTTCAAACATATTTCAACTTCCAACACAATGCGACTTTTAAGTCCATTTCACATTTCATAAACTTCCTTCATTTCAAAACAACTTTCGGTTGAAATAGTTACCTTCTTCCTCGTTGAGCGGGGCGATGATGGGCCTTGATGCGGTGGTAGTCAAACACAAATAGTTTGAGACTCAATTTTTCAATTTAAGATCGAGGAAGGCGTTCAAATACCAAGAGTTTCAATACTCAACTTTCAACTTAGGATTCAAGGAAAGAGTTTCTAGAGTTCAGAGCGAACAAAAGCTCTGATACCACTTTGTGACGACCCGACTTCCAAAGAAAGTACGGACCACATGGATCGTCACTGGTATGATAAATGCAGCGGATATATATAATTTAAACCAATACGATTAACCAACCAATTGTGAATAAATGCGTGGACTAAAAGGGATACGCTGTATCGGTACAAACTCAAGTCACATAAAGACTTGCCAAAAAGGTTCTATGTTCAAGTCTAACCCAATCAGGGCGCACTTCAAGGAACGAGGTACGACCTCCAGTTCAATACGATATGATAGCAGTCATAATCAACAGATACCAACAAAACATCAGAGTTTGGCAGCAAATAAACGTGTGAACATACATATGATGATGCATGCTCAAGGTTCTAGAAATCCTTTCAATTAAAGCAACAAAACCACTACCACTTTGCACCACCTCGCACCCATCATCAATCATTGCTCAACCCGCACATCAAAACGAATATGCGGGCTAAGTACAAAAGTACTCGATGGACTCGTTGAAAATATTTTCTTTATAAAAGTTATTGAGCTGCCCACAATAGCACATGAGGATTTTAGTTGAAAAGACTCATGCCTATCAAATATTTTATCATTTTCCAAAAGTGTCCGGCCGGACTATTTCATCCACGTTGTTCCATATCTGGTAATTCATTCATCAATCATACGTTCATTCATTCGCGCACTATGGAGGTGGCCACCTACACATAGTCGCCGTGACCGGTCGAGGTAGCTAACCTAACACACACACACGCGTGTACACAATCCGAGTTAGTCCTCAACTAAGTCGGATCCGATCGTTACCCTTTTTTAACGTTGGTGGACCAACTCATTCACATATACCAATCAATTCTCGTCCCACATTTGGACAAATCAACCTCAGATATGGACACAACAAAACATAAATATTTGGCAGTCAATAACAGTTCATGCGATAATATTTCATAAAGCTTTTGTAAATCATGCTTTGAGTTATGCATAATCATTTGTTTCAAGAAAAGCCCACCTCAAGAATTGACCTTCTTGGAATACCTGCTAGCGATCCTCTGTTGTTTTCGTTTACGTCCACGCTGGACCTTGTCAACGCAAGAAATATGATTTAGTATGTCATTCACTTCTTTCGAGAAGTATCATTAAGATTCGACAGCTCGATATCTTTTAAGTCTTTGGGTTTTAGAATTTTCGTCATCGATATGACTTAATTAATATTTATATGTCGTCTATTAGGTTCGTCTCGTCATAACGATAGATGACACTTCGACGTTGCATTCTTCCTTCCATCGATGTTTCTCCACGTCGTTTCGTATAATTTATGAAACTTAAGTTCTTAACTAATATTAAATGCTTTGTTAACGCGTATCAACGTTTTCGAGTCCAATCCCTTATTCGTTACTAACATTTCCTCGACGTTCTTCTCGTCTCACATGTCCCACATATTCTATCAGAGAATCTCATATCTATGGTACACAATCAATAAAGGTTTCTTATAAATCAATCGCCTCCTAACAAGCGTTCCATAAATTAAAGTTGATTAAATAATATTTCATCAAGTATCTACTTGACATAATCAACTGATTACTTAATTAAATCTCGAATTTAATTAAATAAATACATAATTAAATATTAATTAAATGGATCAATCTAATAGTCCAATAATATTTGATTAATCAATCAAATTAATTTAATTCATCTTAGATATCCACTAATTAGGATTTATTTCTCATCACACCTTTGTAACAAAATACATAAGGTCTATCTCATTATATAAGTAAATCACTTAAAAAGAATAATTCTCAAATTATCCTTTAACATAATTAATTAATTATGTTATTCAATTTCTAAAAATTAGCCTTTATCCAAGCTAATGAATTTAATTAACTCACTTTAAATAATTCATAAGTAGATTATTATTTAATTAATTAAGAATTAATCTCAATATTTAATTACTAAAATTAAATCTCATATTTAATTAATATAGAATTTATTAAACCCTTAATTCAATTTTAATGGATCATAGATAGATAATTCAAGTCCATTATCAAATTAAATTCTTAGCCCAATATTGAAAATAAGTCTAAGCTCATCTTCAATTTAATTCAAGAGTCCTTCTTCCATTTAATTTAAAAGCCCATAGCAATTTATTCTAAAGGCTCATCTTTCATTTAATTTCAGAGCCCATATTAATATTATTTTGGGCCCAAACTCAGCCCATTATCTCAAGCCCAAACATGTAAATTTTTCACCAAATAATTAAACTAACCAAGCCCAACACTTATATTCTCGCCCAATGTCATAAACCCAACACAAATAAAATAAAACCTAACTAATCGTGAACCAAAGTTGGCCCAAACCATTACAAGAACAAAACAAACCTAGCACCCCACACTCTCACGCCTCTCTCTTTGGCTCTCACCGCGCGCACACACACACACGGATCGCCGCCGCCTCCACTTTCGGCCAGCACGTCGCCGGTCGCGAGTTGCGCGGTCGCCGCGACCTCGACCTCCACTCTCTTCTCGCTAACGGATACCTACGACGCACGCACGCACGCACGCTGTGTTGCTGACGTTTTCTTCTCCGGCCGGTCACGTTGCCGGTCGGCGTGCTTCACTATCGCCGCCGCCGTGACTTGATCTATCCTCTCTCTTGGTTCCCTTGTGAACCGATGCGCGCGCGCACATACACACACGCACGATCGTCGGTGTCCGCGCGGATCTGGCGCGCCGCCACGGCCTTCCTTCTCCGACGGCATCACCGCGTGAAGTCCACCTCATCTGCTTGATGTCGCGTCACGAACGGCCGCCACCGCGTCGTCGGCAACTGAAGCCGTGTGCAGTGCGGTGAGCCGCCGCCTCTCGCCCTCGCTGTCGCATTTGGGCCGTGTAGCCCCCGCCACGACTACCACCATCTCTTATGCCTCTCTGCGGTTTGTCTATAACCGAGCCCTAGTGGCTTGGTCCGAGTCCAACAACATATGTATAATCGAATTTGTTTACAAGTTTTTAGCTTCTAAATTCTATGTTCGAACGATTACGTAGCATGCTTGTAACTTCATTTATAAACTTTGATTCGAAAGCGGTGTGAATATATTGATTTGGGATGTTTGATCTTAAGCTAAAATGTTGCGTTGTAAATCAAGAGAATATGATACATATTCGTATTATTGCTACGCAATATCTCATTCTTCAATTAATTTGTTTGAGTTCTTTGAGCAAGGAGCTTGTATGTGTGATGTTTTATCCATGTGCTCTTGAAGAATTCTAAAGGCATATGAATCTAAAATGCAATTTAATAAGTGAGTTTAAGAAAACCTTCTTGGCCGAAGAGGTTGTGCAATATAGTTGTTCTCCTTGGATAGTTGGTGTGAGGAACGAGTCTCTTGGCAGAGAGGGTTCTCCTTCTTATATTTGTTTGGGAATGTAATTGATAGTGGTGAAGGATGAAATGGACGTAGGTTATTGGAGTGAAGGTGTAATGTAAAATCTTGTAATGATGTTGTTTGAACAAAAAGGTGGGTATATAAGGACAAAGTAGAGGATTTTTTGGGATATGGAATGATGTAGTTTGACTAGACAATTTATCCAGTATAAAATATCTAGCTCGGTTTATAACTGTAATCGTTCTCCGACATTCGTTTAAATTTTCTCGTTCGAAATGAAATCGAAACGTCGATGATTATAAAATTTAATAATCGCTCTAAACTTAAATCTCGATTTAGCTAAAGAAATTAATAATCGAAGTTTTAAATTTCTCGGGCTATTACACATATGGACTTTTTATATTTATCCCAAAATGCATGAACTTTATTCTTTTTTTTTGAAGATACATATTTATTCTATTTTCCTAAGAAGGAGATACATGTCATGCTACTTGACTATAATAGTATTTTATTGCACAATAAAATAAAATTTATTTTTCAAATGAAATAATTATCTCAATATATAAACTTTGGCCATTTTTTATTTTGTACATAAATGTTAAAACTTGTTTCAAAATGCATGAACTTGAGTATATGAACTTCACTCCATTTCTGGGGGATTTTCTTACGATCACAAATCGAAACTGACATGACAGGCATATGGAATATCAAAACTGTTGTTTGAATTTGGAGTCTGAAATACATGTGTATTTTGGGACAAAATCCATATCAGTTTTGAATTGGACTTTGGGAGAAAATCTAAAAATGTAAAGAATTCTTGTATTTTGAAACAATGAACCACGAAACATGCATTTAGCCGAAACAAACTAGATCCTCAATCAGTGGCGACAAATGTAATGCATATAATATATAAATCAATTAAAATATGACCGTTAGAGAATCCGGATTAACTGGTAACGGCGTGGCTTTGGTGATTGGCGAAGTATTTTAAAGCGACGCCACAAGATAGGCTGTAGGGATGACACGTGGCGAGAAAAGGAGTCCCCCAGAGAGATGATCCATGCACTGTTATACTAGATTATTGGAAATTCAATATGGGTTTATGGGTAAACTAGTATATTTATTTATAATATTATCATTTTAAAAGGAAATTACAATGAATAAAAAAGGGCCACGTATAGAACCATCCATATCTTATATCTTTTTCTTTTGGAACGAAAATTAAGCAAAACACCTTGGTAACCTAAAAAAACTTGTGCTTTCCTAGGAAAAAAACTACTATAAATTAATAAATTTTTAAAAAGTATGCATGTGCAGTTATGCATGCACGTTTAGATTTTGTTAATTGAATCTATTAATAATTGCTCAGTGTTGACTATCTGACCGGATTCTGGTTTATACATCTCGAGGTTAGCATTTAGAAGTCAGATCATAATATCATAATGTATGAATTATATTATAAATATTACTTTATTTAACAACCCTCTTATGATTGGGGCATTTTAAGAAAATTATTATTATTATTATTATTACGTATTTTTAAAATTGAACGACAGTGAGTGGAGTCGTGGTGGTATTCTGCGCCAGACTTGGAGGGTGTTTGGCTTATAAGCTCACAAAAACAGCTTGGGATGGTCTTCTGTGCGCGCTGCGCGCACAGTGAGACCACCCTTAATTAATTAACTTTAATTAATTAATTAATTAGTTAATTTTAATATTAATTAATTAATTCTAATTAATTAATTTTAATTTAACTGGTTTAATAAAATTTAATTGTAAATTAATAAATAATAATTTTGAATTAATATATCTTAATTTTGAATTAGTAAACTTTAATTGTGAAATAATAAACCCTAATTTTGAATTAATAAACCCTATTTGGAATTAATAAACCCTAACTTTGAATTAATAAACCCTAATTGGAAATAATAAACCCTAATTTTGAATAATAAACCCTAACTTTGAATTAATAAACCCTAACTTTGAATTAATAAACCCTAATTGAAAATAATAAACCCTAATTGAAAATAATAAACCCTAATTATGAATTAATAAACCCTAACTTTGAATTAATAAACCCTACTTGTGAATTAAAAAACATTAATTATGAATTAATAAACCTCAATTATGAATTAATAAACCATGATTATGAATTAATAAAATCTAATTTTGAATTAAAATTATAATTAAAATTAATAAATTTAATTATACATTAACAAAATCTAATTATCCTTACTCACCATAATTAATATATAATTATTTTAACAAAAACAATTGAAAATTCACGGTGAGCGGGCTCACCTAAGTTTTTATCAAACAATTTATAAGTTGTTTTCGAAACAAAAATTTTAAAATTTTTGAAAACTTATGTTCTCAGCCAAACACCCTCTTGATTCAGCCGGAGGTTTTATTATCGTCAGCATTCTTTCCTTTTGTTAATTTTCTTTTTCCTCTTCGGAATTCGAATTTTCAGTAATCGATTAGCATGTATTTGCCTGCGGTTGCAAGGATATTCCCGTGACGCCGAAAGTTATAGCGGCATTTTCCTGTCCTTATATATATATAAAAAGAACAGATGAGGGGCTGATGCGTCCACTAAAAAAAGCTGACAAGCATGGAACTCACCAGTTTTACTGATAATATAAATAATCTCAGTCGAAGTCGGATATAAGTAGTCCAAAATCTATCAACTCTTAACTAAGTGAATTAATTCCGTGAAGACAAAAAATTGACTATAACTATTACTAAATACGTTCATTAACTTTTTATTATGACGAGCGAACATCACATTTACATCTTGTATTTGATGATATGTTTTTAGTGACTTATATTCTGAGTATAATATGTGATATGCTCGACTTACAAAATATTTGTAGGATTTGAGCTTGAAATATAAGTTCACATATTTTGTCTATTTTAGATTGATAGGAAATGTATGTGAAGAGAGCCGTTGAAATATAATTTTTCTTTATTTTAATAACTAAAATCAATGTGCATAATCGATCTTTGGAAGATATATAATTGTCATAAAATAATAATTATTGTAATACATTTAATATTCATTATTTTGCGGAAAAGCCAATGATCATAAATCATTTAATTAAGATATATATATATATATATATATATATATATATTAAATTAGTTTATAATTCTTATAATAGGTATGTCTTATGCCATCCCTGTATGTGAATATTGTCTAATGTTTTACTTATTCACTAGTCATTTGAGATGCCAATGCCATCTTAATTTATAGTTCTTGTGAGATTGTGATAATATCTAAATTTAGTATCTATAAATAGTTTATTAATAGAGAAGATTTTATTGCTGAGATTTGAAAATCAACAATTGGTAGGGCAAAATATCTAATATTTTGTTTGCTACTAGAACCAAAGTCCTTAAAATCTAGGTGAAACACATAATACAAAAGATAATCCTACAATATATTAATTTAGTATTGAACTAAACTTTCAAAATTTCACCATCCTACTATAATTTATTCTATGTGTTACACATGATTTAATACAGTTAAGCAAATATAATATAATATAATATTAATATTTTATATAATAAAAGACATACTAACGAAACATATGAAACCTTATTGATGCAATTTTAAACAAATGAGCCACAAGTTTTAAACGTTTAATCTGTTAAGCAAAGCCCCTAATAAATAAAGAAATCTAAGAAAAGAAAAGAGACAAAACTAAAAGAGGAATTATATAAAGATACATATATTTTCAAAAGTGTATATCCTTTATATCTATTTTAAAAATTTGCTACACTTCATACCCATTTTAATATTTTAATGTATTTTAAGTAAAAAATTGAAGAATCTCTCTAGTCGACCAATACAGTGTAATGATCGGTCAGAGACAATATAATGATCGACTGGAGACTTCAAAAATATTAAAATTATTGAAAAAACTTGAGATTCCAATGAAAATCTTGTTTCCGATCGTGAAAACTTTGTTTCCGATCGTGAAAACCTTGTCTCCGATCGTGAAATTATTGTCTCAAATCGACCGGAGACAATTATTTTTGCGACCTAAGACAACAATTTCACAACCGGAAACAAGGTTTTTACAACCACCGAAAACAAGGTTTTCCGAATCTCAAGTTTTTTTTTTATAATTTTAATATTTTGAAGTCTCCGATCAACCATTACAATATCTTCGGTCTACCGAGACTTCATATTCCACTTCAAACTTCAAAATGCACTGATTTTAATACTCCATCCGTCCACCAAAATCGATCATTTGGTGGCACTGGTTTTAAGAAACTGTAATGATTGTAAAGTAAATGCGTATAAAAATGTGTGTCATTGAGATAATAAATGAATATATTAATGGATTGTGAGTGTAAAAAGGTGGGCCATGAGTGTTTTTTTGTAAATAAGTGGATAAATTTAGGGTAAAAGTTGGTGTTTCTAAAAAAAGAAAGTGAACGTTTTTAGTGGACGTACCAAAATGGAATTAAATGCACGAATTTGGTGGACGGATGGAGTATTAAAAAAACACAAATATCTAAAACCACATTATATTTCACTCAAAAATACATTAAATTAATAAAATGGACATAAAGTATATTAAATTTTAGAATTAATTATAAACTATACGCACTTTCGATAAAAATGAGTATTTAAGCTTTTCCCCAAAAACAATGTGTTGTTTAAAATTGAAAGCTTAAAACCAAGAGCACATCGGCGTACCGTTACACTGGTTGAGTGGTTGTCAGTTGGCACTCTCTCTCTCTATCTAAAAACGAAACACACACTGATATGCACTTTCTCTCTCACGCACAGACAATCACAAGAATCCAACGACAGAATATTTGAATACAGAAGAAAACGCAGAGAAGATTCAATCTCCATTTTTTGTCCTCTTTTTTCTGTTTGAACTCTGTAAAAACGAGAATATGAATAAATCTTAGGATCAATCAATTGATTGCAGCACCTCCGTCCACGGCGTTAACGCGAAATCACCGGCCGTCGATTCGACGCCGGGAGATGGCCATTGCGACGCCTTCCCGTCCAGATATATTCCCTCGTCCTCGATTCCTGATTTACTTCCACAATCGCATTGCATGCGGACCTACCTGAGAAGAATTCCCCCGATTCGATTGAAGATTCTTCAACTTTTGTGTCGAAAATGGTGATGAAGGGCGGTTGGTGGCTGGAGAAATTGAGGAGGGGCTTCCGGACGGCGTATTTCGTGGTGGTGATGGTGGCGTCTCTTCTGGCGGTGTCGCTGCCGCTGGTGGTGTCCGTTTGCGACGCTGTTCTGCCTTGTTTGCTGATTCCGAGCTTCACGTGCGTCGGATGTGTTAATGTTAAGGAGCATTTGCGGAGATATGCATTCAGGAGCTCGCTCATGGATCTTCCTGTTGTTTCCATCGTCAGATCTCTCATCATCCTGTGTAAGTTTGCTCTTTCTTGTTTCTAATCATTGCATTAGCTAGTTATTGGATGAGTGAAACATGAACAGCTGAATATTTGTGAAATTGCATTGCAAACGAACCTCGATTTCTCTTATTCGCCATCGAATAATTAGCAAATGCTGAGACTGTTGCTAATAATTTCATTGTTAGATCTGATTTGCTTTCTATTGTTGCTCGGTAATTATTGTATGTCGTTTTGCACTGTTCAATAACAAGAAGTGTGGAATATCACATTTTAGTAGATTTTTCTTGTGAACAGTTTCAGTTCTTATATTTGCTTTCTTTGCAAATCGTTTTTTAGCTCAGAGGTTTCAGTTAATGAAAGCCAGAGTTTTTTTTTTTCACTTGTTTGTTATTTGGATGGACCTTACCCGGAATCAATTAAAATTGATAGCTTGTTAAACTATAGCCAAATCATATTTACAAATATTTGAAATTGAATCTATAACAAAGTTTCGGTATATGTTGAAATCAACTATACATTTACTGTTTTGAAGACCACCTCTGACTTCTTTACATTAATATGGTTGTTCTGGATTTGTTGTGTGACGACAGGTGCATATATCATTTGCGATTTACAAGCATTGTCGCATGGGTCCTATCTAGGCACTGTAACATGCTGTTCGTTCATTTCGGTACTGCTTCTTTCCTTCAAGGCTTGTGTTTTCACTATCAATTCTCAATTTGAGCAAGAATCTTCAGCTTCTCTTTCAAGAAAGAGGCCTCATCTGAAGAAGTCCTGGGGAATGCCGGTCTTGTTTCTCTCTTCTGTAGTATTTGCTCTGGGACACATTGTTGTTGCCTATCATACGAGCTGCAAAGCTAGGAGGAAACTTATGTTTCACCGTGGTGATCTAGAAGCAGTAAGTACATCAAATAACTTCTCTTTACTTTGTAACCTTCTTATTGTGTTCCTCTACAATAGAAGGTAAATTCTAGGTGAACTAATCTCAGGTTGATCTGTGTTACAGTCAGGAAGTAAGTTCAATTTATTCTCTTGAAAGATTTAGCAGGAAATAAGCTAGCATATTGGTCAATACACTAATATTCGTACATTATGGTTTTTATGCATGTTAGATTTCCTTTACTTCAGCTAATCCATCACCTGATCATCAGGTCCTTTCTTGCAAAATGGTTTTCCCTACATATCAGAAAGTTCCACGCTCTCCCACACCATCCGCTGGGAAATCTTTCAGAAGTGATGTTGAGATGAGGAGAAAAGCACCAGGATCGGTTCGTGATAAGGGGCAACTTCCAGTTAGTTTACTTGCTGATGTAGACAGTTTATTCATTTCTTGTCGAGGGCTGATTGTTCATTACAAGCTAAGCATGCCAGGATCACCTTCCCATTCCTTGTCCTCAGCAGCAACCTCTTTTCATTATCCATTGCTTAGTACACCACTAAAAAACCATCTTAATATTCAAAGAAGTGTCAGTAACACATTTCATAGCGGCACATCCGGTCTGTATACACCACTCCTGGCCAGCTCTCCAACTTCCTCAACGTCTGCAGATGTGCCTATTTTGTGCTTAAATGAAAATTCCGTGGAGAATCTGAGCAAACTGGGATCTCCACCAATGGAACAAGACATGGCGACAAACGAACAAATTGGGATTGTTTTGATCCATGGCTTTGGGGGAGGAGTTTTCTCATGGAGAAAGGTAATAGGCCCTCTGGCCAGGCAAATTGGTTGTACAGTAGCTGCTTTTGACAGACCTGGATGGGGCTTGACATCAAGGCCACAGCGAAAGGACTGGGAAGAAAATCCATCAACTAATCCTTTCAAGATTGACAATCAGGTAGGTGATTGCTGTTATGCTTATGTATTGTTTCTTATTTCACTTTAATGTATATATCAGATGCTGAAACACACAAACACAACACACACACACACACACACATATATATAAATAGGTCAACATTGTATACAATTAGTCCTAATAACTAACTTAAATTATAAAAGCAAGATTAACTAATGTATTAAAAAATAAAGAAGGTTTAACATCACGATACAGGACCGATAAATATCATCATCTTTCTCCCTCTCTTTTAGTTAAAGAAGCAAGTGATATTGATTGGAAATGAATTCATATAAAGCAAGTCTCGTTTAAATTAATATCTAAGGATTGACCATTAATGATACTTCTTTGTAAATTTTTGTTTGATTATATCTTTCTTGCGTATTGTGTATAATTTGCTTGGTTGCAGCATGAATTATGAGCAAAGTCTGGAACTCATATTCAGCAAATGCATAGAGTATAATAGCATTGTCTGCGATTATGCTTTTAAATGTTGGAGTCTGATTTCGCCTTTTTATCGTTCTATCTTGTGGCACTACAGACATGGCTATTATTTTAACATTGCTATACACACATCATCTGTATATGCATGAATATCCAAGACATGCATTGTGAAACTTTTATGTATCTTAATTTACTCTATATATAAAAGATGTATCTTTAGGCTTTCAAACAGTATCTTGCTGGTTCAGTGTTTATTGCTGTTATTTTGAGCATCATTTTAGCGTTAGTTTTCTTTTTCAGGCTGACCTGCTTATTTCTTTTTGCTTGGAAATGGGGTTATCCTCAGTCGTACTTGTCGGACACGATGATGGAGGACTTCTTGCACTGAAGGCTGCACAAAAAGTTCAGTTATCAGAAAATTCTATGAACGTGAGTTGGCTGCTTATAAACCTTATCAAATGTGTTGAATCAAATTTCAAATATTTACTCCTACATTGTGTACAAAACAATGTAGAAGTCTTTTAAAGAAAAGAGGGTATATAGCATCAAAGAAGGCTTTCTTAGGAGATGATGAAGTACTAGCGTGCATGCAATTGTGAGAAGTTTGATTTTGGTCCACAAAACTATGAAAGTTGATTGCTAACATGAAATTTTATTTCTGTGTGTCATGCTTCACAGCTTGAAATAAAGGGGTCATACTACTAAATGTAAGCCTGTCGAGAGAATTGGTTCCAGCCTTTGCCAGAATACTTCTACGCACTTCACTTGGAAAAAAGCACATGGTGCGGCCTCTTCTTCGGACAGAAATTACTCAAGTGGTGAATCGACGTGCTTGGTACGATGAAACTAAGTTAACAACTGAAGTTTTAAGCCTTTACAAGGTAAGCTTCCTCCGTATTAACTTTTCAAGAAATATGTTTCGTAACTTGACATGGAACACATCCCACAATAAACATGTATACACAAGTATATCGCATCACTTTGTGTGACATTTATTCATGGCTTTCCCAATCAGTTCTTCGTTTCATTGTCTATGCTAGCCTAGTGTTCTGCACTACCATAGTTCAGCAATTATTGTTTTGATGGTCTTAACTATATCAGGCCCCATTGCACGTAGAAGGTTGGGACAAGGCACTTCATGAAATCGGGAAACTATCAAATGAAACAGTTTTATCCCCGCAAGACACGGCATTGTTGCTAAAAGCTGTTGAAAATATGCCAGTTCTAGTTATAGCTGGTGCTGAAGACGCACTTGTCCCACTAAAATCTGCTCAAACTATGGCTTCCAAGCTTGTAAATTCTGTAAGTTGTTTTCTTCTCCGACTTTCTCTCTCATTTTTACGATTACACGTTCTAATAAAATAATTTCCACAGATACCTTATTATATTTAATCTTTGACAGAGGCTGGTTTCAATATCTGGTTGTGGCCACCTTCCACACGAGGAATGCCCTAAGGCGCTGCTTGCGGCAATCTCACCCTTCATTTCTAGGCTTTTAGTCAGAGTAGAGTCGCGTAGCAAATAGGTCGCTTTGTTTAGTTAGTTTTTGTTTCATCTTATATTATTTCCTTGTAAATTATTCTCTCAAAGAAGAGAGACCAACTTCATCTCTCCTTTTGAGTGACTTTTTGACGCCATTGCTTCAATGAGTACTTCAAATATTCCCTCCTTTTCTTCTTTAATATTTACCCAAGCTCGCTCAGTCGTTAAAGAAACTCCAGAAGAAAAAAACGCAGAACCTAGAAAGACTTGCTCAGATTTTAAAAACCGAGATTAAATATAGCGATTCAACGAGAGAAAGATGGGGATTCAATTGCATTTCAAAGATGCAACAAGGATTAAACTTAATGTTTATTGCAAAGATCAAGCATACGCCACCCTTACAAACCTCTACTGCTGGTCAGGCAAAAAACTACACAACACACACACCAAAGGAAAACATATAATTCTTAATCTATTCAGCCTCTGATTCCTTCTGGTTAGTAAGCTTATCGCTCACATCATTAGTGTCGTGTTCAGCAATTTGAACATTTTCAATCTGGTGAGTAACTTGATCCACGTCTTTGAAACTCGGCCTGTGTGTGTTGGCACCGGATGTTTCCTCCTCGGAGTTGCTCAGAGGAGCAGTCTGCCATATCCTAATAGTCCCATCTTCAGATCCAGAGGCATAAGATTCACCACCCGGTGAGAAACGCACACAGTGGACTGGACCATGGTGTCCTTTGTTGCAACCTAGACATGATAAAACGAGTCATGTACTCACCAAATTCTAAAGATACTATACCATATGAAATAGCAGGAAATACTAAAACTAAGAACAGAAACTATTGCCCTGAAAATAATCTAATGAATTAAAACAACAATAAACCAATCAATATGAAAACTAGCAATCTAGACAGCGACACTGGCAACAACCATCAAGAAAAGGATTTGCAGTTGCAGTAAGGAAAGAGGATTGCATCTGTGTAACATATGTGCCAAACTACGATTTCTAAGTGTCTAAAAGGGGTTGTAACATTACAGAATATCAAACATATGCATTGGATGCTAAAGAAAGCATTATCTTATGGCACATTACGCATGTATCTTGCTATCCCCAACCACCAAGAACTGGGGTGGTTGGGTGGGCAAGGAAGAACAAAGAGAGGGGGAGGAGGGGAGTCGTAATTCCTGAGATAAGAAAAGAAGCAAAAAAATACTGAAAAAAATATCTGCCGAAAAATACAAAAAATTAAACGGAACTTACCAATTTCAACTCCTGTATGGAAATCAAACACGTGAACCCACATGTCTTCTCCACCAGCAATGAACTTGTTACCATACTTTGGTTCCATCGAAGCTGATTCTATGATGCAGGGCATTTCATAACTCTTTACCAATCCGAAGCTGTTAAAGAAGCGTCCACATATTATCATACATGCTAAATCAATCAGGATAAATTCATTTGAACATCTTACCATGACAACTAGGCAAAAGCTGTTAAAAAGCTATGATTAGAAAATGAAACATACTGATTCGCATCCCAAAACTTTACACTTGTTCCATCAGCAGTTGTTATATAGCGGCCATCTTGACTCACTTCAGCACTTGTTACAGAAGCCTTGGTGTCAAGAGTCCGAACAATAGTGCCAGTTCTTACATCCCATAACCTATGAGCAATCACATTCACATATTAGATACTATAAATATGTAAGAAATCAACTTAAGGAAAATGAAAGATTAAGTATTGCAGGTAACCCACAACAGACATGGATCAACAGCAACATTTATTAATAAGAAAGACCAGAACTTGTCAAAGACAAGATGGACAACATGACATAAACTATGTTACTTGGACACAGCATTTTTGCAAAAGGATCCGTGTGACGTGTCTACACGAGTCGACATGGATAACTGTACGGGATACACCTCGGATCCTCCTGCTTGCACTCGGATACTCCATGTAGAGAGAGAGAGCGTTCAACAATTTTTTTTAGAGAGTGATTGTTTAGCATATTTAAGAATTAAGATAACGGTTTAGAGGTAGATACGTATCTGACTTAGAGACTCTTGATATTATAGGTATGAGGTATCTACTCATTTCTATTTAATAATTACTTTCTTTTGGAATATGAAACGACACAACTAATAATTAATGAAAAGCATCAGACTTTTCATTTTCATCTCAAATTTCTTCTACTCCCAACAGCAAATTTCTTCTACTCCCAATGGAAGATTTTTGTTCTAATTTCTTCTATAATGTGCATGATTGCATCTCTACATCAAGCATTCTACATCAGATTTTCTTCTATACTTTCTTCTACAATTTTCTATAATCTGTGTATGCCCATACTGGTATCCAAAGACAGTGTCCCCGTTTCTAACTTTTTTTCAAAAAAAGTATCCGACACTCGGTCCTGCACCATGTCGGATACCCGTACTGGTCTCCATGTAACATAGAACATAAATGAAACAAAATAAGCACCTGGAGAATTAAGTTCATAGTGAAACTTATACTAATTAGACATAAACTTGCAATGCTGGGAATTAATTATATCATGCTTTGTGCCCCGATTAGAGAATCATAACTCAATCCTTCAGACATTGCATACAAACTGGACACTGACCTGAGGGTTTGGACAGTACCTGATGGCAGCATATATTACTCAAGTTCAAAATTCTACAAGTATCAGTAACAAAAAGAAAAAAGAATGCCACACATCACATACCTCACACCACCCATATCAGTACAGGAACCTAAGATAGTCTGGTCACTGTGGAGCCAAGAAATAGTCCTCACAGAACCAGGAGACTTTTCGATCTCCCTAGGAAGAGCATCAGGCCTATTTAGATCAAATATGCGGAGAGCTTTCTCCATTCCCCCAGTTAAAAGCAAGTGGGTATCCTGCAAATTGATAAAACAATTCCAGTCAGCACAATCTGCAGAAGATTACATATACATAAATATCTTCTAACATATATTTCAACCTTATGTATGTCATATGGAAAACTGTGATAGGGGTCTGGATCCAGCTATGACACTCGGACCTTTCATTTTAAGAGTTCCCATGTCCTCATGATACTACTTGTTTATCAGGGTACGGGTATGAGATACTCATACTTCACACTAAAAGTGATGCTCCAGAAGAACTTGCGGTGGTGAAAAAATGTAATGTAGCAAACTTGGGCCGGCATGGGGATTTTGCAAACTTTCAAGAACTACTTTGCTCCCTCTTTGTTTTATAATGCTATTTTGCTAACTTTTAGAGGTTACATCATACGATTTTGAGCGTGTGTAATTGCATATAAGACATTGTTTAGATGTTTATGTAGTTATTTACCCCTGTATCCCTACTGTATCCTAATTCTGGATATCTTTTGCCTTATACGCATATACTAAATTTCAAAATTTGAGAATTCAGGACATCTAGAAAAGCTCCTATCCAAGACACCCATGCTGAGTACAAGCAACATAAACCTTCACAATTATTGCTCAGGGAAGTCAACAACAGTATAATCCTTCTATTAATAACCCAGCTCAAAATCTTTCCCAGACAAACCAGAAGAAGGAAAAGAACTGTTTTGCAGCATGCAAAAAGGATAGACAGCAAAGTAAAATGATTGTTACTGAAATCATTATGGATTTGAGTAAGTATATCGAGTGGGTTCCTAAATTCTCTCATCTCTTCAACCTATTGGTCTAAAATCAAAAACATAAACAACCCTCTCCCAATAAAAAAAATCTCGGCTACGAGACACATAAATTTAATACCTCTGAAAAGGCACAAGCACGGACAATGTGCTTGTGCTCAAATGAGTGCAGTTCATCCCCAGTTAATGCATCCCATAATTTCCTGCAACCAATCATAAATTCAGGTACACAAATAATCAAAGTGGTTAACAAAGTTTAGTACGTGGATAGAATTCTCTACTTGCTCTTTATTGAAACTTTGATATCACCTATTAATTAACATCTAGTGTGAATTCCGACTAGATTATCAGAAAAGAAACAACAAAAACTTTTAAGTCGTACGCAGAAAAATCAGCAGATGCAGAAGCAGCACGCAGGGCTTGTTTATCCAGGCAACAACTCCATACTGCACCTTTATGCCCTTGAAAGGTCCCAATCCAATCACCTGTCTCTCCATTTCTCAACATTGGTGTCGAGTCTGAAAAATGATGTAAACATGTGTCAACGTTTCTTGAAAGCTTCATTGAACATATATTAATTCATTAGGAAACTTGGTCTCAAATTAATCTCGACTATACTTTTTTAAGATTCTAAATGCATGAATTCCACATCAAGACGACAAACACAGACTTGGAGCCGAGTAACTGTTCTACGAAATGTTTTCGAGAGTAATTTCCAAACCTTAATTTCTGTAGCACAGTTGTATATAGTATCTAAGATATGCACAAAAGATATTTGATAAAATCAAGTTCTTCTCCACTTAAGATGACATGATGACCAATTAAATTTGAATTCATAAACTAAGAAGATGCTTTCCGTCTACTTAAGAAAAAAAATGTACATGTCGATTTAAGAAACACAGTGTACATAAACATAACAATTGAGGTACAACCAGATACTACAATGTTGCAAGAAATGAAGTTGTGTCTCAACAACATCATTAACATGGAGTTGCTCTATTTTACAGGCCCTTAACAGGTGAAAATAAATGGACAAGGCCATAACAGAGAAAAAGGATGTGAGCAATTTCGATCCACAAATACTTTTTCCACAACAAATAATCACTCACATCAACAAACATATACCTCATGAAGCTTAGTACACTTGAGCAGCGAAAAGTACCATAACAGAAATTGTTTTTACATCATCACATCCTAGCGAATGAAGAAGCACCATAATCAAACGACATATTTCATCGAAAGGTATGCATAGTTACCCTTGCTCGCACTAACAAGGAAGAACCCATCAGGCGTTACCGGACTGTAGAACAAATCAACAACAGGTCGTGAATGCCCATGGCAGACCAATGGAGCGACAACCTTCTTCTTATCCATCCTTCAAATTCCACTATAATTGCCCCAGCAATAACTCTTTTTTTTTTCAAATGTACAAGAAAAATACTAAAAAACAACAGCAAATGATCACTAATTCCCGGATCACAGTTCCAGACACCACATTGAATCGTAAATTGCGACAATTGACAGCAAAAAATACGCCCAATTGCACCTCGGTAAAAAAAAAAGGTGACTTCTTATATAACAACGACAATGTTCTCTTTTTTCAGTATGAGATTGGAAGCGAATTACAGCGTAAAATGGAGCAAAACTCCACAAATCGGAAATATATGTAAGAAAAAACTAGTATCTATCGCTGTATGTATATGAAATGGCGGCAATGAACACAGGTGCGAAACCCTAATCTTTTGAAAATTTGTGATCGGTTAAAATTCTTCGCCGGATCCACACCTCCTAACCCTAGATAGATCAAATTTATTCGTTAATTTGGTCAAAATTATAAATATTACAAGAATAATACTAAGGAAATGGAAACAATTCCATGGGTGCAAAACTGGGGTATAGGGCCAGGCGCAAGAATGTTAGATATGCCCTAGTTTATTTATTATATACACAATTTCCCCAAATTTTCCGTTTTTCGCTCTCCTTTCTTTCTTGTTTTATATGTCTCCTCATTTTTGCAACTAAAAGACCCCAACTTTCAACAAATTCAACAACTGGAACTTGATCAGTAAGGTCAAAAAAATTTCCGAATCCAATTGAAATATAATTCAGATTCAATTTCAATTATAAATTTCAAAATATTTGGTATTACGATTCGGTCACGGTTTTAGATGTATAAATACCAATAACCAAAACCAAATTGCATTATAAGGAAGTATTTACTTTTTATGAGTAGTATTTTGAAGGATTGAGTATTTGATGGATTAAACGTGTGATATAATAATTTTTATCTCTCAATTAGGTGTAGT
The DNA here is from genome assembly GCA_036937905.1 of Salvia rosmarinus. Taxonomy (NCBI): domain Eukaryota; kingdom Viridiplantae; phylum Streptophyta; class Magnoliopsida; order Lamiales; family Lamiaceae; genus Salvia; species Salvia rosmarinus. Next base: position 69,852,559 of record CM072823.1, read on the forward strand.
ATTATTGGGATATTTGAACGATTAGTGGAGGATTAAAATTGAGATACATAATTCTCTCTTTATTTGAAGGATTATTTCAATTGTACCTGTCTTGGTTGGATTAAAATTAATGAAGAATAAATGATTAAAATAATCTAGGGTTTTGAGATATCCTCAAATGTTAATCCTTAAAAATAAACACTTGATTATGTTAAATTAATTTTATCTATCCAATCTAATCATGTAAAGTAGATGTTGGCTTTAATCATTTAGAATGTGTTTAGCTGCACGGTGAACTGAACCTTTGAGATTTGTAAAGCAGGCGCTTGCAAGCTTCCAATGAAGATCACTAGGAGCCAACAAAGTTACAAAAACTTACTTAACAACTTGACCATATATGAAATGTCAGATTTTGTAATGGTAAACTATCCAAGTATTCTAATTATGTTTCGAAATAATGTAAAATTAAAACATATGAATTATTTGATTTGTGCAAATAAGAACTAGCAATGCGTGGTCCCATTTAGTAATGTGTCGGTGTGGATTAGTGTTTGTGTTGAGCAAATAACTAACAAATTATGTTCATGTTTGGTCATATTATAACAATATAATAACGATCCAATACGCACAAATTATTAGTGCTAATATTTGAGATATTTTGTTAAAAATAGTGTAGTAACAAGAAAGAGCTAGCAGACCCACTTGTGGTAATGTTAGAAGATATTTTCTCGAAAAAGAAGGAATTTGATTCAAGTGAAATAGCAACCCAAAAACACTTGAAGAAGAGAAATGGAAACAAACACAAGAACGCTGAATATCGGTTTTATTCCTTTCAGAAAATATCGGTTTTATTCGCTCTCTCTTTGTATGTTTCTATGGGTTCAGATGGGATTTATTGAATAGAAAAGATGATGGATTTATTGAATAGAGGCACACTAGAGAGTACATTTGGATGCATGGATTGGTATGCTTATTCTATATAAATTTCAATTAAGTAATTTCATATTATAATTATAACTATATTATTAATTTAACTTAATGAATTCTTGATTGATTCCTAATTATTTATCTATTTTGAATAGGAGAAAGAAGCACGGTAAAAATTGAACTCTTGATCTTAATTTTTTTCTCAGTTAATACAAAAAATTTAAAGAGCATATCAAGTGGACTCGAGTTTGAGACATTTGACATGAGACATACCTCTAGGCCTTTATTTTTAATACATATAAATGTCACTGTTTGAAGATTCTCCCAGAGAAAATTATTTATTAATACGAGTTTTGGCCTATTGAATACACACTATTTTCCATATAAAAAAGATAGGTTACTTGAGAAAAATAATTGTGTACATTAAAATTATGGAGTGTATTTTTTATTTTATTTTAGGTGTAACGGAAACTGCAGAAAAAATCCCTAAAAACAGATAAATCCCAAGTCTATTGAACTGATGAGCTAATTGTTTGAAATTATCTCTTTGTGAGCTTGGTTGCCGATGTTCAAATTTCGATTGAGATTTTGAAAAGCGGTTAAGAAGGATACAAAAGTTGTTAGTGGAAGAAAAACATGCACTCGTGACGCCATGATAGATGATTTTTATTACGAAGATGATAGTCCATACTAGGGATGTCAATGAGTGGATTTTACTCGCATCAGAATCAATAAATAAGTAATGGTTCTGGTTCTGGATCCGACCCATTAGACACTAGATCCGAACCCATAGGCGGATCTAGGTGGGAGCTGCACCGGGCTCCAGCCCGGTGCAAGTCCCAAACTTTTTCTTCCTTTATGTATTATATTAAGTCCAATTCAAAATTAGCAATTCAAAATAATTAAAAATTAAAATAAAATTGTTATTGTTGGATTTTTTTATATTTTTGACCCATGAGAAAAGCCCATGAGAAAGTTATAAAAATGAAAATGGTCAACCACCATTTTGAAGGAGAAATTGAAGTAGCCAAAATGAAAAATTGTAGCTTTTTTTTTCCTCTCGGATTTTCATGCGCACTTCAAAAATTTCGTTTCCTAGGGATTGAACCGTTAGATCACTGTGATTTTTGGACAGAAGCTTCACAGCATCTGGGCCAACGTTTTGGATGGTGGAGATCGGATTTTGAGTTTCGAAGGTCTGGTTTTGTCGATCTGAATAGAGGAGAATTTTTGGTAATATTTTTCTTGATCTTTGCTCGATTTTGATTCCATACATCTTGATGTGCTTATTTTCGAGTGTATGATATTTTATATGCCTCTAATATAATTTAGAGAAGATTGTGTACTAATTCATTGTTGATTATAGTGGATTTAAACGACTCTAGTAGTCCCGTGATTTTTTTCCTCTCTTTCGTTTTAAGAGGTTTTCCACGTTAAAATTTGTGTCTCCTTATTGTTGTGTGCCTACTATTTTCAATGACATATATTGATACTTTTGGAATACCCTATTTGTTTGAATCCTCAAAGGTTCATATTCATACGAGTCGGGAAAATTAGCCAAACAAAGGTGTCATATTCTTCCTCAGCGCTGCATCTGCTCAAGTGTTTGCTGATATTGCTCTCTGCCCATTCGAAGCTGTCAAAGTTTAAGTTCAATCGCAACCAAATTTTTGCCATTGGTTTGGTTGATATATTCTCTAAAGTTTACGCTAAAGAAGGGTTTATATTGAAATAAATTTTATTAAAAATATAAATATAAACTCAATTATTGATGGATTTTGTATATTGAAATCTTGCAAGACAACTTATGAAAACATAGAAATATTTTAGCATTTATGATATTTAATACTCCAAAGTATTTATTTCCAGCCCACCCTATCATCAACTCCTGGATCCGCCCCTGTCCGGACCGGACCTGGACCATTAACTATGGATCTTAAGCGGTCCGAGTCTGAGCGGGTTTGGAACCAGAACCAGACAAGAACCAGAACTAGAACCGAAACCGTTGCTTTATAATTTAATGCGTTATAAGTGATTTTGAATCGATATGGATAAAACTAGCTCATTAACAAGCCTATTTAAACTTAGGCTTGTCAATAGACGGGTTTTTACTAGGATCAGAACCAATAAATACGTATTGGTTCTGGTTCTGGTTCTGGAACCAGAACCAGATCCGGACCGAACCGAACCATCAAATTATGGATCTAAACGGTCCGGGTCTAAAGCGGATCTGGAACTAGAACCGGAACCAGAACTTCTGCTTTAAAATTTAATGGGTTTTGAATGGTTCCGGATCGATTCGGGTAAAACTCATCCATTAACATCCCTAGTCCATATGACGTTATTGACTTATGGGTTATTCCACACGAAAATCATGTCAACTTTAAAAGGGCCTGGGTTTACAATGAAGTTTCTGCGGTTGAGAAATGGGCTAAGGACTAATGAGGCCTTTTATTTAAGAAAAAAGAAAGAGATCAAGAAATAAACCGACTCAAACTTAGGAGGTACTAAGAATAACAATGAAATTAGAAAATATTTGTACATTGTAATCATTTCCGACACGAAACGAAGTAGAACCACAAAGCCAGACAAAGATATGTCCAACATATAAACCATTATATATTCGGCTTACATAAAGTTTCCTCAATGAATTGGCTAATTTGTGAATTTGTGACGAATCTTAACGACACATATAAGAAAATGCCTTGATTAGTCAATGAGAGTTCACGCCATTTGCTTCCTTTTAATTTTATCTGTCGAAAAGAAGAAGAAGAAGAAAAAAAGAAATTTAATTGTTCTACGGTATCTCGCTGTACTTAATTCTTTGACCAATGCAAAAGATTACACTAAATTATAAAAGGGGTGGTCTCCTGCGCGCGCCGCGCACAGTAAGACCACTTAATTAAAAATTTAATTAATTAATTAATTATAATTATAATTAATTTATTTAATAAATTTTAATTGAAAATTAATAAATCATAATTATGAATTAATAAATAATAATTTTGAATTAATAAACTCTAATTGTGAATTAATAAATCTTGATTTTGAATTAATAAAGTCTAATTGAAATTAATAAACCTTAATCATGAATTAATAAATCCTAATTTTGAATTAATAAACCACAATTGGAATTAATAAATCCTAATTTGAATTAATAAACCCTAATTATGAATTAATAAACCCTGATTTGAATAATAAATCATAATTTTGAATTAATAATGAATTAATAAACCCTAATTTTGAATAATAAATCCTAATCTTGAATTGATAAACCTTAATTATGAACGAATAAAACCTACTTGTGAATTAATAAACCATAATTGTGAATTAGTAAATTTTAATTTTGAATTAAAAATTATAACTAAAAGTTAATAAATTTAAGTATAAATTAACAAAATCTAATTATCTTTACTCACATAATTAATATGTTTTAACAAAAAAACAAGGGTGAGCTCACGGTGAGACGAGCTCACCCAAGTTTTTGTCATTATAAAATTATGATTATTTATATTGACAATGACAAGTGACAACTCTTAATTAGTGGAATAAAACAGTAATTGACAGAACGATCTTGGTTGATTGTTATTAAGGCTTATAATAATGATATTAATACACATGAAAGATTTGTGCTTTACCAGCCGTATCAATATCATGGAGAATAATACCACCATGCAGTTACACCACCCATGTTACAGGACTAAACTATACATAATTATTGCCGACCAAAAACAAACATTATATACATAACTGAAATAACAAATCACTGGCTTCCAGAATTAATAATCTCATAAGAAAAGAGAAAATCTGAGTTCTTCAATCAAAATATCCGGCTGCACATGGGGATCACAGTGCAGCAGATCTTAAATGGGTCCAATTTTCAAAAAATTATTTATTTAGTTTCGATAATCTTGCTGTTTGTTCTGCTGACACATCACACAATATATCATTAATTAAATAAAAATTTGTTTTCAGAGATTTACATGTTGGAATAAATCCCCACATGCTGCTGCTGAGCAATTCGTGGACTAACATCACCTTCCTGGAACTCATCACACATCGTTTAATCACAGCCATCCATGTGCCACACAAGATATATATATATACACATTACGCGTCATTTTTTAAATTTCTTAAGATTTCTTATTCCTCTTTATAATAAAATACCGGATTACGTACAGCTCATAGTCCCAAATTTTGGAGTTTTTTCAAAAATAAACTTTCATTTGTTTTTTCAATAAACCCCCAATTTTATAGAAAATTTTAGTTTTGGCTCGCAACCGAAACTTTAGTGTTGAAAGGTTGAATCAGTTCGTCAGATATTCGTATATAGTATACAATTAATGAATATAGTTACATCGATTTCAAATGGAAGAGTGCAAATACATAAGTAAATTAATTTTCACTTTATTCATTTTACTTTCCACACAAAAAACTGAAGAATTGATTCAATTTTTTAATACCACATTCTCAATTGTTGGCCAAAATTAGAAGTAATTTGAAGACAAGATAGTCTTATGATAGTTGAATGAGATTCTGCCCCTGGGCAGACCAGCAAACAATTTGCTGGAGTGGTCAATGACTTGTGGTGTGGCATGTCTTCTTAAACCTATCCATAATTGCTTTAGAATAGCGTTCCTTCTCACATTGCTCGTTATGTATAAATGGAGTTGATTGTTTTCAACCAAATTTCTTTTATCTCAGAAAAATAAAAAGAAAAAATGAACTTTGCCAGATAAAACCTAGACATAATTGTCAATTATGTAATTATATAATAATAATGCTTGCTTCAAAGGACTGTGGCACTCATTCAACATATTTTTGTTATTATAGTCAATTAGACTAAATTCAAAATATTCCTCCCATTTTAGAAGGTTGATTGATTTAGAAGGTTATGAAGTCAGTGCCAACAACTGCACGTGCATCATGTCGTTTTCTTCCAGCGTTCTTTTGCAATATTTATATTTATCCAAATTAGATTTTATTTTTATTTTTTGGGTTTATTGGGTTTTCGATTTTTTGTTTGATTAAACTTTGTTTCCTTCCGTCCATAATAAGTATATTGTGGACAACATATGTTTTAATAAAATTATTGGTGATGTTGTTTGAGTGGAGAGAGATCTTACCAATGTGTTAGATTGTGGGTGATATGAATTATTTTTTGGCAAATAATGAATGGTTGTGAGATTAAATAATAAGGAGTATTATTCTAAAAGAAAATGATACACTTTTCGTTAATGTTAAATAAAACAATTGTGATAAGTTTATCATGAACGAAATGAGTATTACATTTACTTTAGTTTGAGGATATAATAACACCATAACACAAAATTTAAGAATTCAATTTAACTTCTTTCGGGGAAAAAGAAAGAAAAGAAACTAAACCAAATGAAAATTGAAGGATGCAATGCAGGGCAGTGTGCATGTACAATTTAGGAATCAAATCGAACTAAACTAAAGTTCAAAAGGCTTAAATTACAAAAAAAATGTAAAATTTTATATGTGATTTGCTCAATTTTCAAAGTTAATTACCAAATATGTACTATCATATAATAGATATCGTGATAAATTGTTTTGCAATTTTATATTCTGGATAAATGTTAATATAATACTCCATTCGTCCCCGCTTTGAGGTCAATTTCAATTTTCATATCATTCATAGATTAGTAATTTAAAATGGAGAAATGTATAAAGTTGTTAAAGTGTTAAAAAATGGGTAAGGTCCACACTTTTTAAAGGGATAATTATTTCCTAAAGTTACTGGAATGAGACATTTGTAATGACATATCAACCCAAACCGAATCGAAAAGTGGTTCGATTCGGTTCGGTTTTAATCGATTTTAAATGGGACGAGAGAGTACTATTTTCTATATAGTTACTGTATACATTCATCAAAGCATTTTTAGCTAGACTTTGTAATAATACACACCCCGGAGAAATGATATATATCCATATATAACATAGGAACCAAGGTGAATATAATATAAAAAAGTGTGTTGAATATTTACTGAACCAAATAATTATTAAAAAAATTGGTGGCAATCAGTGCTATTTCCCCCCACTTCTGGGGTTCTTCTCATCAACAAAACTCCTATAAAAGCCCTTCACATCATTCTCCATTTTCATTCAGAAATCTCTTCTTCCTCCTCCCATCCTAAAAATAGTAAATACGTGAACACACACACACACACACACAGATTGAAGATGAAGAAAATGCAAATATTCACAGTTGTATTCTTTGCGAGTCTCAGCGTTGCATTATGCGTAACTGACGGTTCGTTACCAACATTTTTACGATTGTTTATATCATTTCTTTCTTCAATACCAGTTAGTAGTGCTACATACTTACAAAAGTTAAATTATTATCTGTTTTAGATAGGATTCATCTAGTTAGCACTTCATTCTTCAATACCAGTTAGTAGTATGCTCTGATTTTATTCTATTTTTATGACTGTGGTTGGTGAAATGCTTCCTTTCCATCTAATAAGTTGGAGGTTCAAATCATCTAGAGAAGTTAGAGTGTGTGCATCCAAAAAAAAGGATTATTATTAAATTGTAGTCCGAATTTTGATCATGGTGACATTTTAACCCAAATTTATAAATATTACAATTATAGTCCGAATTATCCAATTGCTTATTTTTTACCCCTAGTTAATATTCCGCCAACCTGAAGCTTAGTTGTATTGCCGAAAGCTGAGTTAACATCTTAAAAAAAATGAACAAAACATCAAAATTCATCATCCCTATCACCATATGAAACGTTTTCTCTGTTTAAAAAAAAACAAAAAAAAAATGTCATTGGTCGATACACAAAATTAAAATTTAAGTAGTTGGTTCAATTTTATTTTATTTTTAGTATCATGGGAACCCGACCTTAAGGTGCGACCGAGTAAACCCCACATTCCCGTGGAATAGCAAAACCACACTTGGAAAATCGGTGTGATGACTAAACCCATAGGCGTTTGATGGGGTTGACCTTCTCGCCACAATCCACCTTAACAATTAGGCTGTCCCTAGGGGACTAGTTGGTTCAATTTATTTCAATTGCAACGACTTAATTAATTATTTTAGAAAGCAATTGAACTTTAGTCTTACATTGATTTCTTCATAAAATCATTATTTGCGCATTCACCCGACCTCCCATGAACTATATTAGTTAAAAAGCAAGATCTCTTAAAACAAGAAATAAATTAATTCGGCAAACTCGAGAATTTAGCTTCTTTATTTTTTAGTACGTAAGCCATGTTGCATTTGTCAAAAATCGAATCCACTTACCAAACATAACATGTGATGATGGGTTGGCTATGGATGGAACCAATAAAATATAATGATATTAATTATATCTTTTTTTCTTTTTTTTGATATCATCCCGCAAGCAAGACTGGAGTAAACCCCACTCATGTCAATAGCCGCAAACCACACAGATGATGTAAACCACACTAAAACCGTGTGTAGAGGCGTGGGGTAGCTCCAGCCCACCTTAACCACATTATTATATCTATATATTCAAAGGGGACCTATGTGTATTGGGGTAGCTCCAGCACCCCCAACCAATTATTTTTATTTTTATTTATCATTCGTCTTTTCAAATTATTTTTTTGGTCCGTCCCTGAACATACACACGACATAATTTTCAGGGCTTCTGCCCAACGGCAACTTCGAACGGGGACCTAGACGGTCGCAGATGAAGGGGAGCAAGGTGACGGACCCCCACGCGATACCCTACTGGGAAACTGGGGGTTTCGTGGAGTACATAAAGTCAGGGCAGAAGCAAGGTGATATGGCGCTGGTGGTGCCAGAAGGGGCCTCGGCCGTGCGACTGGGCGACGAGGCGTTGATCAAGACCAAGGTGAAGGTGACCAAGGGCATGTTCTACTCGATTTCATTCAGTGCAGCAAGGACTTGTGCACAAGAGGAGAGGTTGAAAGTGTCAGTTTCAGCCAAAGAGTGCGGAATTTTGCCCATACAAACTGTTTACAGCAGTAATGGTTGGGATTCCTATTGTTGGGGATTCTTGGCAGAATCGGATATGATTGAGCTCACCATCCACAACCCAGGATCTGAAAAGGACCCGGCTTGTGGCCCGCTTATTGATTCGGTTGCAATCAAGGCTTTGCCTTCACCTCCTAGGCAAAGAGGTGAGACTTTTCATGAATATTTTCACTATATTATTTAAATTCACAAATATGGGTTTTTGCCATTTTTAAAAAATGTCTTATTTATATATTATTAAAGAAATTAGACCTTTTGAAGTGGATTTAATTGAGAATTTTCTATCCTTACTTAATTTAGGCCATGAAAATTGAAAATTGGTGTCTTGCGTCGGATCGTCAAACATGTATCGCCCGGTCAAACAGTATTTATACATGGATCCAAATATAACTACAAACTATGCACGAAAATCATAAACTTATCATTGTATATGGGTTTGATTAAGGTATAAGTATTGTCTGATGAATCTTGACCTGTCTGACACAAGTCCTCACAATGACACTTTCCCTAAGTGAAACAAGTTTTGTTTTAATTTAGTTTCATATTTTGTACAATTTTTTTGCTATACATGTAGAGTGTAGAAAATGTTTCTTTAATGAATATACAACGTAATCTCGAAGATTTGGATACTTAAACAAAAAAACACTTGAGGTAACAATTACTTTTGACATGATATAGGTAACATATTGAAAAATGGGAACTTCGAAGAGGGTCCATACATCTTCCCCAACACATCTTGGGGTGCCCTAATCCCTCCCAACATTGAGGATAAGAACTCTCCGTTGCCCGGGTGGATCATTGAGTCCAACAAGGCCGTAAAATACGTAGACTCCGATTCCTTTAGTGTCCCCGAAGGAAGACGGGCAGTCGAACTAGTGGCTGGAAGGGAAAGCGTGATCGTGCAAATTGTGAGAACTGTTCCGGGGAAAACCTACGGCCTCTCCTTCTTAGTTGGTGACGCCAAGAATGGTTGCGAAGGGTCTATGTTGGTCGAGGCGACCGCAGGGAAAGACAGTACTCAAGTTCCGTACCAATCGAAGGGCAATGGTGGGTTCAAACGTGGTACACTTTTGTTTAAGGCAGCGTCGCCTCGTACTAGGATTAGGTTTTTGAGCTCATTTTATCATATGAAGAGTGATAACACCGGTTCTCTATGTGGTCCGGTCGTTGATGATGTGAGGTTGGTTAGTGTTCGTCATGTTAGAAAATAGGATGCCATAGATGAGGTTGGCATAATGATCTTTGTTACTTGTTTGTATTTCAAATTTTCTTTTATCTTTTACTAAATACATTACATGTATATGGTTTCAATAATATATGTTACTTATATAGTCTCGATATTGTATTGTACACATGCGGCATATACACAATATTGTTGATATAAAGTGATACATGGTGTGAAAGGAGACAAATTGCAATCGCATAGGTTTTGTGATTGATACTTTTAAGTTTTCACTGACACTCACTCACACATAAACATTTACTATTCCATTAACAAAATGTACACTTTTCTAATAATGTTTATAAAAAAATTCAACTGTTAAAATAAATATGTGCAAGATTTTTTATTGATTTCATATCATTCACGAAATACAAGCTCACTACTTATAATACTAATTTTAAATTTGTAAACGAACAAGGTAGATTATGCACAAAAATAGCCATTTGGAAATGAAGAATATGAAGAAAATGATAAGGACATTTCTCTCAAGTGTCAAACGTCGATAAACTCCATCAGAAGAAGGCCTTTTTTTGCACCAATGAAATATTTGTGGACAATTGACATCTTTCCCCTCTTTTTTTTTCAATTAACAAATTTAAAAATTACGTCACGTGGATTTGAGCCTGAGACCATTTGGCCTTAAACATTAACCATATCACTAGATCAATACACACACATTATTTTCCTCCCCTTTGCTAATTGATAGAAATTGAAATATATTTGGGCACCAAGGACTTGAATAAACACTAGGATAGTAAATCTAGTCCAAATTGGATTTAGAAACTCATATTATTCAAGTAGAAGTAGATTCTCGGTAAAATCCTCGCCTTCAATTGATGGCGTCACAAGCTATCTTACAGTCAGTCTCGATAAGACACTTTCTAATATTGAGACTTTTGATCCAGGATAACGCCTCTCTGATTCCCATACTCTCGCCTTCAACCACTCTGAATAACCCATTCATCGTAAGGGTCTTAGCTGCAACAAAGAAACCCTTGTTATCTCGGATGCATAAGCCTATTCCTGTCGAATGCTTCTCCTTAGAAAAAGCTGCATCCACATTACATTTGTACCAGCCAGCCTCCAGGTCGTGCAAACTAAAACTCGACAAACTCATCCTGTTCCACAAACTATTAGTTTGCTGAGGTTTAGAGGGTGTTAGGCAAGCTTTGACTTAGTTGCTTGTTTATGCTGGTACGTCTCTGACGTATTGAAGGATCACAGTGAGATGAGTTCTTCTCGACCGTCGTGAAGAACCAAGATCTCGGTGACTTACGATGATCTAAACCTCGATAAGGTATTAGGTGAGTATGAGTTCTTGACGTAGATGAACTTATGTTTAATGCATGGTCTCGTGTGGACGTCTTCATGTAAGACCGTGTGAGGATCACGTCTTGAATCCTAATTAAGATGTGGTCTCATCGTGGAATTTGTATGATTCTCATGCATCTTCACTCTAAAAATGTAAAGATTTTAAGTTTATACAAAGATTTGGAATATTCTATATCTACCGGTTTATGCACGACTTGACCAATCGTAGCAATGAATTTAATAAAATGTTGAAATTTTAATGGAAAAATACTTTAAAATTTTTAAACGAACATAATGCATATTGATATGTTACAAAAGAGAAACCCATTCGTTTCCACCAAACCTCATCATTAAATAGCTTAATATAAATGCATTGCTTTAATATAATCAAATTCAAATTATAATTTCACAAAAAATGTGATCTTAAGTATATGGTTACATAAGGAAATTATTTTAGTATATGGTTTGGTTAATTAAAAATGAGAGTCTTGTGTCACACGGTTTGACAAGTTGTACAAATTACGATATGATCTAATCACTATCAAAAAGTACCAATAAAATTATAAATATGTCATCAAACATAAGTTAATTCGAATATGAATACTATAGGATAATCTAACACAAAAATAATAATCTAATAAAAAAAATTGGCTTAAATTTGCCGCCTGATTTTTGTGCATGGCTTTATTATATTTCATAATACCCTATAGCTGTAGTTTGACGCAGTAGTTAGTTATTTGAAAGCACAAAGAAAAGAAACATAGATCTAACGTCCAGAAATCAGGCGGCAAATTTAAGCCAACCCTAATCTAACGGCTCCACCTCTTCGCGTCCCGTCAAAGCGAAAATCTTTTTCCTACCAACACTATAAATACTTCCCTCCTCAAATTGTTTCTCGCAATTCATGCTCTTTTGTCTCTGTCTCTAAAGCTACATGGTACGTAATTCCTCTCTTCTTCCGAAATCAAAGAAAATTACACTAAATTTCCAAGAAATGAATTTGATAACGTGTTGTTGATTCTTCAGCGTCTATATTATGCTCATTCAATCGATTGAATGCAGGCTCTTCTGAATCAACCGACTGTAGATTACCCGAGCTTCAAGCTCGTGCTCGTTGGAGATGGCGGTACAGGTAATCTCACTCAGTTTTCATGTCGTTCTCTGTAATTTGTACTTTCTCTTATAGTCTTTTTCCCCTAATTAGTTGCTTTTAATGAGTGATATTGTATTTGACTTTATATTGATTGAGAGTAGAGCTGTATTTGACGATGATTGGGTTGAAAAATGGTTCAGGGAAAACCACCTTCGTTAAACGCCATCTCACTGGAGAGTTTGAGAAGAGATATGAACGTAAGTTTCTGTTTGTGGATTGAATTGATGCATAAATTTATTGGTGCTTACATCTATAGGCTATAACTGTGATTGGATACAAAAGAAACGTATGTTATTTTTGTGCATGTTGCTGTATGAGTGCGTTGAGGTTGAAACGAATATGAGTCTCGTGTGTTTCAATTTACAGCAACGATTGGTGTTGAAGTGCATCCTCTTGACTTCCACACAAATTTTGGGAAGATAAGGTTTTATTGTTGGGATACTGCTGGCCAGGAGAAGTTTGGAGGACTCCGAGATGGTTACTAGTAGGTGTTCTGTTCTCATTATTATCATGCTTTTTTTGTTTCTAGTTGGTTCTCTCTTAATTATTCTGTTGTTGCAGCTATTTCTGCCTCTATAGCCGCAGTATGAGATAACAAAATTCGTCAATAATAGGATACTGTTTAACTTAAGAAAGGATGGAAGAGAAACGTGAAATTATGATAATGTAGAGACGGAAAGAAAATGAGAGTAGCTAACTGATTTCAGTTGTGTTGATTTGGTAGCTCTGTTTCGATAGTTGCAAAGTTATCATGGGTCGTCTCTGGTAGCCTGCATGTTTTAATGAGTTGGTGGATGCATGATATTTCATTTGTACTCAGTGGTGGATTACAAAACCCATTTGAACAATACATTTTAACTGACAAATCTAACTAACCTACCAAACATGAGTGTTTTTCTCTGCCTGCATTATGAGTTCATGATCATTTACTAGTATTAGGATTATGACATTCAACTACAAATGAATACAAGATAGTGGGTATAACTGATTCTTGAAATATGTGTGTGTGTGTGTTGACACGGTTCATTAAATCTTATCATGCGATTTTACTATTCAAATATATGGAGTAACGCAGTTCCATTCTTGTTCATCCATACAGTATTCACAGGAATTGCGCTATCATAATGTTTGATGTAACAGCAAGGATGACCTACAAGAATGTTCCAACATGGCACCGAGATCTCTGCAGGTAGTTTTATATAGTTATACAATATCATTGTATATGGTTATACAATGCAAATCTTTCTGATTAGAGATTCAAGACTAAAAGATATCATTATGTGAATGTGAAGGGTGTGTGAGAACATTCCGATAGTACTATGTGGGAATAAGATTGATGTAAAGAACAGGCAGGTGAAAGCAAAGCAGGTTGTTTTCCATAGGAAGAAGAATCTCCAGTACTATGAAATCTCGGCTAAGAGCAACTACAATTTCGAGAAGCCTTTTCTGTATCTTGCAAGAAAACTTTCTGGGTAATGTTTGGTAACGGAGACCCTCTGTTTTTCGGTGCAATTGCATTCTTTTTCTTGCCTCACATCCTCTCCTGCTGCAGGGCCCCGAATTATATTTTGTCGAGTCACCTGCACTTGCTCCCCCTGAAGTCCAAGTCGACCTTATTGCACAACAAAAGTAAGAGATCTTCATCATAGAGAGGAGGAAAAATAAAATTTGGCTCCAGATTTCAGGGCCAGTGATTTTCATATCGTTATATTGATTTTTGATGATTGTATTCTTACAACAGTTTTGGTTGCTTGTTTGCAGGCATGAAGAGGAACTGAATAATGCACTTAACCAGCCTCTTCCTGATGAGGATGACGATGACTTCTTAGGATAGAAAATAGTTGGTGATGACTATTTTAGATGTTTTTTTGAGGACTTATTTTAGGATGCTTCAAATGTTATGGTCTGAAAAGTTATATGAAGTCACTACGCAGGAGTAGCGTTGAAGCTGATAGTTACCAGTAATATGATCCGTGCGTATGATTAGTTGTTTTATGCTTAGTATTTTATTTGTAGTTGCTATTTATTTTATGAGTGATTCTATGTAACCCCCATTTTATTCATTCTAACATCTCTATTTATAAAATATTATTTTTCCGTCCCTACCTAAGATGACATGTATTCTTTTTCGAACTATCTCATTCAAGATGGTTTTGTTTTCATTTTAGTAAATAATTATCTCTTCAAAAGTTATGAATCCTATCTATTTTTTATCACTTTATATTCTTCTATTAAATAACCATGCCGAAAAAAAATGAATCATCTTAGATAAAACGAAAGAGTAAAATTTATCAATTTACTTTTATGAGTGATACTATATAGCTTACCATGTACAACCAACACATGGTGTGACATTTTTTCCATTCAAACAATATTTACCGATAACTTTATTAAAATTCGTATCATCCATGAAATAATATATTTATTATGAAAGGAAAGAGTATGTAACCGGAAGGTCACGGGTAATGCAATTCAACACCATCCATGAAAATGATAGATTATCCTATTTCCACATCGTGTTTTGCCTTGATGTAGATGTAGAAAAACCATCGCAACTAACTTTTAAAAATGAAATTGAGATTTTTGAAAAGGAAAGGAATTGATGTCTTCTACAATCTAATTATATCAATGTCGGTAATCTTTTTATTTGTTCGTTATATATATTAATATTGGTTGTTTTTTATTAATGCACATCACTTGGGTCGCATTCCATCATGATCATATAATGACTACTAATAAAATTTAAATTATGAAAAAGAATAACAGAAGGCCTGTAGAAAATATTGATAACACGAAGTAGCCAAGCAAAGATTTTTAAAAAGCAAATATCTTTAATTGTTTAAGACAAGTTTTCTCTTCCACCCAAGTGTGGAGATATTTCATATATATTATAATCGATCTTAGAATTATTAATTTACAATTCACTGACAAGAAAAATTTAAAAAGAAAAAAATTGCTTCTAAATTTACATAGTTTGGTAATAAGTGAATAAATCAAGAATCATTCAACTCAGGACCTGATTGAACATTGACTTTTGATTCAACTTTCTATTTACTTTGATAAATTAAAAATGAGAGAAAAGCATAATAATTGGTAAGGACTATTGGTATTACATTAAATCTCTTAACGGTGAAAAAAAAAGTGCACAAATTTCTAATGCTAAAGCTAGTTTGATTAAAAAAAAAAAATCGGGTATGATCATTATTATTGACCACAGACATATGTGATATTCACTTTGTGTTGTTTTTACTTGCCATCAGCTATAACTTACTGAACATAATCAAAGAAAAATTAATTAGGTTATTCGTCTTAAAATTAGTAAGATTTGTTATTTTGCAATTAATTCAACATGTCTGACAAAGCAATTCCATTTTAGCTAAAGCTCATCAGAAGACAGCTTCTGTTCGAGTAAATTTGCCAAACAATTTTTATATGAAACATCAATAGCAAAAATTAGAAATAGTACCATAATTGCTACAGTTTGAAAAATCATTTAATTTTTTTTGGCAATCAAATCAATTAAATATAAAATCACTATCATTATTAAGTTGGCAAACTAACATGGTGACAGAAACTGTTTCATGCCACGTGGATAGCCAAAATGCGATGTTGTGGGTGTGTGTATATATGGCATGGATAAATTAAAAAGTAAAAGACAAAGAAAAAAAAAATAAACAATAGGTGCCATAATGGCTGACGATTTATTTGTTGACATTTGGAGTTTCAAAATCCTTAAAGCGTTACTATAAGTTTAGGATAATAAATTGATGGATATTATTTAATTCTAAATACATCGAACATAGACGAAGAAGAAGGTTTTTACTCCCATTTATTCCGTCAACTAATTAATACATCCAAATGAAATAATGAACTCACAATGTGGGAAAAAGAAAAGGAGACATTTGAAATTCAGTGGCAACCATCTTCCCTATTTTTGTCCCCAAAATGTAGTGTTGTAGAAAATTTGAAGATAAGAAAGAGTTGGCACTTTCAACAGTATGGAGGATATTCATAATGTCAATTGTCCCCCTCCAAATTGATTGTGTGACAACTTCAAATCACGTCGACCACCTAGTAAACGCCCCCTAGTTTATTAATAGTCACCAGATTTAGACTTGCATATGCCGTGTATTATTGAAAAATCATCACTGATTATATGTAACCACCATTGTTTAATTGCAAGGTTTCATGTGCGTGCGAACTTCTGGATTTATCATTACAAAACAGTATGGAAATGCGCTGAGTGCTCACATAATATCCGTGATGAATATGTAAGATAATATTTGTCGAATATGAATTATATTGATAACCACAATGTAAATTCCAAATTTTGAACTTTATTCAAATAAGATCCAACTTTTAGAGCATCTCAATAATGTCTCAATCTTTTGATTCATAGAAATTCATCCTTTCTAATATTTTGTACTAGTTTTCAGAGCTGAAAATTGGACATTTAACAAACGTCGAAATTGAAAATAGAGAGGACAATTCAAACAACAGGTTTCATGAGTTTTGATGTTGGATGAATGTCTAAAAGTCAACTCTGAATTTATGCAAAAAAAATTAGAAGGGATGAATTTACCCAACATTATTAGACTCTTCAAATTAAATTGAATCTAATTTGCAATAAAAAAAATTGAACGAGATTTAAATTGTAAATACCTCAATATATTATATACGGAAACTGGAAAATTAAGGTGGGCCTTTAAAAGGGTTAGACGTTGCATCAAAAAGCCCATTTACAGAATAGGAAAAAAAAGAGAGATGAAATGTTTGACTTGGTGGAAAAATGTGAAATTGGGGACTTCATTTTTAGAGGTAACTTTTTTTTTTTTTTTGCCAAATGTTCTTATAAATAATTATTAATCAATTTGTCTTAAACTATTACATTGGTGATGGCATATTTGGAATCCAATAATATAATTTTTCCATCCCAAGACATATTATAGTTCCACTTGGAATAATAGTGAATAAAATCGAGAAAAATAAGGACATCAAATATGATGTCAAGGAGAAAAAGACATGCCTGAAAAGCAGAGATGTGTAAAAGCAAAACAAAGCATGGCTTTAAAGAGACAAAACATTGGTTTAGTTCAGGGGGTTACCCCTATTTATTTAATTTCCCTTTCACATCTTTTCTGCCCATAAAATAATAAATAATCATAAAAACACAACTTTTTGTTTTAAAATAGTTGTTATATTCATAGTAAAATAAAGTAATATTTACTTGTGACAACATGCCGCAAAAGTAGTTATCACTTATCACCGGTCGGTATAACAGACAAATCGAAGGCTACTGTTCCCCACCTTTTCCATTTTAAAATATTTATTTAAATTCTTTGCATTGCATTTTATAATTTTCGTCCAGATATATATTGGCCACTGCTATGCTTTTGGGTGTTATCACCTCGTTGGCTCATACGAAGCATTTGTAGGCTGCTTTATGCTTTAAGCCTGATAACAAAATTAATAATTAATCATAAAGGGTCTTATTTTTAGGGCTCGAGATAAATTCACATTTGGGCTGCATGACATATAATAAAGTAATTAACAAAATTCAATACAATGATTGAGTTAAACTCAATTTGATCACGATAAACTATTAATTAAGCTTTGAATAGTACCGATTATCTAATATTGATATATTAATTCGTAAATGATATATTTATTCCGAGTAACTAATTACATGTTACTCACAATAAATGATACAATGATCAGTACACATTATTTTCAAATTTATGGATTCCAAAGATTAATTTGTGTTTAACTCATTCCATGAACTGTGAACTTTCTAAAAGTTTAATAAATTTTAGGATTCATTCATCAATCATCACTTCCACACACTAAGTTCATAGATTCAGAAAAGCAAATCAAATAGTAGGGTCGCCCAAAGTATACACGGTATATGGCGGATTTAGGCAGGAGCCCCCAATTCATATATAAATTTTCTGTTTTTATTTAAAACCTCATCATTAAAAAATCGTAATAGTTGTTACGTATAAATCAATTTATTGATAAGGATTGATAATTTTCTTGCAGAAAAACATGGATATTTGTCCATTTTCGTAATAGTAACTTGTAGTTGATATGTAATTAATTATATTAATATTGGTAGAAAATTGATCTAATTCGGAGTACAGATGAGAGTACGAGATGGTTGAGGAGTATATGAAATCTTGAGGTTAACTAAATTGATGGGGTTTAAAAATATGTGAAATTATGCATGATTACACACAAGACATTATGTAATAGTGTAACTAAGCATAATTTCTAGTAGAATATGCACCGGTTATAAATTAATATAGTAGCATTAAGAGGGTTTCAATTTAATCAAATCTTGGAATTTAGGGTTATAGCAAAGTAAATCATGACCTTATATTCATTTTGTAATTTCGACCTTATTATCAAACCTTTGTAAATACATATCAAATCTTTTAATTTTTACAATTGGGAATTTCTCAATGTTTTTGGCAATAGAAAATATATATGACATGGATGCCACCATGTACTAAAATCAATCAAAAAAATGACAAGGATGCACGTTTGACCTAAAACTAGGTTGTTCATTGTGTAATTTCAAAGGTATTGGGTTCGATCTTATTCCCACATATTTCACTTTTGAGATAACAACGAACAAAATCGTTTAGTCGAATTTTTATTCATGTTATTTTCCTAATCAATTTTAGTCCAAGCTAGCATCTACGTCATATTTCCGACAGCCGAAAATTTTGGGGAAGCCCAATTAGTAAAACTGAAGATTTTTTATTTATTTGCAAATGTTTGAAAGTAATGTTGAAATTACAAAGTATAAATTCATGATTTATTTTTCAATTATATCTAAAACTTAATTTAATTATTCAAGATGACTTGGGTTGTGCCATTTTTTTTGCGTAATTTAATACATAAATTTTAATGCGTCCTTCAATCAGGGTGGACTCTATCTTCTCTAAAGTTCGAGCCTTTTTAACTCTACAATAATAATACAAAAGGAACCTTGATGAAGGACGATTAGTATTCTTTTTGCCATTTCTACGCACATAAAATTAAATAATTAAATAAACAAATTATGAATAACAAATCCTAATTAGCATTTTGACGAATTAAATAAACCGTTTTCATCCCTGTCAGCCAAAAACTTCAATTGTCTAGTTTTTTTACAATCTTTTCAAAAATTCATGGATAATTCGCAGTCGTTACCTTCAATGTACATTGGGTAAACATCACGTTTTTCTATAATAGCATACAAACCACACATGACGGGTAGAGGTGGCAAAATGGGCGTGTTGGGCTGGCTCGGCCCGGCCCATCGGGCTTCGGGTACTATATGAGTCGGGCGGCCAACAAATACTACTAGAAAAATCGAGCCCACCACCATGTTCGGGCCACCGGGCTTTCGGGCTAAACCCGCCCAGTAAAAATATGACTCCTTTTCTTTTTATCATTTTAGTAGCTTTAATATAATACTTAAGATATTTACTATTTAGGACACTTAAAAGTGTCATATTAAAGGAATAACAGTGGATTTTAAAATGGTGACACTTTTAAGTGTCCTATTAAGTGTACTAATTAAGTAAATAATAGTGATTTTTAAAATGGGGACACCTAAAAGTGCCCTATTAAGTGTAATAATACGGGCGGGCTTTTTAGCCAGGAAACCCGGGCTTTTTAGCCCCAAAGCCCGGTTGGCCCGACGGGCCATCTGGGCGGGTTTTTTAGGTCCGATTTTTTTCGAGCATATAATTTTCGAGCCCAACCCAGCCCTAACCCCGGGTACCCCGGGCCGATCCATCGGGCTGGGCCATTTTGCCAGCTCTAATGACGGTATATAAATCATACTTGAAAAATCAGGTGCGACAAGCTCAGATCTATAGAAGTTTTAGTTGCGTTCAAACTTGTGATCTTATTGGTTACATAGACTCACTTTACTACTAAATCGTCACCAAAATGACTATTTTTTACTTTTTATGTCATGTTTGTATACACCTAAGAAATGTTGTTTTAGAAATAATAACATTAAAACAAATGAATAAATCATGAATTACAAATCCTAAGTAGCATTTTTGAGGAATTTCGACAGAGCCGTTTTCAGCGGTTGTCGTTTGATTAAATTTTATATTCATTTTTGTCAGTAAGTACTCCACGTCGACATGTGGAAATTTCCTATTTCTAGTCCATCTGCGTTCCCAAATCAAGGATTTGAACGACGCAAATGTAAATACTAGTTTGCCCCAAAAAAGATAGATAGAGTTTTAATTGCACTAAGTTAAAAGAAAAGTACTTTGTTTGGAACCTTTTAACAGTCACATCGAAATTATAAATATGACCAAATGTTGCAATTTAAATGACAATTATTCCTTCCATAAATTGCTTTTTAACCGCGTGCAATTTCATACGTTATTTATTATATTTCAAATAATAAAATCAGTATATACAATAATCGTGTTAAGACATGACATAAGTTAAACATAACCAAATATGATAGAATTACTAATTATTTTTAAGGTGTCCAACTAAAACAATGATTAATGTGGATAAGTTTTCTCTAACCTCGAGTCAATTGACCAACCAATTAATACATGCTTATCTTTAAAAAGATCCCAATAATTATTATTGGATGGTACTACTGTGGAAGTAACAACGAATTACAAAACCACACCAAACCTTTTTGTTAAAATAAGGGAGGAAAATGCATAGCCACCATGATCGATCTAGTTTTCGTAAGGTAATAAATGCAATAAAACACGAGGAGTTAACGTGGTTCGATCTTTAAAATAGATCTACGCCTACGAGCGAGAGAGTATATGTGTATTGAGAGTGTAAGCGATTCTGAAGAGTGTAGATATCCGATTTCCTCTAATCTAACCTCTATTTATAAACCCTCATAATGAGTTCGACTCAAAGTCTTCTCTCATAGGATTCTTTAGATATGCATCCAATCTTCCAATCTCCACTGTTATTTGAGTTGTAGTTGGTTTAGGAGTCTTCTTGATCGAACTTGCATAGGCCGAGCTTTAATGTTGGGGTCCATTTATATTGGGTCCGATCTTGCCGGCGCAATGGTTGGTAGTATCCTATCACACACTTTCCCTTATTATAAATATATATAATTATAAAATATGTATATTAATATATGTCGGATCACTGGTTTTAAGTTTTCTGTGGAGTCATCTGAGGGGAAAAAAACAAAATAGTGATATGCAATTCTAACAACTTTTGCTCGACTCCAACCCTTGCATGTCATTTCACTCAATAAGTAGCACATGGCTAGTCATATTAATGACAATTCTGAAAATAAAAATAAAAATAAAAATAAAAATATATATGTCGTCTTTGACAAACAAACAAACAAACAAAGACAATCCCTTGTAAACTTTTCTTTTTACAATTTTTTTCTTTTTTTGGGCTGAAAAGACAATTAATAAAAAATAAAAGGTGTGACTCTGGAATAACTGATCATCAGAGTTTTTGCAGCTATAGCTAGGACAAAATGTGGGGCATCTATGGTGATTTTATGCTCTTCTCAGCCATAGTGTTTTTTTATTTTGAATTAAAATATATAGTTAATAGGTACATCATGAATTTTGAAGTTAAGTATTAGTAGTGAGTGTGAGATTCAATATGTGTTTTTTTCTTTAATTTTGTTATTGTGATATAGAATTGGCTTGTCTTTTGTGGCCGCTTCATGCATATATTGGAATTTTCCTTGCACGTATTCAATTTATATCTCTATATATATAATACTACATTCGTTCCACCATTCTTGGCTCATTTTTTTTAACACGTAGATTATCCCATCATTCTTGGTTCATTTTTTTTGCACATATATTAAGAAAAGTTATGTTTTATGTGTAAAATAATGTGAGTTTTAAATACATTCGATCGAACATAGTGTAAAATTATTTCTTTTTGAAACGGATCAACAATATCGAGATAATCCAAAAAACACGCAAGATTTATCACACGTATTCCAATAATGGGACTCTATATATAGTATGTATTATTCAGATTTTAGTTGTTGCACTCAATTTATGTGATTTGCCATGTCTCTAACAATAATATAACACGAGCCCTCTTCTTTATATTGGATGAAGTTCAAATTATTCATTTTGTTGTGTAGCTAAATTAATCAAAAAGGTCAATCACAATTACGTGTAGTCTTGAATTGCTTAATATTAATTGGATGCAATTCGTTGTTTTCATATGCGAACATTTCGACAGATTTATTGCCCCCAAAAAAACCTAATTCTTTTTTTACGAAACAATAAACTACAAATTGGATTAAAAGCAATGATAGATCATCGAACTTCAGTTACAGGGGAAAAATTATATTTAGTTTTTGCAACTTGGAAAGGTGATTATGATTGAGTGCTTTTCTATCTTGTACAAGCCATAAGAAGTTACCCTTTTATTACTTTAAATGCAAGTTATCATGTCATGAACTTTTAAATTTGCAGACTGAACTATTTGCAAGATTCTCCGAATTTCATAATAATGAATTACTTTAATATACATATTAGTGCAGTTCATTTGAAGTGAACCTTACATACAGTAAGAAAATGTAGAAAGATTGAAAGAAGAACAATAATGATCCTCAAAAAATAACCCAAGAACAATAAAAACTAGTAAATTTTGAAATCTAGCTCGGGCATTTTTCTTAATTTCTATTTTTTTTTTTAAAAGATATATTCCGGTTGCTATTCTTCTTCTTCTTCTGATTTTTAGGGTAATTGCTAGCTGTTGTTCTTAAGAAAAAAAGTTGAATAGTAATTTCCAAATACGGAAATTATATTAAAGAAGGAGGAGGCAAATACCTAATTCTAAAAACATATAGGATGACACAGGCAACGATGTTACAACTCAAAGTAGAAGTTGTTATAAATTACCTGAATTTGGAAATTAATGCAACGCATTAACTTCAGGCATTATAGGGACATGTATTAAATGGAAATCCAATAAATTTGTGAGTGGCAGTGTGTGCAAGCAACACATTTAATTTCACGAAAACGAGGAAACGTAGGTAAAATAGAGTGATATTCACACACACCATGAATAGTGCTATTTTGCCATTTACTGGGCCAAGGGCCCCCCCATTAAAATGGATACTATATTTTTTGTCTATATTTATCATATTAATCTTATAATATATACTATTATCTTTTTTGGACGTATTATTTGTGCATAATGTTATGATAGATATGGTGTGTCACAATAGTACAGAATTCTAAGGTTCCAAACTGTACCTTGTGATGGATTTTAGACTATCATATGCCTAGCGATTACGATTTATTATTTTTATATATGAATGTTAACTTTCATGTGACATTATCGTGTCACGAGTGAGCATTTTATTGTGTTTATAAGTTTAAAAATAAAAAGCAATTTGGAGTGTTGCGAACGATTCTTAGAAGAAAACATTGAAATAACTTTAGATGTTAAAGCAATCCAATCCTTAATATTTTTCAACCTTCTTAGTTTTTCCGAATATAATATTATTTTCAACGTTTTATACTCAAACAAAAAACAAAAAGATAACATCGCTTTCTTCTAATAAAGATAAAATTTCTTTTCGTAAATTTTTCATTTCATTGTTTTTTAAAAATCGAGGGAAGGGAATAGGATGTTGAATCTCAATCGTGAACACCTATATATTCAAGTCATTTTCAATAAAAAATATTGATTGTACTATGTCTCTTTTTCTTTCTTTTTTTCCTTTTAGAATACTCTAACTTCATCTACTTCTGTACTTTGATTTTCGAAATTTCTAAATTTCTACTACTCAACCGCTTTTCTTCCCTTGTTTTCTTATAAATCAACTTGTATTAAATGAGCAGTTTTTTTTTGTAAATGTTGAGTGCAACTCCATTGTATTTATAGTGTTGTAAAACACACACCAAAATCACGATAGAAAAATAAAAAAACACGAGAATTATATACCCAATTCGTCTTGCGATTGTGTCTGGGACGCTGCCAAGCCAGATATTTCACTATGATTTTCGGATACAAATTACAGGGAGAAACGACTATTAAATAGACAATAATCAAACTCTAACCCTAAATCCATTAAGGTTTATCTGGATCAAAAAACATGAATACAAAAGGTTGGATCACCGATATCGAATTTGAATGTACAGTCCATTCAAATTCCATAATTCAATATATAATGTCATATGGATATTGAAATTTGCTTACTTAATTACAGGCTAATCAATCCCATAAATAACTCACATAGACTAATCATTTCGAGGGTAAAATGGTCTGCAAACATATTTCGAAAGATGCGTATGACGAGACAAGTCCGGAATCTTATAGTTAAAAAAGAATTGGAATTGTTAAATCAAAAAAGTTGGTAGCTCGTAGATAGTGAAGGAGGCCCTATTGAGAAAAATAAATTAAATATGAATAATATGACGAAACTGGTTTTCATTGTGCAGAAAATTGATATAACAAGAGCTGGACACTACTAACCCCTACATACAGAGGAACCCTGAAACAGCCTTATATGAGAGAGAGAGAAGATGACAAAAGAGGCCAAATCTACATGATTGGATGTTGCAGCTAGCAAAAGATGATGATAAGAATACAAATGCCACAGCCCACAGTGGTCACCTTTTTGGGAAATTTAATTATATTTTCTTATTTTAATTTTTTGGGAAAATGTTGTTAGATTCTTTAATGTTGGAAAAGAACTGATTTTCAGTTGCAGCTTGGCAATATGTGGATGATTGCACAGCAAAAGATAATGATGCATGATTGATCCTTGTTCGTTTTGGAAACAATAAAATAATATTATATGTATAACAATTTTCAGGGAAAAACAAAATAAAGGACAGAGGGCATTCATTGATCATTTACCCCCTAATTGAATCAATTATAACATAACAAATGTTGTTTGGTAATAGAGTAAATGATGATGATGAGTGAGTTTCAAGAAGTGATCAATTATGAGATAAAAGTCTAAATTTTCATAAGAACCTTACAACTTAACTCTTAATAGTTAGTATGTTTAAATTTACTAAATTATCGAATGAATATTGCCTCAAGGGATAGGTTTATAAATTATTTTTGGTGTTCATTGAATCGATAGTTTAAGAAGTATGTGGTGCAATTATATGAATTCAGTGGCTCATTTTATTCTCAGTTGAAAGTTGTGTATTTCAAGATTAGTCGACCAAAATCTATTATAGTTCATTTTATTTTATTTTTTTTAAAAATAAAAATAAAATAATAACATGATTCACTTACCACTAAAAATAAAAATCTTTTTTTATACACTCAAAACAAAAACTTGATGAAAACAAAAGATCCTGAAAAAATAAGAAGAAAATCCTTATCAAATCGGACATGGTTGCAACTATTTAATTAAGTTACATAAAATTTGTGATAAGTCGACCTTACGTACAAAGGTACATGTATCAAATATATCCCCATAGATGGATGGTTGAATTGTACATGTATCAAATATATCCCCATAGACATAGGCGGATCTAGGGGTAGCTGCACCGGGCTCCAGCCCGGTGCAACCCCCAAATTTTTTCTTTAGTTTATGTATTATATTAAGCCCAATTCAAAATTAGCCCAGTTTAAAATAATTAAAAAATTAAAACAAAATTGTTATTGTTGGATTTTCTTATATTTTTGACCCATGAGAATAGCCCATGAGAAGGTTATAAAAATGAAAAGGGTCAACCACCATTTTTGAAGGGAGAAATTGAAGTAGCCAAAACAGAAAAATTCGTAGCCTTTTTTTCCCTTTCGAATTTTCAGTGCACAGCTTCAGAAAATTTCCGTTTCCTGGGGATTGAACCGTTAGATCACTGTGATTTTTGGACAGATGCTTCACAGCATCTGGGCCAATGTTTTGGACGGTGGAGATCGGATTTTGAGTTTCGAAGGTCGGGTTTTTTCGATCTGAATAGATGAGAATTTCTGGTAATATTTTTATTGATCTTTGCTCGATTTTGATTTCATACATCTTGATGTGCTTATTTTCGAGTGTATGATATTTTGTATACCTCTAATATAATTTAGAGAAGATTGTGTACTGTTCCATTGTTGATTAGAGTAGATTTAAACGACTATAGTAGTCCCGTGGTTTTTTTCATCTCTTTCCTTTTAAGAGGTTTTCCACGCTAAAATTTTGTGTCTCCTTATTATTGTGTGCCTACTATTTTGAACGACGTATATTGATATTTTTGGAATACCCTATTTGTCTGAATCCTCAAAGGTTCATACGAGTCGGGAAAATTAGCCAAACAAAGGTGTCATATTATTCCTCAGTGCTGCATCTGCTCAAGTGTTTGTTGATATTGCTCTCTGCCCATTCGAAGCTGTCAAAGTTCAAGTTTAATCGCAGCCAAATTTTGTCAGTGGTTTGGTTGATGGATCCCCTAAAGTTTACATTAAAGAAGAGTTTATATTGAAAGAAATTTTATTAAAAATATAAACTCAATTATTGATATATTTTTTATATTTAAATCTCGCAAAACAACTTATGAAAACATAGAAATATTTTAGCATTTATGATATTTAATACTCCGAAGTATTTATTTTCACCCCACCCCATCATCAATTTTTGGATCCGCCTCTGCCCATAGATGGATGGTTGAAAGCTTATATATATGTTTCTGTATGATTCCTACCCTCTATATGCATGGCATATAAGAGAATCTGTATGTAAGATCGATCTTACCAGAGTGTACCTCATTAAGTTATTATCGAATTTGGTTATGTCATATTTAAATTATAAATTAATTAAGATTGAGTCATAATTTTCCACTGGAATGAGATAAAGTGGATCGGGAATTTGTTCCTTTTATCTATTGATATTGAATTGCATTTATTAAGTTGAGTTTTAAGTTAAAACCTACAAAAAGATTCTATAGTCCGATTTATCATTATAACAAAATTTTTTATAAAAAACAATATATTGTAATATGTTTTTCACGGCCTAATGATTCCGTGATGATGCGACAAACATGCACAATATTTTAATAAACACCTTTTAAAATTTTAAAATTATTAATTTGGCTGTATTACATAATAAAGACACGGGCTACCTAGCTATATATCCAAAAATAGATATTCACTTTCTACGTGAATTAGAAAGAATCAATCAAATAAAAAGGCCTATAATCTATCTCATATTAAACAATGAATTCAAGACATTCAACTAACTGCAATAATTAAACCTTGATAATACTCGAAACGTATTAAATACTAATATTGGAATTCCACTACCGAGCTACTCGTTTAAATTGTTAAATAATTTTCCTCCTAAAGTAACGTGTTGATTATTTGTCAGAATAGTTAGACCATTAAAGGATGAAATTATTCTCAAGCCAAGAGTTGACTTAACTATAATAAACGATTTAAAAAAAATCTTCAAGCTGTTTAGCCAAAAAATAAATACTAATATTGTTTCACCACAAACTTTGATGCTTGGATATTTCATGCAAGATGATGAACACACATCAATAATTAGTTGGCAATGACCCCGATATATCAGCATCTAATATTCAAGTCAATTTTAAATTTTAGATCTACCATTATAGTGTCCAAAAATGTGACACCAGTTATTTGCTAACTACATCCCAAGGAGGCATTCATGACTATTTACATGATATTTCTACATGTATTTAACTTTTTTTTATAATTTATTTTGTAATGATCAAACTATAAGTATTAGTCTTGAAAGATCTCACTCTTTGATAAATGTCTGATTAATCAATTGTATTTGTGGCCCACATATATTTCTTGGCGACACCTCATGTCTAGTCTTAAAATTTTTAAAATTCATGTGCAAAATTAAAAACAGAAAAAATTTGTATATTTTAAAATCAATTAATCCTAACTATTCCTGATCAACCCCTCATCACCCTCCCCAATTAAAAAAAAAAACAACAACAACAACAATAACAATAATAATAATAATAATAATAATAATAATAATAATAAATAATAATAATTATTATTATTATTATTATTATTATTATTATTATTATTATTATTATTATTATTATTAAATTCTTACGGTATTTGTGTAGTCGTTATATATCTATTACTTACTATTACTAAATGTATATTCTTACAAATTCTGATATACCTATAATATTCTTATTATTTTAAAATTTACGAATCATTTAGTAGTTAACTACATATATATGTATACATATATATATATATATAGAGTTAGGTTCAAATGAGAACAATTTTATCCTAAAAAGTAAGAACCAAATGAATTTATGAATTTGTTATGAAAGTTGATGAATCTGTTGATGAAGTTATTGAATTCCAAAATTCAAAAAATTTCACCGGGTTCGAATCTCATGAGGGGCAAAAATTCTATTTTTTTGGATTCGGTAACTTTCCCAACAGATTCATCAATTTACACAATAAATTTATCATTTTTTGGTTCTCACATTCTCACGATAAAAATGGTTCTCACATTAACCCTCCCATATATATATATATATATATATTGTCATGACTTTGAGAAATTTTAGATACAAAAGATTTGTAATTATCTTATATCAGTCTGTATAAAACTTTCACAAAAACTCATGTACATCCGTTCGCACCGTGAGGATAGATAAAAGTATCATTTGTTATTAAAAAATATTATTTATATTAACAAAAAGTATCATTTATTTTTTACCTTGTAAATTTGAAAAGTATCATTTATATTGAAGAAAATTATCATTTATACTGGGAAAAATATCAAAATCCGTATATACAGATGGATGTATATGAGACCACCTCTAAAACTTTTATATATGTATATATTCAACTAATATTAGAAAAATATAAAATAGGGATCTCCCGTAATTAACTTTTCGTTTCCCTCTTTTGCGCAGAAGAGTTCAAAATGTTGCCGATTGAGATGAGTCAGATGACGATATATCTTAATAGTTACTACACTTTCAAATATTTCAATACCTAATAAGAGAATAAATTATACTTTTTGTTAGAAAGATGAGGTGAAATTAATAATAAAAAAGGGTAGACAAATGTAACGGATTGGTCAGTTTAATTGCACAGGCAAGAGTGGGTGGAGTGACAAATAGGAGAATGAAGCAATTCCGTTCTCTCTTCCTTTATAAAAAGCACATGGCATCGACACATCTAAGGGTCCCTTACCAGACAAACTCTTTACATGGCTGTACTTATTGTTCCATATATATAATATATTTATTTTTTAATTGTAATTTATCAAATTAAATAAATACACATATATCTATATGGTGTGTTGCAGTTGCAGTACACTACTCATTATATAATGGCAGGCCCTCCTCCCATCCCAAGCTTAATTCCTCTTAATAATTGAATTTAAATTCTATCTTTGTATGTCTGCTTACATTGTCTTCACTTATTCATTTGAGTAACTATACATTCACTACCTACTACCCAACCCGCCATCTCTTTTAATAGCTTGGTCCATTATGTTTTACTTCCTCATTTCTTTTTCATTGTTACATTCTACAACATATATTCAATATGAGATGCACCACGCATTAATTCTCTTTTATTTAGGTCTAAACAGAATATTTAGGAAGAATTGAGGTACAATCAAACTGAATCGAACATATTTCGTTTGGTCATCTTAGTTTGAATTTTAATGAATTCGTTAATATTCGAATTTCAATCCATTTGGTAATTTTCTGATAGTATCTACCAAACAACTCGACTTTACATACATTATTTATCGTTAAAAATTAGTCTAGTAACCTAGTGTTTTGTATTCTCTATGGAATACATTTTCAACCCTTTTCGATCATGAAGATCTGGGATGAATTTATCACTTTATTGGACGAATTCGTACACTTGGATTAGAATCCCATAAGGAACAAAATTCATTGAATTAGATAATTTCACAGCAAATTCAGACAAATTCATAGTTCGTTGTTTATACTATAAGGAAAGTTTTTACAATAATCAATTTCTCTCTATATATATGTACATTAATGGAATGTTGGATTATTGGTCTATGCATAAATTGTGGATCTTTAAATTGAGGGTCTTGCTCTTTTTGAATTTTGATTATCTTGTTAGATTATTGTTAAGTTCTACTGTTAATATGTTGATCGAGGATAAGGCATTGTGAGCCGAGACAATTGGTGCAAAGCTTAAGTTTGACTTCTTTATTTATCGCACCTCAAAGCTCACCACTTATTCAAGTCTAAACGATTTTTCCAAGTTTCTATTGCAATGTAAATGTTAGTCATTTAAAAAATCACTAATTTGAAAAGTTATGTAATATTTTATACTTAAATTCATTATTTCATTATTAGAAACAATTTAGTTAGATATTTAATTTAGGAAATAAGCTATATTAAGTTAATAGTTTTATATTTTAAAAGTGATGGAAACTGGTATCACAATAGACCTTTCTAAAAGAAAAAATAAGTAAAAACAAAATTGGAGATGGAAATAGCACACAAAGTTAGAATGTATAAAATGACAAATAGCAGAGCGAAAAAGGTAGCACAAGGATTTTGTGTGAGATTAGAAGAGTGGGTTTACCAACTTAATAATAACTTTTTAAATACATGTAGCAGAGGCAACAGACAGAGTAATAAATATAAACTTTTATAGGAAAAGGGCAAAACATCTGCTAACCAGTTTCCTAACACTGCTCTCTATTTTCTTGGAAAGGAGACACCACAAGTATGGAAACCAGGCATAACCCCATGTTCTGGAGAAAAAGAAATGGATATTAGGTTTTATGATGTAATTTGATCTCATATGTTAGTTTATCAATTAATTTATAATTTTTTTTTCAAATTGAAGATGGAACATCCATATTAGCACATTGCTAGTCTTTTAAGGTTTGGAAAAATAAAGATTAATAATAAGAAATTGGTCCAAAGTAAAAACAAAAGAGAACTTACAAAATGCTTGCTTATAAATAACAAGAAGAAATAGGTGTCCAAGGCCCTAAAAAGGTTGTGGTCCCGGGCCCACCCGAGGGACCGTGTTTCACTCATCAATACACATCGAATACAGATGGTAAAGCCGATCAATGTCCGGTGTGCGGCGGTCTGAGGTGTTTGGTTGAGAACATAAAATTTCCTCAAAAGCAATTTATAAGGCGATTTTAAGTTTGAAAAAGCGAACATAAAAGCTGTTTTGGGGGCTATAGAGCGATAGGAGACAGAAATGAGCAATGTGAAAAGCGTTAGGAGTTGTGAATAGGAGAGGGCCAATGGCCCCAAGATGTTTTGGGAGTATTAAGACAAGATTAAGAGAAGTGGGGTAGGCATGGTTTGGGACAAGCAAGGCACATCCCCCCGCTAACACAGCAAAAAGGAGCAATAAAATAGACACCATTGTTCCCATGTGCATCAATTTAAGAGCATCCTTCCAAAACCACAACTCCTACCCTGCCTCCTTATTTCATCAAATAACCCACTCTCCTCCAAGCACACTCTCCCAATTCCTCCTCCTTCTCGTCCTCGTCCTCCTCGTTAATTCTTTTTAGAAAAAATAAAATAAAAACCAGTCATGTCCGTCTAATCCATTCTTTTCAAATCGAACACTAAATGCACCATGGATTTTTGATTTTTCTTTTCTTTTCCCCGAAACATCCTATCGGTGCAAATTTAGTATTATTATTTGTAGGTGTCACACGTAAACATTATCTCTCACGGGACAAGATTCAAGAATTGTGGGTAGATTTGTGTGATAAGTATGGCATATATAAAAAGTAGGGGAAGTTAGTGGAGGGGGAAAAAATAAATTAGGTTTGGAATCATAATTCTGTGAAAGACATTAGTGGAAAAGGACTGGGAATATATCAAATCAATTGAAAGGGAATTTCCTCTCTTATAAAATGGATAGATTGGGAATTGTAGTTATAATCAAACCCTCATAATTTTCTGTCTTTATATTACCTAAAAACGTCGTGGAGACCCCCTAATATAAACTAGGGTCAAACATGCATGTGCCTCTTGTATTATTTCACCCCCTAAGCAATATCCCACAAGATATATCTAAAAAATTAACAGATGATACATTTTTAAAGAAGATCACTATACCAGAAAAAATAACCATTGAAGAAAACAGTGGTGTTTATGAGTGATTAATAGTAGTTTCCAAGTGGGAAGAGTTGAGAGAGAACTTTTTACAATTTCTGCCCAAGATTAAGAATGAGATTTCATTTTCCAACTAATTTTAGCATAACATGTACATTCATAGCAAGGCAGGGTATCTATTTGGTGGGAAAATTAAAGGCTTTTCAGGTTGGCCAAAGTGTTGTTTCTGGACACATGACATGATCAGAGCGATGGCCACAACCTATATTAATGCGTGCCTCATAAATGAAATTCTCATTTATGATTAGTATTTTCACTTTCTCTTTCTCTTTCTCTTTCTCCACAATTCCCAAAGAGTTTTTAGTAAATCTGTAAATTGGAAATCAAGAAAAGTCCATCGGGGTAATCTCGTCTTTCTGAGAGAGGACGGTCTTTCCTACGATTCACCATCCGTGTTAATCCATATACGTTTCTTCTAAATTTTCAAGGCGATTTAGATTTTCTGCACCAAGCACCCGCAAAGGCAGGGGCAATCTTGTCCTTAAAAATATAGCATAAGGACACCTCACTTTCATTAATTTCTTTGCTCTCTCAACTAGTTGACCTTAAATTCTTGTAGGTTGCTTCTCCCCTCTGCCTGTTTAAGCCCATCTTCATCCTGTTGTCCTACACAACAGACAAGAAACCTCTACTTTCTCTTCTCTGTATAAAAACAAACACAATCCAGCCAGCCAGCCGATACAATATTCTCAACAACCCACCCCCTTCCTAAGAATCCCACATCAAGAAAAATGGAAGATTACCACTTCCATTTGTTATGGCTTCTTCTGATCTCATATATTCTGTTTGTTTTTGTGCTGAAAGCTGTGGTTCATCTGTGGTGGGCACCAAGAAGAGTTGAGAACTTCTTCATGAAACAAGGAATTAAAGGGCCCAAATACCAGCTCTTCTTAGGGAATTTGAAGGAATTAGCCAGCTTGAATTTGATGGCTTCTGCTCAATCTATGCCTCCTCTCTCACACAACATACTCCCTAGAGTCCTCTCTTTCTACCATCACTGGAAGAAGATATATGGTATGCTTCATTTCATTTCTTCCTCCCCTAAAAAACTTCCCACTTTTTGGCATCATTTCATGCCTCAAATCTCCCTTCAATTATTTAAACTTTTTGGGCTCCTGGTTGATTATCACATGTTATTACAAACTTGTGAGCTTTATATATACATATACATACACCTCTTTTTCTTTCTTTTCAAAATACACATACACACACACATTGCTAAGCCAAGAAAGTTGGTGTGAGCTGTGAGGATCATTGTGTGTCTTTGTGTAGGGTCTACACTATCCATTGCCTTGGAATAATTTGATATAAAATCTCACTTTTTTTCTCTGTTTCCTCTTTTGGTAAGCATCATGTTTAATCTCTAACAGAAGGAATTAGAGACCCTCCATGCAATTTAACTCTGCTGCATCCGCACATAACAACAATAATTTAATTAATAAAATGCGAGTGCAGGTTCCATGTTCCTGGTGTGGTTTGGGCCAACAGCTAGGCTCACAGTTTCTGATCCGGCCCTCATCAGAGAGATCTTCATCTTGAAATCGGAGCTGTTTGAGAAGAATGAGTCGCCCCCACTGGTCAGGAAAATTGAAGGTGATGGCTTGCTGAGCCTCAAGGGGGAGAAATGGTCTCACCACAGGAAGATCATCCAACCAACTTTCCACACAGAAAATCTCAAGGTAATAAATCAAAATTAAAATTAAATAATATCATCCCATGTGAGTGTGACAATAGTGAGTGAGTAATTTATTAATTTGATTGTGTAGTTAATGATGCCAATGATGGCGAAGAGCATGGAAGCAGCAGTGATGAGATGGAGTGAGGAGATGTGCAATGCTGGGAAAGTGGAAGTGGAGGTATCGGATTGGTTCCAGAATCTGGTTGAGGATGTCATCACAAGAGCCACTTTTGGCAGCAGCTATGAGGAAGGAAAAGCCATTTTTGAGCTGCAGTCTCAGCAGATGGTCCATGCCACTGAGGCCTATCAGAAGGTCTTCATCCCTGGTTATAGGTAATTGACTAAGTCTAATTAACCATGATTAGCCTTAGAATTAGGGATTAAGGGGGAAATTAAAAGTGGGATTATGTTTTTGCAGTTTCCTGCCGACTAAAAAGAATAGAATTTCTTGGAGACTGGAAAAAGAAATTCGGAAATCGTTGCTGAGGCTCATCGATCGAAGGCGGGAGGGGTGTCAGGGGGTGTCAGACGAATGTCCTAACGATTTATTAGAAGTGATGATAAGGGCGAGCGTCAAGGACGGCGGCGATGAATCGGCGTCGGCGGTGGCGATCACGGCGAACGACGTGGTGGAGGAATGCAAGACGATCTTCTTCGCCGGGAAGCACACCACCGCCAACCTGCTGACGTGGACGACCGTGCTGCTGGCCATGCATCCCCAGTGGCAGGAACAGGCACGTGAGGAGGTCCTGAGGGTATGTGGAGCACGTGACTCCCCTACTAAAGATGATCTCCCTAAGCTCAAAACGGTATTAATTCCTCTCTCTCATTTCCTTCCTTCTTTCCTCCTTTCATGGTCCCCCTCTCCCCCTTCTCTTTCTATTAATTAATTTTTATTTTTTAAAAAACTAAATTATGTGTATGTGTGAAATATCTGCCTAGATAATTGTTCCCAGTAATAAAATTTTAGGAAAAATAAAAAAATGATGCAGCATGTGTTAGATGCGCAAAAAAAGGGGAGTTATCTTGTGGATATGAGTTTCTAGGTGGCATTATTATATATTATTAATCTCTCTCAAAAAATTTAGAATGTCCAAACACCAAATCTTTAAATTAAACTTTCCATTTCTTCACTGTCCTAAACAACAAAGACATTTCACAAAAATTCCCACCTCCAACCACACACATCTTCACGCCTACCTATAAAGTGCACTTATTACTACCTCATAGTAAACTCAAAATGGCTAACCAATAAAACAGGATTAATTAATTACATTTAAATAGGGTATAGACACAATCATTCATTATTTATAAAGATGGATTGGAACTTCCTATTATCCCAATTTCTAATACGTTTACTAATTTTATAATTTGATCTAAGTGGCTTAATTCATATCCTAGCAAAAAAAGGATAGGATTAAACAGATTTTTATATTTTCAATTATAAAATGTAAATGTTTTAAATGAATAAATAAAATAGATTAAAAAAAGAAGAAGAATAGGAGGCTAATTTGGTGGGTTGGTTTGTGTAATGTCCAGCTGGGAATGATCCTGAACGAATCACTGAGGCTGTACCCGCCAGCAGTGGCGATGATCAGACGGGCCAAGAGGGATATGCAGCTGGGTGGGGTCCACATCCCCCGGGGCACGGAGCTCCTGATCCCGATCCTGGCCGTCCATCACGACCCGGCCCTGTGGTGCCACGACCCGCACGAGTTCAACCCGGCCCGCTTCACCAAGGGCGTGGCCCACGCCGCCAAGCACCCCATGGCCTACATGCCTTTCGGCCTCGGCGCCCGCCGCTGCGTCGGCCAGAACCTCGCCATCTTCCAAGCCAAGCTCGCCGTCGCCATGATCCTCCAGCGCTTCTCCTTCGAGCTCGCTCCCACCTACCAGCACGCCCCCTCGGTCCTCATGCTGCTGCACCCGCAACACGGCGCACCCATCGTGTTCAGGAAATTATAGCCATTTTTTTATTAAAAAAGAAATTACAAGAATTTGGTGGTGGTGGCATATTAGAGTGAAGTATATTTGGAGTGACATAAAAATTTTCCACTAATTAAGGGGTGTTTGGATTTTTTTTATTTTTTATTTTCCGGTTCCACCTCTGTTTCTGCTAACTTAGGATGGTGAATGTTTGGTAGGATTAATCCATCTAACCCTTTTTCACGTGTTAGCTTATTTAGCTGAAATGTTTCGATCTAGTTTGCAGCAGCAGCTCCCGCCCTCAAATTTACTAGGGCGATTGGTTAATTAAGTTGGTCTTAGGTCATTTTATCGAGTATTGATGAAGTGATCAAGAAAAATATGTATCTTCTATCTTCTGTATTTCGAATATGTAAATTCTTGGTCCGATCTATGGTTGTACACATCATGGTTTTTTGGTAATTATAATGGCATTTGAGATGTCTGCTCTCGATCAATTTGGATTTTATAGAGTGATATGCCAATATTTCGTTGTTGACATCTATTCCACGTCAGCATGTTTCTCTTTCTTATATCTCATTAATTACGAACAAGATCGTCAAATTTACATATTATTTAAAAAATCAGAACCTAATTTACTTATTTTATCACTCATTCTAAAGTTAAAAGGGAAAAGATTAATAAATCAGGATTTCATTTTATATAATTTGAAATTTTGGTGATTCTAATCACAATTTATGACATATAAGTAAAATGTAAAATAAAAAGATAACATGCCAACGTGGACTTACACATCACTCATATTTTATATGCCCACCATTTGATATTATCGATAAAAACAGAAATAGGAAATTAAAGAAATTAAAAAATAGTTGATAAATGTCAGTTCTTTACCTGTATGAAGTATCCTAGCTGTCAAGACTATTTCTTGAGGTCTAGAAATCATATTCTTGGATCTGCCTATCTTGTACAGTATATAGCACGATAAAGAAAATGAATACAGCTAAAATGCCTTTATATGTAACTTAGAATCACAGTTCATATTTATGAATTGCTGCCGAAGTGTCCCTTTTGTACTAATTTAATTATCTTTGCTTCCATTGCGGTTCATTTGAGTTATATTTTTTTTCTCAGGTCTTTGCTTAAAATTGTTTACTTTAAAATCGCCTTAGGCCGGTTTGATAGACAGTGGATATATAAACATTGGAATGAAGAATTTATCAAATATGATCTCAATTTCGGAACAGAGAATCAATGATTCAGTATAGCAGTGAACAAAGATTCATTTGGCAGAATTCAACCACTAATTCTTCTGAGATCGAGAAATTGCATAATGGGAAGCCATTTTTGCAACGAGGAAGGATATAATTTATTTATGCGTATAATTAACTTTATTTTCAAATCTAATATGAATCATTTTTTGGGTATCGAAAAGTTATCCTAGCAACGGAAAATTTCGCGGAAACAATATTTTTTCACCGTGGGTTTATCTTAAAATTTTAAAAAAATTAAATATTAATCTATCACTATAAAAAATGAGGGATAATTTTCAAAAGATACACATACTTTGAAAAACGCGGGATATTTTTGGCTCCGAAGTCCTAATAACTGTGCAATGCCTGATCACACACACACAAACAAAAATAACTTACAGTGTGTGTTTGTTGGTATAACTAGAGTAGTTAATGTCGAGAATAAAATATTTGATTTGAGTCCATGATGATGTAATCTTTAAATTTTGTATTTAATTGACAAAAATAATAATAATTTACATATAATTTTCATGGAGTTCAGATTTAAGTGATCAAAACTGTATTGCGTCTATATAATTATTTTGTTAAGTTATGTGTGTAATAATTTATTCTCTATTTTATCACTCTCGTCTTTTATTTCACTATTTCATGCTACATGCATATTCGACATAATATTAGTGTAATAAAATACGAGACTAATAAGAGAAGAATGAGGTTTCATGTGTTATACACATGCACCTTATAATAATGAAACACAACCCATGTTGAAATATAATAAAAATTGAAAATCCATCTAAATTAGGTAGTATTTTGCAATATTGTGTCTACAACACGCATTGACTTTTCGTGATCGGATTAGATGTATTGTTGTCATTTTCTATGGCATACTACCAACATGCAATTATACAATCCAAAGGATCAATAAATAAATGAATAAAATTGCTTCAGAACTCAGTTTTTTGTTTTATTCATTTTTACCTTATTTTTGTACAGAAGAATCTCGTCACACAAAGTGATCTTTTATAAAGATTTTATTATTCCAAAATAATTTATATATATAGTATGTGTATGTGCCGAATTTTGCAATTTATGATATGTGATGATTGTCTTATTTACCGTAAAAATATATACAAAGCCAGCCTGTCTAAAGAATACATATAAATAGTACACAATATTAGACAGCATATATATATAGTACGACTTATAATTGGTGTTCACATGAATAAATATCGGGGCATTAATTAAGCAATAATTGATCAGTAATTTGGCACAGAAAATTTATCGCTAATAATGCAAACACTCAATTTGAGTAGAAAACATGGGTAGTTGACTCTAAATAATTAAATTTAAGTGTATGCTTATCTTGAGTAATAAATACTATCAAATGAGGTTTTGGTATTATAGAAATTAAGTTCAGATTGCCCCAGTGGGGCTGTCAAATTACAATATATCTTTTGATCTTTTTTTTGCAGAGCAAAATATATGAGGAAGCATATATATCATGTTTGTTTTATGAATATTTTAAGTATTCCCCTTCAACACTATACAAAATACTATTTTCTAACTAAATTTACAATCCGACTATTAATCTATCTCCTACTAGTACTATATGTATATGACTATCGACAAATTAATTCATCAATTTTAATGGTATCATAAAATGCATATCATATTTTCTATTAATAATATTCGATATGGGAAATGGGACAGCCGCGGCCCACCGGTCCAACAAATAAAATGTTTCGATGGTATTTCATAAAAATTCATTTTCTCCAATTTATACAGATATCATTTAAAAATTAAAGTATTGTTCAGTTGGTAAAACACTTTCATCTATCAATAGATTGGTAGATTTGAATCATCTAATATGTATGTGTACGGGGGCATGAGATAGATAGATAGTATTATTTTTAAAGGTCACATTCCTTGAAAAAAAAAACTATTGATTGCAATTATTTATTTATTTATTTTAAAATTATATAGTTTGGGGTTTTAAAATTATATATTATTATTAGGGTAAATATCAATTTAAACCCTGAATTATTATTATTATTATTATTATTGTTGTTGTTGTTGTTGTTATTAGAAATCCCAAACTTTGGTTCTTGTTGCAAATTATACTCAAAATTTAAAACATTTCAATAATATGCTTAACTTTCAATTTGTAATAAATTCGTCCCATCTAATTTTTTGTATAGATTTGGAGTTGAGATATAGACATTCATATGATGTTGAAACTCAAAATTGATTGAAGGCTTTTGAAATCAATTGTTTGAGTTGTCCCCCGTGTTATCAATTTTATTATTGAAATAAATTTTTTGATTCAATGTCAAACACTTAGGTTTGGTTTGGTAGGGGGGATAGGATTAAGCAAGATAGATTGTAGCCAAGATACACATTGAGATATGTTGGCTATCTCTAGGTTTGGTAACCAAGTCATAAAACCCAGATAAAATAGTTCACTTGTTTGATACCCAAGATACATAGTTAGATTAACTGAACATAGGATAGATTTACCCTTTCATAATTCCTCCATCGACGATAATACCACCCGGGCATACAAATTCGTAGAACAACCCTTCTCAAACAAACAAAGTAGATCAACCAGTTGAATATGACTACCCATCTAACATCATCTTTAACTGAAGCTAAGACGCAAAAGGCAAAAGTCTCTTCAATTACAAAGTACTTTATTACATGAATCTTAACCAAGAATCCGAAATCAATTGCAAGACAAAAAAGAGAGACATTTCGTGATATCTCAAAAAGCTTAGCTCTTACCTTTATAAAAACTGGACACAAGAACAGCAACTCAGAAAGCCCAGATCTTGAGAGCCTCTATTCACAGAATAATTTTTCTCAAACGAAAAAGATTCAAGTCTTCGACAATAGATCTCTTCCCAAGAAAGCTCTACAATAACGCAAAATGTCAGCATTTCAAGAAACTTCAAGTAACAAAATCAAAATGAAATCTTTTTCACCCATAAACCCTTCAAAATTAAATTGCAAATCTGGTTGAATCTTGCTTTTGGGAATTCAGAAAAACACACAAAAATGTGAGTGGTGGGTATTCCACTCTCCTTAACCACACTTACCCAGATAACAACAAAGAAAGTGTTGTAGTTGCAGAGGCAGTATAGGTGCATAGAATGCTAAACGGTGCTGAATGTGGGGTCTTTGAATGTGGGGGCTTTCAAAACATTCCCGTTCAAAAAGAAGATACAGTGGAGGGCAGTATGGTCATTCCTTGTAGCTATGGTTCAGATAGATAAGATAACTGGCTTCAGGCGAGAGATGGGTATGGACAGCGAAACAGTGATTTACCAACGGGCCATGGAATAAACGCGGGCTCCCAAGATACTTATCTGTTGTACCAAACAAGCTGCTAAGCCAAGATAGGTACGCAATCAAGGGTTTATCTGTTGTACCAAACAAGCACTTAGTGTGATATGTGTATATATTATTCCAAATTAAAAATCATTTCATATCAAATGCTCAAACAAGTCGTTTATAACACACCATTCATAGTTTGTTTTATTTTGCATGTCCTAGTGGATATAAAATGACTCGTGAGGGCATATACTTCTAGCAATTTTTTTGTGTTGATTATAGGTCTAAGAGAGAGATTTAGCATTCATATCCTGCCCTAAGTCCACTAGCAAGTCATAGATCATCAAAAAGTAATAGTTTAAGGTCTTTAGTATTTTAGTTAATGATAAAGTTTGGAGGATACGATTAAGTAGATTTGGAGGCCAATTCGATTCAATGAAGTGCACACATGTTTTCATCCAATAAATTCTACATAGTCTCCATCAATAATATTAAATCGATTAATTATCCAATGAATTATGTATAGTTTCCACAATATCTTTAAATTTCATACTATGGTAAAAAATTGTCAGAAAAAGGCATATTCAAGTAAAAACCCAAATCCCATTGGACGTCATAGATAAAAAAGATTCAAGAAACTCACCTAATTTGGATAAAAGGAGTCCGA
This sequence comes from Salvia rosmarinus, assembly GCA_036937905.1. Lineage (NCBI taxonomy): Eukaryota > Viridiplantae > Streptophyta > Magnoliopsida > Lamiales > Lamiaceae > Salvia > Salvia rosmarinus. The sequence continues at coordinate 69,894,087 of CM072823.1, forward strand.
CAAATTTCTATATTAGCATATGTTTTATATAGTTAGGTTCATTACACACCCTTGACCGAATTTGAAGGCGGAGTACCCACCCTTGATTTTATTGGATGGAAACAAGTCCATTTGTTGACTTACATGTCCATCTTGGTAACACAAAGTAAAAACCTTAAATCACATCAAATATCATTCATGAAAAATCTTAAAACTCACCTAATTTGTCTTTGCAAGCCAAATGATAGTGGGTCTGTGTCTCAATGGGCAAGCTCGAGGTAATATCAAAATTGGGTTGGACACGAATCAAATAATTTTGCTCAAATCGGTATTCATAGTCGAAATTTGGTGATTAGAAATCAAATATAAATAATGCTTTTGATTTGATTAGTATTCAAATGCAAATTCAGAATTATGATAATCGATTCGACATTCATAAATATTCAATTTTTTATATATATATATTCAATCATTTTTTTAAAACGATACATATATTCAATTCGATATTCACAAATATTCAATTATATATAAAATAGATAAAAAAAAATTAAAATATTCATTACTATTCAATATTCACAAATATTCAGTTGTGTAATATTTATTGACTTCATTTCTTGGATATTTTTAGTTTTTGAATTTTACGTTTTCAAACTTATATTATTTTTGTGTTTATCGTGTGAATACTTCTTAGAGTGTAAATATGAGGACAAATATCAACATTTGATAAATTAATATAGATGCTTCAGATTCAATACATAAATTATGATGCGGATACATAAATGCATAATTATATGCAGAAATGTGCATATAACCAATTTAGATGCACACTTAAAAATAACCATTAGATTTTCAAATCTAATGAACATGATTTATTCTCATTTATGTATGTTAAGGATTGTTATATATATGAACCAATTCATATATATATATATATATATATATATATATATATATATATATATATATATATATTAAATAGCTTTATGGCTTTATCGAGTTAGCCAAAATCGAAAGTTCAAGGTTATAATTGAAAATTTATAATTTCAAAAAATATAGACTAAAAAAAATAAAAAATAGTTACCCTTAATATTTTATCTCTATTGTCAATTACGACCAATTCGCAAGTTAAACACGTAAAAACAATGAAATAAGAATTTTTTAAGTTGATCTCACGAGTTAGGTTAGGTAACTTGTTAAATAAAAATATTTTTGAACCATTTCACGAGTTGACGAATTTCAATTCGTGGAATAAAATGTTATTTTTAAGTCATTTCACGAGTTTATAAACCCAAAACGACTATTTCAATATATTAACTCAGTAACTTTATTATATACAGATAATGGAATATTTTTGAACTTAGACTCCACATTTCACGAGTAGATTATAGACTTTTGCGTAGAATTGACGTGGCATTTTCTCAGCCAATCAATCAGTTACTTCCCCAGCTTCACTATCCTACGCTGAGTGCACATGGCACACGAAAACACATCGTCAAACGGCTACTTCCAAACCACCTCACACCCGGTAACCCATGGCGCACAATAGTACAGACACTTCTTCCAAGTTGTGGCGGGAAACACGTCAACCGTTTAAAAACCACTCCCTTTACGAATTCCAACCATCACTAAATGCGGCTCCCCGCTAGGACTGTTAAACGGTTCGATTTCGGTTAATCGAATCGAATTTTTTGATTAATCAAATCGAATTTCTTCGAAAAAATAAAATCAAAATCGAACCGTTTTAAATTTTCGGTTAACCAAAAATCGATCGGTTCCGGCAGTTTGGTTTTTTGTTCACCGAAAAACCGAATTAAAATTAATAAATAATAAAAATAAATAAAATAATAATTTAAAACTGAAACTTATTAAAAACATATAAAATATTTAACAAATAATTAATAGAGTAATCATTAAAAATTGATTTTCAGATTTTTTAATTAATTAATGTGTAATTGAAATAATAATTAAAAATAAAAAACGGTTCGGTTCCGAACCGTTCGGTTATCGGTTAAACAATAACCGATTTTTTTTTCAATTCTGAAACCAATACCGAACCGATAACCGAATTTGTCGGTTTTCGATTAATCGAATTTGTCGGTTTCGGTTCTAACCGAAATCCAAAAACCATTTAGACACCCCTACTCCCCGCTATCCCGCTCCGTTCACACCCTTACCCGACAATGGCATCTGGGTCGAACTCTCTGATCTGGTTCAGAAAAAGGCTCCGGATTCAGGATAACCCGGCGCTGAAGCACGCGACCAACGGGTCGAATGTTTTGTACCCGGTTTTCGTGATCGACCCGCGCTACATGGAGCCCAAGCCAATCGCGTTCTCCCTCGGGTCGAGACGCAGGGTCGATCCTGACAAATAATGGGCCCTGAGCGAAACAACAAAAATGAGTCTTTTTTTTACTATGTAGATACAATTGAATATATCTAAAAAGATGCACAATATATCATTTATAAAATAATTGTTTTTTTTACAAAATTTGGGCCCCAAAAGTTAATAACAAAATTTTGGGACATAAAATATTACTTCCTCCGTCCCGCTTAAAGTGTCTCATTTCTTTTGGGCACGAGTATTTAGGAGAAAGGTATAAAGTAGTTAAAGTGTTAAAAAGTACGTAGGGTCCACACTTTTTGAAGTGATAATTATTTCCTAAAATGGAATGGGACATTTGTAATGGGACAACCCAAAAAGGAAAATGAGACATTTTAAATGGGACAGAGGGAGTATATTTTTTGAAGGAATATTTATATTAATATAAGAGGATATATAAAATTTTGGGGCCCCTAAAATGATGGGCCCTGGACGGTCACCCATGCTCGCCCGCCCTCAGGGACAGCCCTGTCGAGACGGGCCGGGTTGAACCGGATCAGGTTCCTGGAGTCTGGTGGATTTCGACCTTAATCTCAAGAGACTAGGATCGCGCTTGCTGGTGTTCAAGGGTGAGCCCAGTGAGGTGTTGTGTCGCTGCTTGAATGAGGTAATTAATTTAGTCGTTTAGGATTTTTTTTATGAGAAATTGGATCCCTGTTCGACTTGAAATCAATGGCTGGAAGCGCGTTTGAGCTTGGTGTATTAGTTTGTTTATGTTAGTTTCGAGCTCTTTTAATATGGACTACGTTTTAGTGAAATTGTCGATGCTACATTTGGTGAATAATCACAACCGGCTGTAGTATTCTCGATTGATAAACGCAAGAATACATAAAAGTACCTCTTGTATGTATAGATGAATGGTAATACTGCACCTGGTGTGTACAGCATTTACAAGGCGGCGCACACTGCAGTTTTATTTGGCTTCTTACAATTATCAAATTCCTTATCATTAATAAGTAGTAGCTTGACCAAAAGTTTCATCTGACTTAGAGTTTAAATCTGCTTTCATCATGTGGTATTTTAGACTTGCAAGGCTATTAGTTTTGGAAATATGCAATTAGATATGGAATTTCAGGAATCGAGTCTATTTGGAATTAACTTGTGATAGTTTAGATCTATTCGTCTCTCCATCCTATGGAAATTAGTTACAGGACTTAATTGATTACTGTGAAAAGGCACAGAAAGTGAATCCCTTTAGCTGTTGGTTCAAGGAAAGGCAAGTGTTTCATTATCATTCGTGTCAAGATGAAGTAATTGTTCTGTGTTCAGTTACATCACCTTGCAAGTCTCCGTGCCGCCAAGAGCTACAATGCATATGCATTACACCGTAACTACCTACCTGGATGAATATGTAAACTGCTGCGTGTTATTCTTGAACTCTCCCTCACTAAATCCTGTTGATTAGTGATGCATCCATTTCTGTTTCATGAAACATGACATTAGAAACTGTTTTTCACAACTCTTACAAGTTCAGCACCAGGCGGTTACATGTGATATTAAGATTGAGATAGAGGACAAGCTGACTAGACAAATTTATGCGGTAAATATTAAGTTACCGAGCTCTAGTCTGATAGTCGACACAATTGCTCTACAGTGTATTCATTACTTTGTCAGCTCTAAGTTTGCATCTTAATGTCATATATTTCATTCTGAAACACCAGTGGAGCATAAAGAAGCTATGTTTTGAGTTTGAACCGAGCCGTATTATCAAGTTTTCGAATGACAAAGTCAAAGTAAGTATTTTTCGGAGTAATAATGCAATTATAAATTTTATATGTCTCTGCTAGTCACAATGTAAACGAGGAAATAGCCTTAATCTTTAATGGACGAGGATTTCGCAGTTTTCAACTTTTCATCTTTATGATCTAACTAAACAGAGGGATTAATGTTGTCTCTTACAGAAATATGCTACTGCTGCCGGTATAGAGATTTACTCTCCTGTCAGTCATACACTCTTCAATCCTGCAGATATCGTAGAGAAGGTTAGTATGGTTTGTAGAAAAGATTAATAGTTTACCTACTACTCAGAGAAATCAAATTATTGACCAAAATTTCTTCTATTCTTCTTGAACATCTTCTTTTCATTGACTTCATTTCATTATTGGATCCAAGAATGGCGGAAAACCACCTTCGAGTTATCAATCTTTTGTCAGACTTGCTGGGGAGCATTCTTGGACCTCAACTCCCCTCGTAACTGATGCCAACTGGCTCCCACCTGTCGGAAATGTTGGGAAATGCCCAATCACTGAAGTCCCATCGATCAAGGAGCTTGGCTATGAGGACACACCAGAGGTATGGAATTACTTCTTCATCAAAAGTTTGCCAAACTTAAATTCTCTACAACAAACACCGATTAATAGGATGAGAAGACCCCCTTCATAGGTGGTGAATTCGAAGGATTAAGAAGGTTGAAAGCTTCAATAGCAAACAAGGTATTCATGAAGACATTCTCCATTTATCTATCTTACTGTAATAATATTTTATGCGCTACTCTTTAATGGAGAACTCTTCATTTCAGTTATGACTCTGGTCAATTAGCCTGTAAATCATAAAGGGTCTAACCTGTAACTTCGATGATTTTTTGTACATGGTTATGGGTTTTTGGCATTTTGCTAGCTTCCCTTTCTTTGGTCGGCACATATAATATATGATATTCCTTATTCAGGAGTGGGTGGCTAATTTTGAAAAACCCAAGGGTGATCCATCTTTATTTCTAAAACCAGCAACAACTGTGTTATCACCTTACTTAAAAGTGGGTTATGCATATTGTTTTCATTTCTTTATTTTGTTCTGTGTTTCTTCCAGGTACTTCTACCAATGTATTCAAGAAGTTCAGAGAAATTGCAAAAAGCACACATCTCCACCAGTTTCCCTTCTTGGACAGGTTAATTTGTTATTTTGTCTGACAGCCAATGTCATGAATTTATTCAACTGACGTTCTGAGTTGATGTAGTTGTTATGGCGAGATTTCTTTTACACAGTCGCTTTTGATTGTTATGCAGGGAGATGAATACCATGCATGAACAAGCTCAATTCACAATATCAAATCTCAAAAAAGAATTGAATTCAGATTTTGAGAGACAAAAGTGAAGAACAAAACTGAATGTTTATTCATAATAGCGTTTCTTTACAGATATGATCGACCCTTTACAAATGGGTGTTTCTCTCCTTTATACTATAGCTCCAGCTCCCTTGCCATGTGTCACACCTTCATTGGATTCTCCTTGGTTAGTTACTAACCACCTCAACTCCAATCCAGCTGGCTTCACCCGTCTAACCACCTTCAACCATCCCTACTCCTCTACTGTAACAATACCCCCTTCCTTCAGATACGACTTGTCCTCAAGTCGAGAACAAAAATGGGTAGCGGGGCTCCGTAAACCTCTGAGAGTCTTCAAGGTTTTAGGGATGTGCCATGACACCATAGCTTGTACTTTTTGAGGGTCAACTGCAACTCCTTGCTGACTGATTATGTAGCCCAAGTACTCAACTTGGGGCTGACCAACAATACACTTGGAGACTTTCGCAAATAATTGGTTCTTCACTGTTATGGAATTCAGTTTTATGTCATCCATCACCTTTTCTGCCGAAATCATGCAAAGGCATCCCAACAAAGAGCCTTTCCCTTTTCTAATCACTTTTTTAAATTGTTTCCCCGTAATCATTTTCAAGGAGACATCCTGCTTTACTCCTTGCAAGACTATTTCCTTTTCCTCTTTACAAAAGCTAACACTTTGATTGTTGAAGTCAAAAGTAATGGGACCCAATTGTTTGAGCATATCTACTCCCACTACCATGTCACATCCTCCAAGTTGTAGCACTCTCATTGCAGTGCTAAACCTACAGCTCCCCATTTCCCACTCCAACCTTGGGCATCTTGTATCACATTCTAATTTACTTCCATCAGCTATTGTAACAAGTAAAGGGTTCGTATATTCCAATTCACAGCACATTCTTTTTGCAGCCATTTTATCAAGAAAACTATGGGTACTACCAGTATCTATCAATACAGTAATATGATGCTTACCCACTCTCCCATTGAGCTTGATGGTGTCAGGTGCAATTTGCCCTGCTAACGCGTTCAAAGAAATCTGGAAATCATCTCCTCTGCTTCCACTTCTTCAAGAATCAGCTCAGTTGATTCTGGTTCACCTTCACATATGATGTTGAATAAATTCCTGCATTTATGCCCCAATTGGTACGGCTCGTCGCAATTGAAACACAACCTTTTCTTCTTTCTTTCTTCTATCTCGGCGGTAGTTAATTTCTTGAAGCTTGGTGGTTTGGGATTGGTGTTTGTACTGCTTACATCCTCTTCCTTCTTCCAACCAGTAGCCATTCCTTTACTGAATTGCATCGGACCTCTCCCTAAAGCTAGTAATTGTAGTTCTTGCTTTTTGGCCAATCTGATAGCTTGGCCCATGGTCTGTGGTGCGAACATTTCTACCATACTTGCGATATCATCTCGCAATCCTCCTATGTAACACTGGATGAAATATATCTCCTTCAAACTTCTGTTCTCAACAGCCATATATGCTTTGAGTTCCTCAAATTTAGTAGTGTAGCTCAACACATCATCAATTTGCCTAAGCTGATTGAATTGGGCAATTATATTCTTCCCCTCCTCATTCATGAATCTTTCAACAATTAGATTTCCAAATTCATGCCAACATATAATCCCCAACCCCTCCACATACTCGAGATACCACAAGTCAGCACTTCCCTCCATATGCATCGCAGCAATAAACACTTTGTCCTCATCACTCATAGGATTTACAAAAAACTTGTTACATTTCCTAATCCATGGCATCGGGTTCGTACCATTGAATTTCGGAAACTCTAATCTAGGTAATCGAGAGCTGAGATTATTAGAGTTACTCGATTTACCTCGATTGTTCGATGAACTCTCCTTCTCCCCTTCCTCGCTTTGCGGTTCATCGTCACCCTCCGCTCTTCCCTTCTCTCTCTCTTCTGTGCTTTTGCCTCGCATTTCTGCCCTCATTTCTTCGAATTGCAGCTTCATCGTCGCCATGATCGATTGGGTCAGTTCCATTTGTTGCTGCTGTTGTGTCTGTAGCTGCGCCATTTGCAGCTCTAAGCTCGTCAATCGATTGTCCATCCTCGTCTTCCTTGGCATGCGGGTGTTGTTTTTTTATGGCTCTGATACCAAATGTTATGCAGGGAGATGAATACCATGCATGAACAAGCTCAATTCACAATATCAAATCTCAAAAAAGAATTGAATTCAGATTTTGAGAGACAAAAGTGAAGAACAAAACTGAATGTTTATTCATAATAGCGTTTCTTTACAGATATGATCGACCCTTTACAAATGGGTGTTTCTCTCCTTTATACTATAGCTCCAGCTCCCTTGCCATGTGTCACACCTTCATTGGATTCTCCTTGGTTAGTTACTAACCACCTCAACTCCAATCCAGCTGGCTTCACCCGTCTAACCACCTTCAACCATCCCTACTCCTCTACTGTAACATTGATACTCCAAATTTTGATCAAATGAAGGACAATAGAATTTGCAAACAGGTATCAATAACCAAACATCTTATATTTCCAAGGTTTGTCAATGTTTTCGCGCTTGAATTAAAAAGCATTATCCAGGGAGATTCAATAACATGACTGCTATAAAAGAACGTATTTCAGACTGTGTGTCTTTCTCTCTTGTTTTTTTTTTTCGTTTTCTTTTATCTTAAATCAAAGAGTCATCCATTCTTTTCCTGTTGTCATCCTGGAAAAATCATTTCATCCTTCGTTGCCATCATTATTCATAAGCAGACATCAAACGACAAGCTCAACTCTGGCCCTCTTTTGCAAGTTTTTGTATGTAATGTATGTGTATCCTTAGTTGGCTATGGAAATGATACTCACTCGAGAAATTTTGGTGTTACAGTAAAATGTAGCTTTCTAAGCCCATGCCATTAACTTACATATAGTAGAATTGTGAAATTAGTCCCTCAGATTATGTTATTACAACCTTTTGAGTTGTAACGGATGAAGAGTAGATCAAATGAGAACTGCATCTTTTTTGGGAACTTGAAATAAGACTTGTAAAGTTGATGCACAGAATGCACAATGAAGCCATTTTAAAATTGTTGACATGGAAAAATGACGATAAATTGCTGGCTGCTTGGAGAGATGCCAGGACATGATTTCCTTGGATTGATGCCATAATGATGCAGGTCAGATTCGAAATTTGGCCCAACTCCTCATTCTTTTGACTTGTCTGCTAGTTCTGTCATGGGTAGTTTTGGACAGCATTTACATATACGCTCAACTTTGGTCGGATAGCTTCAAATGGGGCTGGATGCACCATCTTGCGAGACACTGTGTTGCTTGTTTTCTAACTCGTGGAGATCTGGTAAATGCCTTCTATGTTGCATTCAGATACATCTCTTATACTCCTTGGATGACAGTGGTGGCTATCTTCACAGTTTGTGCATTTTGAAAAAGGACGTGATGTTTTTGAGAGACTTCTTATTGATTCGGATTGGGCAGTCAATAACGCCAACTGGTTGTGGATATCATGCTCATCATTCTTTTACCAGGTCATACTCATGGTGATATTCATAAACAGAATTCTCATCATCTTTCTTGTTTCTTTTGTTGGAAGTTAATGGGTTGTGAGTGGGAATTGCTAGTAATGAGGTTCATGGCCTTTGGCCTTTCATTTCCAACTCTTGATGTTAAGAGTTAATGGAATATTGATGTTTGTCATCAATTGTGACCTTAGAACATCCCTCTTGGAGTGCTATATATAGTGCATCATTCTAGAGTTAGAGCATAAGCAAAAACATTCTATTCTCTCTAGCAAAAGCAAAGCATTCTACTTGCATTCTTAGCTCATAGTTCTTAGTCTTGAGTTCGGTTCTCGTTTCCGTCCGATTCGCGGGGCTCGACTTGTTTGTGGTGCTACTACGTCGAGGCGAAAGTCGTTACCTTTGGGACGAGCCGCCAATCGTGAGCACTACCGGGGCGTTTCTCGTCTTGCGGGCGAAGTTCAACTTGGCGACTTATTGATAAGTTCTTGTTATCTTGACATCTCATTTGTAATAGTTATTATTAATCATTTCATTGTAATTTTGCACGATATTGTAACCAATATTCAACTACAATCGCAAGACGAGAAATTCGCCCAACTCTCTTCAAGTTACACGATCGTGCAAATTGAAGATGTCGACCAATCCATGGCGCCTCGCCACCACTCAATCCGTTGGAGCGATAGTAGTTCCACCATGGCTCGGTCTTTGAACCCCGCGTTCAGTGGCTCAACAACCGCCAATTTTCACGGCGTCGACTTCAAACGTGGGCGCGTAAGATGATGTTTACATCACCACAATGGGGCTTGCTAGCTTCTGCGTGAAGACGGGCGCTATTCCTTCCGAGGAAGAAGCGGACGTAGAAGTGCGTATGAAATCGACACTTGGTATCATTCCGATTATCGTGTCCGAATATGGTGTTAAATGGGCTTGGTAATAGTCTATTTAATGTATTTGCGGTCGAGGATACGCCAAAGAGTTATGGGAGGCACTTAACCAAAAGTATCGGTTGAGGAGGCTAGCGACGAAGTTCGTGGTTACGTGCTCACCGAGTTCAAGATTGTGGATTCAAACCGATCATGCCTCAAGTACACGAGTTTCAAGCTACATTGCACGATGTTCACGCCGAAGGTATGCCTCTGCTGAACAATATTCCATTGCAATTTTAATTGACAAATTGCGGAAGGATGGAAAGGGTTCAGATCTTACCTTAAGCACAAGCGAAGGAGATGACCATGAAAGCATGGTTGCTCGACTCAAGTTGAAGCTCAAGTTAAGGAGCGAGTTGAAGGCTAAAAGTCCGATGGAGGCTAAAAACTGATCGGTGAGGAGGACCTTCGAGCGCCTCGTCCAGATGAACAAAGCGAGGGAAAAGTAGGCTGCAAAACCGATTTTCCGGAGCGTCTTAACCGTGATAAGCTTGGGCACATGGCTAAAGACTGCCGAAAGCCTAAGAGAAAAGACAAAGGCAAAGGCCAACAACAATGTTGAGAAGGACTTGACACTTGGGACAAAGATGACTTTGTTGCCATGATAGCGAGGTAAACCAGTCACAAATCCTACCCTACTTGGTTTCTTGACACGGTGCTCTGTTCATATTTGTGTCAATCGAGACTTGTTCTACACCTACAAAGAGGTTGAAGACAGTGTGTGACCGAGGCAAGTGATCATACTTCCAAGGTGCTTGGAGTTGGTACCGTTGTACTTCAACTTACCTCACGGTGTGGAAATAACTCACGAAGGATGTCTTGCATGCTCGCTTGATCCGCAAGAATCTCATCTCGGCGTCCAAGTTGACTAGAGCCAAATTTGATATAGATTTTCGTGGAGAATATGTAATAGTTAGAAAGTTTGGAAAGACTCTCGGCAGGGTTATGTCTCAGAAGATCTTTTCAAACTCGATTATTAAACTTGTAAGCCTTCTAAGGCGATTGCAAAATTAATGAGAATCTTACTTACCTTACTTGCTTGAGTGTTCGATTTATGGCATTGTAGACTTGGTCATGTTAATGTTAATGCTATAAAGAAACTCGCTAACATGAACTTGTTAAAATAAAGTATCTAAAACACAAGATAAATGTGAAATCGTGTTGAAGCAAAATGACCAAGTTGCCTTTCAAATCCGTTGAAAGAAGCTCAAAACCTCTAGAATTAATTCACATCGATGTTTGTGATTTAAAGTTTGTACAAACTAGAGGTGGTAAAAAGTATTTTATTACTTTTATTGACGATTGCACAAGATATTGTTATCTTTATTTATTAAGAAGTAAAGATGAAGCAATTGATGCATTTGAAACTTCAAGAATGAAGCTGAAAATCAACTTAATTGCAAAATTAAGGTTGTAAGTGATCGAGGTGGAGAATATGTTGCTCCGTTTCTTTGAATTATGCAACGAAAGTGGTATAATCCATCAAACTCGCTCTTATTCGCCTCAATCAAATGGTGTAGTGAGCAAAAATCGAACTCTTAAGGAGATGATGAATGCGTTATTAATAAGTTCGGATTACCCGAATATGTGGGGGAAGTCGTTCTTCTGACCAACTATATCTTGAATAAGATTCCTATCAAGGGAAGGATGTAACTCCTTATGAACTTTGGAAAGGAAGGAAACCTTCATATAAATACTTCAAAGTGTGGGGTGTTTAGCTAAGGTTGAAATACTGTTGCCAAAACAAGTTACAATTGGACCTAAAGCGGTAGATTGTATCTTTATTGGTTATGCACTTAATAGTAGTGCTTATAGATTTGTTGTGCACAAATCGATATACTGATGTTCATGTGGAACAACAATTGAATCAAGGAACGCTATATTCTTTGAGAATATCTATCCTAATAAGGATAAGAATAGTTCGATTCAAGTAAAAGAATTGAGGAAGATTCTACCAATTCTCATACTTGTTGAAGAAAGTGAACCCTCAAGTTCTAAGCAAGTTTTTATGGCCTGCTAATAGAAAGCGACATAGGTCTACACCAAGATGTGCAACCTAGACGTGGTAATCGTGTAAGAAAAGCTAAAATTTATGGACGGATTATGTCGTTTTATTGTTAAATGATGAACCGGTTACCGTAAAAGAAGCTTTATCGAGCCCGGATGCGGATCTGTGGAGAAGCAATAGACATTGAGATAGAGTCTATTATGTTGAATCATACTTGGGTGTTAGTAGATCTTCCACTGGTTGTAAAGCTTTAGGATGCAAGTGGATCCTAAAGAAGAAATACAAGTCGATGGCACTATTGATAAATATAAGGCCGACTTGTAGTTCAAGGTTTAGACAAAAGTGGGTATGACTTCTTCGATACCTACTCGCGCGTGACTAAACATACTTCTATTAGAACGCGCTCGCTATTCTTTGCTTTGCAAAATCTTGAGATTCATCAAATGGATGTAAAAGCAGCGTTTACGTATGGAGAGTTAGAAGATGAGATCTATATGAAACAATAGGAAGGTTTTGTAGTACCGGCAAGAGCACAAGGTATGCAAACTTCAAAAGTCTTTGTATGGACTTAAGCGCCCTTTGCAATGGCATATGAAATTTGACAAAGTTATGTTGTCAAATGGTTTCAAAATCAACGAGTGACAAGTGTGTCTATGTAAAGAATTCGAATAACGATTTTGTTATTGTTTGTCTTTATGTAGATGACATGTTGATAATGGGAAGTAACTCTCGTGTGATTGGAGAAACAAAAGAATGCTAAGTAAGAACTTGACATGAAAGATATGGGTTTAGCGGATGTAATTCTTGGAATTAAAATTCTTAGAACGCCAAATGGAATTGCTTTGACACAATCCCACTATCTTGAGAAAGTGTTGAAGAAATTCAATGCAATGGATAAGCTATTTCAAGACTCCTGGGACTCGAGTGTTCATTTGACTCCAAATAGGGTGAACCTATAAGTCAAGATGAATATGCTAAGATTATTGGGAGTTTGATGTATCTCACAAACCGCACCCGACCGATTTAGCTTGCTCGTGAACAAATTGAGTAGTTTCACGGCTAATCCAAGTAGAGAACATTGGAAAGCACTTGAGCGCGTATTGGGTTACTTAAAGTTTACCCGAATTATGCGATTCATTATTCTAGTGAGCCCACTGTACTTGAAGGGTATAGTGATGCTAATTGGATATCTGCCTCAATCGACTCGTTTTCCACAAGTGGATACGTGTTCACTATTGGAGGTGGAGTCAGTATCTTGAAGTCCAAGAAACATCTTGTATAGCAAGGTCTACCATGGAATCAAATTCATAGCTTTAGATAAAATTTGGTGAAGAAGCCGAATGGCTTAGAAATTTCCTCGAGGATATTCCATGTCGGCCGAGTCCGTGCCTTCGTGTTGATTCAACGTGATAGTCAATGCGCAATAGGAAGGGCACAAAATATATATTACAACGGTAAGTCTCGACATATTCGTCGACGACACAATACCGTGAGACATTTGATCACGAGTGGGGTTATCACTATTGATTATGTAAAATCAATAGATAATCTAGCGGATCCACGACAAAAAGCATTAATCGAGATCAAATGTTTAAACCGTTAGAGGAATGGGTGTTAAATCCACATCTTAAGGATGATTATAGCGAAACCCAACCATGATGATTGGATTGTCGAGAACATGGTTCAAAAGGGACAACGGTTATAAAAATCCGTGTGATAAACACTCGGACATGCCTATTCTCCGAGAACGTGAGTGTTTGTAAGTCCGCAAGTGGTGAGGTTAAGTTTTAACTTTAATGACTCTTGGATACCTCGAGGAGGTCAAGTATAGCGAGAATACTTGGTTGTAATAGTCACCTATGCAAGTGTGAAGTGGGGCCGCTTCAAGTGGTACACTTGTGAATCCAAAGGGTGTTCCAAGGCCATAATGGACACAAACGTAAAACGGATGGAAATTGAGATGATATTGTGTCAATATTATTGTCTCGGTATACACCATGGAGGACTAGTTCAAGGTGAAATAACCACTATGCCGCGGTATGCTCGATAATTTCGACTATGGAAGGTTCAAGGCCACAAGCTACCTTTCCAAATGCAATATCGTCTCTTGAGGACTGAACTTTGCGTTTTGCATTTATATGGCATTTCCACTCATGTGGGGGATTGTTGGAAGTTAATGGGTTGTGAGTGGAATTGCTAGTAATGAGGTTCATGGCCTTTGGCCTTTCATTTCCAACTCTTGATGTTAAGAGTTAATGGAATATTGATGTTTGTCATCAATTGTGACCTTAGAACATCCCTCTTGGAGTGCTATATATAGTGCATCATTCTAGAGTTAGAAGCATAAGCAAAACATTCTATTCTCTCTAGCAAAAGCAAAGCATTCTACTTGCATTCTTAGCTCATAGTTCTTAGTCTTGAGTTCGGTTCTCGTTTCCGTCCGATTCGCGGGCTCGACTTGTTTGTGGTGCTACTACGATCGAGACGAAAGTCGTTACCTTTGGGACGAGCCGCCAATCGTGAGCACTACCGGGCGTTTCTCGTCTTGCGGGCGAAGTTCAACTTGGGCGACTTATTGATAAGTTCTTGTTATCTTGACATCTCATTTGTAATAGTTATTATTAATCATTTCATTGTAATTTTGCACGATATTGTAACCAATATTCAACTACATCTTTTGCCAGTTTAACCGCATCTATTCTCCAATTTCATTTGGGAAAAAATACGACCCTAATGGCAACTACATTAGCCATTTTCTCCCAATACTAAAAGGTACGATCATAATTAGCTTTACGATTCATCAACTTTTCATGCATGTTGGTTTTGAAGGTCTCATTGGTGTTGCAGACATGCCTAAGGAAGTATATATATGAACCATGGACAGCTCCTGTGAGCATACAAGTCAAAGCAAAATGCATAACTGGAAAAGACTATCCAAAGCCAGGTTTTATTGCCTTGAATGTTGCTTTTTACTAACACTTTCTTGGCATCCATAATCATTCTTCACTTAGCAAATGCATGCTCCCTGATATACGATAGGGTTTTGACAGTATTGATGTTTTTCATTGAAAATTTGATGACTATATATGTTATATAAAAGCTTATGAGGAAAATATTTGGGTTTTTTAAGCCCTACCTAGTCGAGAAATAAATTTCCTCAAGGGTTGGTCTCTAATCTAGATGCATTATTATCTGCAATTTCCGTATGCTACACAGTTGAGATTTTTCTTTGTCTTTTTTCTTTTGCAGTATTTATTTTTCTGGCTTTAAGAAACAGATTTCTCTTTATGGTTTGTTTCTTTACTTGTTAGAATCCCCACCAACTATAAATACAGTGGTAGACCATTATCTTGCTAGTAAAGAATGCAAACAAATATTATATGAAGCATATGAGTTAAACAAAAAGGCTAAAGGGAACTTGAGTGAAAATGATCTCAAGAATCTGAGGATTAAACAAGAGGATGACAAGAGGCCGCAGGCGGCGCCCAAATCCAAAAGGCTAAAACAGATCACCATCGACTAACTCTATCTAGTTTTTATTTTGTAGATTCCAGCATTGAGATTTGCAGAGGTTTAATCTGTCCTTAAATTATACATTTATGTATATCTTGAAGCTGTATGGTGTAGTTTGCATGAAACTCAAGTATTTTGTATATCTGTATTCTTAGAATATATATATATATATATATAGGAGAATCGGAGATGAATCAGGTAGGAAAGGATAATTTGGTAGGAAATAGGAATGAATCTGGGCCTTTAATTTGCTATATCAATAGTTGAGATTTAATTTTCGGATGTGCTATAGTTTTGTGTTTTGTGTCTATATCGGATTATTGTGTAGCACTAGAACTCGCCTTGTCTACGTTGCAGATGAAAGATGTCTAAATTAATATATTTAGCATATGTCTTCTGAATGGATGAAATATGTCTTAAACTAATATATGCAATATAGTAATTTGATTATCTTCACAAATATGAAAGATGTGTTACTATTCATATTTTCGTACATTAAGGAGTTTTCTCACCATAACCAACCCCTATATATATATATTTGTAATTCCATATAGTGATAACTATTTTCTTTTGTGGGAAAGGAAATGCTTCAGCACAAAGTCATTCAAACATTACACCGAATATTTTCTCGGTAGAATCATTAAGCTATCTTCACACCAGCTTTTAATATGATTTCTTTCTTAAATCGTCATTTCATATGGAGTATTGACGCACAGTTTTAACTTTTTAATTGAATTATAATAATATAAAAACTTGCACAAGATCATCATATTGTTCAATTTGCAGGAAATTTTGCAATGAAATGTAGGTTTTTTTTTTTTTTGTTTAGAGGGACAATGAAATGGACTATAATGGAGAAAAACATCCAAGACGTTCGGTGATGCGTTGCGTTAAATTTGTTGTGTTCATCTGAGTTTTCCAGACATATCTTGTTACTTTTATTTGGACACTACAATTTATTTCTTCGACAATTTAGGTGTGGCAAAATTTGCCACGAACGTAAGCGTCACCTAAAAGGCCTAATCAATTAGAGCTCATAAATTTTACATTAAATAAATATAACATGATGTATTCTAGCATTAGAAAAAATCATTTTTGGGGGGTTTTGTAATTTCATTAAAAAAGCATAGAAAATCATTTAAAAAACCACAGATTCATAGCCATTTTGTAATTTCAACCTCAATTTCAAATCTTTACAAATAAATATTAAATTTTTCTATCTTTTGTGATTTCAACCTCAATTCCAAACCTTCAAATAAATATTAAATTTTTCTATTTTTTGCAATTAGAACTTTCTAATATAAAATTAAAAGTATAATATTCGAATGTTATCAATTTTTGCTTAATTACACATTTAATTATTTCTCTATCTAATTTTTTCAATAATAATGTTCATATAGTCTGTTAGGTCGCTGAAAAAATTTAAAAAATCTCAATTACATAAGTTAATACTCCCTCCGTCCTATCCAAGATGACCCGTATTCCATTTTGGGTTGTCCCACCCAAGATGGCCTTTTTCATTTTTAGGAAATAATTATCTCTTCAAAAGTTGTGGGTCCTACATACTTTTTATCACTTTAACCACTTTATTTCTTCTCCTAAATAACCGTACCGAAAATAAATGAACCGTCTTGGATGGGATAGAGGGAGTATAAGTTATTGATTTATTTTAATTACCATTTCTTTTTTGTGTATCTGTAAAACAATTCTAGTCAAACGACTAAAAACGTTTGATCCGAGGTTAGTGTAAGGGCAAAACACGTACGACAGTCTGCACGCGCGTGAGTCAACCGCTCCATTTGCAAATTGAGCCACCCTACTACTCACTTTGCCCTGCCCAACGCCTCCTCCTCACTCTTCTTCTCCTCCTCTTCCATTTTCCCTTTATACCACCAACATTCTTTTTTCTAGAGAGAGAAACAGGCTGTCGTTCATCAAAGGGGGGAGACCTTAGATCACATCCGAGAACACAATCGGATCCGAATCATGTTCAGAAGGCTCGCTATCCAGCTCCGCACTCTCGCCCCGCCTCGATCCGCTTCCAAGGCTGCCCAATTCGCTGTCAGATCTTCCAGACCTTCGGAGAATGTTTTCCGTGCCCTCCCTGTTTTTTCTCGCCACTTCTCTTCTGAATCCGGTGTGCTTCTAAACCCTAATTTTTGGCTTCTCGGGATCTTTTCAATTCGATTTTGGTTTGTATGCTTGTTATTTGAAGTGTTTGCGTGTGTTTTTGTTGATGTGAGTTTGTTGGTTTTAAAGGAATGTTTTTTTTGTTAGGAATGTGCCTAAAAAAGTAGAGGATATAGTGCCGATTGCTACTGGTCATGAGCGGGAAGAGCTCGAGGCCGAGCTTGAAGTACGTGGGTTTTACTGTGATTGGTTGTTATTTATGTTTCTCTTGTTGTCGGATTGACATTGTTGATTGCTGTTGATTATTTACCAACTTTGTTTGGTTTAGGGAAGGGACATTCTGGAAATTAACCATCCTTCTGGTCCTTTCGGAACAAAGGTCAGTGCATAAATCATATTGTTATAGCTACAATTTCTTTTGATCATTTTATGTGCTTTCAGATTGGCTTATTAGTCCATAGGTGTTGAGAAGTTTATTTTAATTTATCAAAACAGAATAGTCTAAATTGTGGCATGGCAGATCAATATTGGAATTAAATGGGAAAGCATTTTTCACTAGTTAGGACAAAATATGGACTTGTATGGGACACAGTGTTGTAAGATTAAATTTCGAAAATAGAGGCATGGCTCAGGAGTCACTATATAATCTATTGGGTTAGGAGCCTTATGTTGGATAGGATGCTATCTAATAGTTTCTATTTTGTATAATAGTTTCCAGTAAAGGTTAGGTGCTTAAGCAGGAAAAGTCCGATGGGCCATTCTGAGGTGCTCTATGTGCTTTTTACTTCAAGGAGACTGTGTGTGTGTGTGTGTGTGTGTGTGTGTGTGTGTGAGAGAGAGAGAGAGGAATAAGCACACTGGATGCATTTTAAAATGCCTTCATATTTTCTATGTATAATGGCGGTATTTGCAGCTTTTTATTAAACAAGTGCTTCACCATGCAAATGACTATTTGACATATTTAGATGATGTAAAGCAGATGTACGTAGACCTTGTCTTATGGTAGTCAGTAGATATATGTTTCCTATTTCAGGTGTCCCTTTTACGGATAAGCAATGAATTATGCTTCTAAATATTAAATTGAAGGTCCATATCAGGATGGTAAAACAAAATGTGTTTCTGTCCTGTCACTGTTACTCATAATACGCTGGATCATAGACTTAAACCATTTCACGCAATATTGATCCCTACTTGGCGTGGCTGCATTTAGTCACATTTTCTCGATTGTTTTGACTAAAGAGGCAAAAATGGTACTGCCTAAACCGACCCTTTGTCTTTTAGTTGGCTAAGTCTACCTCACCCTCAGAACTCAGAGCTGCCTTATTATTGTCGAGATATAACTGTTTTAGATAGGTCTTGACTTAGTTGGAATCTTGCTCAACACATTGAAATATCATTTAATTTGTACTGGCATGATGTATATCTATGTTCAATTGTTCATAAAATTGTGTGCTTCATATGTATTCGTATGATGTATATCCATGCTCTTAAAAAATGGGTACTTCATGTGCTCTCTCACATATAAGCACGAAAATAATATTTTAAAGTGAAATTATATACATTTTATGAATAAGAAAACATCGTATGTAGAATTTTTCATTTTCATGGTAATTATAGCATTTTTTAAATAAGTAATGATCCTTGTCAGTAACCCCATTTTCTCTTATCTAGAAAGTTATGGTGATATTTTCAATTAAATACATATTTTTATATTCTTAAAAATTAAGCAGGTCTAACATAGTAACATGTCCCATAAGGGCCTTAAGTCGAGTTGGTGACGAACTAAGTCCATAAAAATCTACATGAGTCAACCCTGAACCCTACCACCTGTTCTTATTTCTATGCTTCTATTTTAAGTCTGCTTCTCCCTTACCATTGGTGGTTTGCTCATATGGAACTAGTAACCGAGTTGAGTGCAGTGGCGATCTCTGTGTGGGTGGAAATGGCAAACCGGAACTCCATTTTGTCATCTAGTTGGGTAGTTTGCATTGGATAATCCATCCTGATGCATAAATCAATTTGCAATATTGGAACAAAGAATAACCCAGAGTGCCTTTTGTTTATTTTGATTGGATGGACCTAAAACCCTACATGAGAACTAATAGATGAAAAGAATGTATCTCTCTGTTAAATTTTATGCTTATCTCAACCTGTGGTTGCTGGCAGGAAGAACCTGCTGTGATCAAGTCTTATTATGACAAAAGAATTGTGGGATGTCCTGGTGGTGAAGACGGTAAGCAAATATATGTTTATCTTTTGCATCTTTTTGTATATGCTATAAGTCAATGTTCCACTTCTGCATACATCATCGAGTCTCTCACCATATGATCTGCACCTGTAAGTACAGAGGATGAGCATGACGTTGTCTGGTTTTGGCTGGAGAAGGATAAGCCACATGAGTGCCCAGTATGCTCACAGTACTTTGTGGTAAGTCAATGGGGGCACTAAATTTACTAGAATAGATTGGGAATGGGTTGACATGTAGACTAGTTCACAATTCATGTGTTTTGAGAATCATATTCTTCCTTAGTCGTTGCATGAGAATCTCCAGTTATTTAATAGGTTCCAGTCTATGTGATTTGTTGATATTAGAATATTGTTTTCTTTTAAGATTTTTAATGCGCTCATGTATATATCAAGATCAGCTGGACGAAGGGAGGACTTTTGCATGTTTGTTTTCATTTCATTTGCACTTCTCATTTTGAATTATCCCATATAAAACCATAAATTATTAGTATTACACATTAATTAATAATATTTCCGCTGTTAAAAAATTAATTTTCTCATCATCCTCAAAATAAAACCGAATTTGCATTTCATTCCCCTTCTTGGGAGAGTCTTTTAGTCTAACAATTCTGAAGAAACACCTGGAATGAAGCTACACCGTCCACATGTTTGTCAAGAAGCTGTGTAATTTATAGAAAGCTGAAAGGTGAGAGAATTTAGATGCATTAATTGTTTGCTGAAATCACCTTAGATTCAAAATCAGTTGGAACTGCATGCTTGTAAGTTCATCTTAAAAGCTATCTGAAATGATAGTTGAGTGGACTAGATGTTTCTCGGTTGAGCAGCAATACCTGTAATGGGGAGTTGCCGAGTTGGAATGCCATTTGCGCACCTGTTATTTGATTTTCTTAATACCTTTCTCTAAAGTTTTGGTATATCATTTAGAAAATAAGTACAGCTATGATTTCATAACAACAATTTACTTTACCATATTTAAGTAAGAAACTAAGTGCAAATCCAATTTTGTGTGTTTGTAAGCTGTCTATTTTCTTTCTTGTTCTTTTCCAATTCTGATTAGTCCACACCACTGAGCCCTTTTAAGTTTTTCACTGCTGAAATACATGACCAATTTGCAGGAACCATGAAAAGTTTCTCCCCTTCCTTTTTATAATGTTATTTTATTGTACAAAACATTTTTCTCATTTATGCCATTTGAAAAAGGATGACTAGTTAGATATTCAAAGCACTGCCAGTTCAAGCAACCTATTCTTAACAGCATACTCATTAGGAGAGCTTTTGCTAATTCTTTGCCTGGTATTCCCTGGACTTTTAGGAGCATGTTGAAATGGAAACAAGAAATTGTGTTCAAAAACATGCTTTTATCCTAATTGTTGAATGATTCAATATTATTATCAAAAGCATAGTGAAAACTTGCTTCTTCATGCTGTTCTTTAAGAAAGGTAAACAAATAAAGACCCTGAAGATGTAGCACGCAATTGGCTTATCTTATTTAGAAAGGTTTATATTTTTGGGAGAATCAGAACGTGGGAATATATGTTTTCTATGGTCAAACTGTTATTACATATGTTTGTATAGTTTTGGAAATCCACAGTTATTGTCCTCAAAATGTTCATGACCCCCTTTTTTTTGGTTGACAGTTGGAAGTAGTGGGCCCCGGTGGACCTCCTGATGGACATGGGGATGACGAAGATAATCATCACCACTGAAACTCATTACAGTTGGCGATTTTGTTGCTAGAAGAAAGACTTCTTCGGGTGAGAGAATGACGAATCTTGTAATATTCTTCAAGGTCAAAGAGATTATTAATTTTGCTTGGTTTTCTAAAGGATATTTTAGTCTTGCTGTTGCTGGTTTTGGGGTCTTAAGCATGATGGTCCATTCTGCCATTTGAAATACACTCACTCTTTCTCAAGGAGCTCAGAATAATTGCTAGCACTATGTTGTCTTCAAACGTGAAGATCTGCATCGTTCTGTCTATTAGAGCAACCATATGCTTGTGCGTTTTCTCTTTATTTTTAGGAGTGTTGGACGTTTTTCTTATTTTTCGACCATTAACCTGTGAAATAATATTATCGCGAATTGCGATGATGACGAAATAGCATGCATTTTGTGATACCCTTTGGGCACCATTTTATTGCTAGGATGCTTGAGCTGCAGTGGCTTTTAGTGATTGTTGATTTGAGCTATTCATGATCCTACAGTGAAATGGTAAAATTCTATGTGAGAATAATAGATTCATTGTTCATTGCTTGGATTAATTAATTGTTAATATCCCTTCTGTCGTTTCCTCCCTGTTCGTAGTCATGGTTATTTGTTACAGAATATGAGATGTCATTGATTCTTTATGGCCCTTGAATTCAATTTTTCTTAATGTATTTATTTGTTATATGTTTTTCTGTCTCTCTTTGATTTTCTTGATAATATATATACACCGTGTCTGACTTGGTGAATTTGTAATAGTACTGTCGTAGGTATCTTTTGTAACATCCAATTAAACATACGTGTTTTCTGGTCCCCAATAATAATTTGTATTTGTGGGCTATGGTATTGGAGTCGGAAATTGATGTAAACCTGAATTCTTTATTTTGATTCAATATTAAAATCACTCCTAATACTATGTTTTGCAGTTTAATATCTTGGGCTTGGTGTTTTGGTTATGTTGTGTGTGTTTCTATTGAAGAAAATTAAAATTGAATGTTTTTATGATATTATCTATCTTTACTTTCAAATTTATTCTTCATTTTCCAGCTCAGTATATTTCATTCCCATTATATGTTTTAAACCCTAAATTATTTTGGTGGTGTTTATTAAATTATTATGGGTTGATCCATTATTAATTTGATGGGTTGATTAATTTTGAACATTATTGTGAATCTGTAAAATTAGAATTTTGGTCAAATCACTCTGCAAATTTGCAATATACTAAGCTTATTTTTAATCCTTCAAATGTTTGATTAGCAATATGCTCCTCACCTTCGGCGAGCACCTTTTGTCACAATTCATGTTAGAATTTTTGCACCTTTTGTTGTCACAATTCATGTTAGAATTTTTTATATATTTATTTTAGTTTTAATAACTCAAAAATTGTTTGATTTTACAAATTATACAAATAAATCCCGATTTGCTTTTTTCCTTGTAACTTTAAATTAAAGGATGATGTCACCGATATTACAATCAAATTCAATATATAAAACAAAAAGATAATGCAAATATAAATTAAAACATAAAAGGTGCTCACAATAGGTAGGCTGCATATCACGTATCATTATCCTATTATAGAGAATAACGTCCTATTAAAAGGATTTTAGTTATTTTTGTCGAACTTTCTAATAACTATAAAGATGTCTACAAAGAAAACGCTATAATAATTGGAGATTTAATAAATAAATAAAAATTGTAGACAATTGATCCACTTCCTTCGGATTCTTCCTGCCAGCCTTGGTGGCTATAGACCTCTCTCAAATTTTCTCTCTTTTACAGCCAAGATTCTTTATATCTAAATAACGCTGGTTAGAAAAACAAAAGCAAGGAAAAAAAATCAATCCAATTCATTTTCTTTTATATAAATAAATGTTACACTTAAACCACTCTTCAGTTTTCAAATACTATGAATAAACAAATAATTGATTTACTGGTAAATAAATAGTTCGTTAAAAGTTGTTGATGTCGGTAATAATTTCGTGCAAATATGTACTTTTTTTTGTCCTCAAATATGTCCGATTTGGTTATGAGTCCTCATGTCTAAATGTTATGCATCTTATATTCATAATCAGTGTGTCACGTGTATCATTGTTCATTGCTAAATTATTATTTTACATTATAAATTAATACTTTTTATAAAAAGGCCTCATGATTAAATTTTATATACTTACGGCATAAGTGGCAGTGTGAAAAAGGAAGAAATGTATCTGAACTCTTCAAATTCTTTATCGTAATGCTTAGGAATAATCGTATATAATAGGAATTGTCTAAAGTATGAACCACTTTCTCCCTCCATTAATGTGGTTTTAATTATTCTCAATTGCTTGATAGTTTTATCTTTCAACTTTTCATGAAAAAATATCCTTAAAATCTCTGGTGTTATAATGTAGACTATTAAAAAAAAATTAGTGTGAAACCATATCGGATCAAATATATGTTTATATAACTTGATTTAAATATAATTATTTATTCGGCATAGCTTGGTCTATGTAGAGGAACAACCGAATCGAGTACCAAAATATAATTCATATATTATATCAATGAACATAGTCTAATGTGAAATTTTGGTATTTGCATCTTCTAATATATATATATAGAAAGAGTTGGGTTCAGAATTAAGAACCACAAAATTTTACTATGAACAAAAATGAACTCGCTATGAAAGTTGATGCATTTGGTGGGAAAATTATTGAATCCAAAAATTCGACATTTTTCACCCGGATTCGAATCATACGAGGGACGAAAGTTTCATTTTTTTTGGATTTAGTAACTTTTCCGATGGATGCATCAACTTTTACAACAATTCATCATTTTTTTTTACGTTTTTACGATAAAAATAGTTCACACGTTAACATTCTTTTATATATATATGAATTGTTATAATAAAACCTTTACCAGTAGAAATTACGTTTAACTAATTCTAATAATTTATGTTGATTACCAATTAAATATAAACTAACCTAGCTATTATTGCGAATTTTCAAACATGCCAAGTATGGTAATATTTCCTTTTGTCTGATTCATTTGCAAGAAAACAACCTCTTATGATGACGGTTGCCACTTGCCAGCCATGAAAATAGTACTTACAAATTGTTCAATTCAATTTACTTTCGTTCCAACTAAAGACCAGTCTCATATTTATTCTTTAATCTCCTGCTGGGTGGCTTAATTGGTAAACTATCAAGTCCATGAATCATGACTAACAAATCATAAATTTAAATCTTATTAATATCTTTTAAATCGAGATATCTTGTACACCCACAATAAGAAATAAAGCTACGAATATTATCAACATATATAATCCTTAAGCAAGACCTTCTCTTCAAATATTACAAGTGTTTCCCAGGTTCCTTGAATTTATGGAAACATTGATTTCACTGATATTGATGTTAAAATAGGAATTAAGCAGTCAGGGGCGGAGCTACATTGGGGTCTGGGGGGCCCATGGGCCCCCCAACTTTTTTAGAAAACTACTATTATTATATATCTGTTTATAGTTACAAAATATGTTGTAGTGTAACTGGTTAAGAATCTCGTCTTCTATCTCCAAGGTCGTGGGTTCGAAACCATTCAGGCGTTTTTTTTCTTCCTTCTCCTTTTCCTTTCTTTTCTTTTTTCTTCCTTTTCCTTTTCATTTCTTTTCTTTTATCTGTTTTGTGTCCTTCATTTCTTTTTTCTTTTTTCGTTTTTCTTTTATTTATCTATTTTGTACTCTTTATTTTCTTTTCTTTTTTATTTCTCTCCTTTGTAGTCTTTTTTTTTCTTTTTTCTATAATTTGTTTTACATTGATAAGATAAAAGATATATACAAATAATAAATTTTTATATGTAAATTAATGATCAATCAATTTTTTAAAGATTATGATATACTTATTATAATAGTCATTAGTAATATTTATTTAAATTTATTCTAATAAGTTTTATATGTGAATTAATTTTAGATTCAATTGTCGATTTGTAATGGGTACAAGAAAATCAAGATTTGAGTTTTGTAAGATAATACCATTTACAATATTAACACTTATAATTTTCTTATTATTTTAATTTTTATAGCTATTATTGATTGATTGTTTAGTTATTTGTAAGTAAATCTTATTATTTTATTTTTGTAAGATATTAAAATATAATGAAGAAGAAATATATTTAGTATAAACAATTACCTCCATTCAAATAATATTACACTATTATTTAAATTATTACTCCCCATGTCTCATTTAAAATGTCTCACTTTCCTTTTTGGGTTGTCCCATTACAAATGTTTCATTCCATTTTAGGAAGTAATTATTTTTTCAAAAAGTATGGGTCATTTTTTATCAATTTAACTACTTTATATCTATCTCCTAAATACATGTGCCCAAATATTAAATGGACACTTTAAATGGGACGGAGAGAGTATTATTTTTAAATTTTGATTTTAAAATTATAATTAATTAGGTCCTTAAAGAAAAATTTCTGAATCCGTCACTGTAAGCAGTTGAATACTCACATATCTGAATCAGGAGTCAGGACGGACAAACCCAAATGTCAAATCGGACCAGACACTTTTTCTTTTTGCAACTTATTTTTTTATTTTTATTTTCGTTCGATAGTATACAGCTAATGACTCACTAAAATAACAATGATCGTAATGAAGAAGAATCATTTTGGCATTGATTCGATATGCGGCCTCATATTTTTTTCTTAATATTGCCAATAATGGGAAAAGAACAAAATGTGCTTTCATACTTTTGGAATATAATGAAGAGAGACAATTACACCGAAAAGAAAATAAGTTTGCCACTTAATTCCTAAGAACCTTCTAGGCCTAGGGGAATAGCTTTGCCCCACCGTTGGTCTGGATTCCCTGCCTATTACTTCTATCTTCAACAATTATCCTAATACTTGTATCCTAATATAATACTCCCTCCGTCCCAATATTCATGACACGTTTCTTTTTTATACGCAGATTAAGGAGAATTGTATTTTTTGTGTAAAAAATAGTGTGTGATACGAAGTTCGAGGTACTTTTTAGTGTAAAATTATTTCAATTTTTGGAAGCGGACCAATTTAATGGGATAGCTTAAAAAGAAAAACGAGTACAACAATAATGGGACGGAGGGATTATATGTCAGTCGTTATAAGTTATATTTTATATTAAAGTAATTGTCTGATGCACCATTTAACAAATAAAGGGGTTTCTTTATCTCTTGGTTTTACATAAAAATAAAGTTATCTGGAAATGTAGTTTTGAAGAAAATGAATATTAACAGATTTATTTATATTCAGTGTAGATCTAACCAAGAAAAGAAACTGTGTTAGTTTCGGTTTTAATGTTTTGGTTCAAAATTTATTAAGAAATATAATAAGTAAGTTATCATTTGAATGCATAACAAATCTTTTATCAGAATTATTTTTATAATTTTAGGTACAAATAATGTATTTTATAATCATCAAATATCATATTTACTAGATAAATTAGTAAGACATAATATATGAAAACTATATAAGATGCTATAAATAAATAATTTTTATTCATTTATTTTAATTATCTGAAGTAATATGACTAATTGATAATAATGAAGAGTAGCTTATCCACTTTTAAGTAAATACCCCAAAAAAGAATGATTTAGGAAAATACCACGAAGTCAAGTAGTACAATACATAATTAAACATTAAAAAAAATCAAACTATGGATTCGAATTACAAAAAATGAAAAAAAAAATCCTTGAACTACCGCAATTGAAAAAATCATGTTAAATTTGTAAAAATATTAAAGTCTAACTGTCTATTCTGAATTAAGAAAACAAAATTGCCTCTCAATTCTATGCACAATCATTAATTAAAAATAGTTAAAATGATCACATATATTGATTATAAGATTCCCCCATATAAGTAATCTTTATACCTGTCTGATAGGTTACGATCCAACTATTAGGCCCAAGCATCAGATCCAATATAAATGGGCTCAGACATTAAGCTCGGCCTATGCAAGTTCGGCCCAAGAAGACTCCTACGGCCCAACTACTAGGCCCAAGCATCAGGTCCAATATAAATGAGCCCCGACATTAAGCTCGGCCTATGCAAGTTCGGTCCAAGCAGACTCATAAACCAACTACAACTCAAATCGCAAGTAGAGGCGTAGAAGATTGGATGCATATCTAAAGAATCCTATGAGAAAAGACTTTGTATTAGAGTCGAACTCAATATAATGGTGTATAAATAGAGGCTAGATTAGACGAAGAGGATCATCTACACTCTTTGTAATCGCTTATACACTCAATACACATATCTCTCTCTCCGTGGACGTAGATCTAATTCAATAGATCGAACCACGTTCTTCCTCGTGTTCTTTCTCGCATTCATTACCTTACGAAAACCTGGATCGATCACCGTCTTATGTTGGATAATCATAATCGAACTACTTTCTCAGTATTAAAGAGTCTTTTATTTTCCTAAAAAATTCTTTTTATTTTCCCTATTTCATTGAATCAAACCAAACCAACAAGCCGAGTGAATTGTCCTCCGCTAAACCAAATATTATATGACGTATATCAAGAAAGTGAGATGTGAAATTAAATTCAAATAATGGTCACATCAATCTTTAAATGAGAATATGTATCTGTTTTTGCTTTTGGTAATTGAGGAATAAAAAAGGAGTACTTTTTGTGCGACACTTTACAAAATTGTCAAGAAGAGTAATAAGAGCAACGTTGAGTATGGTCGTCATCAAATATCGGTAATAAGTATATTAATAAATAATTCTCTTCTTTTCGAAATTTATGAGTTTTTATATCATAGAAAAGAATCAATAAATATAAAAATTGAAAAAGACCGAAAAGTAACCATAATTATCTTTTAAAAATTCATAAGCAAAAATGGAGGATGTCAATTTTGTTTTATTTTTCTATTTTCGAATTAGATTCGTGACAACTACACAGATTATAAGTCAATAATTTAAATGTTAAATGTGGTTAATTTATTTAATTTAGCAGACAACTAGTGCTAGCAGCATATATGTTAGTCTTAGTTTAAATAAATGAAAAATTGACACTATAATTGTGGTAAGAAAGTATATTTCTACTTATGATGGATTCGACTTTTGTTGGGTATTTAGGGTGTAGTGGAGTTGACATTCAAAAAGGATTTGTCTTAAACTACTCTAAAAAGGACGATATTGTTTATAACTCTACTTAATTAAACTCAGATTCTCTCTCTGCACTATTCATTTATTATTTTTACATCCTAAACCATAGTGATTTCTAATTTTGAGTCACAAGTAAAATGGTTAAACTTAACCATGAATATTAAATATTTCATAGAATTATTTTAGGAGAATGCAATGTGTGTTGGATAGGATCAAGCGGGATGTTAAAACTTACAAGACTTGGAGCTTAGATAAACTGTTGCGTAAAACACACACCACAATCACGACAGAAAATAAAGAACACAAGAATTCTTTACCCAGATCGTCTTGCGACTACGTCTGGGGGCGATGTCAAACCAGAGATTTCAATATGAATTTCGGATACAGATTACAATGAGGAGCGACTATTAAATAGAGAAATAACATAACCCTAACCCTAAGCCCATTAGGGTTCCGCATGAGCCCAAAAAATATAAGCCCAAAAATTTGGCCCGGAATCGTGCTGAGTGTACAGTCCATTCAGACTCCATACTCCAACATAAACTACGCTGACAATACTGAGAGGTAGAATATGATAAGTAAAATTATATTATATATATAATTATTAATCCGATTGAAAAGAGATTTTGATAAAAAATTAAATTGCGATTTTTTACTTCGATCTTAGATCGCCTAGAAAGTAGACAATATCATTTCACTACAACTTATAACTAGTAATAAATGTCCTACTTTATGAGTTTTATCCTATTTCGCAGGATCAAAGTAATTCTTAAAATAATTCAATAATAACACCACCTTTTGATTTATAGAAAATTTGATATTTCTAATTTTTTTTTACATTAAAACGATGTTGTCTCAATAAAGAATGACTCCATTTATTGAACAATATGATTTGCTACAAATCAAGAGCCAATTTTTAAAACATTTCAGAAGTCATGTCGAATTTCTAAAAATATCCAAAAGTTTTTTATTATTGAGCAATCATCCCATAATAGTAATATTTTAGCGATGTGAAAATGGTATATTTTATCTAAAATTTCAAGTAAAAAATATAACTGTCAAATTCAATATCATAACCATTTTTTTTTTTACTAATTACGCTCATAAGCATGTCAACATAATGATATATTTTAGAAATTAATAAAAAAAATTAAAACCTAACAAGTCATTGAACTAGGCCGAAATCGAGATATAACCATGAATAATTCAATTGCGGGAGACCATTCTAGGAAATATGAATATATATGCGAGATAATATGTATTATGACCTTGTAACTTAAGAATAATATTAATATAATATCTTGAAAATAATATGACCTATCAAATCTTATCCCATAAATATAGCAAACCACACATGTTCTAATATTAGTCAAAATAATCATGACCTAGCCCATAAGCAAGCTTATTATAGTAAATAAAATGAATTTTGTGCAAATTATTTTAGGTTTGAAAAAATTGCTCCAGTAGCATTATATCCATAATTTAATAAGCATTATATCCCTAATCTAATCCTCATTGAGAGATCGTCTGATAATCCATCATCATTGCTTGTTTTAGTAATCAATTAATCATAATAATAATCTTTTGTTCTGTTAACTTTTGCTCACTATTGACTTGAAAGATGGGCCCATTTGCTGACGAGGAATATCCGTCTTAGTGGCCCATTTGCCCACTTATTGCTTGCTGGCTCTTAGTCCTATACAGCAACTTCATTTACTCTACGTTTATTTAATGACGTACGCTCTTATCATGTAACCGTCTTGATTAAATTTTACTTATAATTAATAAATTTTAATTGAAAATTGATGATTTTTTATTATTTAATTACGGGTTTAATTATATAGAATACACAAAATTTTGGCTATTTTTGATTTCACCCACTAACTTTCAATTTTGTCTCCAAATACACAAATTTTACATTTGTTACAATTTTCTCATGATTTTACTGCCATGCCAAATCAAAGCTAGCGTGACATTGATGTGACTAATTGGGGTATATATATATAGTCCAAAACGATGTAGTTTAGCAATTAATTTCTATACTATATTGCAACTAATATATACTCCCTCAGTCCCCAAAATCTTTCCTAGGAATCTTGGGTGCGGGTTTTAATGAAAATTGTTGAGTGTATTGTGAGTGGAATAAGTGTCCCATATTAATGTAATATTAAATTAGTTAGCGGTGGGTCATATGTGGTAAAAAATATAAATAAATAGGTTGTTGAGGGTAAAAAAGAGAAATAGTGGTAGGCCATGAGTGATAAAATGTGTAAATAAAGAATATTATTGAGGGTAAAGTTGAAAAGATAGTTTCCATAAATAGATAGGAAGTAAATTGGGGACGTCCCAAAAAAGAAAACTAGGAAGAAATTTTGGGGACGGGGGAGTATATATACTACATCATTTTGGACTATATGCAACTACTCTAATATCCACGTTGGTACTTAAAAAAAAGATTGACAAAAGTTTATGTATTTTTTAATAAAAATTAATCATATTTAAAGTTAAGAATAACCCCTCTAGAATGCTTTTATCTAATAGTAAATTATATAATTAGTGATCATAAGTTGTTAGTTCGAATTTTATAAATATGTTTAATATTGAGTTGGTAAGTATAATATTTTCTTTATGCGCTTTTCCGATTTTTCTGAGCATATATTTGATAGCAACCAACTGCAAGTTCACTCGTCAATCGTCATCCGTAAAAGGGCAATTCTTTTTCCACTAGTCTAATCCTTTACAAAAAATTAACCGCCAATATTTGATTTTAGAAAAATTATAATTGTTAAATACATACACACACTCTTACTTTAAAAAAAAATCTTGCGGGTCCATCCCCGCACAATGTAGCTCCGTCGCTGATCAGATCACTTGGTTTATGATATGTATGACGGATCCTTCGGACTCGGGTCGATTTTTTTTTTTGTAATTATTTAGATAGGAAATTAGTATAATATTTAATACTGAAATATGTCATTCTTAATAATAAAAAATATTGTTTTTCAATAATAATAGGTATGAGTTCCCTATTACTAAAAAGTATTAGTCTTTACTTTCTGCACAAAAAGTTAGTAGAATTTTTGTAATTATTTGGACGAAAAATGTATCATTTATAATACTGAAAAGTTTCAGTTACACACAAAAGGTGGTGACATTTTGTAATTACTCAAAAACAATGGCTCGAATTTCGGATACAATCCCATATCTTAACTTGTCTGACGAACTTTTGACATGTAAGACTAAGACACTTCCATATACTTATAATTTTTGTAATAATTTTGTTATTTTTTGCAACAAAAATAAACAAAATATTGTTTTAATTTTTTTCTTAGTAGCTTTTGGGATGATTTGAGGAAACAATTATTGTTGTAAAATGAAATGTAGAACTTTCTGTGTCATGATTAGTTTAAGAACGTGCAAATAAATTACAATAAATAAAACAAAACAATGCGGGAGATACCAATCATCTCAAGGGGCAGGGAGAGCCTGCATCAATTTTCAATAAAAATCAGTGACATATTTGATGTGGTGATAGTGTGTTATTTAGATTCGGGAAAATACCACTAAAAAGATTGTGATGATTCGAACTTTTTTCTTATTATTTGTTTTTCTTTTTTGAATGAAAAATGATTTCCAAGTTTCAACACGTTTAATTTTCTCTTGAAATCTAGGGATTTCCAAAGACCGCTGTCGAATCAAGTTCTCACGTAGTGGTAAATTCTTCAACTTTTTGTAACGATAACCAATAATAATAATAATTGATGTAAGAAATTAAAACAGCTAATTTTACAGGCAAAGGGACATAAACAGTACGATAATGCCCTGTTGCAGTCACAGGATGCCATGCAAGAAAAGCTCCCATTTTGGACTTTTACAAATACAAACAAATTAAACTTCAAACTATCTATTCTTCTTCTTTTGAGTTGGACATATTAAAAGAAAAAAAAAAGTTGCTACCAATATACTCCCCCGTACACAAATAAGTGTCATAAGCCCTCAAAAAGCATAAATTAAGAAAGTTGAGAAATTTACTCTTTTAACTGCTGATTATTGTAGGCATGGGCGGATCATTGAGGGTGCTAGAGGGAGCACAACATCCCAACTAACTTTTTCACTGTTCTTTATCTCATACTCATTCCGTCATATTATTATTGACTGTTTTTTTTATAATCGTCAAGATTAATTTAAATCGTTTCAAAAAAAGAAACACTTTTTACACTAAAAATGCATCGAATTTCATGTCACACACTACTTTATACATAAAACATAATTATTCTTAATCTACGTACACAAAAAAAGGGACCATGAATATTGGGACGGAGGGAGTATATAAATATATTTTGTTAGCACTCTTTGTTGTTGGAATCTTTTCATTTTAGCTCATCGCAAATTATTTTTCTGCATATGCTCTTAATTGTCGGAAATAAAGAATCAAAGTTAGAGTAATTTGGAAAACTGAATAAGAGTAAGTTTGGTAGTTTAATATTTCTTTCATCTCATTTAAAATGTTTCATTTTTTTTGTTTCATTATAATTATCTAATTTTATATTATAAAATAATTATTTCTTTAAAAGGTGTGAGTTATATCAAATTTTTATCACTTTAACTACTCTATATTTTTCTCTTAAATATCTATGTCCAAAAGAAATGAAAGATTTTAAATGAGATAGAAGTAGTATATAATTCTAAAATATAATATTTATCCCAAAGTATTTTTTTTTTTTAAAAATAGAACATTTATTAGGAAACAAATGGAGGAGTGGTATTACATAGTTAAAATTATGGATCAAAGACGAACCCTATTCTTGAAGGTTGTCTCTAGAGTTTCACGGAAAAAGTAAATTAGAAAAAGTCTGTTAGTCGGCAGAGGAATCCACCTCTGTTAGAAAAGCAGTGTGGCAACATTAGGATTTTGGAGAGGGACGTGAAAAGGAGCGGTACGGAGATGGAGATGCGAAAATGGTAGTGGCAAACAACAAGAGATGGAAATTGACATAGTTTCCATTGCAAGCACAAAACGCTAATATTCCCATTTCCTATCTTAGCAGAGCTAAACCAAATAGACTGAACAAAACTCGCAAAAATCCCAGTAGCAGCAGTGTCAGAGATTGGATTATGCGGTGGCGCAAACACAATCATGATAAATTAGACAGTTGAACTTCACATTCAAGATAATGGGCATCCATCAATCATCAGAAAATGCATAAACAAATGATTGAGAGAGAGATATTTTCAATTCACTTTTTCTTTTTTTTTGCCCAATTTTGAATTATTCCCCCAGTTGTTTTCAGATAATATTCTTGAAGTTGTAGTTGGAGCTAAGGCCTTGCTTTATTATTTATAGTCACTCCAACAAGCATCGATTCTCTCCCTCTGTGCTATGCTATGCTGTACTTAATCTAGACCCCTCCAACCTCAACGGTTCACGAAAATTATCGAATATGAATGTGTTGAAATCTCCTCTCTTTTTCTATTTCCTCTTTTTTAATTCTGCTGCCCTAATTTTTATGCCTGGTTTTTGATTCTCTTTCTCTTTCTCTTTGCTGATGAAAAGATTTCATGCTTTTTGTCCTTTTCGTGGATGCCCTCTCTCTCTCTCCAATGTGCAGCTGGTTCACATATAATGTTTTATTCCATATCAATCCTAGTATAAATAGGGGACTTCCTCTCTTCATAACATATTAAGGTTTCAAAAACTCCTATTAATTACTTAATCTACAAAAGGATTACTTGACAATTCAGAGGTGCAGTATTCATCTTCTGTTGCCCAAAATGAGCTATTCGAATTCATCAATGGGCTCTGGTTAGTCTCTTGAATCCTCCCTCTTTTTAGCTTCTTTTTAATTGTCTGCATTTTGTTTGATTAAATGCCTGCGTGTCTGGTTACTCTGAGAATCTTCAAGGGCTTGTTGCCAACTTTGCTTTTAACGAGTGTAATGTAACTACTCATTTTTGAGAACTATTGGTGTGGAAGAAGATTTATGTATGCTGATTTTGTTTCTTTATAGTAGTATGCAATTATTTCGAGCGGAATTCGAGGTGTTTGTTGTTATTATCAGGGAGTAGAACAGCTAGAAGGAATGTTGAATTTGGGAGGACTTATGTGGTTAAGCCTAAAGGGAAACACCAGGCTACCATAGTCTGGCTGCATGGCCTTGGTGACAATGGCTCAAGGTTTCATCTCTCTCTCTCTCTCTCTCTCAATTGCTCAACTTTATAAGGATGGTGATGTCATGAATCGAAAATTTAAATCGGGGTTTGGATTTAACTTGATGAAGTGACCAAGAATGCAATATACAGTTTTGGTGGAAGGGATTAGAAGTTGAATGAACATGTTTATCATTCGTTGGTTAATAAAGGATGAACTAACTCTTGAATTAGTATATGATCTTGTAGGAACTTTATGCTGTCTAGCACGCTCTACAGCAACAAAATCTGGTTGATATTTTCTTGTTTTCTTGGTAAATAGTATATACTTTTAAGGCGAAAGTGGTTGTGTATGAGTGGACTTTATATAACTAAAGGGCGATATAAAGTTCATCAATCTAAACAGAATGTCAATGGACGGACAAATATTTACTCATCCTACGAGTAACACTTTTGTTGAGAATATTCCTACAGTAGAAGAGTTGATGGGAGAAAGTGGTGGCTCCCTAGAACTTGAAAAAAAATTAGACCCTCTTATCTTAATTAAGCTGAACTTCAATAATTGTGGTAATTATGCTTTTGTATTTTTTTTCCTTGTCCCATTCTTACTCTATTAAGAAATAATTAATCAATTGAATGCTTCTGTGCATTCTATGGGACCACTAATCGCCTTATAATTCTGTAACATCTTAAACAAGTAAAAGGGAGGTTTTCTGTTTTTTGCAATAAAGAAAATAATGGTAAAGTTTAACTTCATCTTCCATGTCTGTTTTCTTTATCTCTTGAAACAAATAGATAGCATTATTCTTTTCACATAAAGAAGACAATGTAATGGAAATGTCTGCTCATTTTCTTTGATATTCATTTCTGCAGTTGGTCTCAACTTTTGGAAAGTCTTCCCCTTCCAAATGTAAGCATTATCTTTCTAGATATATTCTATCTGTTACATTAAGAATATATCTCTACTATAGCTTGCATCGCCTTTAGGAAAAGAAGACGATCTCAATCTTATGTCTTTAACATCCCAACGAACTTTGTGACACAGATAAAATGGATATGCCCCACTGCTCCAACGCGCCCTGTGGCTATGCTCGGTGGATTTCCCTGCACTGCTTGTAAGTTTAAAGTAAAAGATGACATATTCAATTCCCCATAACATGGATAACTATTTTTCTTAAAGCAATCACACTCATTCTGCGACTTTATTACAGGGTTTGATGCTGGCGAGCTTTCTGAAGACTCTCCCGATGATTTTGAAGGTTTAGATGCCTCAGCAGCACACGTCGCTAATTTACTGTCCACGGAGCCTGCTGACAGTAAGATTCTTCGACGGCTAAATCACTCATTTCCTTATAATGTGTGAATTGTCATTTTCAAAAGCTTAGACATTAGGGAATAAAGTTCCCTTTTTGCTTAAAGTTAAGGTTCTTGTCCTAACCTTAATTGTATTTCTTAATACCATTAGTAGTACGTGCAGCCTTCTTTCGGTGTGCTATATTGCATTATATTATCTACTCTTCCAAAAGGCCCTTTTCTTATGCAAAAGTCATAGTTTCGGAGTTGAAATATGCATACTGTAACTGCCAGTTTACTTTGTCTGTTGCAGTTAAACTTGGTATAGGAGGCTTCAACATGGGAGCTGCAACTGCCCTCTATTCTGCAACGTGCTTTGTGCATGGAAAATATGGAAACGGGTACCCCTACACTGTTAATCTGAGGGCCATCGTTGGCCTGAGTGGTTGGCTTCCTGGTGCAAGGTGATTTCTTGTTTATTGCTTCTTAAACCAATCATTCCCCAAATAATTAAAATAAAGATAACATTACAATTTGTTTCAAGAATTTGGATGCATTTATGCATGCCTTTTTATGCTTGATCTATCCCTGACCTTTTTCATTACTGCAGGAGTCTGAGAAACAAGATTGAAGGATCACACGATGCTGCAAGACGTGCTGCATCGCTGCCGATTTTGCTCTCTCACGGACTCTGTATGCTTTATACCATTTTCAAAATGTTAAATCTTTTTCGTAATTTTTCTTTCTGATCTTGCTTCAAGACCTTGAGAACTTTCTGGAAACTTCATCTTTGAAACGTATATCCAAATTATTCATAGAAATACAGTGGTGATTTCAATTTACTTCCCTTAAACAGGCGATGATATGGTTCCTCACAAACATGGAGAAAAATCCTACCATGCCTTGAACCTTGCTGGTTTTCGAAATCTATCATTCAAAACCTACGAAGGGTATCGTCTAAGGAATTACTTTTCAATCCAAAACAAAACCATATCATAAGCTTGCGACTAATCTACATCTTTTGGCTTATTAAACTTCAGGATCGGCCACTACACCGTGCCTAAGGAGATGGACGAGGTCTGCAATTGGCTAAACTCAAGGCTGGGGCTTTAGGGCTCAGATTTAACTGAAGGACGACGGGGGGAGCAATAAGAGGAAGGCGAGCGCGTAGAGTTGGTAGTTGCAAGCAGTGGGTTTGAAGAGATGCAAGTTGTGGGTTACAGTTTTGGCTACCTGGTTCATACTTCATAGTAAAATAAAAGTTTTGAAGTCATATTATTTTCTATATATCTGCAGCAGTGATTTTGTTATGTAATATTTCTGGTGGGGTATTTTGGTGTTGATGATAGTTTGTTTTGATCAATGTATAAGGCAGTGGCTTTCTCTTTCTGAGATGTATATGTAGATATCTAATTCTTTCTTCTCATTTCATACACTTAGAAAACAAGCAGCAGAAGATATATTATCGAAAACGTATTTAAATTCATTGAAATTCCAATAGCATGGTATTCTGCAAAATAGATTAAGGGGGACAGAAATAGACATGTTTTGAATAAATAATTTTTACATAAACTTAGCTCGATCGATTAAAAATATTTTGACTTACATACTGTTTTTTAAAATTTGTATATATTCTTTCTATATCTTAAAAAAAAGTATTGTTTATTCTTAGTCCCATTTTATTTGCAGATTGCACGATTATTAAACTCGCTTCAGTATACAATACTGGAAATTATAGTTCGTTGTGCGAACTTTAACTGTCTTATATTTTAGTAACTAAAATCTCTGTCATATATAAGAAACCTCGTTTGCGAAATTTAAATTTGCAATCTTAAAATATGCCCGTCCACTTTTCCACCAAATTCCTACTTTTTAAGCATAATACGAAAATTAAATTAAATTTATAAAATATGAAAAACGAGTTAGACGATACAATTATTACTATAAAAGACATTCTAAAACTCGTATATAAAAATTCCCACTGTTACAAAATTGACTTTGATACATGAATGGAGAACAAATCTTTCGTGCATTCAAATTCCGCATGTCGTGTGAGAGGCCGAAGTGGTGAGCGACAAATTTTCCTTGAGCGCAAATTTGAACACTCACAAAAATTAGGTATTTTTTATTAGAATTGTTTGTATAATTTGTCTGTACTAAATCAAAATGGGATATTTTTCACTACTAACACCTGATATATATAGGGTTAATTGATGCGAATCATGCAACAACAAATAACACAATTTTTATTTTTTATATAACTTATAAAAAATTGTAATTTGAAAATAAGTTTTTAAGTTTATAAAATCTATCGGGCGTATACTACTAAAATAACATCGTTTTATTATCAACAATTTAGATATCATGACTACAAGTATTTAAAATAGTATTATAATCATTGTATTTATCATAACTACAACTATTTAAAAATAGTATTATAATCGTCATAAATTTAGATAAAAATTTGTACATCATCTATTTTCCTGCTTACCGCGAACAATTCTGAAGAGTGAAAATCTATTTACATTTTTGACAACTCTTTTTAAGACTTCAACAACTCGCCTTTCCTGGGCTTCGCCGCCAGCACTGGGTTTTAGGGTTTAAGCAAGCAAATCCCAGGACGCCTTCACCGCCAAAACCCTAAATCAGTCTTCCACACACATTTCCGCCATGAACTACAGGTTCCAGAATTTGTTAGGCGCGCCGTACCGCGGAGGAAACGCCGCAGTCGTCAACAACACTCTACTAGTCTCGCCGGTCGGCAACCGCGTCTCTGTCACCGACCTCCTGAAGTCCGAGACTATAACCCTTCCCTGCCAGGCCTCCACCAATCTACGCCGCATCGCCGCCTCACCAGACGGCGTGTTCCTCCTCACCGTCGACGAGAACAACCGCTGTCTGTTCATAAACCTCCCCCGCCGCGCCGTTCTGCATCGTCTCTCCTTTAAGCATCCCGTCGCCGACGTGAAATTCAGTCCCGACGGCCGCTTAATTGCTGTCGCCGCCGGTAAGCTTCTACAGGTATGGCGCTCCCCGGGATTTACGAAGGAATTCTTCCCATTTGAGTTGATTAAGACCTTTTCTGATTGTAATGATCGGATTACGTCGTTGGATTGGAGCCCTAACTCGGATTACATAGTTGTGGGGTCAAAGGATTTGACTGGGAGGCTCTTTTATTTGAACAAAGGTAAGAAGAAGAAACATAGCTATACTAAGCCGTTCTTGTTTTTGGGGCATAGAGATACCATTGTGGGAACTTTTTTTGGGGTTGATAAGAAGACGAATGATGTTACAAAAGTTTATACTTTATCGCGTGATGGTGCAATTTTTACCTGGGGGT
Source organism: Salvia rosmarinus (assembly GCA_036937905.1). NCBI lineage: Eukaryota > Viridiplantae > Streptophyta > Magnoliopsida > Lamiales > Lamiaceae > Salvia > Salvia rosmarinus. Next base: position 69,933,428 of record CM072823.1, read on the forward strand.
ATAGTAGCAATGATCCTGAAGAACTTAATCAAATGGAGGAAGATTCTTCAGAGCCAGATTCCCCAGGGACGCCTGAGCAGAGGCAGAATGGGGAAGAAACTAATGACGTTAATTTGAAGAAAAGGAAGGATATTGGTGCTAATGATGATGAGCATGATGAAGAAGATGGGCTTTTATTGCACAAAAAGAAGTGGAGCCTGTTGAAAAAGGACTTTTTTATGCAAGCACAGGCGAAGTTAACGGCATGTGATTATCACAGAGGGCTTGATATGGTGGTGGTGGGATTCTCTAATGGGGTATTTGCGTTGTATCAGATGCCTGATTTTGTGTGCCTTCACTTGCTATCAATTTCACGAGAGAAAATCACTACAGCTGTGTTTAATGATCTGGGGAATTGGTTGACATTTGGTTGTGCAAAGCTTGGGCAGATGCTTGTGTGGGAGTGGAAATCGGAGAGTTATATATTGAAGCAGCAGGGGCATTATTTTGATGTGAATTGCATCGCGTATTCGCCAGATTCACAGCTGTTGGCTACAGGAGCAGATGATAACAAGATCAAGGTAAGTGCATTTCATGCTATTGATTAGGTGTTTATGTGGTATTTGCGAGTTTGGTGTCATTGCGGAAATATATTTAGTCACAGCGGTATCAATGATAATACACCCATTCAATATAGTAATGAATTAGTAACTGTTAGATTTTGGTCTAGGTGGATGGCAAAATATGCGACGAAATAGTGATAGTTGTGCCATTATATGCCCTTTAAGGTTCAAATATCTTTCTGGGGGCATTTGCTAAAGATTGGAATTTTACTGCTTTTACAGGTTTGGACCGCCTCTTCAGGCTTCTGCTTTGTGACATTCTCTGAGCATACAAATGCTGTTACTGCACTGCATTTCATGGCTAGTAACCATTGTCTTCTTAGCGCCTCTCTGGATGGGACTGTTCGTGCTTGGGATTTGTTCCGTTATCGTAACTTTAGAACCTTCGTTACCCCTACGCCTAAGCAATTTGTTTCTTTGGCAGCAGATCAGAGCGGTGAAGTGATTTGTGCTGGAACTCTTGATTCATTTGAGGTGTAGATATTTGCTATATGTAGATTTGAAAGTTGAAACTCTGATATTTCTCTCTGATTTACTAATGAGATAATATTTGCATGAATGCCTTTAGGTATTTGTTTGGTCAATGAAGACAGGCCGGTTATTGGACGTTCTGAGTGGTCATGAGGGTCCTGTTCATGGATTAATGTTTTCTCCCAATAGTGTAAGTTTCTCTGGGTTACATCACATATACATCTCTATGATCTCATGTTGTCATATATTGTGTTGAGATCATTGTTCAACAGCCCTCTGCTTGTCAATAAACAATGTTGTCTCGCTCGTCTGCTTTTTATTATACTCTGCAAGCTTGAAATTCTTACCAGGTTACTTATCTAACAATGGTCCCTTTCCTTCTATTCTGAAGGCCATCCTTGCTTCCTCTTCTTGGGACAAAACTGTGCGCTTGTGGGACATATTTGCAGGAAAAGGTGGTGTTGAAAAATTTGATCATACACATGATGTTCTTACACTTGCTTACCGACCGGATGGCAAACAACTGGCTTGTAGCACCCTAGATGGGCAAATTCATTTTTGGGATCCAATAGAAGGCTTGGAAATGTTCACAATTGAAGGCCGCAGAGACATTGCTGGTGGACGACTCATGACCGATCGTAGGTCAGCTGCGAACTCCTCTGCTGGAAAGTGCTTCACAACTTTGAGTTATTCTGCTGATGGTAGCTACATATTAGCTGGGGGAAGTAGCAAATACATTTGTATGTACGATGTTGCCGATCAGGTTCCAACCTAACTTTGTTCTCTCTGTTAGTGTTAGTTTGATTGTACTATTTATTTGTCAATGATTCTTCTTTGAGGTGTTTTTTTATTACTGTATGTATGCATATATGTCTGCCTGTGCATATATGTACCTGAAGAGTCTTTTCTATGCCTCTATATTGTTGTTTGTTGTCATTTCACGTTATAATGCAGAACTCTTGTATAAATGTGTGCTTACAGTTTTCCCTGGTGTGAACAAAACTAGAATCTGCTTAACAATTTTCTCATTATATGTACAATATTAATTTGCATACTGTACTGAAAAGTTCTGCAAAACTTATCAGGTACTGTTGCGAAGATTCCAGATAACCCATAATCTATCATTGGATGGGGTTCTTGATTTCTTAAACTCGAAGAATATGACTGAAGCTGGACCATTGGATTTGATAGATGATAATGACAGTGACACAGAGGAAGGAGTGGATAAGCAATCACAAAAAAGATTGGCATATGATCTTCCCGGATCAATGCCCAACAACGGTAGGCCCATTATTCGAACAAAGTGCTTGAGAATTGCTCCAACAGGCCGAAGTTGGGCTGCTGCAACTACAGAAGGGGTATTGTTATATTCCATGGACGACTCCTTTATATTTGACCCCACTGATCTGGACATTGATGTTACACCAGAGGTAAACATTATTAGTATGCAGTGGAGAAGTTCCTTTAGATATTTGGCCATTGTCCACTGATATCTATTTTGCATGTACTGTAATTAAATTACTCAATTTTCTGTTAGCCACATTCTCAGTAGCCTCTCAGCAGATTCTGTCTTTATTGGTGTGAAAGTATAACCCTCAGTTTGTCTGATCTATTGTTAATTTACCTTTTGAATAGGCAGTTGATGCAGCTCTAAAAGAGGATGAGCCAAAAAGTGCTTTGATACTCAGTCTACGTCTGAATGAAGATACCTTAATAAAGAAGTGTATCGTTGCTGTTACTCCTATAGATATACCAGCCGTTGCTTCATCAGTCCCCTTCAGATATTTACTGAGATTAGTGCAGGCACTTGGGGATCTTCTGGAGCAGTCTCCACATTTGGAGTTCATCCTCCGATGGTGCCAGGTTATACAAATCTAAAACAATCCTTGCAGATGTATCCCTATATTATTTGCATCTCCGTTTAGCATTGCTGATCTGGTTTTGCTTGAATTTTGGATTGTCTTTTATTTGACAGGAACTCTGCAAAGCCCATGGAAGTTCTATTCAGCAGAATTCCAGAAACCTGCTTCCTGCCCTGAAATCCTTGCAAAAGGCAGTTACTAGGTTACATCAAGATTTGGCAGATACATGTTCTTCTAATGAGTACATGCTTCGATATTTGTGCTCTACAAGCAACACCAAATAGTGACTGCTATAATGATGTCAAATGCGCACTTCGGTAAGAAATTTTGGAGGTTTTGTTTTTCAACCCTCTTCGTTCAATTTATAATTTTGGTTTTCCTGTATATCGTCTTTGTCAGTCTAGTTTATTTCTAATGTGCGATTCAGACATGGTTCCTGAACCTAGATGAAACTTGGGTGTACTGTCAGGCTCCAATATGAACTTGAATTTGAACCCAGATTATTAGCTGTCCTTGGCTAGTTGTTAACATTTTGGTTTCTAGCAGTTAACTCCGTGCTCCTTTTCCTTGATATCATCTGCTTCTCCAGTAATATTAGTACATCCGAACAACATATTTTCTGGCATGTAATATGTTGTTGCATTTCATCAACTGCAATGAGTAGCCTGTACAGACAGGGGTTACCTATCATTTAGAAAATACCATAAAAGACTGAAAAGCCAAATGATTTAGTTTGTTTGTCTACTAGGCAATGGTGGAAACATAAATAGAAGGTAGATCCGTAGATGAATGAATATACAATGGTGTATCGCAAGAAATTAGGTAGTATAACTCAATTGTTTTGTGCCCTGGAAAGCCGTTGAAATGATGGGAGGGCAAAATTAGGAATTCTAGCCACATTGAATTTTGGAATCTATTAACCTATAGTTGCGGGATAATAACTACTATGTAAGTCAGAAGAATGCTATTATGACCACTATACAACATTAAACAGTGCGTCATTGTTGACGCTGTAGACATCATCAATGAAAAACCTTGATCTTGTAAGTATTATAGCTACATCCTATACATCTAGGCTTGACCTGTTATATAGAGGTTCTGTTGTGTACAATTTTACAAGAAACTCATTAGATTGGACCTGAAGGGCTTATTTATGCAACCAAGGGATACATCCAAGTTTAACATTAAAAAACATCCATTCCTTGTGAGTTCTGTATGGTGCAGTTATTAACTTCCGAGTAGCATCCGTCCAAATTTTTTTGCATTGGGACAAAGGTTCGGTGAGGGTTTCAGGTTTCAACTCATGATCACTTTCTCAGTGAAACTAAGAGTAGAGAAAATGTCTTCATCTATTAGTTATTCTGTCTTCTTCTTTAAGATCTATTTGTCTTAATATTGTGTGACATGTGATTATATTAGCAGCTAAAGACTCCTTGACCTTAGTTAATTTACTGTTTTCTTCCTCTTTCCTCAGGGATTCTAGCCTTAATAGAACGATGAGCATTACCTGAGATTGTTTTGATTGCTGTAGTAGTATTAGCTGGTCGTTGACGAAGCTGACTACTGAAAAGGGAATTTCAAGTTTTCGCAAGCTCCTAAATCTTCAGCGGCTGTAGCAGAAAATTGCAGCATCTTTTTACCGGCCGAAGGAGATGAATCGCTCAAAGATGAAGTTAAGAAATGTATATTGTTCCAAGGGAATCCACTGTGTTGTTGTCAACTTATGAATTATTAGTATTTTTTGAAGGCTTTCTTTTGGCAGTTTTGACCCAAATGACAGTTTCTTTTTTGAAATTATTTGCTTCTCTCCTTGTTCCAAATAATAGGAGTCTGACTTTTACTGGAAAAAATTGAGTCCTTATATATTTTTGTATTTGATTTAGTCCTCTTGAAACTCTTGTTCATGATAGAATTAAATGATTCTATCGAAAAGAAGGATGTACTTTGCATAATTCTGAAGTTCAGTTTTTACGAAACTTTAAAATCGACTCAACTAGAATTAATTTAGAATAGTATTTGATGTTATAGGAGTGAGACCCGTGTTCCTTAAAACGAGTTCCATATTTTGTAGGGGCTATCGAATTTAATTTCTCTTTTCTAATGTCAGATGTTATGACATGTCCATATTTTACTGGTGGTTAGAGGATTCAAAGTTTTAAGAAAACCTAGAGAGATACATCCATCATAATGATCGAGGTAGATGAGCAAATATTTATCAGTAAGGATAATATACAACTGTATTGATAATGGAATCTCATTAGTATTGATAATGCATAATTAATAAGGGCAGATTATTGTCTTGGCACGCGACAGATCGACACTTAGTAAAATTAGTGATATGCAGTAACGAATTTTGGGCAAGAAAACTATGATCCAACTTTTTAAAAGAAATTTCCGATCAATTCTATAACATTATAATTTTTTTATTGGTACTTCTATTTTCTTTTATTGATATAGCATAGAGGTACATATATTTGAGTCAAGGACGCACTACGAGAAGAGTAACTCCCATGAATTTAGAGCGATTTTGATTTAATTAATTTAGTGCATTGGTCCCACTCGTGGCTGAAAAGCCTTCACTATCTTCAAGTAATACACAACAATCACGACCATTTCACGTCAAATTTCATCACGTACTCGAGTTTTATGAAGAATGATTACAGTTTAGTTTAATAATTTGTTCAAAAATTCGTTTCCTTTTTCTCTTCCATCCTTGAATAGACGAGACCTTTTGTCAAAAAATAAAAATATTTTTTTCTTGCAAAATTGTTACATATTTTTTCTTGCAAAATTGTTATAGATTCAAGCAACCTATTTTTTATGGTTAAAACATATTTGTATACTAATCCTCAGCAAATGTATTTAAAGTGTTTGCGCATTCATTTTCCTAAAATTTTAGTGTATAGAGTATGCCATTTGACGATTCTTCCAACAAAATCTTACCATACTCGATCACACTGTAAAATTTCAATTTAATAAAGTTTCTAAAAACTAGAACCACAAACAGATAAAGTAAGAATTGAGAACCCCCAATTGTGATTTACCTGTGTGGTTTGCGCTATCAGACAGACCGTGACCTGTCTATCACGCACTCAAAAGAATCGCGGCTCATGATATCAAAAAAAAAAAAATTGACAACCCCAAGCACGAAAAAGCAAACGCAGCTAGATATATAAGTTTATTTCAAATAAACCTCCCAACACCACATCCTAAGACGAGAGGGAGAGAGAATTCCGAGTCGGTTTCTTACGAAAAAAAGCAAGAAGAAAACCCCATAAACAAAAGACAATAAAAGCACAACACAAATTCCACAACATTTCCCCCCATCTAGTAATTATCCCTTTTCTTATTAAGAACATTCTCTTCATCCTCCTCCGCCATCCCAAAAGTGTGCTTCACCGCGTCGGCCGCGCCTTGTGCCATCCCCTTCACCTGCTCCCCGGTCTTCTGCAGGAACCCGCCGGTCTTGTCCTTTCCGGCCTCCGCCGTCTCCCTGCCGGATTCTGCTATCTGCGACGCCTTCTCCTTGGTGGCTTCCGCCGCTTCACAAGCCCTGTCCTTGGTGGCCTGCGCGGCACCGGAGGCCTTGTCCTTGGCGGCGCCCATGTAGCTCCCCGTCTGCTCCTTGGTCTCGCGGCCGCGCTCCCTCGTCGCGTCCGCCGCCTCCGCGGCCTTGTCCCTCGCCCCCTGGGCCTTATCCTTCACCGTGTCCATTGCGCGCCCGGTTTTCTCCTGCAATTACACCATATATCAATTACATTGCCAAAACAACTAAGAGAGACTGATAGTGGACTCAAATACTGGCCAATAAACACCGCAGTAATATACTAAAAATAACAATAATACTAATATGAGGAATCATGCATGTCAAAGAGAGAGAGAGAGAGAGTGAGTTGCCTGAGCATGGCCCTTGGCTTCACCAGCTCTGTAGCTTTGCTCGTTAGACGACATTTTTGGATGATGAGTGAAAAATATGAGTTCTTTTGAAGTAGTGAGGAATTGAAGTTCGTTGGAATGCAGAATGGGGTATATATAAAGTTTGTAGGGATCGAGGGGGTGCCACGTGTCTAACTGTGTGACGCGTGTACGTGTGATTCAGCACTGAGCTTTCTATCTTATTCCATTTTAAATGCGCTGCCAATGACATTCATACCCTTTTACTCTTAAAATATGAAGACACGTGTCGAACATATATATATAAACCACAATATACAAGGATATGATATACTATAGTACTGGAGTTGCAAATTGCAATGCATGGGATTTTGGGGGAGATCACCCCAGTAACAATGTATTTAGTTAATTAATTTTTAATTGTGATTAATAACTCTTAATAAAAATTAGTAGGTCTTAATCGGAGTAATGACGCCGTATAAAGCCCATAATTGAATATCCACTTTAATTAAATCTTGATTGTAAAATTAACAAATTCTAATTAAAATCGGTGGGTCTTAATTGCAATAGATGTACTGTATATTCAAATCTATACAAATTTCTGCTAAAATTCATAATTGAAAAAGAAAATATAATTTGAATAATACTAACGAACGTGTCATAAATATTGCACATCTCACTCAGTGCGATGTATTCTTTTTGAAAAAGAAGACGTTTGTCCAATGTGTTAAAAAAAAGACTAAGAGTATCTCCAATGGTTCACTCTATAACAGATTGAACTCTATACTATTGTAGAATAAAATATAAATTAATCACAAATTCATCTCTAACAGTTGACTATACAAATGAATATTTTATTTTTATACCTCATATATTGAGTAAAAAAGGTTAGAAGGATGAATTATGTCACTTTATATGTAAAGTGATACTATTCGTTTTCTTTAATATAGAGTACAGTGAAATGCATTGTTGAAGAATAAAACACTCTATAATAGAAAATGCATTGTTGAAGAATAAAACACTCTATAATAGAATAAAACTCTATTGTAGAGTCACTATTGCTGGTGAACTCATGTATTCTCACAATGTCGTTCTTAATCCAAGGGAAAATATCAGTTAAAAATCCAAAAATAATTTACAAAGTCAAATATTGCTGGTGAACTCATGTATTCTCAATCAATGTCGTTCTTGAATTAATTCAAGGAAAATATCAGTTACAAATCCAAAAATAAATTAAATAAATAACCATCAGTCCTATCTACAAGCTTAAAATAATGAATTTATTACAACTGTATATGAGAACCTAAGATTTATAATAAAAGTATAGATTTAGTAAATCTACGATTTTTTAGAGATTGCCTATTGCTCTAGTAAATCTACCAGTGTTTACGGTCATGAATATCAAAATCATAACTTTAATTAATGGGAATTATGATTGATTAAAGAAAATGCACATCAAAACAAACATTAAACTTCAAAACAAAGTTCAAGAAATATGTAGTTTTTATCAAGAATCAAGATGATGAAGAATAATGATATACCAAAATAGTCAATCATAACCGTCGGGAAATTAGTCTCGCCAGAGGGCGGCTGCCCCACCGGCACCTCCCGGATAAAATTGCCCACATCGGAAATCGAAAATTATAAATTTCGTTATTTTTTAACATTTTTATGAGGCTGAAGTTGCAACTTTGAATATCGTCAAAATTGTGATCTCCTCCGGTTTATATAGATTATCAAAATTGCAGAGTTGGAGAGCTCGACGGCATACGATGGTGGCTGAGTGTATGAAGCGTGAGAATTGAGAAAGGAACAGAAAGTTAGATTTAACAAGTGCCATGATTGATTCAATGGAGGTTGAAGAGGAAGCCATCGGCCCATCGTTTAAATGCTAGAAGAAGGTACGACTAATTCTGTAGTAACGAATAATGGAGTATGATTATGGGAGAGAAGTATTGGTATATCACCAATGGGGGTGGAGCTAGGATTTTGAAATTGGACGGATCAGATCTATCGAAAAATTTAATAGAGTTTTTTTCGAATAAATATAAAGAATCCCAGTTGAATTTTGAAATATTTGTTTTGTTCTCAATTAAAACGGAATTGTGACCTATTTTTTTTATGAGATCAAACTCATTTATAATTGAATCAATGTCAAAACTTCAAGCAAATTTTTTCCTTTCACGAGAACTAGACAAAATGTCATCTTTCATTTTATTCTGCAACCTTAACTTCACAATTTTCATGTCGGAGAATTAATGCATGTTCTGACGTTGTTGTAGAATCTGAAAGCTTTGAAATTGGATAGTAAACATGAGTTTTTCTAAACACAAACACTGACAAACTGTTGAGTAATAGGATTTGAAAGTACAAACACATACAACACAAATTGAAATACAAACAATATAAATTAAAATTAGTAAATTATATAAACCAATAGTTTTTCATAAAAGAGGGCGAAACTAACTGATGCTGATGGGTTCTTCAATATGAAATCTTTGTTGTGTTTTTTGTTTTCGAATTTTCAAAGTAGAGTTAGTAGTTTTGAGAGTGGAAAGTGGGAAGAAGACAATGAAGTGAAAATTCGGTAAGCTTATAGAGAGGAAATATCAAATAGAATATTTTAAGTTTTGATTAAAAAATTCAAAACTAGACTATATATATTAATAAAGGACTAAAATGCAAATAGTCAAGATGAGGAAACATTGTGTAAGAAGAAGAAGCGTACTCCTTTAATAAGTAATCTATCTTTCTTCGAATTAAGGAATTCAAAGATTTTATTTGAATAATTACAATGAAATTATATTGTTTATTGTACTTATTCAATATGATAAATTGAGTTAATCTTACTTTTATATTGAAAGATAAATTTAAAATCATTTTTGTGCATCCCACGGACCAAATATTATTAAATAAAAAACAGCTCTAGACTGATGCATGGATTGGCGGACCAAATAGCTAATCATGCACGCAGACTGCATGTTTGAACGAGGATCCATTGATTCCGTTGCTAATATTCTATACTTAGGGGCACATTCTGTACAAGTGTCCTTACCTTAGACGAGTCTTTTTGCACGCCGTCTTTCTTTGGATACTCATTCATATTTATCTAAAATAAATGATATATTTATCCGAAATTATTGATATAATGATTCGTTTATTCACGATAAGTGATACGTTTGTTTACAATAAGTGATACAATGATATAATTATTCAGAGAGAGTGATACATTTATTCATAACAAGTGATATATTTATTCACAATAAGTGATACACGTGAGCATGTTCAGTTGAGTTGGTGTTCGCTAATTATTTTCACACCGTAAGTTTAGTTGTACAATTATATATATTAGCAAGAAATATCGTATTCTATAGAGACTGTAATACTATGACTGACTATCATCCCTAGTCGTAACCATTTATTTAGATTTAAGAATTCAGATTTATGATTAAACACCTAAAATATGCAATTAAATTAAATAACAAAGATGATTAAATAACTAGAGATTAAAACAGATAAAAGAATATCCTATAGCTTCTGCTTCAACTAATTCAGACAATTAAATCAGTCTATATCAATTAACCAATTACATATTCAATTCTTCCTAAGACAATCACATAAATAACTTCAACATACTCTCGTAACGAATAAATCGTGGATTACATGCAAGATTATTATGTACAGATCGTTACTTAAACATGTAACTCCAAACAAAACAATAAGATTACAAGTATTCCCACGGATCTTAAGACCTCTCGGCTAATATTTACAAAGTATGTTCTATGTTTCCAATCAAATATTAGTTATCATATCTGGATACCAAACCAATACAATAAATTATGTAAAATTGGTGATCAGGCAATTGAGCAAACAATAAATCCAAGAACATAAAAAAGAAGAAAAGAACTAGATTAATTAATCAAAACTGTATTCAACAATCATATCTGTTTACTCTCTAACCATTGGATAATAAAAACCAATTTAAACCCGAACTATATATGTTTTATCAAAATATCTAACTTTCAAAATATCTATTAAAACCCCAAACTATCATATTTGATACACCCCAAACTAGGATATTTTGATACAAAATACGATAGTTTGGGGTTTTAATAGATATTTTGAAAGTTCGGGATATTTTGATAAAACATATAGTTCGAGGTTTAAATTGATATTTACCCTAAAAAAAACTAGTCACACTAGACATATTAACTAGAAAACTAAAATCAAAGGAAAATAAAATCATAAACAATAAAAGCAGAGAGATTCTTACGAATCTCGCTATCTTCAAGCCCTTAATCTTTTATTCTCTCTTCTCGCCTCCGAAAACTACACAAAATATTAAAGCTATAAAATATCTGATGGAATCTCCATTTGTAGATTTCTTCTGTGGTATTTATATGTGTAGTAATAAAATATAACATTGGATCTCCAAAATAGGCTCAAAACCTCAAATTTCATATTTTACAAGTGGGAGAGTCGGCGCCACACGCGGTCACGGGCATGCGACCGTGTGCCGTGACCACGGAGGTCTTCTGGACGAAATTTGCTTGTCCGCGGTCGCGTGCCCATGACCGCGTGGTCTCTGGACTTCTACGCACTGATTTTGTTGGGCTCGTTTTCCTTCTCGGGAGTTTGATTTTCGATCCTTTCACGGACTCATATCAAGATGAACTTTATTCCTATCATGCTCATTGTCTTTAACTTTGTCTCAATTTTTATACAAATTCATCCAAAGTGTTTGTCAGTTGGGTAGGTTTATGCTCATACTGCTAATTCATAAGTAATACTTTTATTAAGAGGAATGGTACATTTGTTCAAAGTAAATGATATATTTATTTACAATAAATGATACAATGACATATTTATAAGTCGGGTTGAATGAGAAGGGTCTGTGTTGAATCGATTTTCGAGAAGACCCAACCTTATATATGATCGATCTTATCTAAGTTTTTTACGTTTATATTTATATCCATATACCAAGTATCCAATATAGATATTTGTTTTTATATCATAGGAACCCACAAGTCAAATTGAAATTATAAATTAGATTAAAATTCGTGAATTAAATTGCAATAGATTGTGGTGGTTTACTCTTTCCTTCTATTCCATATTTGTCTCCTTAAAGCTTGAGGGTTCATAGTCTCATCTCATATAGAGTCTAGACATGTTATTCTTAGGTTATGGAGTCTATGTTAATTAGGATTTAATCCCTTTTCGCAATTAGTAAATTACACGTTATTTTTATCATTAAAATTTTTATTGTAAAAATCAAGAGCAACTCCAACACTCAAAAACCCCCATCACCAAATTCTTTTTTTCATAACTGAATTTCCAAACCGCCACCAGCTCCTCGCCGCTATTGGATCCCGTTCCAATTGCGCCGGCGAAATTATTAGCATCCGCTAAATTCTTGTGATAATCCGCTCGCTTCAAGTGAGGTGCATAGCCTTCTCTATCGTTAAATGGTGAATTTTAGTTTGATGATTTCGTTATATGCATAATTCGATTGTGTCTAGGGGCTGCGATGCCACAGTGGTGTGCTTACTGTGCGAAGAATGTTGGGACTGATAACCTCGACGGCAGAACGTAAGGCCTCATTGTGCTGTTGCAATGGCGCCCTTTTTGCCTTTTTTTAATATATCTGAAAGGAGTGTTCTGCTTAGTTTAAAAAGTCCTGTTTTTTTAATAGTATGTAGTTAAGTTAATAATTTTTGAACTTGTTGTGTGACATAATATTTTGCAGATGTTGTAAACTTTGCGGGAGGGTTCTTTCTGAGGATTTCTTCTCGGAGGAGGCTCAATTTGTGAAAACAGCTGATGGACAGGTTTGTGATGTTAAGAGTAGTTTGAAGCTTAAGCATCATCCATCATGCAGTAGGTTTAACTTGTTTATTTGATCCAATGTCGCATAGACTAACTTGGGTAAATCAAGATGCTGTGAGTGCTTAATATGAAGATTCTAATTTGTATTAGTTTGGCCAAAGAATTCCAATAGATTTGCTGACCTGACAGAATGATGAGAGATCATTGATTGATGAAAAGAAAAGGGCTTTTTTATTTTTATTTCTAGTTCTGATGTTACGATGTTTTGAGCTTTGATTAGTTCCCGAAACCTAAGGCTGAAATAAGGATTGCTTTGTCAAAGAAAAAAAAAGAGAAGGGTTATGTTGCATTTGCGTTGAAGATCTGGCAATGGGTTTATTATCCTCCGGTGGCTGTTCAGATTGGATTTGGAGAAGGAATTGAAAGTCATTACTCTTGTTTTGAACCGATTTCATAGTGGTCTATGTGAATTGGAAATCCTCTCTAGTTTAGTGAATTGGAAATCCATTCTTTATTAATTATTGAATTTCAGATCCCTTACTTCCAATGCAACCTCAAAGAAAAACATTTAAGTTGGTTTTTCATTGGCGCCTGTTTATTTTAAGTTGTCCATGATATATATTGATGAATTCGAATTTATCCACAGTCGCGAAGGGCAGGTAATTTTGTGAGGTCAGTCCAAGATACTAATTCTGAATCTACCCAGAGGACACTGGACGAAGGTAGGTTTATTTGCTACTTACTACACTGCTCTTTATTCCTTATGACTAATTATTCTACTGATAGACAACCTATGTCTTATGCTCAGAATTGTTCAAGTTTAAATTTGGATGTTGGAACCTTGGAGGCAATTGATGACACTTTCTGGTTGAAGATTTAAAATTTGAACTTGTTAAAATAATGTACTTTCTTTTGAAGTTCCATTCACTGTATGTTTATTGAAATGGTTTATTTTTTATCAAGTAAAGCTAAGATATTTATGCATCTAGCCTGTCATCATAAATTTGCTCATGGTCACGGACTAAAGATGTTTCTACCATTTTTACAAATTATGACTTCTAAACTGGTTAAGAAAGAAAAACAGATAAAAAGTAAACTTTGTATACTATATAAAACATTTTAAAGTAAACATGGAGCTAATTTCTTGGCAGCAGTTCTAATGCATACTTGCAGTAGTAAAGTGGGTTTCAATGGCTATCAATAATAAGGTTCTATCAATTGCTCATAACTAGCATGATTTTATATGCAGTTTATAGTCTTGTGAAATTTTGCTTATTCAACCTCTTTTAATTTATTATTTATCCCTGGTTTTGTAGCGTATTATGGAATAGAAAGTATGATGTCTGCCTTGGGAATTGATGGTGGTGAACACAAAGCTAGAATAGCTTTTAATTTATATAAGGTATAGCTCTTTCATTACATCCAAGATTTTTTGACATTTTGGCGATGAGCAATGAATATCAGTAAATATTATGACACATACAGATGGCATTTCATAAAAACTTCACAAGGGGGCGCAGGAAAGAACACGTGCAAGCTGCTTGTCTTTACATCATGTGTAGGTAATGAATCCGTTCAAGCGCACATCTTTCAATATTGTTATTCTTTGCAAAAGGAACGCAGACATATAGTATTGCAATGCGACCAATGTGGATTTGTTCCCAATATAATGACATGCTATTAAAATTGTAAGACTAAAGATTGGAGATAAATGCTGCTAAATTAGGCACAAGCATCATAACATACACCTGCTATATATATCGAGTCATGGCTCTCTGAAGAGAATAATTGAAAGATATCTTCTCCAAATCAAGCTTTGATTGTTTTTCTTTTGGTTTTGCAGGGTGGAAAATAAACCATATCTTCTTATTGATTTCTCAGAATATCTAAGGATAAATGTGTACGTGGGATTTCATTTCTTTCTTCTTCTTCTTCTCCTTCCTTTTTTTTTAAAAAAAAGAAAAAGAAATTCTTTAGTGCTTTTTTCATTTAGGTGTGTGTGTGGGGGGGAGGGAGATGATGTATCTGTATTTCTTGGTGTGTACTTTATGTATTCTAATCATGGTGATCAACATATTCACCTTTATGTATCTATTAAGGTTTTGAGACTTTGTTAAGGTGAAATAGTCTGTGTCAAGCTTTATGCCACAAAACATGTAATCCCGTCGGTCCAACACAAGATTTCCTGAGTTGTAGGTATTAGAAGTATTGTCATATATAGATAGGCATCAAGCATGAAATGTTGTTAATGCTGTAAGAGGTTTGCTAACATTATGGGGTGAGTGCTTGTTTTTGTCAGATATGAACTAGGTTTGGTTATTTTCTGGGCTGCACTACCCTTTTGGGTGCCTATTATCATTTGAGCATACATGTTGAACTCTGATTTTTCCAGCTCCATTCTCTATCATTTGTATACGGTTGATACCAGTATTGGATGGTTGGGGAGATTCTACTGCAGATTGTGGGAGGACTTGGAAAGTGGCAATTCTGTATGGAAAATATGCAAAAAGGGCCTGAAGATTTGATGTAATTGTATGATGAGAAGTGAGAACAGTACTAATTATATGATTGAACTACTAGATAATGTTTAGCACATGTAACCTACTCAGAAGGTCAGAAGGTTGGTACTGGCTTCTCTTGTAAAGAGGAAGTTGGGGGTGTGGTCTGACTCCTACTTCTTGTTCGTCAAAGGGTTCACACTTTTTAGCCTTACGACCGATGTTATGCCATTGACTGCCATCCCACTACCATTTATATTGTGACTAACCTGTATCTTTGGTGTTTTACTTTTGGGGACAGCCCGGAGGAAGATGATATTTTTGAATCCTGAGAAGAGTCCAATGAATTCAAAAGAACCAAGCAAGGATCTGTATGCTGATGTTGACCATTAGTGTATTCTTAGATGCTAAAAGGATCTACTATATGGACTTGAAATGCCACGTTTGGTTCCATGGGATGGCATTAAGGGTGACCATCTGTTACCCTTTCTACTATGACCCTGGCAAAACTGATAACTTACCTAAAGTTATCTGTTTAGTTATCCTCTTGATTTGCTGGTCAGCTGGTCTTGTTCCATTTAGAGAATAGTCATACAGTGATCACTAACTGACAACAAGCTTGTAAAATCATAATCCATTGTTTGTTTATATATTGAAATCTCTTTTATTTATTGTCTTTGTAATATATCACAGCTATGTGCTAGGGGCGGTCTTTTTGCAGCTTTGCAAAGTTCTTAGCCTTGAAGAAAATCCCCTTATTCAAAAGCTTGTGGATCCTAGCCTTTTCATTCACCGATTTGCTGACCGTACGTACCTTCAATCTCCTGTTCTTTGTACTTGGATGCTATGATTTTCAGTATATACCTGTGATACGAAAATGAATTTCTTAAAGTAGGATATGCTCATACATTTTGTCATCGATGTTTATTTGGACTTTAATAGAAAGTCTGCTGATCTGGAGACAGTTAAGTGATACTTCACCTAAGTTTCTGGAATTTTCGGTATTTGCTGGACTTTAATTCCTTAGCACCAGCACTTAACATATTAATCTGTTTAAAGCAGAGGGTTCTATCACTCTATGGGTTATCTTGTTAATTTTGGTGGTTTTTCGAACTCTTATTTGTAGGTCTGTTCAAGAGCAGAGATCAAAATGTTTCCAAAACTGCGCTTCATATTGTTGCTAGTATGAAGCGTGATTGGATGCAGGTGAGGAAGGGAGGGACAAATTTCTCATTTTTTGCTTCTTAGGATATATTTATGTCAATATCATATCCCATAAATCTTGCAGACTGGGAGGAAACCAAGTGGGTTATGCGGAGCTGCGCTTTATATATCTGCTCTTGCACATGGTCTTGATTGTTCAAAGTCTGAGATTGTGAGTGCTCTTCAACATAATATCAATTGTGGATAGTCACTATTCTTATTTAATTAGGAAGATGAATGCCTTTCTGAGTCTTCCTAATAAGCTAGTCATGTCATGCTCTCTATGTGCTGAAATTAGTTAATCAGGGATGCAATTGATTCATTTTGCATAAACAATGAGAGTTATTCGTTTCCTTAGAATTCAACTATAAAATTGTGTCAAATGGCATTCTAGCTTTTATGATCTGCCATTCACATATGTAGCTTCTTCTACTTTATTTAAATGTATTAATGACCTTGGTTTTGAAGACAACTTTTTTTTTTGGTTTTCATGTGCATCTTCAGCATCCTGCTTTACTATAGTGTGCTATCCCAGTACTATGGTACTAGAGCGTACTTCCTTGGAAGTATTGATCGAATCACAAAATATTGTGATCATTAGAGCATGTTATATTTAATATGAGTTCATGAATTGGACGCTAATGGAAAATGAAGGTTTCATGGAACATGACATCTATACTAGTATATGGTCAGAAATGGACAAAGGAGGACCTCTTTGAGCTTAATATTACTATTTCAAGTTTTGGTGGAATGTTGAAAAACTATGTGATGAGAAAGGCATTGTTGGGCCGCTAATGCAACTCATGTTAGTTGATTATTATGCTGAAACCCATTTTCCTTTCACATATATAGAGTACTATTCAGAATTTCATTTGTTTATCATTCATTAAATTTCACTTCTGCCTGTGCTAATATGCAAATGAAAAGCCAAGTAATATATATTTGCTGTGACAAATATCCGATAGTAGCCATGCAGATTGGCTCAAGTGACCTGCAGTAGCTTCTCTATTGTTTCCTGCTTTACGTCACTGAGATGTAGAACTTTTAACATATTTTGGTTGATGGAGCTTTATGTAATTCAGGTTTCTGAATTGTTGTCAGATTAAGGCAGTCCACATCTGTGAAGCGACACTGACAAAGAGGTTGGTTGAATTTGAAAATACCGAGTCTGGAGGTTTAACGGTATGTATTAGCCTTATTTGAATTGCTTTCATGCTTAATATTTCAAAACATTTGTAGTTGCTAAGAAAAAGATCTGCACTGGAAGCAGCTATTAAAACTTATCTTTGAGTTCATACTTATTGTTTCTGAGGTTATAAAGTTTTGAGTATGCCGTTAAATTTATATGCTCTGTGATATGATTGTTTTGTTGTTATATACTCAACCACAAAGTTGAGTTTCTATTGGTTTACTTGGACTGATGGACACACTCACAGACATGGCCATAGACACATTTATATATGTTTAATGATTTACTTTGGAAATTTTTATTTGTATTTCATGAACATGAAATGAAATATTGTTGCATGATAGTCGTAAATGCAGAAAGAGTGTTTACTATTATTTATATCCTTATTGTTCTTGTTGTTAGCACTTACCACTAGTGAGATAAATGTACCTCAAATGGTACTCTGAAAAAGTAGTTGGCATATTATCTCCGGCTTTGTTATTCATTTAGAACTGTTTTGTCTATTCATATATTGGTGAAGGTATTACTCACTTTCATGGGATTAATAAGGCACTTCTTCCATAACTTCTGATTAGATTGAGGAGTTTGAGGAGAAGTCAAAGGAGTTTGACATTCTGGCACAAAAAATTGGCGAAGTCAAGTCGCAAATGAAGTCACCCACTACAGGGCAAGAAACATCTAGGAGTGGCGAACTTCTCTGTAAGCATAAGGGTGCCGGGATACCTCAGTTTGCTTATGGTCTTTGTAATACATGCTACAAAGATGTAATTTCTCAACCTATAATATATCATTTTGGCTTTATTATCATTTCTGTCTACAGTGATTGAACTTGTTATTGCAGTTCATGATACTATCTGGAGGCCTAAATGGTGGATCAGAGCCTCCAGCTTTCCAGCGTGCCGAGAGGAAAAGGATAATGGCTAAGGAAGCTGCTTCTGACAGCTCTGAGAACCTGGATTCATCAATGTTGCCTGGCCCGACCAAGACCAACACCAAACTCTTAAATGTAGTTTCTGACACACTAGCAACCCCCCCCTCTCCCCCCCCACCTCCCTGTGGTTCTTGTTTCTTCATCTTGAGAGCTTTTAAAATTCTATTACAATTGTCTAGAGAAAATTGTGCCTCCTTTTGCTTTTGAAGAAGTACTCTATGTTAATTCTTGCATCATGTATGCTTCTAAATCCACTGTTCCTTCTCAACAAAACAAAAAATGTGAATGCTGGTCTCTCATTTCTATGTTACGTTGCTTGCTAAGAAAATGATGGTTTTTTATTTTTATTTACTGATAGAATGGACCAGCCTGTAGAATGATACAATCACATAAAAGTCGACCTGTCGTAAAAGATTTTTAGTTTAAACAGTAATTTTGAAAACCAAGGAGATGGTTTCAAATTGATTTACACTTTTAAAGAACTGTTGTGCTGCAATGCTCCACTAGTCTTTACGAAATTGCTGACTGTTAAATTTGAAATATTCCAGAGTGGTTCTTGTGAAATAGTCAGAATTTATAAATATTACAGTCTCAATTGTGTATATCATTCTGAAACTGCAAATCTGTTTAGGAAGTTCTTGGAATAGAAAGGCTCCAAGTTGAAATGTTCCAAAAACTATTAGTTTGGTCCAAGTGAAATCAAACATGCAATAGGTCTAGTTTGAAACTGCTAATTCTCATCTTATACTAATTGGGATGTACAAACAATATTCTATAATTACATGCTTACATTAAGGTATGAGAATGGATTTCAGATTATTCTTTATGTTGGCATTCCCAAGCGATGGTGTTAATATATTCCTTTTATTTATCTTGATTGTCTTGACCTTTTTCTTTGTATATTGTGGCTTGAAAATCCCGAATTTCTTGGTATATTCTACGCATTTTAACATCTTTGAACTACTAGTATGTATTTCTACTCTTTCCAGTTAATAGGCCTCTGCTAGTGCGTTTTCTCTTTTTAATATCACAATGATATTTTGTTTCATCATGCATATTGTAGTCTGACGAGCAAAGGAGCATCAAGAATACAATAGCACACCCTGATTCAACAGGCATGCCAATATTTAATTCTTATAAAGAAAGATATTAGAATGACTTGTCAGCATATGGTTTATGTTAATCGAGAATATCCGATTTTGATTGATGATTCCAGGAGCTACCTTGGAGCCAAATACTATTCATGATACTATTAAAGACAGAATGGATGCTAGCGATTTTACTGTTGAAGAGTCAGAGAGCTTATCGGATATCGATGACACTGAGGTTTGTAAATTTTCTGAGCCCGTTTTGTTTTAAAACTACTATTTTTATTGATTAATAATTACCCCCTCTTATCTTTTTTGCTGAAATGTGAATTTGGTTGGGTTATCACTTATCACTAATGTAGGTAAAGTCTGGTTAGTTTGGCATCTAAATATCCACCTTGTTCGCATTGCAGCGGGTGCGGGTGTTGATTTTATATTAATTTTGTTACTTTCACAAACTTAAATTAGGTTCGCTGGAGTGTATACTGTACTTGGGCACAAGCTATTGGCTGGGTGACTGTTAAGAGTCCTAACAAATTGTTCACTGTATGATATGAGCCTTGAACTGCTTATTTGCATTTTTAAATATGTTTTCTGTGGCTGTGTCTCACTCTAGAAGCTGTTCTTCCCAGTTGAATGGTGCTTCATGATTATCATTCGTTCTACCTTTTCTTTTCTTTTTTTCCCGAGGTGGGGGATGGGGAGGGTTGGGATTCAGTCATACCCTAGTCTTTCATCCTTACAAAGGGAAAGAATACCACTAAGCTACAAGGCTTGTGGTTAGTTTTAGTTCTTTTTAGATGCCCATAGAATTATAAATTATTTAATGTGGTTCTCACCATTTCACAGTGTAATGCATCAGATAGGTGCTTTTTTCTCATAAATCTGATATTGCATGATAAGTTACTTGAGTTGTCACTTAGATCCTTGTATTATCGCTCGGTATTGATGCACTCAACTCTCTTTGGTAAGTTATGGGAGTAGTTTCTGATTCTTTGACTGTTGAACTAAAACATACATACTGGCAGGTGGATGTGTATATTAACACTGAGGAGGAGAAGAATTTGAAAACGACTGTCTGGGAGGAGATTAACAGAGAATATCTTGAGGTACTAAAATGGATTTCGATGTCCTTCAGTATATATATTAAATATTCTTCTATTTTCATAGTCCACACTCCACAGGAGATAAGCAGATCTGTGTTGAAAGAAACATCCAAAAAAATGTGATATTATATTCTTTGATTGCTTTCACTGTTGTAGTATGACCCAAACTAATTTAGTAACTTTATTCCTAAAAGTTTTCTTATTGTTATGGAGTTTATAGCAGTAAAGGATTGTCTTTTTAAATTCGTTCTTATGATGATTGGGGTGAAATTACACCTTCCATTTTATGATCACAGGAGCAGGCAGCAAAAGAAGTTGCTGCATTAGCTGCAAAGAAAGCCTATGAAGCCAATTTTTCTAACTGCTCAGAGGATGTCGAAGGTGCAAGACAGCTTGCTGCGGCAGCTGCTGCGGCAGCTGCACGGAATAGGAAGGTATGGCCCTGATAATCGAATTTGTTAATTCTCCGATTGTTCATCTTTGTTATAGTGTTACCTGGAATAGTTTATGCTAGATAAATGACTTGAATGTCTTTATCTGATATTGTTTGTTAAGTGAATGTTCACCTTTTCTAAAAGGTTTTGTCTGTAAGAGATGTCTGATATATCTAGATTTATCCTTCACAAATTGGGCCATTCTTTTCCGTGCCCAGGCAAAATGTTTTTCTGCAAAATATATAATGTTGAGACTTGGAGCAGGTGTTTTTCCTGGCTCTGGTGATATATTGATCTGCCAAGAATCTAATTAGCTTGAAGTCTTATACAGGAATGACGTTTAGTCTTCCAAACCTTTTACACAGTCAATCAATATTGATATGCTTCAGCAACAAATTAGTCGAGGTCCTAGGGAATTCTACCAGAATATATTAAGGAGCTATAAAATGTGTTAATCATGTTTTCCCTGAAAATATGAAATAAAAAAGAGCACTACTATGATTTTTAGCAGTTTATTTTTATTCTTTTTGTGCAACTTTTGCTCAAGAAAATGTTTAATAGTCTAAGATGGTGTCAAATTTTAAATCAAAATATATACTGGAATGACCGATGCTAACGGTTTTTTAGTAATTCTGGATTATTAAATTTACTTGACGAAATATGATGTATGCATGTTGAATGACGAATGGCAGGAAAAACGACAGAAGCGAGCTGCTGAGTTAAAAGACCATGGCCCTCCTCAAACTTTTGATGATGCGGTAAAAAGTATGCTAGTTAAAAAGGTATAACTCTTGAGAAGAATTCTAGTTCTCAGCTTTGAATATCTCTGCTTTACAAGTAGGACACTCAAGTAGATGTATATTTTAAGGTAGTGTCGTCTAAAGCAGTTAGAACTAGGAAATTTGAAGCATGTCATTATCATAACTAGGAGGTCAGTTTATATATATATATATGTGTGTGTGTGTGTGTGTGTGTATAATGAAGAATAAGTTGAACATGCCAAAAATCTTATTTAAAAGAATTTATCAGCCAAATCTTACCACATATTTCAGGCATTTACCCAATGAAACTTGAACTAGGAAGGTGAAAACTGAAAATTTTAGTTTGGAATAACATGAAATTTTATGTTTTCCCCCTCAATGATTTATATACTTGAATATGATGCATTGCAGGGGTTGAGTTCAAAAATTCGATATGATTTACTGGAGGAGCTTCTTGATTCGGTAAGTGGTGGTTTCTCCATATGTTGAAGCTTTTTTTTCCTTTCACTTGAGGTTACAACAATTGAATTTGATACCTTCTGTGTATAATATACGAATTGGTGTAAAAATAGAAACAAGATTCAGCAATCAGAAGCGATCTTTGTTGCTACAGTCTATCCATTAGCATCTAACTAGTGACAGGGGAACATGGCAAAAATTGCTGATGAATATAACATTATTTTTGTTGGCATATGGGAATTATTTGTTCTGTTTTACTGCATTTTAGACAAGTTAATTGATGCATTTTAACCCACAACTTGGTTATCTTCAATTTGAGCAGGATGAGCAGAACCTCAAGAGAAGCAAAACGGAGTCGGTGGTAGTGGCCAAGCGTGACGATGATCATTTGGACAATAATAAAGATCCTGAATTCGATGGCTACGCTAACTTTACTGAAGAACATGATTATGACCAAGATTATTATAATATGGATGATTTGTAGTATTTTCACGCATAGCCTATGTTGTATAATTATGCACCATACCATTATTAAAGTATATGTAATTGAGGTTAGTAAGGTACTATTAATGTCTTCCACTCGGTGTTTACTGCAGATTTGTCTAAACTGCCTCTTTTATAAGTTTTATAAATAGAAAGTTAATCGAAATTAACTAGTTCAATTTCATTTCCATACACTTATTATACATTTGTGAAGACAATTTATTGATATAAACCTAGCTAGTTGGACCCGAAATATTGAAGGAAACAAACATTCAATATTTTAGTTTTCACAAATTCTTATATATTCGTTTACATAGTACAAATGGATAAAGTATCACTTATTCTTAAGAAAAATATCATTTATATTAAATAAAAATACTATTTGTATTGATGAAAAATATCATTTATATTGAAAAATATATATCAATATCCACATAGAAAGTCGATGGTTTAGTTTTATATTTCGTTGCTGATTTTGGAATTATGGGCTCAAGGATTACCGTATAATTGTATTGCATCGGATTAGGGATGTCAATGGGTGGATTTTACCCGGACCAACCCGGAACCGCTCATAGTCCATTAAATTTTAAAGCAATGGTTTCGGTTCTGGTTCCGGTTCCAGACCCGCTTTGGACCCAAACCGTTTAGACCCATAGTTTGATGGTCCGGTCCGATCCGGGTCTGGTTCTAGAACCAGAATCGATACTCATTTATTGGTTTTGATTCGAGTAAAATCCGTCTATTGACAAACCTAAGCTTAAATAGGCTTATCAATGAGTCTGTTTTATTCATACCGATTCGAAATAACTCATAACCCATTAAATTCTAAAGCAATAGTTTCGATTCGGTTTGGTTCGATCCGGTTCGGTTCCGGATCCGCTCAACTCGGACCGTTTAGACCCATAGTTGATGGTCCGGGTCTGATCCGGATCCTTTATCTAATGGGCCGGTTCTAGAACCAGAACCGATACTTATTTATTGATTCTGACCCGGATAAACCCGCCTATTGATATCCCTACATCGGATAATAGGGATTTATTTTGGATTGAAACTTTGGCGGACAGCGGTTGAAATTTTCGATCTTCGGAAAATTTTGATGTGTTAGTTGCAATAGATTAAAAGTTTGTGTTTTTGTTTGAAATGTTTTGGAAGTAAAATTGAAATTACATATCGGGTCGATTATTGTGAATGACAACTATTACTATATAGGTGGAAATTACAATATCAATCGCAAATTGTTATTATATTATACTCACTCTGTTCACTAAGAGTATGTCACTTGATGAACGATACAGATTTTAATAAAATGTTTCATAATTATTTGAATGGAGAAATAATTTCGCCATACAAGAAATAAATGATTAAAATAGAATTATAAAAATTAAATATGAACCAAGATTTTTTTTAATAAATAATGAATGATTCCAAGATTAAATTAAAAGAATTGAGCTTTTCAAAACAAGAAGTGAAACATTTTTCATAAATATGAAATAGGGTAATTATTAATTATGATATATTCTTAATAGAGATTATTCTCATAAGTGGGATAGTGAGTACCTGTTTGGTTTGTTCAATAAAAATGAAGACTGAACCAATCGCTCTTGAAAATCATGTCCGTATTTAAATCTGTATGAGTTAAATATACATGATAAAGTATTAAACAAAAACTAAAGTAGCATTAGTACGATGTATGGATAGGAAGGTGATAAAATAGCTTATAGTCATATAGTGCATGCAAATTATAATTGTTAAACAATTTAATTAACATCAAATTAATTTATTATTCTATACATATATATTGTCCTTAATTATGGTCTTCTTTTTTTTTTTGTAAGAATAGGCATCCAATGTTTGTAAAATAAAATAGATGTAGAGGGCAACACGAAATAGAAACTGGGCAAGCAGTAGTTGTTGGAAAATACAGAAAGAAGACATAATAATTATCCGGTAAAAGTAAACAACGAATATAAGGCCAGAAATAGATTGAAAAAAAAATTTGGACCATTTCTCGATTTATGCGTGTCATCCTTGTGCAGGGGCCATGCTAATCTTCTCTGTATCGTTCCAATTTTATCGGATGTCCCCGAAGGGACAACACATGCTTCAAGCTTCTTTTTTATAAACTTTACATTTTTCTGTCATATTTCCGGTGTGGGAAAACTGGGAAGAAATACAAATAAATTGGGCCTGGTACGGGTACAATAAATAAGCCCAAACCCACAGAGTGGTTTCTTCAATTTCTTTTTCAACCTTTTCTACTCTAGTATACTCGCATAGTTGATGAAGACAGACTAGTCTAAGAATTACAAAAAAAAAAAAAAAAAAACCAACTTCAACAATTAAGAGCATGATAAAGACTAGTCTAAGAATGGAGCTCTACTCTTATCTTTTTTTTTTTTTACTATGATTCTGGATATGAAAGAAAGTTCAAATTATTTGGCAGGTCAAGGTAGCCGTACGTGCTTGCAATATTTTACAATATTAGAGAACATATAATAATTTTGAAAAAGATGTTTTGCTTCGAGGAACAATTGTTGCCTTAGCATAAATTTAATCGATACTTTAATTATTAAAAAGAGAGAGGAATTTATCGGTATAGTTTTAAAAATCCAAATATAACTTTTCTAGTCTATCTTCATCATTTTTATGAGTGATTAAATCACTTACCCGATGTCTTCTTTCATAATTTTTTTTTGGACGGAATTTCTTCTTTCATAAGTTACATTTCCGGAATGCCAACTTTTTAAAATGAATATCAGTTTCTAAAATTTAATGATTAATTAAAAACCAAAGCAAACAAAAAGAAAAAGTCCACATACATTTCCTACAAGAGCATGCAACTTTTTGTGGCATCATTCTTTTGTTTATAAAAGATAATTCTTAAAACTGTTTTCTTCATTTTGAATCCAAATTTTCGCACATTTTTTTTAAACAAATGAAAATTTGTTCAAACCCACACGAAGAGTGCAACCTATAAACGAGCTACAGAGTTCAACATTTAATACTACAAACACCATTGCAATTCTTTGTTTCTAACCATTGGCTTTATTTTTACATGAAAAACAACAACAACAACAACTAACTCCGCATATCAGTAGCTACGGAACGGATATAAATGGCCTTAACCTATAAGTTAAGCGAAAACAGAAACAAATATAAAATTACGATTAGTTTTATGTAGTAATTGAAATTTCTAACAAAAAAATAAATAAAAAATAGTTCGGCTTGATTTTGAGATTAAGGCCCCCTATCTAACTAAGAGAAACGCATTAATTGCTATAGGGTAGCTAGTGTTTGGCAAAGGGAGTCATCTCGTATCTCAAGATTCGAATCTAAATTCATATTTAAAGTTTAATAATATATTTGTGAATACAAATAAAATTACTCTTTTTTCGAAGTGATATTTTGACTGCAAAACTCAGTTTATTATTAGGCCATATTCATTCTTATTCCAATACAATAAGGACACACCTGGCCCATCAATTATGTCATTTGACACTATTGAAATTTCTACTCTTTCCAGTTAATAGGCCTCTGCTAGTGCGTTTTCTCTTTTTAATATCACAATGATATTTTGTTTCATCATGCATATTGTAGTCTGACGAACAAAGGAGCATCAAGAATACAATAGCACACCCTGATTCAACAGGCATGCCAATATTTAATTCTTATAAAGAAAGATATTAGAATGACTTGTCAGCATATGGTTTATGTTAATCGAGAATATCCGATTTTGATTGATGATTCCAGGAGCTACCTTGGAGCCAAATACTATTCATGATACTATTAAAGACAGAATGGATGCTAGCGATTTTACTGTTGAAGAGTCAGAGAGCTTATCGGATATCGATGACACTGAGGTTTGTAAATTTTCTGAGCCCATTTTGTTTTAAAACTACTCTTTTTATTGATTAATAATTACCCCTCTTATCTTTTTGCTGAAATGTGAATTTGGTTGGGTTATCACTTATCACTAATGTAGGTAAAGTCTGGTTAGTTTGGCATCTA
Source organism: Salvia rosmarinus (assembly GCA_036937905.1). NCBI lineage: Eukaryota > Viridiplantae > Streptophyta > Magnoliopsida > Lamiales > Lamiaceae > Salvia > Salvia rosmarinus. Next base: position 69,960,243 of record CM072823.1, read on the forward strand.
AATATCCACCTTGTTCGCATTGCAGCGGGTGCGGGAGTTGATTTTATATTAATTTTGTTACTTTCACAAACTTAAATTAGGTTCGCTGGAGTGTATACTGTACTTGGGCACAAGCTATTGGCTGGGTGACTGTTAAGAGTCCTAACAAATTGTTCACTGTATGATATGAGCCTTGAACTGCTTATTTGCATTTTTAAATATGTTTTCTGTGGCTATGTCTCACTCTAGAAGCTGTTCTTCCCAGTTGAATGGCAGGCTTGTCTTAAATCATCTATTACCAATTTAAATTGCTTCATAATAATCATTCGTTCTACCTTTTCTTTTCTTTTTTTCCCGAGCTGGGGGATGGGGAGGGTTGGGATTCAGTCATACCCTAGTCTTTCACCCTTACAAAGGGAAAGAATACCACTAAGCTACAAGGTTTGTGGTTAGTTTTAGTTCTTTTTAGATGCCCATGGAATTATAAATTATTTAATGTGGTTCTCACCATTTCACAGTGTACCTCATCAGATAGGTGCTTTTTTCTCATAAATCTGATATTGCATGATAAGTTACTTGAGTTGTCACTTAGATCCTTGTATTATCACTTGATATTGATGCGCTCAACTCTCTTTGGTAAGTTATGGGAGTAGTTTCTGATTCTTTGACTGTTGAACTAAAACATACATACTGGCAGGTGGATGTGTATATTAACACTGAGGAGGAGAAGAATTTGAAAACGACTGTCTGGGAGGAGATTAACAGAGAATATCTTGAGGTACTAAAATGGATTTCGATGTCCTTCAGTAAATATATTAAATATTCTTATATTTTCATAGTCCACACTCCACAGGATATAAGCCGATCTTTGTTGAAAGAAACATCCAAAAATATGTGATATTAGATTCTTTGATTGCTTTCACTGTTGTAGTATGACCCAAACTAATTTAGTAACTTTATTCCTAAAAGTTTTCTTATTGTTATGGAGTTTATAGCAGTAAAGGATTGGTTTTTTTAAATTCGTTCTTATGATGATTGGGGTGAAATTACACCTTCCATTTTATGATCACAGGAGCAGGCAGCAAAAGAAGCTGCTGCATTAGCTGCAAAGAAAGCCTATGAAGCCAATTTTTCTAACTGCTCAGAGGATGTCGAAGATGCAAGACAGCTTGCTGCGGCAGCTGCTGCGGCAGCTGCACGGAATAGGAAGGTATGGCCCTGATAATCGAATTTGTTAATTCTCCGATTGTTCATCTTTGTTATAGTGTTACCTGGAATAGTTTATGCTAGATAAATGACTTGAATGTCTTTATCTGATATTGTTTGTTAAGTGAATGTTCACCTTTTCTAAAAGGTTTTGTCTGTAAGAGATGTCTGATATATCTAGATTTATCCTTCACAAATTGGGCCATTCTTTTTCGTGCCCAGGCAAAATGTTTTTCTGCGAAATATATAATGTTGAGACTTGGAGCAGGTGTTTTTCCTGGCTCTGGTGATATATTGATCTGCCAAGAATCTAATTAGCTTGAAGTCTTATACAGGAATGACGTTTAGTCTTCCAAACCTTTTACACAATCAATATTGATATGCTTCAGCAACAAAATGGTCGAGGTCCTAGGGAATTCTACCAGAATATATTAAGGAGCTAAAACAGGTGTTAATCATGTTTTCCCTGAAAATATGAAATAAAAAAGAGCACTACTATGATTTTTAGCAGCTTATTTTTATTCTTTTTGTGCAACTTTGCTCAAGAAAATGTTTAATAGTCTAAGATGGTGTCAAATTTTAAATCAAAATATATACTGGAATGACCGATGCTAGCGCTTTTTAGTAATTCTGGATTATTAAATTTACTTGACGAAATATGATGTATGCATGTTGAATGACCAATTGCAGGAAAAACGACAGAAGCGAGCTGCTGAGTTAAAAGACCATGGCCCTCCTCAAACTTTTGATGATGCGGTAAAAAGTATGCTAGTTAAAAAGGTATAAATCTTGAGAAGAATTCTAGTTCTCAGCTTTGAATATCTTTGCTTTACAAGAGGGACAATCAAGTAGATGTATATTTTAAGGTAGTGTCGTCTAAAGCAGTTAGAACTAGGAAATTTGAAACATGTCATTATCATAACTAGGAGGTCAGTTTATATATATATAATGAAGAACAAGTTGAACATGCCAAAAATCTTATTTAAAAGAATTTATCAGCCAAATCTTACCACATATTTCAGGCATTTACTCAATGAAACTTGAACTAGGAAAGTGAAAACTGAAAATTTTAGTTTGGAATAACATGAAATTTTATGTTTCCCCCATCAATGATTTATATACTTGAATATGATGCATTGCAGGGGTTGAGTTCAAAAATTCGATATGATTTACTGGAGGAGCTTCTTGATTCGGTAAGTGGTGGTTTCTCCATATGTCGAAGCTTTTTTTTCCTTTCACTTGAGGTTACAACAATTGAATATGATAACTTCTGTGTATAATATACGAATTGGTGTAAAAATAGAAACAAAATTCAGCAATCAGAAGCGATCTTTGTTGCTACAGTCTATCCATTAGCATCTAACTGGTGACAGTGGAACATGGCAAAAATTGCTGATGAATATAACATTATTTTTGTTGGCATATGGGCATTATTTGTTCTGTTTTACTGCATTTTAGACAAGTTAATTGATGCATTTTAACCCACAACTTGGTTCTCTTCAATTTGAGCAGGATGAGCAGAGCCTCAAGAGAAGCAAAATGGAGGCGGTGGCGGTGGCAGTGGCCAAGCGTGACGATGATCATTTGGACAATAATAAAGAAGATCCTGAATTCGATGGCTACGCTAACTTTACTGAAGAACATGATTATGACCAAGATTATTATAATATGGATGATTTATAGAATTTTCACGCATAGCCTATCTTGTATAATTACCTATCTTGTATAATTATGCACCATACCATTATTAAAGTATATGTAATTGAGGTTAGTAAGGTACTATTAATGTCTTCCACTCGGTGTTTACTGCAGATTTGTCTAAAAACATTCAATAGTTTAGTTTTCACAAATTCTTATATATTCGTTTGCACAGTACAAATGAATAAAAATATAACTTATTCTTAAGAAAAGTATCATTTATATTGAATAAAAATACTATTTATATTGATGAAAAAAATCATTTATATTGAAAAAATATATATCAATATCCACATAGAAAACCGATGGTTTAGTTTTATATTTCGTCGCTGATTTTGAAATCATGGCTCAAGGATTACTGTATAATTGTATTGCATCGGACTAAGGATGTAAATGAGTGAATTTTACCTGGACCAATCCGGAACCTTCATAGTCCATTAAATTTTAAAGAAACGGTTTCGGTTCTGGTTCTGATTCCGGTTCCAGACCCGCTTTGGACCCAGACCGTTTAGACCCATAGTTTGATGGTCCGGTTCGATCCGGGTCTGGTTCTAGAACCAAAACCGATACTCATTTATTGATTCTGATCCGAGTAAAACCCCTCTATTGACAAACCTAAGCTTAAATAGGCTTGTCAATGAGTCTGTTTTACTCATACCAATCCGGAATCACTCATAACCCATTAAATTCTAAAGCAATAGTTTCGATTCCAATTTCGGTTCTGATCCGGTTCTGGTTCCAGATCCGCTCAAATCTGGACCGTTTTAGACCCATAATTGATGGTCCGGATCTGATCCGCATCCGTTATCTAATGAGCCGGTTCTAGAATCAGAATCGATACTTATTTATTGGTTTCGATCCGGATAAAACCGTCCATTGACATCCCTATATCGGATAATAGAGATTTATTTTGGATTGAAACTTTGGCGGACAGCGGTTGAAATTTTCGATCTTCGGAAAATTTTGGTGTGTTAGTTGCAATAGATTAAAAGTTTGTGTTTTTGTTTGAAATGTTTTGGAAGTAAAATTGAAATTACATATCGGGTCGATTATTGTGAATGCCAACTATTACTATATATGTAAGGTGGAAATCACAATATCAATTGTAAATTGTTATTATATTATACTCACTCTATCCACTAAGAGTATGTCACTTGATGAACGATATATATTTTAATAAAATGTTTCATAAATTATTTGAATGGAGAAATAATTTCGCCATACAAGAAATAAATGATTAAAATAGAATTATAAAAATTAAATATGAACCAAGATTTTTTTAATAAATAATGAACGAAGATTAAATTAAGAGAATTGAGCTTTTCAAAACAAAAAGTGCAACATTTTTTATAAATATGAAATAAGATAATTATGATATATTCTTAATAGAGATTATTCTCATAAGTGGGCTAGTGAGTACCTGTTTGGTTTGTTCAATAAAAATGAAGACTGAACCAATCGCTCTTGAAAATCATGTCCGTATTTTAATCTGTATGAGTTAAATATACATGATAAAGTATTAAACAAAAACTAAAGTAGCATTAGTACGATGTATGGATAGGAAGGTGATAAAATAGCTTATAGTCATATAGTGCATGCAAATTATAATTGTTAAACAATTTAATTAACATCAAATTAATTTATTATACTATACTTACACATTGTCCTTTTTTTTTTTTGTGAAGAATAGGCATCCAATCGTTTGTAAAATAAAATAGATGTAGAGGGCAACACGAAGAACTGGGCAAGCAGTAGTTGTTGGAAAATAAAGAGAAGAAATAATAATTATCTGGTAAAAGTAAACAACGAATATAAGGCCAGAAATAGATTGAAAAAAAATTTGGACCATTTCTCGATTTATGCGTGTCATCCTTGTGCAGGGGCCATGCTAATCTTCTCTGTATCGTTCCAATTTTATCGGATGTCCCCGAAGGGACAACAGGTGCTGCAAGCTTCCTTTTTATAAACTTTACATTTTTCTGTCATATTTCCGGTGTGGGAAAACTGGGAAGAAATACAAATAAATTGGGCCTGGTACGGGTACAATAAATAAGCCCAAACCCACAGAGTGGTTTCTTCAATTTCTTTTTCAACCTTTTCTACTCTACTCGCATAGTTGAGAAAGACAGACTAGTCTAAGAATTACAAAAAAAAAAAAAACCAACTTCAACAATTAAGAGCATGATAAAGACTAGTCTAAGAATGGAGCTCTACTCTATCTTTTTTTTATTTTTTTACTATGATTCTGGATATGAAAGAAAGTTCAAATTATTTGGCAGGTCAAGGTAGCCGTACGTGCTTGCAATATTTTACAATATTAGAGAACATATAATAATTTTGAAAAAGATGTTTTGCTTCGAGGAACAATTGTTGCCTTAGCATAAATTTAATCGATACTTTAATTATTAAAAGAGAGGAATTTATCGGTATAATTTTAAAAATCCAAATATAACTTTTCTAGTCTATCTTCATCATTTTTATGAGTGATTAAATAACTTACCCGATGTCTTCTTTCATAAGTTTTTTTTTTGGACGGAATTTCTTCTTTCATAAGTTACATTTCCGGAATGCCAACTTTTTAAAATGAATATCAGTTTCTAAATTTAATGATTAATTAAAAACCAAAGCAAACAAAAAGAAAAAGTCCACATACATTTCCTACAAGAGCATGCAACTTTTTGTGGCATCATTCTTTTGTTTATAAAAGATAATTCTTAAAACTGTTTTCTTCATTTTGAATCCAAATTTTCGCACATTTTTTTTAAACAAATGAAAATTTGTTCAAACCCACACGAAGAGTGCAACCTATAAACGAGCTACAGAGTTCAACATTTAATACTACAAACACCATTGCAATTCTTTGTTTCTAACCATTGGCTTTATTTTTACATGAAAAACAACAACAACAACAACTAACTCCGCATATCAGTAGCTACGGAACGGATATAATGGCCTTAACCTATAAGTTAAGCGAAAACAGAAACAAATATAAAATTACGATTAGTTTTATGTAGTAATTGAAATTTCTAACAAAAAAATAAATAAAAAATAGTTCGGCTTGATTTTGAGATTAAGGCCCCCTATCTAACTAAGAGAAACGCATTAATTGCTATAGGGTAGCTAGTGTTTGGCAAAGGGAGTCATCTCGTATCTCAAGATTCGAATCTAAATTCATATTTAAAGTTTAATAATATATTTGTGAATACAAATAAAATTATAAATATATCTTTGAAATATAGTTTTGGATTCATATATTGACTCATCTTACGGTAAAATAATTTCAAATTTGTGTTTGGCAAAACCCTTTAAAATTTTGAAATATATTTCACATCTTACGAATTTTGCTACACACAAAATAGCAATACTTTTCATAGTTAATTTTTTATAAATTGCAAGACTAATACTATTTATTTATAATATTTTTAAAAATTATATAAAAATAATTCTCATAGGACGTGCGAGGGCGAACTAGTACTTTTAATAGCGGGACCCTGGATTTATATACTCCGTCACCATCAACCTAATTTTTAGAGGTGGTCTCCTATGCGGACGTATGTATGTACGGATATTGATACTTTCATAATGCAAATGATGTTGTTCTTCAATTTAAATAATACTTTCTAATTACAAAGTAAAAAAATGATATTTTTTTATAATATAAATGATATTTTTATTAAGAATAAACGATAGTTTTTGTTTGTCCTTATCGTACGGATGGATGTACTGAAGTTTTCGTGAATTTTTTTATTCCTTTCCTTCAACAAATTAGTATTTATAAATAGGGCTGGTCTTGGTACAACCAGCCGCACTATGCGGCTTGGGCCCACCCACCCACTTACTTATTTATTTTATTAATTTTAATTAATTATATTAACCATTAATTTAATTTGATTTAATTAATTATTAAATTATAATTAAAATAAATAAATTTAAGTGAGAACTAATATCTTGTATAACTTTAACTGACTCTAATTGAAATTAATTAGCACTAACTGAAAATTAATAAAATATATTTGAACTTAATTAATCCCAATATGATTAATTAATACTTAATTGATATTTAAATATTAATAGTAGTTAATTGTTATTTAATTAATATTTATTCATTGATTTCGAGCATCCTCACAAAGTTTTGACGTATATGGACTATTTTAGATTTTGTTGAGCAAAAAAATTAGTCTTTTCAATAATCGTGCCTAAAGCTTAGATCGATGAATTTCTAAGCTTCATCATTAATACCTAGTGGCGGTTGTTGTTCAAACTTATTAAGATTGGTAAATCCGTTTTATTATGAGTAAATTGCTAGTATGACCTTTACTAATCGTGCAATAATAAGTCAAACATCAACTGTAATTGTACTTTTTGGCTAAATATTAATTACCCAAGTTTATTATTTAGGATATGCATTAAATTTGTAATTTATATATTGTTTGAATGCAATAATTTCAATTTGTTGCAAAATTAGCACCCTCAAAATTTTCTGATCACTAAAAAGTTTACGTGATTTCTCATCGGAGTTTGCATCGTCAAAGTGATGTTGCACGACCTTAATATTTTTGATTCAATTGATATTACACTTGAAATATCAATTTCATCGTAACTGAAAAAAAAACCGAGGGTGATAATTTTCCAATAAATTGAGATGTGGTAAAAGTTTTGCAACATTTCAATTAATGATGGTGTTAAAATTGTAAAAGAAGTGAAAATAATTAACAATTAACCCTTTAGAAGATGTCTTGATTAATTATCGCATAAGAAAATATATATTAGCACTTTTACATTATATTTGATTTTTTATAATCTGTTTTTTTTTTCATTCAAAGGATCAATTTGATGTCATCTACAAACGCTTTCATTGATTAGTCTCTTTCATATTCATTAATTTTTATATTTTGAATTGTTTATGTGAATAAGTACGTAATTATACAATGTTATGTACATTTGTATAATTAATGCCATGACAGTGGAAAATTAAGCACACGTAGTTTTGAAATACTTTTTCAAAGAGATATATCGAATCTTTCAAAAAAAACTGTATTTTGTAGAATATTATCAGTTAATTTTGTTCTTTAGAGGCGATCACTAATTGAGTTTTAGATTGGGCTGTTGAGTTTTAAGAAGAAAAAACTATATAGGAATTTAAATAAACCGAACTTAAATATTATCAGTTTTAAATATTCGGAGCTGTAAGTTCCAATAATGGCAAAAGGTTACTTGTGCAACTATATATAATTAATTTTTATTTTTCTAAAAACTAGAACTATGTATTTTAAACGTGAAATATGTGAATTTATTTTTGCTGTAAATATGTATTTTAGACTTGAAACATCAAACATGTACTCTATGTGTGTGTGTGTTGGCGCAGTGGTAGAGTGGTTAATCTTCTCTTGTTCGAGTCCACCGTGAAATTTAAAATTTCTGCATTAAATTACCAAAAAAAAAAAAAACAAAAACAAAAAAACATGTACTCTATATAATTTCAATTAAATGCATATATATTTAATATTTCTGCTTTAAAATGGATCGAATCCATAGTAATTAGTTTATGATGTACCCAGATCCGATCTCATTTAAACGAATGCAGAAACTTGGAAGAAAATATATTTCCTATCTATTTTACATTAAATATATCTATTTACGTACAGTATAGGTGACGTCAAATAGTTGTCTCTAAAAATGATAGGGACTGCGTAGGATAAGCTTCGAGCACAAATCATCCAAATTACTTGTTCCTGGATATTCATGAAGTCTATAACCTAGCTATATATGCTTAGGTACAAATTATCGACTTTTTGGTCCTTAATATTAAATTATCTAGGTTTGACACACACACACACACACACACACACATATATATATATATAAAGTATTTCTTGATACCATATATTAGTAATTATTAGAAATTTATGTATATTATAATTATTAATTAGAGTCATTTATCTCTTATCGTGTGATATTGTGTTTTGTTATGCACTATCGCGCATTGACGCATTTTGTATTTTTTTCCAAAAAAATATTTTTATTTAGTAAATATTAATTTTTTATTTATCGTGTTGTGTTGTGTCAACACACAAATTCTGTATCCGTATATATTTTTTGATACATCTTTATATTTTCCGTGTTCGTATTTGAATATCATATTAAGGATTTTAATTATATATAACAAGAGAAACAAATGATATTTGAACATGCAATACAATACGTTAGTGGCAGTTTAACATTTGAAGTGTAGAGGCTTTGCATTTTGTAAGATCTCTGGCTGCCGAAATTTCTATCTGTAAATCATGGGTGTGACCCGTGAGGGCAAAAGAGTAAATTCCAACAAGGGCGGACGCATAAAAATAATATGAAAGAGATGAGATCGAAAATTTCCTACAGACGAGAAATGCTAGATAATTTCTTTTTATAAAAAAAATAAATATTAAGTTAAAAAGTATAAAAGGATTTTGTCGGCACGGTGAATCCGCCCAAACTTTAGGTGGCCAATGTACTTTGTGTAGTATAAACTAATATTAATTCTCATAGTTCGAAAACATATTTCATTAGTAAAAACATTTGTTAGAAGCATTGATTTATTTGATTCCTGTTGATCCCAGCTAAGGTTAAAAAGTCCAGAGGGAGCATGGCAACAAAAAGTTTCCCTTATCACAAATAAATCATCGATGAGGTGTTTCGTGCGAGTCTGAAATAGACAGCTAATTTGGCACTTACACAGTTTTATTTTATTTTGCAAGATTACATTAATCAAGTTTGAAAGCATGCGTCCTTTTTGTGCAAATATAATATAATATTTCAATTTTTGGAATTTGTTACAAATTAAACCCAATTTTTTATTTTTAAATCATTCCAATAATATCCTAACTTTTCAATTACTATTTCATCTCCTAATATTTTATGAGAGTGAAACTAAGATCTAGATATTCCTTTGAAACTCAAAATTGATGAAAGGTTTTTGAAGTCCTTTATTTAAGTTGTCCTCCTATATTGTACAAATTATTAGAACGTCTGGCGGCGGAGTAATTGAGGTGAGAGTTAATACGATGAAGTTAGACATTTCATATGATTCGAGTTGCAATTTGGATATCTGACGACAAAATGAACAACATGGAAAAACAATACGAATCATGAGTTTCAAAAATCTTGAATTAATTTTGAATTTTGGCGTTGAATGAATATCTAAATTTCAACTTCAAACTCATACAAGGAATTTACTACAAATTCAAAAATTGACGCATCATTAAAATACTTTAAATTTGATAATTTAATTTGCAACAACATCCAAAGTTTGAGATTTAAACTGGAACCGCTTACAAATTTTTGGGTTTATCACTTGAAAAGTTAATGATACACTAAAATAGTGGAATAAATGATTTTATTTGTAATATCATGGCTTCCACTAAAGGATCTCATCCAAGTCCTAAATGTTCGGTAGTCACCCAGGAAAAAGAAAAGTTAATTTAAACAATAATAAATAATAATTAATTAAGTTGATGCATTGTTTTAGCCCTAGCTTATGTAGATTCAGACATTTCCCAGTTGTAATGTTGTGGTCCCTATATTGTATTATCTTTAGAATAAAATATATAATAAATTGTAGAAAACCGTGATCAATTGAGATTCTAATTAAATTAATTTTAATTAATTATGATCTCAAAGATTTCACACAATCTGCCACGTGCCTCCATTTTGAAGGGAATGCAATACAGAGTATTACAATACAAAATTTATCGACTTTCTACGTATAAAAAAAGAAGTACGAAGCCTTTGAAGGCTATCTCAGTAGGCTATGGCCCACGAAAAATAAGAAAAATGTGAATTTCAAATCTGATCTGTAGTCACCGAAAGAGATATATATATATATATATATATTGTTAATTGTCAAGCACAAATTTTTATTCATTTTGTAATTTTAATGTCTTTCGATCTTTTAATTTGTTGCAAAATTAACATCTTCCAATTTATATTTTTTGTTGCCGAATGAGATATTGATATATTGAGCATACTATTTATCGAATCGAAAATATCAAAGTCGTGCAACCACAATTTGACGTTAGAATCTCTAGTGAGGTGCTAATTTGCAACAAATCGAAATATAATGATATCAATGTAAAATTTCAGAGGTTATTGTGTCTTAACTCAAATATATATTAGTAGTAGGTATGAAACATTCATCTCCGACGCCTTTCACTAACAGAGACAGACGTTTACAACTGAGATATGATCCTGGTTTCTAGGTGTATTTTTTTCTTTTTTTTTGCATGGAATCTACTTATCTTTAACTGTTCCAGTTAGTCCCAAAAAGGGAACTAAACTTGAATAATACAATCTTTGATTCCATGATTTTCTTGAAAAGTTAAAAAGATTAAAGAGCTGAGAGAGAAATGGAGATCACCAGCAGCTTCAGAAGAACTTCTTCGGCTTGGAGGAGCAGTCGGCTGGAGATGTTTTCTCAGTCGTCACGAGACGAAGACGACGAAGAAGCTCTCAAATGGGCTGCCCTCGAGAAACTCCCGACGTTCGATCGTTTAAGGAAAGGAATCTTGGTCGGATCGCAAGGCGCATCCAACGAGGTTGACGTAACTGATATTGGCTATCAGGAGAGGGCGAAATTGGTCGACAGGCTTGTTAAGGTCGCCGAAGAAGACAACGAGAAGTTCCTCATGAAGTTCAAGAACAGAATAGACAGGTCAGTTCACTTGTTTTCTGCTCTGTCTAGAATCTGTTTCTTATTCTGTTAATCCGGCCGTGATTCGTTTTTGCAGAGTTGGGATTGATCTGCCAACGGTTGAGGTTAGGTTCGAGAACGTTAAGATAGAAGCAGGGGCTTATGTAGGCAGCAGAGCTCTGCCTACTTTCCTCAACTTCTTCATGAATATTGCAGAGGTATATAATTTCTTGCATATATAATTGATCATCTTCTGGAAACTTCCAGTCTAACGCATTTTTTGGGGTTGAAGGACGTCTTGAACACTCTTCACATCCTTCCCAGCGAAAAGAGACCCTTGACAATCCTAGACAACATCAGTGGAATCTTGAAGCCTAGCCGGTAATAATTGATTAATTTATTGGTAAACTTTGTTCATACTTCATCCCTGATTCATCTGTTGCGTGTGGGCACAGTATGACGCTTCTTTTAGGGCCTCCGAGTTCTGGAAAGACGACGTTGTTGTTGGCTTTGGCTGGGATGATTGATCCTTCTTTAAAGGTAATATATGTATACAATCTATATAACCAAACACCCTTTTTAGATGGGATTATATGTTTTGAGTGATTTTTTTAATTTTATTTTGCAGAAATTAATCTAACTGTAATTCATGATGAACAGTTTTCAGGAAGAGTGACATATAATGGACATGGGATGAAAGAATTTGTGCCTCAAAGAACTGCAGCATACATAAGTCAGTATGATGTGCACATAGGAGAGTTGACAGTGAGGGAGACATTAGCATTCTCTGCAAGATGTCAAGGAGCAGGAAGCAATCACGGTCCGTATGATTTTATCGTATTTTTTTTATTAATTGATGGCATATTATACTTGTGTTATATTGATATGTGGCATAAAAAAGGATGATCAAAATTTGTGTAGAAATGCTGGCGGAATTATCAAGAAGAGAAAAAGAGGCGAATATTAAGCCTGATCCTGATTTGGATCTTTACATGAAAGTAAGATTCTTTATCACTCAACAAAATGAATTTTAATGCGAAACCCATAATTTAATGAGTGCAAATTATAGTGATGTTCTAATCATGTAGGCAGCAGCTACAGAAGGCCAAGAAGCAAGTATTGTCACAGATTATATTATTAAGGTAATGATACATGAAAAGAATTTAAGAGCTTATTTTCATTTACTCTAAAGATTTGATCTATCTATTATGTTTCTTGAAACTTCTGATCTCCCCTGTTTTAGCAACTATTAGGGATGTTTGTTTTGGATTATAGAATAGATAAAATAATATAATATAGGTTAATTTTTTGAGTTTTCAGTCATATGTAGTGTCAACTAATCTATCATTCGAAGTAAACGTCCTCTTAGTGAAAGGAGGATGGTACTTCTGGGGTTTGGGTGATACTACCTTAAAAGTAGATAACATTGTTTTAAGAAACTGCAAATGATAGGTGTATGAATCTAAAATAATTCAAACTGACATGCATAATTTTCATGAATTAAGTTAAATCTGGTGATTTGTTTTGCAGATATTGGGATTGGATGTTTGTGCTGATACTCTTGTTGGAGATAGCATGATCAGGGGAATTTCCGGTGGGCAAAAAAAACGTGTTACAACAGGTTGTTTTTCTTCATATGGAGGGAGTATTTCTTTATCACAAAAACTTTGGTGCGGCCGCAACTATTAATTACTCCGTTTAACTATTAATTAGGGTTGATTAGAGTTGATTGGTTCTATTAAATACTCCATCCGTCCCATTTATGTAGGGTTCTTACAAATGTTCATTCCATTTTAGGAAATAATTATCCTTCAAAGGTGTGGGCCTACCCACTTTTATCATTTAACTTTATATCTATCTCCTAAATTAGACACTTTAAATGGGACGGAGGAGTATTTATTAATTTTAATTAAAATTTATTAGTATAATTAAGATTTAATAAAGAGATGCATAATGCCTTTCATTGTTACCTACATTTTCATATTCTATTATGACAAATAATGTTTTTTTTTTTAAATTTATGTGTAACTCACAACCGATATTTTCAATAGCATTAGGTAAATATTGAAGTTCGAACTTACGATATTTTAACCATAAAAACTCTTTTTTCGAAGTGATAGTTTGACTGCAAAACTCAGTTTAATATTAGGCCATATTCATTCTTATTCCAATACAATAAGGACACACCTGGCCCATCAATTATGTCATTTGACACTATTGAAATTACTACTGGAACACTGTTTTAGAACAGAGGGTCTCGTCTGATGGAAATCGCTGTCTAATTTTTCTTCCCTGAAAACACAGGGGAAATGCTGGTCGGGCCGGCAAAAGCGCTATTCATGGACGAAATATCGACAGGCTTGGACAGTTCGACGACTTACCAAGTCGTGAATTCGATCAGACAATCCATCCACATTATGAAAGGGACAATCCTCATGTCGCTGCTGCAGCCCGAACCAGAGACATACGACCTGTTCGACGACATCATTCTTATCTCCGAAGGTCATCTTGTCTATCAAGGCCCCCGCCAACACGTGCTCGAATTCTTCGAATCTATGGGCTTCAAATGCCCTGACCGCAAAGGAGTCGCCGATTTCTTGCAAGAAGTAGGCCAAAAATATCCCCTCTTCCTCCAATACAGTTTCTGCATGTTGCTTAAAACAGTTTTTTCGACGCACTCAGGCATCTTCGTTCATCTTGTCACAGGTGACGTCGAAGAAGGACCAGCAGCAGTACTGGACAGACAGCGAGAAGCCGTACAGATACATCACAGTGAGAGAGTTCACGGAAGCATTCAAATCGTTCCACGTGGGTTTGCAGCTGGCGACGGATCTCGCCACACCTTACGACAAGAGCAAGAGCCACCCGGCTGCGCTCACCACCAAGAACTACGGCGTCAGCAAGAAGGAGCTGCTCAAAGCCTGCGCGTCGCGGGAGATTCTGTTGATGAAGAGGAACTCTTTTCTCTACATCTTCAAGCTCATCCAAGTTAGTATCTCAGCCAAAATTTTGTTGTTTCAGTTATGCTCGTCTGTTGATTTTGATGGTGCCTTTTTTTTTTTGGTTTCTCAGATTAGCGTAATGGCTCTGATCTCGATGACGCTCTACATCCGTCCCAAAATGGACAAAGATGACTTGACGGATGGGAGGATATTTGCAGGGTCTCTGTTCTACTCCATCACCACCGTCACGTTTAATGGAATGGCTGAGATCTCCATGACGATCCAGAAGCTTCCTGTCTTCTATAAGCAGCGGAATTTCTACTTTTTTCCGGCGTGGACGTATTCGCTTCCACTGTGGCTAGTCAGTATTCCTGTTAGCGTTGTCGAAGTCTTTGTATTTACTGTGCTCACTTACTATGAAATCGGATACGATCCCAATGTCAGCAGGTACGCTGTTTTTGAAAATTTTGTTTCAATATTTCAGGTTAATAGTAGTTTATGAACTCAATATTGGTATATTTTTTTATTTATCATATCAATTTTAATTTATTCGTTTTTTTATACATATTTTGAACTTTGCAAATTTGTTTAATTCCGTCATGCATGAAAAATTCCGACGTAAGATATATGACTAGACTCACCTGTAAAACATGTTTCTCGAGCTCGGTTGCAAAGTTCAAAATATTTAAAATATAAACTAAAATTAATGTCATAAAAAAATAAACTGCCCTCAAAATTGAGATCATAATCTCCTAATATTTTAATGTGTGGATATGAAGAATGAATCTTGAATCTGTTTGGCAGATTTGTGAAGTATTATCTGGTGCTGTTAGTTCAAATGCAAGCTGCGTCGTCGATGTTCAAAGTGATCGGGCGATGGGAAGGAACATGATCATCGCCAACACGTTTGGGTTCTTCGTGCTGCTCCTCATGTTCGCCCTGAGTGGCTTCGTCCTTGCACGGAGTATGTAATAATGATGTTTTCCTGTTTTTTTTAAGAATCCACACACACAAACTCTTTTAGGTGACTCGAACCTCGACCTACTAGTTCGAGAGAAAGCTTCTTACTAATTGAGCTGCGTTCTTGTATTTGATCACACTTGTCAAATAGAAAACAGATTGACATTTTTTTTTCATGCTTATGCAGAGAGTGTGAAGAAGTGGTGGTTGTGGGGTTTATATTCTTCGCCTATGATGTACGGAGACAACGCAATCATTGTGAACGAGTTCAGAGGCCACAGCTGGAAACATGTATGATTTTCTTGATCTTGATTTTGTGTTGAAATGTGGATGATGTTGGAGGTGGTTTGCTTTTGATAGGCTTCACCTGAGGCGAATGTAACGCGTTCTCTGGGGATCGAGGTTATAGAGTCCATTGGCTATTTCCCAGGATCGTACTGGTACTGGATAGGATTAGGTGCATTGTTAGGCATGATACTCTTGTTCAATATCATGTCCACTCTTGCTCTCACCTATCTCAACCGTGAGTAACTTGCTGCATTTTTTATTTTATGTAATTTGATATATTTGCTAGATGGAAAGATTTTGGGTATCATATTGTTGATTATGTGGTTGCAGCTTTGGGAAAACCTCAAGCTATGATAAGTGAAGATGAGGATGGGGCATCAACTGGTCAGTTTAGCATTACAGAACGATTCCACAACTCAATCTATGTATGAGTATGATGAAGATGGATGTGTTCTGTTCTAACTACTTAAATTCGACTTAAAAAATGTAGAGAGAGAAGATCAGGGAAGGCAGAGAGATGTAGTTCTTCCCTTCGAACCACACTCCATAGCATTTGATGACGTCAAGTACTCTGTAGACATGCCACAGGTAGTAGTAGCTTCAAATATCAAGGCTTCATTTTATTTCATTTATTCTCAGATGTAACAAATTTGAAATAAAATGCAGGAGATGAAGAGTCAAGGGGCAGGTGAGGATAGACTGGTGCTCCTCAAGGAGGTAAGTGGAGCTTTCCGGCCGGGCGTCCTGACTGCTCTGATGGGCGTTAGCGGGGCCGGGAAAACCACGCTTATGGATGTGTTGGCAGGTCGAAAAACAGGTGGCTATATTGAGGGAAATATCACAATCTCTGGCTATCCGAAAAGGCAAGAGACGTTTGCTCGGATTTCCGGATACTGTGAGCAGACAGACATCCATTCCCCTTGTGTTACGGTTTACGAGTCCCTCCTTTTCTCGGCTTGGCTGCGTTTGCCCCAAGACGTGGATAATGGAACAAGAAAGGTTTGTCGTTACAAACATAATATAGCTGATCCACCGTATATTTTGATGGTTCTATACTTGTTTGATCATGTAATCCTTCAAATACGGAGTCTTATGTATTGTGACAGGCGTTTGTGGAGAATGTGATGGAACTGGTTGAGCTTACTACGTTGAGAGGCGGGCTGGTCGGGTTACCCGGTGTGAGTGGTCTGTCGACAGAGCAGCGGAAAAGGCTGACCATAGCCGTCGAGCTCGTGGCGAATCCTTCCATAATATTCATGGACGAGCCGACTTCTGGGCTGGATGCGAGAGCGGCTCAGATTGTGATGAGAACCGTTAGGAACACCGTCGACACGGGTAGGACTGTGGTCTGCACCATTCATCAGCCCAGCATTGACATATTTGAAGCTTTTGATGAGGCGAGACGCTGTTACACTGGGATAATTAAATCCTTTTCATTTTCAGTAATTGTATTTTCTTGATTGTTATATGGTTTGGTGGAAAATTTTGCAGTTGTTCTTGATGAAGCGAGGGGGGCAAGAGATATATGTAGGACCAGTCGGCCGACAATCCTCCCTGTTGATCCAGTATTTTGAGGTGGGACAAAATATCCTACTTAATTTATTTCATTCTTAATAAATTACTATTATTACTTATATAAAAGTATGTGTTTATCACGAAAATTTATTATTTCCAAGGACAATTTAGTAACTCACTTGTATAGGTAGTATTAATTTATCGTCAGATAAAAAATCTTTTTACATCTACAATTGACAAATTGTGATAAAAGTAGTTATCATGTACATTTTAAACAATTTGGTTACAATATCCACCCTAAATATCTTATTTATGGGCCAAATAATGTAATTTTGAGATATTTAATAATTTAATTTAGTATGCATTCAGATTGTTTCTTAGTAGTGTAATAATCAAACTAGAGTTCTACCCCTATATTAGGCTTTAAAACAATAAAACCAAATCTTGTTCACGTAAACAAATTGGTCATGATTTTTACAGTAGTAAAATTATAGTATTCATACATATTGGTACTTATAAATAAGTTCGTTAATTACACATATATGTGTATATAGGGTGAGGTCAACTTACTACTACTTTTAACGTCTAAATTAGGAATTGTTGAATTCTTTTGAAATCGCAGTGAAACATATTTACATTTATGATAAAAAATGTATGAATTCAAAAAAAATAAAATTTATGTCCATGAATTCGAACCGAGATAAATTCTTTGACTAATGTGATGAAATCCACTGTAGATTTATTATTTAAATCTATTTTTTAGGTCAAAATGTGTAAGAAAATGTTGAGTAATGTTGAGGTGTTAAAATCCAGGCAATTCCAGGGGTTACGAAAATCAGGGCCGGCTACAATCCGGCGGCGTGGATGCTTGAAGTGTCGTCTTCGGCGCAAGAAATAGCGTTGGGCGTCGATTTTGCTGAGCTTTACAGAAACTCTGAACTTTATAGGTCAGTTTCCTGTCACAGATCATATTCATCTGCTAATTCAATCACGTATATAAAAATAGTGTAATCGGAATATAATTCAGGAGAAACAAAGCTCTGATAAGCGAGCTGAGCACGCCCCGTCCCGGCACAGACGACCTCCACTTCGCAACTCAGTATGCTCAGCCTTTCTGGACTCAGTGCGTGGCCTGCCTCTGGAAGCAGCACTGGTCCTACTGGCGGAACCCTCTCTACTCCGCCGTTAGGATCATCTACACGGCCTTCCTCGCCATCATCTTCGGATCCCTGTTCTGGAATCTTGGCGGCAAAAAGTAAGCAAACATATCAAAACTCACTCTCTCATACACACGGCGAAGCTAGTAAATATTTATATTAATATAAGGGATGCGAGGGCTTAAGCCCCCTAAACAATTTTTTTTCTTCTCGAATTGTTGTGCAAAATTCCCACCGACCTCATCTATGAATTTTCTGCTTCACCGCTGCTCTCATACATCACATCATCATTGAATTCTTGAATATGTATCTACAATTTTAGGGATAATAAGCAGCACATTTTCAACGCCATGGGCTCGATGTATGCTGCTGTCTTCTTCCTTGGCGTCCAACTAGCATCATCTGTGCAGCCGGTGGTGTCGGTGGAACGAACTGTCTTCTACCGCGAGAGGGCCGCCGGGCTGTACTCCGCCCTCCCTTACGCCGTCGGACAGGTGCAACATTCGAAAATACTTACTCCCTCCATCCCCAATAAGTGTCCTATTTGGAAATTAATTTTGTCATCCAATAAGTGTTCCATTTCAGAACTCTATAGTAAAACAGTGCAAAACTTACCCTTATAACCATTACAAATTCCTTACTTGTTCGTTTTTCTATGGTATAATTAGGGGTAGAACGAGTAAAATAATTCACTACCTTGGAATACATATGTGTTTTGATAGCAGCGGAGTAGATTGCAACACAGACATATATATGAATTGGTTAATGATGCTGTTATGTGATCTCTAATTTTTGCAGGCTGTGATAGAAATACCTTACTGTTTCATCCAGGCGATCGTGTACGGAACCATAGTTTATGCAATGATCGGGTTTGATTGGACAGCTAAGAAGTACTTTTGGTATATATACTTCATGTTCTTTACGCTCATCTACTTCACATACTACGGCATGATGGCGGTGGCGCTCACGCCCAACGAGAACATCGCCAACATCGTCTCCTACTCCTTCTATGCACTCTGGAACCTCTTCTCTGGATTCATCATCCCACGACCCGTGAGTTTCACCAACTCTTTCAAGTAGACTAATGGAGGTTACGTTTTTTTGTTTAATTGTTCCTTTTCTGTTTATTTTTCACAGAGAACTCCGGGGTGGTGGAGATGGTACCACTGGGCGAACCCTGTGGCTTGGACGTTGTACGGTTTGATTGTGTCGCAGTATGGTGATGAGACAGATGTGTTGGAAGACGCGAATGTGACCGTCCGACGTTTCCTGAGGAGTTACTTTGGATTCAGACACGAGTTTATCGGTGCCGTGGCTGCGATG
This sequence comes from Salvia rosmarinus, assembly GCA_036937905.1. Classification (NCBI taxonomy): domain Eukaryota; kingdom Viridiplantae; phylum Streptophyta; class Magnoliopsida; order Lamiales; family Lamiaceae; genus Salvia; species Salvia rosmarinus. The sequence continues at coordinate 69,979,976 of CM072823.1, forward strand.
GTTGCCGGATTTGGAGTTGTTTTTGGTGTGATATTTGCGTTTGGTATAAAGGTGTTTAATTTCCAGAAAAGGTAGTTAATTAACTCTTCTTGTATTCTGTAGTGTAATATACACATACTATGTGTATATAATATATACTGACTTAAGTAGTAAAGGATGCAGCAATATTTTGAGATTCGAGAGAGAATCAACTGTGGTGGAATTATTTTGTAACTGGATATATATATAATATATGCATCCAACAATATCTCGTTTGTATTTTTAGTACCCAGAAAAATCACACTGGATTAGAAATCATATGCTATTTTATTATTAGCTTTAGGGTTTAGCAAATTTATGCGTTTTCCTAAATGATGCGCGTATATTTCTCATGTTAACAAATTATGTTAGAAGCATAATAAATTTTGTGCATATCTCACATGACGAAATATTAGTCAATCTTGGATTCAAAATACAAGAAAAATGTATTGCTCGGATGGAGACGGGGGAAATATTATGATAAGAAAGGCATAATAGCAAAGCGCAAAGAGGTCAAATTTTTTAAAGTTCTTTGGATTCTGGCCACTTCTTTAAAATGTCAATTTAGTCATATTTTTATAAATGGAGCAATATTGTGGCTAGATTATTATCTTGATCAAAATTAGGATTTAACCGAAACCACACTATAGTTTAAAAATTATACTTAATTACCTTAATCAAATTTTTTGATTCGATTCGATTTGAATGTATAACCAAAAAAGTGAATTTTACTGTTGGTAGATGACAAAAGTGGGGTGAATAGGCATGGGAAGCGACCCGATGACGGTGACGAAAGTGGGATGGCTAGGTGGGTAGGGTTTTTGTGAGAAGATAGAATTGAGATAAGTGAGGTGAGAGTGAAGTTGTGGAGTAATTTATAATTTGCATATTATAAAATAGAAATATAAAATATTTTGATTTTTCATTATTTTTACAATAGTCCGTAATCAAACCGAAATATCGATTTTTTTGAAATTTATAACTGAACCGAATCGAATTATTTTTGATTCAATTTGACTCGATTTTTAAATATCAACTATTGCTGCTCACCCCTAATAATGCCTAATTTTTTTCTTTCGAGTTATCAACATAACATAGAAAAAAGCTAGTATTTGCCTAAGTCAAAGAAGAATATAAAAATGAGAGAAAAAGGAATATAAATCAAATTCACCAAAGAAGTAAGACATTATTAGAAGATAATTAGTCGAGAGAATGTACTACAAGTAATAAATTTACAAGTAGAATTTTTCTAGAAGAAAGATTTGCATACTGATAAATTTATAACGATTAGAATTTTTCTAGAGGAAAGTTTGCAGACCAATTAGATTATTTGTATTAGGCTTGGACCAGGCTACTAGCTTTGGGCTAGTGGATAAAAATAGGCCCACAGGAAGGCCCACCCTATGTAACTCCTAAAAATCGGTCACATCGTAATACTAGAAGTACGCCACTTTTCACGCACACATAAATATTGAATGTTCTAAATAAATATACATATTAAAAATAGATAGATCACATCAACACTCTAGCAGAATTTTGAATATAAAATGATTTTTATTTATTATATCAATTATATAAAATTTATATATATTGTATTGATAAATTACTCTGAAAAATTTAACATATTACATGTATAATTAAAATTTATAAATAAACAGTTTTATAATAGTAATAATAGATCAAATATTGTATATAGTATTACACTATTGCCCTCGAATTAAAAATAAGTAGGAATATAGTAGGAAAATTAAATTTTATAAAAAAAAATATAGATATAAATTTATAAAAGAAATTCATCATTTGCAGAACTCATGTCTTTTCAATTTATTGAATCTACTCCACATTATGATTTCAAATGCATAATATCAAAATCATATACTGTTCATATATTGTCAATACAATAAAATCAAGTGTCAATATTATGTGCAGCATCAAAATTTACGATACATATATATGAGACATGCAAACAATTAGTATATAAAAAAATATTAAAATCTTCGGGGGAGCGTCTATTTAATCATACTATAATACATAATCTTAAAATACGTTATAAAACGGAAAGTCTAAACAATGAACTTCTTATAAAATGATACAATTTCAGTGTATGATATTAATTAATATATAAGAAAATATTATCATAAAAGAAACATTATTTAATGTATGAATACATATTATTATAAGAAAAATATTATTCCGTGAATCCGTGTGAAAATCAATCTTGATGACCATTCATTTAGAGGGAGCATTTAGATTAAGCTGAATAGATAAAATTAATCTAGTCTAATCCAATGTTTACTTTTAAGGATTAACATCTATGAGGGTATTCCAAAGTTTGAAATTATTTAATCATTTGGATTGCTTTCCATTGATTTTAACTTAACCAATATAGATGAGATTGAAATAATCATCCAAACAAAGATTGAATTATTTATCTCAATTTTAATCTTTCACACTAATTCCTTGTAGTAAACAAATGATTGATAAATAAAAATTATCTTATCATACATTTAATCTATCAAATACTCAATCTCAATATTTAAGAATACTAATTATGAAAAGTAAACTTCCGTTAATAAAAATCTAATAACCAATTTGATTTTTAATTAATAGAATAAGAATAGATTATACCAGAACCATCACCTAGATCCATTATATACTTACGAGCTAGTAGCATTTGCCATCAACCTAAACGCGATCAGCTACGTCATACCATTGAAACCAAGTATTATTGATAAGAGCTGGCAAGTATTATTGATGAGAGTGTTTATACTATCAATGCAAGTAATAACAGTTTAGCAAAATCCAAAATTAAATATTCCAAAAAGTCTGCATGCACCAGAATATATTTATGTTATAGGCTTTGCAATAGCTAAAAAGTTAGTTATTCAATATTACGGCTTTGAGTATTCACACGATCCTTCAAATAAATGAATCATGAAAGTTCTATATACCTTAAAACACACGATTCTTTTCTTCCCATCATTTTTTCATGAAAATATTTTGTTAGGGTTTCCATAGTTCCATTTTGCTTCTTCACTACAAGAATTTGTTTCTCCACTTCAAGAGATGGACATAAGTGATAGTTTTAGAAGAAACTCTTCACTTTGGAGAAACAATGGCCTGCAAATGTTTTCAAATTCGACGCGGAACGAAGAAGATGATGAAGAAGCTCTGAAATGGGCCGCCATAGAAAGGCTTCCGACGTTTGATCGTCTGAGAAAAGGTATTTTAGTGGGATCAGAGGGCGGTTTCGGAGAAATCGATGATGTAAGAAACCTTGGATTTCAAGAAAGGAAGAACTTGCTTGATAGGCTGGTTAAGGTTGCTAGAGAAGACAATGAGAAGTTCTTGTTGAAGCTCAAGAATCGAATTGATACGTACGCATAATATAATAATAACAACTTCATCGATCTTTATATAGTTAATTTGTTTCGATTTAATTTGTCGTGGATTCTTATGTTTCTGTGTTTCTAGTGGGAATCGATCTACCAACTATTGAAGTGAGATTCGAGAACTTGAAGGTTGAGGCAGAAGGTTATGTAGGCAGTAGAAGTTTGCCTACTGTGATCAACTTCTTTGCCAATATTTTTGAGGTAATAATACACAATAGTAACACTCACAAATAAAATGGATAATTGCAAAACAAATCAGACATTTATATTTGTTTTGCCATTTCAATTCAATTTTAAACTTTTTTTACCATTTTTTTCGATGATCAGAAAGATAACATAAATGCCAAGATGAACCAAAATCAATCAGAAAGATGATATGGAGGCCAACTTGAACTAAATCGATGTTATTCACTGAGTAACTATATATACATATATACATGCAAAATTTTATAGACCAAGCTCACTTTTGGATTTAAGAACATAGGGAACAACACCATTATTCACTGAAAAAATCGACGAAGTCCCAATGACAAAAAATAAAAAGATATATATTTGCAAATGTCTGAAAGTAAATTCGAAATTGCAAAATTGATAATTTATTTTGTAATTATTTCTAAATAAAATATGATCAATTAATATGCAAAGATCTATTTATTTTGATCTGATGTAATAGTGTTTGTGATTTATAAGGAATTATCGAGCTATACTCGTATTCTTTCCACCAGAAAGAAGCCGTTTACGATCCTAAACAACGTCACCGGAATCTTAAAACCTGGACGGTAAATCTTACCAATGATGGTTTCACATTTAATCATGTATAAATTATTTACTATTGTGTGTGTGTGTGTGTGTGTGTGTGTTTTGTTGTTGTTGGGATGCAGGATGACTCTTCTATTAGGGCCTCCAAGTTCTGGAAAGACAACATTGTTGTTGGCTTTGGCTGGAATCCCTCATCCTGATATGAAGGTAACAACTTAATTTCGATTTTTAATATATTGCCGCCATGAGATGTCAACTACAATAAATGTACAATTTTGCCTTATACGATCACGCATGTATACTTTAAAAAATAAATAAATAATAAGTTTCATTGAAAATTTTAAAATCCACGAGCTAGTGTTGGGCTACAATTTCATAGCATCATTGTGTGTATGTGTTTTTCTTAATTGTAGTAGGATGAGTAGATTGAGATTTATATTCTGATTATTCACCGTTATTAAAGGAGTGTTTATTTTACATGATTAGATTTGATAGATAAAATTAGTTCAACCTAATCAAATATTTACTTTTAAGTATTAACATTTGAGTATATCCTAAAGCTCTGGACTATTTTAATCATTTGAATTGTTCTCCATTAATTTTAATCCAACCAATATAGGTAGGGTTGGAATAATCCTTGAAATAAAGAAAGAGAGAATTATTTATTCCAATTTTAATCATTCACTAATGTTTTGCAGTAAACAAGTGATTGATAAATAAAAATTATCTTATCATATATTTAATCCATCAAATACTCAATTTTTCAAAATGTTAATCATGAAATCATGAAAAGTAAACAGTTCATATGAACCGAAAAACTAAAATGTTAGACTAACGCACCCGTTTTAGTTTTGAATCAGCAAAATATATTTTAAGAAGTATATATAGTTATTAAACTCGAATGGTATAATGCCCGTCGGAATATTTACACAAATTCCAAGCACTTAAACAAATCTAACTGGTGTAAAAATGTGTTGGGATTCTGATTAAAGTTTCGTGATTTCTTTTTTCTCGTAATTTTCAATTAGAAATTAATTAAGTTAATATAACTAGAATTTGAATTTTTGGATGAGCAGGTTTGTGGAAATGTGACATATAATGGACATGGCATGAAAGAATTTGTGCCTCAAAGAAGTGCTGCATATATAAGTCAACATGATGTTCATTTTGGAGAAATGACTGTAAGAGAGACATTGGCATTTTCAGCGAGATGTCAAGGAGTAGGAAGCAATCTTGGTTAGTCCCATCATTATTTTCTATCGTATTTAAATCTTATATTTGGTCTTCAATCTTCATTGTTAGAGTTACACTAAAACCATTAGGGATGTTTACTTTGCATGATTAGGTTAGATAGATAAAATTAATCAAAAATAATCAAGTGTTTACTTTTAATGATTAGTATTTGAGAATATCCCAAAGCTCGGGATTATTTTAATCATTTGAATTTGTTCTCCATTAATTTTAATCCAATTAATATAGGTAGGATTGAAATAATCATTCAGATAAAATGAGAATTATTTATTTCAATTTTAATCATTCACTAATCCTTTGTAGTAAATAAAGGATTGATAGATAAAAATTATCTTATCACACATTTAATCCATCAAATAGTCAATCATTCAATCATAAAAAGTAAACTACTTCTTAAGGTAATGAATAGGTAATGAAAAGTACATGTAGTTATTTCTCGATGTTTTGTGCGCGGATTCTGCAGATATGCTGGCAGAGTTGTCAAGAAGAGAAAAAGAGGCAAATATAAGGCCCGATCCTGACGTGGATATTTACATGAAAGTAAGTTTGCTCAAATTTTTACACAAAAGCAAAGCCAAAAGTTAAAATATCGTTTCTACTCTTGATTGTTTCACTTTACATGTACTTTTTTTTTCACATACCATATAAAGTTATTATTAAGATCATCAAATTTATAGATAAATATCAAAGAAACGAATAAAATTAATAAATCATGTTTTGATTTTTATGCAATGTATAATCCTGATGATAATTTATGAGATAAGAGAAAAAATAAAATAAAATATAAAAATGTATAAGTATGAACTACATGTCAGTCGTGCTAACGAATATTGTGCAACATATGTGAATTCTCTCGTTATATCGGCTTATGGACAATATGTGTGCTACCGAATATTGTAGCATTTCTCCCTTGAGTTATTGACTCTTTGAGTGATCAATCAAGGTGATGATATAATGTTTGTATGCATTTTGTATATATGTTGATACAAAAGCAAACACTTCTCTTGAGTGCAGAGGTATGCACAAGTAGAATCAAGTTATGAGTTTCTAGAAAATGCATAGCGTTTTGCAGCATTTCAGTTTTATTTTTAATTTCTCGTATGTGGATCTATGTTTGATCCATGGAAGTAAAAAGTTATGAAATATCATACATAATGTTAATGGCACTTCTTTCATCATGTAGGCAGCCTATTTGAAAGGTCAGGAAGTAAGTATTGTCACAGATTATATTGTTAAGGTAAAAAGATATCTATCTTTCGTGATTACAAGCAATGTAGAATAAACAGATGATAAATGGATATGAACTTAATTATATTCCCAGATACTAGGATTGGACATCTGTGCCGATACTCCTGTAGGAGACGACATGACTAGGGGGATATCGGGTGGACAGAAAAAGCGTGTTACATTAGGTAAAATAGTTTATCTTCGTTATCGACAGAACTTCTTTATCTGCATTCAAGTTTGTTTCTCAAAAATTTCTCAAATACACAGGTGAGATGCTGGTTGGACCAGCAAAAGCCTTTTTCATGGATGAGATAACAACTGGATTGGACAGTTCTACAGCTTACCAAGTCGTGAATTCCATTAGAGAATCCACGCATATTCTAAAAGGGACAGTTCTTATGTCACTCCTCCAGCCAGAACCAGAGACATACGAACTGTTTGATGACATTATGCTGATATCCGAAGGACAGATTGTTTATCAAGGGCCTTGTGAGCATGTCATCGAGTTTTTCAGATCCATGGGTTTCAGGTGTCCGGAGAGAAAGGGGGTGGCTGACTTCTTGCAAGAAGTAGGCATTAAAAGTATAAGCTGATAAAAAAACTTTAACATTTCAATATTTATTTTAGTGCTAATTTCATTTTGTGCAGGTAACGTCGAAGAGAGATCAATGGCAGTATTGGGCAGATAAAGACAAGCACTACAGGTTTGTTACTGCGAAGGAGTTTGCTGAATCATTCAGGTCATTTCATGTAGGACAGAGGCTAATGGCCGACCTTGCAATCCCATTCGACAAGACTGAAAGCCACCCAGCTGCTTTGACAACGGAACACAATGGTGTGAGCAGAAAGGATATCCTGAAAGCATGTGCCTCGAGAGAACTCTTGTTGATGAGGAGGAACTCTTTTGTTTATATATTCAAGGTCTTTCAGGTCAGTGTTTGCATATGGTGTTTCTGGTTTTTTATACTCAGTAATGTATTAGTACTCATGATCTCTTGAACGGGGCTTCAGCTTAGTTTCATGGCTATCATAACAATGACACTCTTCCTCCGTACAAATATGAGCCGAGACAACCTCATAGATGGAAGGAAATTTTCTAGTGCGATATACTTTCTTCTCTCTACTGTCATGTTTGGTGGACTGGCTGAGATAGTCATGGGCATTCTCAGGCTGCCAGTCTTCTATAAGCAAAGGAATTTCCTCTTTTTTCCTGCGTGGGCATATGCTCTTCCTCAGTGGATATTCTCCATTCCTGTTAACATTCTTGAAATAGCCGTGTTTACAGTTCTCACTTACTATGAAATCGGATTTGATCCAAATTTTGGAAGGTAAAGTACTAAAAGATTTCTACTGCTGAACTTCTGTCTCTTTCTCTTGGCCATAATGATTACCATATGAGTACTAATATAGGGTATTTTTGCCTCAGATTTATCAAATATTACTTGCTGCTTTTAATGCTAATGCAAGCCGGGACTTCAATGTTTCGCTTGATTGGAGCGATTGGTAGGGATATGATCATTGCTTTTCTATATGGGTACTTCATATTACTCCTAGTTTTATCGCTGAGCGGCTTTGTCCTGCCTCGAGGTATTGAATGTGTTAGATTTTCCTCAATTATAAATCTCAAGCTGTTGCTCTTTTCTTACTTGTAAATTTTCATGAATTGTTTACAGGGACCATCAAGAATTGGTGGATATGGGGCTACTATATCTCACCAATGATGTATGCAGAAAATGCTATTATGGTGAACGAATTCACAGGTCATAGTTGGAGAAATGTAAGTTTACATATCCATTTTAGGCTTTTAGGAATATGATGTTGGTTCGATGTCAAACATTCCGCTGATATCGGGTTCCTATTGCATCTCAAAGGTTTCCCCAGACACAAATGCATCGCTGGGAATTGAGGTGTTGAAGTCTCAAGGTTTCTTCCCAGGCTCCTATTGGTATTGGATCGGAGTAGGGGCATTAATAGGGATCACATTTCTATTTAACTCTTGTTACATTCTGGCTCTGACTTATCTTAATCGTGAGTGCTATGAACTTCTCTGCTATTTTAGCATATTACTAACGATCCCACAAATAATATGGTGTCATGTTTTTGCAGCTCTGGGAAGACCTCAAACCATAAGACCTGAAGATGAGAATGAGGTTAAAACTGAAAAAAATGGTGAGTAATGGTTAAAGAAAATTATTCTAGAATCCGATTTTACTGAAGAAATAGTCTATTTCAAGTTTGATTTTGACTAAAATCTTTGATGAACTTTTTCTTACATGTGAAATCTCAAGTTTCTGCGCAGATAAAAGACGAAAGAAAGAAGAGAGATGTCGTTTTACCCTTTGAACCCCACTCCCTAGCATTTGATGATGTGAAGTACTCAGTTGACATGCCACAAGTAAATGAAATCTCAATATTGGAGATATTGAGAAAGTGCACATATTAGCTTTTACAGACATGAAAGTTCACATATTAGCTTTTACACACAGACGTACACTCAATACAATTTCTTAAGACTAAAAGAAATCATCACTCAAATGGCTTGCAGGAAATGAAAAATCAATGTAATGAAGACAGACTGGTACTCCTGAAGGGTGTAAGTGGAGCTTTTAGGCCGGGTGTCCTCACTGCTCTAATGGGGGTTAGTGGGGCCGGAAAAACTACGCTAATGGATGTGCTGGCTGGTCGAAAAACAGGTGGATATATAGAAGGAAATATTACCGTCTCTGGTTATCCAAAGAAACAGGAAACCTTTGCTCGGATTTCAGGATATTGTGAACAAAACGACATCCATTCTCCTTGTGTTACGGTTTATGAGTCCCTTCTTTTCTCTGCTTGGCTGCGTTTGCCCCTGAAGTTAATTCTGCAACCAGAAAGGTATGTCGTTATATGACATTTTCCACTTAAGTATAGTAGCTCAACAAAACAATGCTACTAAGCTGCTGAAACTGAAAGCCGTCACATTTTTAGCATCCATGTTAAACTTTTTTTGGGCATTGATTGATTGATTACCAGTTAATCATCAGTAGCATCTGAATCAGCTTCTATTTAGGAGAGGAGGCTTGTTACTCTTTATTCTGTCTGTATTTCAGCTGTTCGTTGAAAATGTGATGGAACTCGTTGAACTGACTCCAATAAGAGATGGACTGGTTGGGTTACCTGGGGTCAGCGGTCTGTCAACCGAGCAGCGCAAGAGGCTGACAATAGCAGTTGAGCTGGTGGCGAATCCGTCCATAATATTCATGGACGAACCGACTTCAGGGCTGGATGCTAGAGCGGCTGCAATTGTCATGAGAACAGTGAGGAACACTGTGGAAACTGGAAGGACTGTGGTCTGCACCATCCATCAGCCTAGTATAGACATCTTTGAAGCTTTTGATGAGGCAAGATGTTGTCATGTATACCATGGATTTTCGTTTCTTCATCTCTATTTATTGTTTGATGAGATTGTTGGCTCATTCTTACTGCAGCTATTTTTGATGAAGCGAGGGGGACAGGAGATATATGTCGGGCCAGTGGGTCGGCATTCTTGCAATTTGATTCGGTACTTTGAGGTGCGTCAGCATCATATGAAAGAGGACATACACTCTTTCCGAGAATATCATGTTATTACTAAATTGTAAGTCCGTTCTGATTATCTGAAAACCAGGGAATACAAGGAACTAAGAAGATCAGGGACGGCTATAATCCAGCAACTTGGATGTTGGAAGTATCATCTTCAGCCCAAGAACAGATTTTGGGGATCGATTTTGCTGAGCTTTACAAAAACTCTGAACTTTATAGGTCCGTCAATTTTAACAAAAGTAGTTTTCAGAATTTACATAACCTTAACTGAGACAAGATAGGCAAGACATAGCATAACAAATAAATCTCAGGCGCAATAAAGCTCTTGTCAAAGAGCTAAGCACACCCCGCCTTGGAACGACGGACCTTCATTTCCAAACCAAGTATTCTCAGCCTTTCTTGACTCAGTGCATGGCATGCTTATGGAAGCAATATTGGTCGTATTGGCGCAATCCAATTTACTCTGCAGTAAGAATTGTGTATACCACCTTCCTAGCCCTGATGTTTGGGTCGCTCTTCTGGGATCTCGGTTCCAAACGGTAAGCAGATTTGGTCATTCTGTGCTTACTACCTCATTATGTTGTTGATAAGTTTTATTTTTCTTTGTGGATTACACCATTTCGTATCAGGGACTCTTTCCAAGATATTTTAAACGCTACTGGGTCGATGTATAGTTCTGTCTTCTTTCTAGGGGTTCAAATCGCTACTTCAGTGCAGCCCGTGGTGGTTGTGGAACGGACAGTCTTCTATCGTGAAAGGGCTGCAGGGTTGTACTCCGCCTTACCCTATGCATTCGGGCAGGTGATTACATCCCATGTCTTAATCTGTATATTATTTGGATATAAAACACAAAAATGGCATTCATGTCACTTTTCAACTCTGCAGATGGTCATGGAAATTCCGTACTGTTTTGCCCAAGCTGCCATATATGGAGTTATTGTTTATGCAATGATCGGTTTCGACTGGACAGCCGCTAAATTTATCTGGTTCATATATTTCATATTCTTCACCCTGCTATACTTTGTGTTCTACGGCATGATGGCTGTGGCCATGACTCCTAACCATCACATCGCCAACATTGTGTCCTACACGTTCTACGGACTCTGGAACGTGTTTTCAGGATTCATTGTTTCTAGACCGGTAAGAGTATGATAACGAGAACTTGGTTATAGACCCGAATTGTATTAATAGGGTATGTTGGTTTTGTTTTGTATAATGACAGTTGACGCCGGTTTGGTGGAGATGGTATCACTGGGCGAACCCCGTTGCTTGGACCCTGTACGGTTTGGTTGAATCTCAGTTTGGAGATGTGACAGATCAGTTCGCAACGGGACAGTCCGTTGGAGATTCGGTGAGGAGTTACTTCGGATTCAGACATGATTTCATCGGTGTTGCGGCTGCTGTTGTTGCTGGTTTTGGACTGGTGTTCGCTGTTACCTTTGCTTTTGCTATCAGAACCTTCAATTTCCAAAGGAGATAGTTGTGTCTCGATTGGCAGAATGGTGTTCCAGCGATGGAGGAATGGATATAGATAGGCCTTGGCCAAATCTTGGAATTTTATAATATGTGAAAATCAGGCTTATATATATTATTTGTATTTGACGAATACATGTGTAGAGATCGATTTTTAAATAACTTATATATTTAATTTAGTTCCAGAATCCTATCAAATCTAATCTTTCTTGTTCCAAAAGGGTAATGTGATGGGGTAAATCACGGTGATTCAGTGAATAAGTTATGAGAACTGTGAGAAAGTAATTCACGGTGATTCAACGGTTAAGAATGTAAGAGAATTTGCTTAATGCTCACAAAGAATCACTCTAAAGAGGGTGAAACTCTCACACTATAATGTGAGGTAAATCACGGTAACTCAACTGCAATATGATAGGATAAATCAAAGTGAACTTTACGGTTAAGAAGCGGTGACTCAATTGTAAGAAGTTAGGAGGACTTTGCCTAGTGCCCACAAGGAGTCACTCTAAAGAAGGTGAAACTCCTATACTATTCGATCATTCGTCCTTGTTCCAAATTTATTACATCTTAATCAACTGAACTAAACTCGTTGAGACATCTAAACTTTGTTCTATATATTTATAGGGAGTGGTGATTATTGACAATGAAAATGCACCAACCAACTGCCAACTAAAGTTTATTTTCAACTAAAATTTATTATGTCTAATTAAAATTTATTGATCATAATTATAATTTAATTAAAACGAATACACAGAAAACTGGTTAGACCCTGCAAAATCGAATCAATATCTATCAATTCATTTAAGTTCGGTTCACTTTTATATTAATTTGTTCGGTATAGTTGGTTCAATTTGATTTGCAATAAAATTTTCAAAATTTTCGATTTAATTGAGAACCAACAATTTGTTGCTCAAATTGATACATCAATAAACATTAACCTTAATCATGAAATAAATCAAGAGTACATAGCAAATGGAAAGCCATTCAACACGAAACAGAACAATTTTGAAATTATCAAGACATAAAACGCCCATCTTATGTTAACACTACCAAAACTGAATTCAATATGGAAACACAACAATTTTAAAACCATCAAGGCATAAAACGCCCATTTTATGTCAACACTACAAAACTGAACCCAACCCTCTAACTACAAGAAAACAGCCTAATTAATGTTATAATAATACCAATACATTTGACATGTACAGAGAAAAAAAGTGACAGAAAACTCCCCGACACAAATGAAGTATTGCAAAAGATATTACAGTGAGATGATTATAAGTTTATAACTGAGGCTTGTCTCTTCACTCATATGAGGGCGCAAGGCATTCATCGACCATATCGACGAGGTTAGGATTTTCTAAAGCTGCTGCCACGCGTTCTTTGTCGTTCAACTGCTTGTTCACTGCAGACGAGTAAATACTCTTTAGATTAAGGCAATTTTGAACAAGTAAAAAGATGCAATTACAGTTATAGCAAACTAATTTCGAATGTCAAAGGAAATCAGAATGTCATGCTCCTTGGAGAGAAAAATATTATTTAGTTCTGGAAATAGCTAGCATGATCAAATCAGATTGTGTATAAAGGTATCCAGATTCCAGAAGAGAGAGAGAGAGAGAGAGAGAGAGAGAGAGAGAGTGCTTCCCACACAGATAAGACATACATTTTTATACAGAGTAAGAGAAATACCAGAGGATATGTTTGCACATTAAGACCATTATCTTGGCCATGCCAATGCAAAGATGAAAAACACAGCTCAAAAATGTGGATGCAAAATGACATAGATCAGAGACAGAGAGAGAAAGGGGAAAGAGAGAGACCTGCAGCTTCGGAGGCATGAGAATTAGGTGCTACTCTAATATCCACCTGGGAACATAACAATTTAGACATTATAATTACATAAATAGAATCCTCCAAATCACGATGCTGATTAACAGATTATAAAAAAACATCAAAGTCTAGAAGCTGAAATTACCATAAGTAGAACAAGAGCATCATTTACTAAATGATAGTCTATCCCTTTATTTTTAGAACTACCAATATGATATTACAGGCATATTCTCAATAAACACTGCTCAAATTATGAACAGTCATCATTGTAGATTCCAAAATATGCTTCACCAGGTGATTAGATGCTTACCTTGTAACGTGGTGGCAAAGAGCGCATGAGTTTGACCCGCAGGCATAAGCCAATTACTGTCGCCATGCTGCAATGCTCTACGGTCGGAGTAAATGTGACCCTGAAGCAGATAATTTCTAATAAGTTGATATAAACAAGACACCATCAACTGAAAGGAAATACACAGAATGTACTCTTCATTTTCATACCTTACGTAGCTACGCTTGTCATCAACCTCAATTGCATCCTCCGTAATGACTTTCAACTCTTCCAACGAATAAGGGTGCTCTGGATCTTTTACGTCTCTAATATGCTGTAATAACATTAAGGATACAAACATCTAGCAATAAAAAGGGTTCCAAACAAACTCATAATCTCATATATTGCTATGTAAAAAATAATAAGGGTTTTCATAACTAAAACACAATAGATACTTTTCACATATTTGAAACAATATAAAACATCCAAGGCTTTATACAGTAAAATCCTTGAGTGATTTTCCCTCCGCAAGTGTTTTGCTACATACATAGCTCATCAGCAGATCTACCAAAACCAAGCATGAAACAAAAATAGGCATGCTAAATTGCTAATGGAGTAAATTTAGCCTATGTCAGGGGTCGATAACTGCAGGTCACGGCTCTCATCAACATAAAGCCCCACCCGCCCCACAAAGGGAAAGAGCATCTGGTATAAGAAAGGAAAGAGATTATTGTAAATTTGTACATGAGGTGTCAGTTCCCATCTGATTCTATTTTTTTTTTTCAAAAATATCTAAGTATCTAACGACCCAACATCTTCTAATGGGATACACCTCTTCCCATTCAACAAGAATAACTTAATAAAGAATAATAATTAAATAATTGTCTAACAAAGTCATAAGTTTATAGCTTTCTGGCATGCAGAAGGAAAGATATTAAACATGCAGCACACTGAAGTCTAAGCAAAGCTTTGCCACCTTCCATATGAATATGCAATGGAAAAGACCATGTGTTAACACGATGGTTGAAAAATAAAGTTGTTAATAAAAAGAATTGTAATAGAGAATAAAGCTAAATAGGCCATAAAAAAAGAGATCTAACACATGTAAAGGATATCAAAAATTTCTAGCTGGTCAATCGCCTCAACAGCATATTCATCCACATCAGCTGGTGCACTTCGAGTTCGACGCTCCTTTTTTTCATAGACAACAGGGTTTGCATTTATTAATCCTGAGACCATATTGCTGACCTGAATCACTGTACAGTTAGGTAAGGAATAAACAATACACAAGGATTTTAATACAAGACCTCAGAGTTCCTCTCATAACCCTTGACAGAATACAAATTATCCCAATAACTAGCTATTTTAACTGCATCATTCAATTATCTAAATTCTTTAGCCATCATGAAAACACTATAAATAAGTAGAATGGTGAGAATTAATACCAATCTGTTTACATTTACCTAAATCAAAGCAAGTATTAATTCCTATAAACCATCACAACCGCGAGTCATCTCGATCTCGAAGATGCTGCTGGACAGCCGCCTATACCATAATGACTCGTAGCGGTTGTAATAACTTTGATAAAACTCATTAGTCTTTATCACCATAAGGTTAGAGGCATAAACTAGCCAAGCCAAACAAATATAGGCTCGAGCTTGACTCGTTTGAAATTAATAAAATCAACCTTCTGTATTAAAGCTAGAACTCATACTCGTTTCGGTTTCTATGAGCTAGCAATCAGCCCAAGAAAGACATAGAAAAAAGTTTATTTAGCGAGTCGAACGAACCAAATGAGATAGTATAATCATAAAACAGCCCGAATAAGCAAATATTTTAGCACTCGAAAAAAATCGTTTTAGATGCTACTAATGTTAGTTCATTTATTTTTCTTGCAGAATTCAGACTAAGCAACACCAAGGAAGAAAAAAAATCAAATACACCTCAAAACATTTACTAATTTATCATTAGGGTTGATCATTTGATAGCCAATTCCACCTTAGAAACGTTGAAAATTAAAAAAAGCAAAGTAATCCAGGACTCAATGATTACCGTACGGCAGCTTGAACAGTGGCCGTTCTATTTCGTGAGAAGAGAGATGAACGATCGCGAATCTTCCAGTAATTTAAGATTTCACCGAACGCAGGGGAGAGGTGGTGGGCGGTGGAAGGGATGACGATGGGTGCCGGACCGACAATGTGTGAAAGGGGACGGCGGCAAAAGGAGATGTAGGCGGTGGGAAAGGATGAATAAAGTTAGTCTATACAAAGATCTCTCTTTTGTTCTTTTATAAAACGCAAAAATTTGTTTGGATGTTAGTGTTACATCTGTCCTAGTAAAATTCGAGCAGGTTCAATTTTCTTTAGCAAGGGTTCAACAATTTTCAATTATAACTCATTAATTTTTAATTAGAATATCTTAATTATAATTAGATTCAATTGAAACTCACTAATTTTCAGTTAAAATCATATTCAAAATTTATTAAATCACAATTTAAATTTAATAGAAACGAGGACACCGTATATCCGAAAGTATAAGACCAAAAGAGTTGAAAATTCTTGCAACCATAATTAACAAACAATTAAGATGAGAGAAAAGGAAAAAAAAAGAGAGAAGGTAATAAAAGAAAAGATAGAGGTAAAATAAGACGATTACTAAAGAGAGTCAAAATGCAATCTTTGACTGAGCATTTTCTGTCCGAAGTTCGTTTCGTTGCTCAATCTTGATCCCTAAACAGTCCTTGGTTCACTAGCAAAAATCATCACCTACTAAAGATCTTCAACTTCATATCTCTTTTACTTCTCATTTTAAACTCATTTTCATGAAAATGAGGTCACTTCTCCAGCAACGAAGAATGTAGAAAATCTTGCCCTTTGTCCTCGAACTGCTCCTCAATTTTACGGTATGTCTTTGCATTCTCGAATTTTAGCAGCATCTTCAAGATTTGATTTTGTATATTGTTGGCAGTTGAAAAATCTTGGGAACACCATTTCCCCTTTTCTTGTGGTGTTAATTGATTTATAATTATACCTCTGAAAATGATGCATTCTGTTGCTGCATCTTGGACTATTTGGATTATGGGTGATTTTATGTTTTGGTTCCTCGAATTCATACTATACGGATAATGGGGATTTTGAAGTTAGAGGAAGTAAGCATTCTGTGAGCAGTGAGCTACAACTATGACAAGATTGGTGAAATAAATAAAGCTTGTGCATTTGTATTAAAATCTGCTGTTGAATTGAAACCTGATGATAGTTGGTTGTATACGATAAGAGAGGAGCTCTCTTTCTTGAATGGAAATTGGTGGCAGGAATTGAATGGGTGAGGTTGTGCTCCATTGATGCCTTTTGGTGATCGGGAAAGTTCTTCTGATCTTCGATCCCTGATAAACTTGGTTTCCTTTTGGGTTACTGATGTTGATCGCCACCATCATTCCAAGAGCTCGATTCTTGTAAGTGGGATTCTGCAAATGGGCGGAACTCTCGAATGTTTGCTCTCAGAAAACCATTTGAAGGGAGCCCTAGGTTTGATATATGGCCCGGTCATTCTCAGCTTTCTGTTATTTTTCAAGGAATCTACAATGAATCGGATGGGAGAGAGTGATGTGTATGTCGGGGAGTGCGGTTTTGCCTTCTCGTCAGCCTGATTCGGGTGATCCGTGGGGATGGGTGAAGGAGTCAGGTTACACTAATCAGCCGCTTCTCACACAAGATGATCAGATTGTACTCATGCTTCGTTATCCAAAGAAGGTGACTTTGAGAAGCAGGGCAGTCTATGGAAGCATGAAGTTTGAACCAAAAGTCGAATTTGAAGTACTTTGATGAAGTTCACATGTCTTCTTGGTTAAGATCTTCTGCAAATTACCAATTCAATTCTGAAAATCTCGTCTCAAGTTTGTGATCCTTATCCGTATAAAGATAGCTTGGTCAATGTGTATACAAAGGGCTTGATTTATGTGACATACTCGAGAAATTCCAATGTTGTAAAAAGCTTAAGGCGGAACTGAGGCGTTTCACCTCTATGAGGTGAGGCGGTAAGCCTCGAGGCGGTCCGAGGCGTAAGCCTCAACAATAAAAAACAAAAAACATAAAAATTATAAACTAAATATAAAATAATAGATAGCAAATCCAACCTTGCAATAAAAAACAAAACAAAAAATCATAAACTTATAAACTGACATAGAGAGAAAGAATTGTCCTAGAAAGAAAAAAAAGAACGATCTTGATAAAAAAAAACTGACCTAGAAAGAAAGTAAGAGAGAAAAAAAGTAAAAAACTGACCTAGAAAGAAAGAAAGAAAGAAAAGAAGGAAAAAACTGATCTTGCTGAAGCTGGCAGCTGTCACCGGAGGCGTGGGCGGAGGTGAGGGATGAGGGAGGAGAGAGAATGGCAGAGGCGCCTCTCTATTCTATTTTTTTTCTTAAATTTTAATAAGTAGAACTTAGTTTTAGGGTTTAATCATATTAGGCTATTATTAATTTCGTTTGGGCTCAAAACTTTTAGGCCCAAAACACCTAATTAAACCCTAAATCACCTAATTAAACCCTAAACGTCTTTGTACCGCCTCACAGCCGCCTCTGTACCGCCTCAGCGCCTTGGCGCCTTGAGGCGGCCGCCTCAGGCCGGAGAGGCTCACGAGTGATATTTACAGAGAGAGGCGGTCGCCTCGGGGCGTTTTCCAGCCGCCTCGCCTTGAGGCGGGCCTCGAGGCGGTAGCCTCAAGCGTTTTTTACAACAGAGAGAAATTCACGCACCAAGAAGCTCTGACCATTCTGCCAAACTAGAAGTGCAACGGCACGAATGATTTCTGCAGTAGGTTAGGTCCGTTTGTGTCGGATAAGGAGATCAACGCCACGGATGGGAGCTTAAAAAATGTGAAGCTTGTTATTCAAGATGTCCTCAGTAGTTCGCTTATGAGGGTGGCCTCCGTGTTCAGAGATGTTCCTCCTTTCGAGAATCATTTCACTGCAGCACAGAGAACGGGCTTGGTAACATGGCTCTTTCCGCTGAAGGGATCTGGAAATCTTCGAGCGGACAGCTCTGCATGGTTGGCTGCTCGAACAAAAGTGGCGTGCTACTCACATCTGTTTGTATGTTCCTCTTTCTTTTTCCATAGAACAGCGTAGCATACTTCTTGGTACCATGTCGAGCATTGATATCTCTCACTCGTCATATTTTCCTTTAGCGTTTGAGAAGCTAGTATGTCCTGCTGAGTTATGGGATCAGTTCACTGCTACTCATCCATACTACAAGTACTCTAAATTCTAAAATCGATGCTACTTGTACTATTCTTGAGAAAGACGAGCCTTTTAACTTTGGGACTGTGATTAAGAAATCACTCTTGAAGTTTCCCAAAATAGAAGACATGGGAAATCTTCATTATAGCCTTTCTCTTTTAGCTAAAGATCTTACCTTTCACATAGCTGCTGTACCCGATCCGTTTCCTTAATCTTTTCTTGCAAAAGCTGATTTGGAAATGGAGATTTTGTCGCTTGGCCCTTTGTTTGGGCGTTATTGGCCTAGGAAAACTATGCTTTTTAAAGAAATCCCTTACTGTAATAAAGGTGAATATACCGAAAGCCAGCTCCTCCTCAATGTTTCCGGTCAGCTTAATCTTGTTGAAAACAAGTATTCCAACTTTTCTTCACTGTTTGTGGTGTGGATTTTCGATCCACACGTTGGAAAGATGTATCTAGTTGGTTGCAGAGATGTTCGAGCCTCGTGGAAGACCTTATAAGAAAGCATGGACAGCTGGGTTGGACTGTTATATGGAAATGATTTCATACCCCCCGACTACAGCTCGGTGGTTGGTCAACCCGACCGCTAGGGTTTCGGTCACTAGCCATCAGAATCAAGATATCCGCTCTACTTTATCCCAGTGAAGCTCCAAACAATTCCCATTATGTATAGACAGCAGCGTGAAGACATCATTTCGCGTAGAGGCGTGGAAGGAATCCTCCGCGTTTTGACACTCTCGGTCGCAATCGGTTGCATCTTGAGCCAGTTGTTTTACATTTGAGATAACATGGAATCCGTTCCCTTTGTATCTCTCGTGATGCTGGGAGTACAAGCCCTAGGGTACACCTTTCCGCTAATCATGGGCGCGAAGCTCTTTTGGAAAAAGCATCGACGGAGTTCGTTGCAAACCAATCTGACAACCTACAGAACAGCCAATGGCTGCACGTGATCGACTACACCGTGAAGCTTCTAGTACTGTAGCATTTTCATTAACTCTTAGTCTCTGCGAGAAGGTGTGGAAATCGCGCATCAGATTGCAGACGCGACCCTCTGAATCCTCACCGTGTCCCAAGCGACAAGAGAGTGCTTTTCACAACCTTGAGCCTACATGTTGTCGGATATCTGACTGCTCTTCTCGTGCACCATGTGAATACCAGCTATAAACCTCTCCAAACAGCACAATTTGTCAATTCCATTGGGGATTCACATGTGAGACGCGAATGGGAAATGGAACTCGGGAGTATCTCGGCCTCGTTCAGGATTTCTTCCTCCTTCCTCAGGTCATCGCTAACTTGATGTGGAGAATCCATGTCAAGCCTCCCTGAAATTATACTACATCGGAATAACTTCAATTCGGCTTCTTCCACACATGTATGATTACATAACATCTCCCATACCGAACCCTTTCATCTCTCGAAGAGTATGAATTCGTGAATCCTCAGATGGATTTCTTTTCCAAGTTTGGTGATGTTGCTTTACCAATGTTTGTTGTTGTTCTAGTGGTTGCTGTTTGTATTCAGCAGAGATGGAATTATGAGAAGCTGAGTGAAACACTTCGATTGGGGAGAGCAAAGTTTCTACCTTTGGGTTCCAAAGTGTATGAGAGATTGCCCTCTGTGTCTCATGAGGCTGAGCTTTCTTCTGGTGTTAGCAAGAACTTGACGTGCGAGGAAGGGCACGATGCAGAATGATCGAGATTGATCTCCAACTTGTCTGACATGGTGAGTTTTAAGTGTAGATGCAAATCAAATCTTGGTTAGAATTTATAAGTTACAACTCTTCTAAATGTTGGCCTACTTCCACACTGGAACATGCAATTGATTTTTGTTGTGTTTATTATTTAGTGGAATTTGGATATGACTATAAATATACAATGGTTGCTAGGTAAAGATTCAACAAAGCCAAATCTACTATGGCCAATAATCAGTAAAGCACCTTTTAGTTTCCAAAATCGAACCTTTCTTCCACACACTGCATATTAACTAAGGATTCTTGAGTTATGTGAATTAATTTAATTAGGGTGTGGTAGTGTAGGAGAAGGAATTTAACAAAACTCTTTTCATGTCTTATAACTTTATTGAATTGTGTATAAGATATAATAAAAGTAATTAAAATATTGTTTTTTATGAACCATAAGACATTTTTATCATCACTAAACAAAATTTGCAATGGGGTAGCCGGTTTGTAGTACTTGTATAAGACCCGTGTGAGCCTGAATGGACTGTATATTCAAGTCCGATCTCGGTGATCCAAATTTTTGGACCTATGTTTTTGGACCCAAGCGGAACCCTAATGGGCTTAGGGTTAGAGTTTGATTATTGTCTATTTAATAGCCGTTTCTCCCTGTAATCTATATCCGATAAAAATATAATGAAATCTCTGGCTTGACATCGCCCTCAGACGTAGTCGCAAGTCGAACTGGATAAACAATTATTGTATTCTTTATTTTCTATCGTGATCGTGGTGTGTGTTTTTCGCAATGGCCAATGATGTTATGAGATTTGAGTCCGAGTTATAGCGTCTTGGGGTTCTCTCATTAAAAGTCAATAGTTCGAATATTAAACTGTGATTTTCTCTTTATAAAATCTATCATTCTTTTGGGAGAGTCTATCATCTCCAAATTGTGCAGTCACGTACACAGATGATCAAACAGCTAAAGCAGACAAGAACCTAGATGGATATGAATCGATTAGAAGAAGAATTAGGCCAAAAATTAGGATAAATTCCAAGAAATCAAAGTTTAGCTTAGAACCATTCTGATAGGAAATGTGAGGGTGGATATTGTGATTGGCTTCCCTTGCTGTAATTTTAAAGGGAAATGATATGTTGAAGGATTTCCTGCAAGATATATATATATATATATATATATATATATATATATATATATATATATATATATATATATATATTATAGTTATTTAGTTTTTGGCTATGATTACCATGAATTTGGTTAGAATTGGCAATCTTCAGAGGCATACATTTATTTATTTCAAGTGTAAATTGCACAATATACATCTAAATAAATTACTGCGTATTGTCGTACCAAGGTCTTTCTTGAATTCTGGCATGCAAATCAAGGTCTTCTCATAAGCTACTTTGATATTGCCTAGTGTCCCAACATTTGACGAGTTTCATAATCATATCCTAACTTTTGATGTGTGTGTTGGTCTAGTGATAGAGTGGTAATGCTCGAGGCCAAAAGTCTCGGGTTCGAGTCCACCATGACACAACCTTTAAAATTTATGTATTAATTGACCCAAAAAAAACTTTTGATTAATAACAAATTCATATATATCATTTAAAAAAATTCACAATTATGCCTCGTGTCTTATTCACGGTGCCTAATAGATGATATGGTTCACCTGAGCATCTATTTGGCATACACACGTGGAAAATAACATATGATCAGGTGCAAGTCGACTCTTATTTTCTTCGTCTTCTAGTAAAGAGTGGGGGATGATGATTTATCTCGCAAGGTTTTTCGTTGATCCTAGGGAAAAAATGGTAGAAGAAGAAGATGGACGAGAATTTTATAATTATTGTGTTCAGACTTCAGATTAAGGGTTACGTGTAGACGTGAGATAGATGAGAATAACTGACTTATGGTATTTTTTAAATTTTAATTTATGGGAATTATTTGATTTATGTGGAAATATAAACTTCAATATAATTTTGAATAATACACCTATGTTCACGTCAAAAAATCACATATGTAGGTTTTAATTTGCCAGAAGCCTGCTGGTTCAGGGAAAATTACCAGAAAAAGGGACGGTGTTAGTGATGTTACATTTTATGAAAAAACTAATTAAAAGAATTAGTCGAAGTTTACATGGTTTTCAGCAATTAACCCTTTTTCCAGAGAGAACGAAAAAAATATTAAAATGCATCATATGTAAAGTATGCTTCTATATTTTTAAAAAATCATCTCTCTATATTTTTAAAAGCCAATAATTACAAAACGCATCAACCGAAACAAACAAAAGAGGTAAGATATGATGTAGGTTTACATATCTATTTCAAACTTCGTGTTGTTTTTATTAAATGATCAATCATCTATTTGATGCGAAAATGGTCACATTTTCAATTTATTTTCTGATAATTAATCAGCCGGCCATCAAAATTAGTTGTAATATCTAGTTATAAATAAGTCGATGAAGGTTGCATAAAGGAAAACAACACAACTGTTTCTTGAAATTGATCAGAACTCTCTCTCTCTCTCTCTCACACACACACACACACACACACATACAAATAGATCATCAATCATGGGGTCGGAGGCAGCACACAAACTTCCAGTGATTGAATTCACAGACAAAAGCACAAACCCTGAGACAGAATCATGGTCGGAAACATGCAAAAAGGTAGTTGATGCTCTAGAACAATACGGTTGTTTTGTAGCAGTGTACGACAAACTTAGCCAAGAAATACACAAACAAGTTTTTGAATCCTTGGAACCACTATTTGATCTCCCAACTCAAACCAAGGTTCAAAACAAGTCCTCGAAGCCTCTCTATGGCTACGTCGGCCAAATTCCCTTCCTTCCTCTCTATGAAAGCATGGGCATCGACGACGCCCACACCATCCAAGGTATTCAAGCTTTCTCCAACCTCATGTGGCCTAATGGAAACCACGCCTTCTGGTACGTATGTTTTGTTTTTTGGGTTCTTTATATCAGATTAATCTATATTATCATTATCAAATAAACGATCCCTAGTGCTATGGAATATCCCCGTTCTGGTTCTGGTTATTTTGAGCATCTCTGCAAGCATGTTTTACTTATTTCTGATTGTTTCAGTCAAAATCTTGTTGTGTACACAAAGTTGGCGGCGGAGCTGGAGAAGATAGCGGTGCAGATGGTGTTCGAGAGCTATGGTGTCGGAAAATTGTATGATTCCTACGTGGGATCTGCTAACTACCTGTGCAGAGTGATGAAGTACAGAGAGCCTAAGAATAATGAGAATAAAATGGCATTTGTGTCACACACAGACAAGAGTTTTATGTCAACTGTACACCAAAATCAAATTGACGGTCTCGAGATTAAAGCCAGAGATGGGGAGTGGTTCGGCGTTCACGATCTCTCTCCCTCCTCCGTCATCGTCATGGCCGGTGACGCAATTATGGTCATTTTAATCGTATTTCTACTAATTTTGCAGATATTTCCTTTTTTGTTATGTTTCTGTATTCGTGTAGGAGTTGGGGAATTCATTACAATGATATATCATAATTAAATGATTATAGTTTCTGGGGATAATTAAGGTGTAGAGGCGGAGCTAGAATTTGAAAAGTGGACGAAACTATTTATATTTTATAAAAACCAGTTGCGATGGTGTGATTATATTTATATATGTAAGGAGAAATATAAAATACAATCTAAATATAACAATAATATTTAAAAATTGTTCGAAAGATCACTGAGGCATGTCACTTTACTAGCTATTAGCAGTGGCGGATACAGGTAGGTGGGAGAAGGGGCTTAAGCCCCTACCAATTTTATTTTATTTTTCTTATTACTGCGAATTTTTTTGAATTTGTCGAAAACTATTTTCATTAAGTTGACGATGTTGAAGAGCGAATTGGCAAAAAATCTAGGATGAGAAGGGGCTGAAATTTGCAAGAAAAATAGAAAGAGGGGGAAGAAAATGGTTGTCTGCGTAAAAATGGAGGTTGGAGAGAGACGAAGAAGATGAAAAAAGAAATAAAAGATATTTGATATCGAAGATTTATATAGTTAGAGTACAGTGTATCAAAAGATGTTGCCTTTTGTTTCTAGTGCTATCTATATAAACAATCAGATAAAAGAGATCGATAAAAGAGGTCGATACGCAGAAGATGCTTTTACAAAGATGGGCTGCAGCAACTGGAAAAATGCATTAGAAAAGTTCAATCTTTTTTCAACGATTGGTAATGAGCCGATCTTGCAACGTTTTCAAGTGATGAGAACACGTAGAATTCTATTACCACCACTTTAGTTTGATGTGTTGGACTATTTTTGATGTGTCAAATATTTATAAATTTTTGTCGCTATGATTTTTCGTCAATATAAAAATAGTAAAGCCCCCACCAATATTTTTTGTTGCGTCCGCCACTGGCTATTAGTAGAGTGACAAATCTTTAATGCATAAACACGATTATTCGACGGATATTTTTCCACTACATGTGAACATTCTTTTATTTTTTTGGCAGCCTCAAGCTCTCAAAATACAAATCGATCAAATTACTAAAGCAAAATGTTTACAGGAGTTTTTGTTTTCTTTAATATTGCTTCTAAGCACACTTTGTCTTGGAATAGGCATGGAGCAATGACAGGATAAAATCCCCCCATCACAGAGTGACTATGGAAGCAGATGAAGCAAGATACTCCATTGCCCAATTCTCCTTCATGGAGAAAGATGTGGTGCAGACGCCCGATGAGTTCGTGGACGAAGATCATCCTCTGCAATACAAGCCATTTGATCACCTCAAATTTCTTGATTTTTACAGCCAAGAAGAGAACAGAAGGCTGGAGAGTGCTATCAGAACCTACTGTGGTGTTTGACTATAAACATTGATACAATGTGATTTCCCAACTCTTTCTGTAATATTGTGTGATTTTACATAAGTGCTTCGTTGTATTTAAGATAACACACTATGGTGTGTATTGGTTTCCAGTTCTGGTTGCTACTTATAATACCGTTTTGTAAGAAAAATGTTTTGTGTGCGAGCCCCTTCATGTAATTGCTGTTGGGAATAATAACATTTCAAATACTTGTGCTTGATAAACTGTTAAAAGTCTTATAACAAATTTTCCTTGAAAACTGTTATGTTTTCCTATAAATTGCTAGGTCAAATATTAAACTTTGTCGAGAAGTATTACTTCGGAAAATCAGATTTTCAAACAGACTTCGCCGACAAATGTAAGCATGAAAAATACCCAAAAGGTAACCTTGTCCATCATCTCTTATAGATCATTAGGTGAAAGGTCGACATCTTGTCCCTCGTTGGCCATGACTCTCATTGTGAGAATAGAATCTATAAAACTAATAAGGTCTAGCTCAAGTGACAAAGTTAAGACACCAAAAAATTTCTTTAATAAAGAGGTTATTGGTTTGATCCCACCTAAATTTGGATGGTATATATATTTTATGTGGATAGATAATTTAGTTTAATTGTTTGGTTATTGGAACAATTATTTTAAATTGTTTGTAGTCTATTAGTTTTGATATATATTAAAAAAGAGAGAGCCATAAATATCAAGATGAGATTAATATATTTTTCTATGTAAAGGATACCTCCCATACATCACTGCCAACATCTGAGCTGGCATAACTGAGCCAGCCGAAGAAAGAGGTCGCGCCATAGCTATAATCACTCTGCCTTTCGGGTCTCGTACAGTAGCTCCAACTCCATATTTATTCACCCCGGGATCGTAACTCGCATCCAATGTATTATTATACTTTTACTTTAAAATAATATACAAATTAAGAGTAATTTCATTTTTCTTTAAGACAAAAATTCCTATCCCCTCCTTTATGGTGCGCATGGGTTGGGTTGAATCTGACCCATACACCCGACCCATGTGTTATCATCATTGATGGACCCAAAGGGGGCACTGGGGCACTGGGCCCCCCTGAGTCTTAAAAAATTACTAGGTATATATAAGTATTTTTCATATAATTGTTAAAATAGATTAATATTTTTTGTTGTGGTAGAGTTGTGTATTTTGTGTGATAGAGATATTGAGTTGATTTTCCTTTTGTCATTATTGGTGTTAAGTTTTTTAGTATCTTAGTGAAAATATATTTACATTTAATTTTTGATGACGTGCAAGTTATGAACAATAAGACTTTTACTTGTACACAATTATTGTATATTTTATTCTTTAATTAAAAACTGGATATCCTATACCATTAAACATTTTCTACTATTGTGTTATTCTATCATTTGATGCTTGTTTATAAAGGCGCATGCATGTATCAATAATTAGAAATATATTTTGTTTTTATACTATACTATCAAGAACTAAAGTTTAAATTCAATAAAGCTTTGTTTGCAGTTCCTTCTTCATAATTTAGAAGATTGTAAATCAGAGTTCATTTCAAATTTTATTATTATTATTATTATTTAGGTAGATGAAAGCATATATGTTTCATTTTCATCAGTTAATGGACTATCCATCCAAACTAAAAAATAAAAGAGAAATGTTGTGAGATGGCCATATTTAACCTTTTTCTGATATAGTGATATAATTTAAATAGAGTTATAGTGATATTAAAATTAGTGTTTATTTCAAATTTTAATTTTAAAATTCTTCTTATAGATGTATAAATTATATACTCCCTCCATCTACAAAATTCATTTACTTATTTCCTCTTTGGACTATCCACGAGAAACGTTTACTTTCTTCTTACGGACATAGTCCCACATAATTCCCTCATATGTTATGAGTCCCCTTTTCCACTAACTTTACATTTAATACAATCTATTAGAACTTGTGCCACTAAAATTTGTATGAAATGAGTAATTATTTGGACCCCCCTAAATAAAAAGTTTGGGTCCGTCACTGGCTATCATACATGTAAGTAACATTTGCCTTAAATAAAAGTTACAGTTCTGTGTGCGTGTGTTTTCCCAGTGATAAAATGATTAATGTTTGAGACAAAAGGTCTCAGGTTCGAGTTCAATGTGATACCGCTTTAAAATTTCTGTATTAATTGATAAAAAAAAAGTTAAAGTTACAGTTCTTGTGTGTTGACTTAGTGGTAGAGTGGTTAATGTCTGAGGTAAAAGTCCAGGTTCGAATTCCCGTTAAGTAGCCTTTAAATTTTTTGTGGACCACATAATTAAAAAGAAAAAGTAATAGTTCTTGTCCTTCTGGGACAGCCTAGCGGTAAAGTGAGTTCATGTGACCAAAATGTCACATGTTCAAATTCCACTAACGCCTCTATAGCATGAGTTTATCACACCTTATTTTTTTAAGTGTTATTTACCAGTCATGTGTGGTTTGCGGCTATTATATAAGAACGTGAATTTTACCTAGTATTCATTGAAAGTAGCGATTGTGAGTTTCTCATGAATTAAAAAAAAAGTTCTTGAAAATAAAAGTGACATTTGTTTTGAATAAAAATTACGATGCTTAGGATTCTTATGATTAAAAGTGATAGTTCTTATTAGTAAAAATGATAGTTTTTATTAATATAAGTGACATATGTTCTACAAAAAATTAACAAATATTCTTATCAATTATCTAATATATAAGTGATAGTTGTTATACATAAAAGTGACCGTTGTTATAAATGAAAGTATGAATATAATTAAGAAAAGTGTAAGTAACTTTTTTTTATATTTTATCAAAACATGATTTTAGTAAAAATAACAGTTATTATACATAAAAGTATAGTGCTTCTGTATAAAAGTGAATTAGTTGGATTAAGATGGAACCGAACCACGTGCAAGAATACGACTATTTCTTAAAAAGTACTTTTGTCCAAACAAGTCCGTCTGAGCGCCTATTTCTTAAAAAGTACTTTTGTCCAAACAAGTCCGCCTAAGCGTCTCATTAATTTTCAATTAAATTGATTTGAAGAAGATCTGTTGCATTATTAACTCATATATGGACAGAACTATTTTGTTTTATCGTACGACCCTTTCCCTATTTATTTATTATCCAACTGATATCTCGTGTTTGTTAACTTGATTTTAGAATCAAATAGATGATATAGTGGTTAAGATAAGAACTAATAATGCTATTAAAAATTGAGATGGTCTCCTAGACGAATACATACATCTGTACATACGAATTTTGATTTTTTTTCAATATAAATAATATTTTTCTTCAATCTAAATGATATTTTGAATAAAAAACTAATAATAATTTTCTTAATAAATGATTTCTTGTCCGTCTGGATGATACGGACACATGATACATTCTCATCTTTCTCACTTTAAGGTAAGTGATTGAAGTTTGATGCTCACTTTAAGATTTATTGTAATGAAGAAAATAATCTATTTGATGCCAAAATTGCATTTTCATTTTATTTTCTGAAAATGAGCTAATTGAAAAGAATATTAGATGAAACAAGCCTTGGCGGTATATATGACGAGCTCTAGATGTGTCCCAGTGGAGGGAGTGGTGAGCTTCCGACCAAAAATCACAGTTTTTCGAATCCCACCAATAATATTTGGAGATCGCCAAATTTTCCTTGCTTACTTATTCTAGGCTGCTAATGTATTAATGCGAAATTTATCCAAAACACATCATTGGACAGTGACATATATAGAACGGCTCACTCACTGCTCCACAAACTAATAAAATAAAACATATGCTCAGAACACAATAATCTCATCCTATAAAGTGCTAATTGTCTCAAACCAATGTTATTCATCTCCAAAAACACAAGATCAGAAATAAAGAAATATCATGGGTTCCCAAACTACCCCTGAGCTTCTAGTAGTAGACTTCAACAATGTAGAAATATTGAAGGCAGGCTCAGATTCTTGGTCATCTGCCTGCAAAGACATACGAAAAGCCTTTGAAAACCATGGTTGTTTTGTAGCCTTATATGACAAGATCTCACCCCAACCCCATAACTCCATCTTCGAAGCAGCTCATGACCTATTTCATCTTCCCATTGGAATCAAAATCCAAAACATCAACGGAAAACCCTTCCATGGATACGTGGGTCAAAACCCCATTGTGCCCCTCCACGAAGCCTTATGCATCGACTACGCCGACACTCTCCAAGGAGCTCAGAGTTTCACCACTCTCATGTGGCCTCAGGGAAATCAATCTTTCTGGTACGAGTTAATTACTTTCTTTTTTTCTTTTCCAGAAACCCTATTAAGTTTTTGCTTTTCTTTTTTAAATAAAAATTAGTGAGAGCACGATGAGCTTCGCGAAGACGGTCGCAGAGATAGAGAAAATGGTGGTGAGGATGCTGTTCGAGAGCTATGGCGTGGAGAAGCACGTTGAGTCACATGTGGATGCAACCACTTATCTTCTTCGGTTGATGAAGTACGAAGCCCCTAGCGAGGGAGAGACTACGTTGGGTCTTTTGCCTCACACTGACAAGAGCTTCATCACCATACTCTATCGGAATCACATCTCCGGCCTCCAAACTAGGGCTAGAGACGGCCAATGGATTGACGTCCAGTTCCCGCCTGCCTCCTTCGTGGTCATGGCCGGAGATGTTTGCAAGGTCAATATCGTCATTGCATTGATTACTTTCGAGATGATTCAGTACTGTTAGCAAAAAATATAAATTAGTTATAATATTTTGATTGATTTGTTAATGGATCTCAGGCCTGGAGTAATGATCAGGTGCTTTCTCCGAGCCACAAAGTGATCATGGACAGCGACGGAAAGGAAACCAGATACTCAGTCGGACTGTTTTCTTTCCTTACCAAGACTCTGGAAATTCCAGAGGAGTTGATTGATGATGAACATCCATTGAAATTCAAGCCCTTCCTTCACCTCGATTTGTTGAAGTTTTTCGAGGCAGAGCAAGGCCGACGATCCCAGAATCTTCTCCAAGATTTTTGTGGTGTTTGAATTATTAATTTTCAACTACTTCACTTGCTGATTTATGCGTATGGTGATTGAAGTGAAATAAGTTTGAATTGTCTGTCGTTAGCCTAAATTGGTGTGCAAAGTCCTTCGTATAATGTTCAATTTGTTTTGTGATTTGGCGTGGTTCATATTATTATTATTATTATTATTATTATTATTATTATTATTATTATTATGGAACACTAAATGTAAAGTTGTTGCTTGCACTGGACTTAGTGCAACAAATTTATATATTTAGTACAATAAATTTATACGTTCAATAATGCATTCTAATTTTTTATCAATATTTGCGTTATTACATGAATCATATATATAGATCCACTCCTATATATATATATATATATATATATATATATATAGAGTTTGGTTCAAATAAGAACCAATTTTAACGTGAGAACTAAGAACTACCATAACAAAATGAATATGTTATGAAAGTTAATGAATATCTGAAAGTTAATGAATCCAAAATTGAATTTTCACCGGGTTCGAATCCCATGAGGCGAAAATTCTATTTTTTATTCATTAACTTCGCATATCATTTACTTCATAGCATATTCGCTCACGTTCAGACAATAAGAATGGTTTTACGTTAACCTCCCTATATAGAGTTTATATAGGGTTTGGTTCAAATAAGAACCATTCTTATCCTAAAACTAAAACCAAATGAATTCGTTATGAAAATTGATGAATCCATTGAGAAACTTAATGAATTCAACAATTTAGAATTTTCACCTGGTTCGAATCCCATGAGGACGAAAATTTTATTTTTGGATTCATTAACTTTCCAACGGATTCATCAACTTTCACCGTGAATTTATTATTTTTGGTTCTCACGTTCTCACAATAAAAATGGTTCTCACGTTAACCTCCCCTATATATATATATATATATATATATATATATATATATATATATATATATGGATGAATCAAATGAGAACCACAAGTATTTTGAGAAATGAGAACTAATCATAAACGAAATCTAGATATATCCGACATTTTTGATTTGATGTTATTTTATTTTTAGAGATTTTATTAAAAAATTATTATTGTATTTTTGTGTTTTAGTGTAACCGATTTATTCCTTAAATTAGAGGATTCTTATAATTATTTATGGTATGTGATTAGTTGTAAATATTTATTATCTTCGTCTAATTAAAATTTTGTGGTCTTTATGAAAGCATATTACATATTTTCGTGTATTAAAATATTCAACTTGGTAGATTTTTATGAAAATTTCATAGTAAAATTTCATTTTTCATTTAGTTTGGTTTATGCATTTATTTTATAATCTTATTTGTAATTTAAATGTTTGTTGTGCATGAGGCTAAACCTGCATATTTTGAAAATATGTTTACGTAATTAACATCACGATTCACGGACATAACGACCACTACTGCATCTACATTGTATTGACTCCTATTATAGTAAACATTATTTTATGCGTTATTCTATGATCGTTGTGCAATATTCATGAATATGCTAACAAAATATTGTTCATCCACATAATGGATGATATGTGAGTATGTCTTGTGTTCAATGCATAACTACTATCATGAAAATAATCATAGTTGTATATCATTATTTTTTTCCACCCACTAATAATGGGATTTTCGTGTGAAATTCTTATTTGTGATATTTATTTTAAGGTAAAAATTTTATTTTTACGTTAATTATTATTCAAATAAGGATTCTCAATTATGTAAGTCTGATTTTTAGTTATTGCTTTATTTCGCATAAATATAAAAAACTTACAATCCTTGTACAACCACTAATATCGTATGCACAATTATTAATATCAGAGAGAGAATGTGAATTGCACATGAGCGAAAAATCAGGGATTACGTGAAAAATTAAGGCTAGACGAATCTTTATATTGACCTTTATACCCTTAACACATTTTAAACCATAAAATATTATAAAAAATAGTCAAACTTGTTTTAAAACATAAATTAATTATGATCCATTAGATTAGATGAAATCAAGGGTGGTGATAAATTCTTATTTTTTATCTTAGAGGGAGTTATCCTATAACCAATCTAATATATATAGGGGTTGGATCAAGTGAGAACTCATCTTTTTTTTAGAATTATGCACAAACATATAGAGTTGATAAACAAAATCTATAAAGTTGTGCATAATAATAACATTCTAAAATTGTTGCACAATAAAATAATTTTAGACTGTTTTTGTTGTGCACAACTTTTACCGTTATATACATCATATGCATAGTTCAAAGTGTTTTAAAACATATGGTTCTCTCTCTCTCTCTATATATATATATATATATATATATATATATATATATATATAGGGGTTGGATCCAGTGAGAACTCATATTTTTTGAGAACTTGAGAACCATGCATAAGACGTTGAAGATAATGCACAAAACAGTATAAAGTTGTGCATAACGAAAACTTTCTAAAATTGTTGCACAACAAAATAATTTTAGAAAGTTTTCGTTATACACAACTTTATACCGTTTTGTGCATCATCTTCAACGTCTTATGCATGGTTCGCAGAGTTCGTAAAAAAGATGTGGTTCTCATTTGATCCACTCCCTATATATATATATATATATATATATATATATATATATATATGAATTGATTCATGTACATATAATCTTAACATACACAAATGAGAACAAATATCCATTAGAAATGAAAATCTAATGATTATTTTTAAATGTGCATTTAAATTAGTTATATGCATATTTATGCATATATGTCATAATTTGTGAATTGAATATGAAGCGTCTATATGGATTTACACACACACACACACACACACACACACACACATATATATATATATATATATATATATATATATATATTCAAATAAGAATCATTTTTACAATGAGAATCAAGAACCACAAAAATTCGCTATGAACAAAATGAATTCGCTATAAAAGTTGATGTATCCGTTGAAAAAATTACTGAATCCAAAAATTCGATATTTTTCACCCGGGTTCGAATATTATGAGGGACAAAAATTCTTTTTTTTGGATTCGAATTTTTCTAACGGATTCATCAACTTTCACAACGAATTCATCATTGAAGTTGATTTTCTCCTAAGAAGTCCGTCTAATTAAATCAAGTTCAGGGACCGTATAACAAGTGGTTCACTAAATTTCAGTGAAATTGATTTGAATGAGATCTGTTGCATTTTTAATTTTTATAATGAAGACATGTTTCATAATTTACTACAAATTAAAGCTATTTTGATTATTTTATCGATCGTACAGCGACCCTTCCCTTTTACTTTTCATTCTCCAGTTAAATAATATCTTGTCATCTTAACACGATTTTAGAATCAAATAGATGATATGGTGGTTATAATAAGAACTAATAATGCTAGCAATTAAAAAATTGGCATTCTATTTGTTTTTTTTTATCTTCGTCTTCTAGTAAAGTGACTAAACTTTACATCTTCACTACAAGAAAAACATCTCAATTCCGATAGAAATTCAAAGGGGAGTAGTTTGTCCATCGGAGTTATAAACTTTCCGGAAATTCATGAATAGTAGAAATTCATGAATCATTTCTTAAAACAAAATCATGAATAAGAATAAGGTTTTATTCTATCGAAAAATCATCAATTTGATGGCACATTTGCCTTTCATTTAATATTATGATTAGGCTTGTATATGAATCGAGTCGAATTCCATCAAGCTCGAGCTCGGTTCGTAGTAAAATTTTTGAACTTGCGAGCATCTCGAATTCAGTTTGATAACTACTTTTTATGAGACATAACCGAACTTGAGCTCAAACTTTGCTCGTATTCGACTTTGCTTGTTTTCAAACTCGAGTTATTAAATTTTGTAATTTATTATTAGAAATGTTATTATTATTATTATTATTATTATTATTATTATTATTATTATTATTATTATTATTATTATTATTATTATTATTATTATTTCTCAATAATTATATTGTAATTTATTATTAATTTTAATTATTTAAATATATAAAATAATTTATTATTTCACATGTTTGCAAATTGACTCTTTTGAGTTTGGACCTGAGCTCGGCTCAAAAATCTTAACGAACTCTGTTTGAGGTTCGAGTTCGATTTATTTACAAAAAGAACGAATTTCGAATGAGCTTTTTTCGAGTCAAACTCCGAATAACTCATGAGCGACTTAATTTGTTTAGGGCCCTAATTCTGATAACCAACCAATTGAAAAGAAATTTAAATGGAACAAGTATAAGTTCTTTTTACTCGGTTCGATGATCGACACCTAGTGGAGAAGTGGTGAGCTTTGTGATTGAAAAAAAAAAATCAAAACTAATTTCGAATCCCACCAGTATATTTTAACTATAATTATAAGATCCAGCTTAGAAGATTTGCCTATTCCACGTGGCGCTATATATATCAATACGAATTTTAGTAACACAAAACGCCTCACTCACTGGTCCACAAGCTAATAAAGAAAGCTTATGATTGGAAAAGACAACCTCAATAGCAACGACATCTCATCCTATATATAAAAACCACAAACTTAAAGTGCTAATTAACTTTCTCAAACCAATCTTATAATTCCTCATCTCCAGAAACTAAGATCAGAAGCAAAGAAATATCATGGGTTCCCTAACTCTCCCTGAGCTTTTAGTAGTAGACTTCACCAATCAAGAAATGAAGGCAGGTTCAAATTCTTGGTCATCTGCTTGCAAAGACATAAGAAAAGCCTTTGAAAACCATGGTTGCTTCGTAGCCTTATACGACAAGGTTTCACCCCAGCTCCACAAATCCATCTTCAAAGCCGCTGATGACTTATTTGCTCTTCCCACTGAAATCAAAGTCCAAAACATCAACGAAAAGCCCTACCATGGCTATGTGGGTCAAATGCCCATTGTGCCCCTCCACGAAGGCTTAGGCATCGACTACGCCAACACTCTCCAAGGAGCTCAGAGCTTCACCAATCTCATGTGGCCTCAGGGAAATCCATCTTTCTGGTGCGAGCTTTTAGATGAGGTGGTCGTTTAATTACTACTTTTTTCTTTCTTTTTCAAAAACCCTATTGATTTTGTGTTAGTGAGAGCTCGATGAGCTTTGCGAAGACGGTGGCGGAGCTAGAGAAAATGGTTATCAGGATGCTGTTTGAGAGCTATGGTGTGGAGAAGTACGCGGAGTCACATGTAGATGCAACCACTTATCTTCTCAAATTCTTAAAGTATCGGGCTCCGAACGAGGGAGAGACCACCATGGCTTTTCCTCCACACACTGACAAGAGCTTCATCACCATACTCTATCAGAATAACATCTCCGGGCTCCAAACTAGGGCTAGAGGCGGGGAATGGATTGAAGTCCAGTTCCCACCTGCCTCCTTTGTGGTCATGGCCGGAGATGCTTGCAAGGTCAATATCTTGCCTTCATTACTTAAGACATGATTGAGTACTGTTCACGGAAAATATAAATTAGTTATATTTGTTATTTGGTAATGAATCAGGCGTGGAGTAATGATCAGGTGCTTTCCCCGAGCCACAAAGTGATCATGGACAGCAACGGAAAGGAAACCAGATACACAGCTGGCCTATTTTCTTTCCTTAGCAAGACTGTGGAAGTCCCAGAGGAGTTTGTTGATGATAAACATCCACTGAAATTCAAACCTTTCGCTCACGTCGATTTGCTCAAGTTTTACGATACAGAGCGCGGCCTACGATCCCAGAATATTCTCCAAGATT
Source organism: Salvia rosmarinus (assembly GCA_036937905.1). Taxonomy (NCBI): domain Eukaryota; kingdom Viridiplantae; phylum Streptophyta; class Magnoliopsida; order Lamiales; family Lamiaceae; genus Salvia; species Salvia rosmarinus. The sequence goes on from CM072823.1 coordinate 70,016,229, forward strand.
TCTGTGGTGTTTGAGTTATTTTCAACTTCACTTGTTGATTTATATGTAAGGTGATTGAACCGCAATAATTAAGTTTGAATTGTCTGTGCTTAAGCCTAGTTGGAATGGAATGGTGTGCGCAATTCCTTTGCAGAAATGTTAAATATTGTGTATATTATAGTTATTGTTGTACTGTGTTTGCTCATCGTGTTGTATGCTTACCATATCGAATAAAATATGACTATTACTAATTTATATCGTGTAATCAACATTTACAACACCTTTTGTAATTAGACATTCTCGATTTTCAGAGTTAAGATTGCGAAGTTTCATCAGAATAAACTTTTCAAAATAAAATAAAATGGAGATATTACAAAAAATTAAAATGTGATGTTGTGATAGCTAATGTCGTAGAGTTATATATACGGGTAATATTACGTTATTTTTACAACAATGATTTGGCACTCCGATGTCAGTTCTTCGTTACCTGGGACTGTAGTATGTTCGGAGGTTTCATAATGTAATATGAAACTTTCAATAATTACTAATAATAAATAAAAGCTAATAGAAATTTAGGCTTTCGAAATTGCAGCTCAAACAATAAGAAAATTTGAACTTCGTCGTACAAATCCATAACTCAATTACTTAACCACCAGACATATGATGATGAAATTGACAATATATGAAGACAATGCGGACAATAAGCTTGGAAAATTCTTGATTAATTTTGAGTTACGTACGACATTAGATGAATATGTAAATTTCAGCTCCAAATTCGTACAAAACGAAAATATTCGAATTTGTAATAAGTCAAAAAATTAGGACATTATCGAAATACTTTAAAAGTTATGCTTACTTTGTAACAAGGTCCAAAGTTTGAAATTTACACTACAATATTTATGCTTTTAATTTGATATTGGAGTAATGGGCAAATAAATACCTAAAGTATTCAAAGCATATTAAACATCTTTGGTGGAAAATATTAACACAATCAGTTTTGGAGGGTAATTTAGTTAATAGTGTAAATTATAGTTCTTTAAAAACATACATGCATATATATATATATATATATATATATATATATATGTGTGTGTGTGTGTGTGTGTGTGTGTGTGTGTGTGTGACATAAGAGCTCATAAGTATATACTGAGTTAAATATAATTTAGTTCTTTAATTCCGTGAGAGAGGCAAAGTGAATTAAACTTTCCAACATATAAAATTGTCATAATTATTCTTTATAATATATAAAAACAAAAGTATGTAAAATTAGTTCTTAGAAAAAGTAATCATGAATTCATGATTGACAAAATAGAAGTAAAGAAGAAAAGTTAAAATATTAAAAAAAATTAAGAGAGAGAGAGAGTAAGAAAAATTCTTACACTCTTAAGGGAAGTGAAATTTAGTTATATTTTTCTATACAATAAAAATATATTCTGACAATTTTTAGATGTTGGAAAGTTTAATTACGAAGACTAATGTCATTAAAATTATTACATTTCTAAATGTCCCAAATTTTATTTATATTTTTATTACCATAAAAATATATAGATGTATGTTTGGATGTAATTAAATTTTGTCACACCTAAAAGTAATAAATTTTAGGGCTAATCGGTTCAAAGGACTAACTTTGTCCCTATTTTGCACATAACTTTTAAAATTTTATTCTCATACATATGCTTTATATACTGTTTGTGATATTATCACTTTCTACGAAACTTAACAGCAAGAATTGGCAAAGTGTTGTTTTATGCAACCTACAAAGTTTTGTTACATTGCACCCCGCATACACAATGTCGTCGTAGTTTTGTTTTATGCAACCAACAAAGTTGTTTTACGTTTTCCAAATCATGCAAGTATTTTTTAAGTCGGCTTTAATTTCGCCGGAAAGTGAAATCATGAGAAAATGGCTAATGATGTAAAATCTATGTACTTGAGAACAAGATTTAAAAGTCACTTACAAAATCAAAAAATCGAGGCACAATTAGTATATTTTGAAAAAATTAATCCCAATATATATGCTACATCTTTTGATGTCACTAAAATTATGTTACTACTAAACAAATTTATTATAGTGTCACGATGAAACACCAGATTAGCATCTTAATTTTGATGAAATTATTCCTTTGTTCGCCAGAGACGGCCAAAGAATAAGATAATTTTACTTATCCATCTAACTTCGTAGGCAACAATATTTTTATAGGAGATAATATTAGGGACCAAAAGAGTTGTTACGGGACCAGGAGTTAATGATATAACCTTTCCCTTAATTTTTTTCGGTACAACAAAGTAATCATTACTTTCGCAACAATTATATATTATATGAGAAGATTAATGTGAGGATTATTTTTAAAGTGTGAAAATAATAACCGAAAAATGATGAATTCGTTGTGAAAGTTGATGAATTCGTCGAGAAAGTTACTGAATTCAAAAAAAATAGAATTTTTCGCCACTCATGAAATTCGAACCCAAACAAAAATTTCAAATGTTATAGATTCAGTAACTTTCCTAATAGATTCATCAACTTTCATAACGAATCCATTTGATTCTCACATTCACATTTTAAAATGATTCTTATTTGAACATCACACATGTATATAATATAATTTATATTATTCGTACATACATCTACATCATTGAACATTAGAATTACTATAGTCAAAATTGTATACGTTAGGTGTCCAACTATTGGTAGAATATTGATATTGTTTTTTCACTTTCAATCAAAGGAAGCTACACGACGCATGTGATCTTGTCACGAGTTGCAATCAGCACGATCAAGATTCAATCCCACCCAGGCACCCACTCTAATTTAATATCCTCTCCCAATCTTTTGATTGAAAATCACCCAATCACCCATCTTACTGTAACTAAGATACTTAAACTTATTTTGGTAAATTTTAAAATTTACAGTTTTATTTATCGCTAAAATAACGCTAAAATTAGAACCCGCGTGAATGCCACTAGACATATACATATATAATAATAATTCAAAGTTGGTCGTATTTAATCCTAAATTTTCTGAACATCAATGAACAAAAGTTGGTCGTAATCAAAGGCCGACAAAGATCACAAAAATTTACCCCATTGACGTGGCAACAAGAAAACATGACTACAATCTCAAATTTTTGGACCAATCAAGTCTGTATCAAATATTTGTCACCATGTCAACAAATCTTGATGTGCTCGATTTGTTTGATATTTCCAAAGAACGAAAATTATGTAATGACACAAATCATGTGATATAAATTATAACTGAAGGCCAAAATACATATCGTCATTGAAGAAGGGGACCAAAACTGATAATGAAAAATAATTTTCTCTATTTGCTAGCCTGATTATATATGCTAGATTCCAAATTATAATGTACTAACTAAAATATTATTTTTGAGGAAATTGTACTAATTAATTAAAATGGTATCCATCAATCATGAATATGGTATTACGAAGTAAGGACAATATTAAGTTGGAATTCATGTGATTATGATATCAATCACTCTTTTTTTTTTTTTTTGTCAATTAATACAGAAATTTTAAAGGCTGCGTCACGTAATCACTCTCTTTCTACTGTCATATTAATGCTCACATACTCTCAATCAATTGATAGAGCATCATACGGATATTCATCAATTATTTTATGTTATAATTAAGCCTGAATGGGACTTGTTGTTTAAACTCAACTCAATTTTCAATCAATTAATCTAACTCTTTTCATAATGATCGAATATAAATATTGACAAGAACCGCACCACTAGAGGATAAATTAAACAACCATTCGTTGTCGGTTCAGCATCACAATAAAGTTAGTTTACATTTACTTGGTACATTCTCAATAACAATGTACATATATAAATTGGTTTTGTTATAGTCAAATTAAAGGACCACAAAAACAAAAAACTTTATATTATCCGTTACTAATGACGAACAGATCAACATAAACTACAAATAGATGTCACAAAAAATTGACCTTCGATTAGAAATATATTTATTAAACAAGTTTAGGACCATATCTATATCAAACAAATTTTCTTACATGTGATGGGACAAATTAAATGTTTCTGGTACCATTATGTACATTAATTTGCATTTTCAACCAGAAAGACGTTATTTTATTATGCAGGAATATTAATATGAATTTTTCTAGAAAGAGATACATAAATAGAGAAAAGGGACCCTTAAATTGCTCTATCTTCTTTTTTCTTTTCTTTTTTTTATCATGGAGAACCCACAACCGCTATCTATGGTATGCACTGGGTAAATCTTACGTTCCTGTGCAATAGCCTGCAAACCACAGAGGACAAGGTGGGATTAGAACTTGTGACCTCTCGGTCACAGGAACTCACCTTAACTATTGGACTGTCTCTAAGAAACTTAAATTGCTCTATCTTGATATATGAAGAGTTGAGGGGAAAAAACGAAAGAGAAAAAAAATAGGAACAAATTAAAAATTCCGAACTTGTTTTAAATTTCAGCCTAAAATCAACCTGTTAAGTTTTAACTTATATAGCAAAAAAAAAATTGTGATGCTTTTTCAAGAACTAGAGAATCTATGCCCGCACGCATCTGCTACCTGTAGCTACTTTGATCTGTCACAAATACTATAAGGTGGTGTTTACTTTGCATGATTAGCATTTTGAAGGATTGACTATTTGATGGATTAAATGTGTGATAAGATAATTTTTATCTATCAATCAATTGTTTACTACAAATGATTAGTGAATGATTAAAATTACGATAAATAATTCTCCATTTATTTTGAGGATTATTTCAATCTTACCTATATTGGTTGGATTAAAATTAGTGAAGAACAATTCAAATGATTAAAATAATCCCGGGCTTTGGGATATCCTCAAATATTAATCTTTAAAAATAAACACTTGATTAAATTGGATTAATTTTATCTATCCAACCTAATCATGTAAAGTAAATACCACCTAATTGTATCACATCAAATTTGTTCCAATAAAGAAACAACTTTTTCTTTCAAATTAAGCAACACTTCTTAATTACTCTATTCATCTACTAAAAACTTATATTGTTTTTGTGGCACGATTGTTAATAAATTGTAATTAGTTTAAAGTGAGTAAAGATAATAAGTAAATAGATTAATGAATAGTAAAAAGATGAGTCATGAAGAAAATATAAATGAATATACATTAATAGAAGAGGTGTAAAAATGTGAACCATGTGTTTATTTTTATTTTTATAATAAATGGATAGATTGAGGATAAAAATACTAAAAATGATGAATTTGATATTTCCAAAAATAAAAATGCAAGTTTTTTGGTGGACGAAGAGAGTAATATTTTTACTTCAAAAACACAAGCTTTTGAATTTAAGTTTTTAGTCAATTGAAATATTATTATTATCATTATTATCATCATCATCATCATCATCATTATTATTATTATTATTATTATTATTATTATTATTATTAGTTTTGCAATGTTGTCCGTTTAAAATATCAAGACCTGATATTAGCAATCCGATCGGATACCCAGTGAATATTCTGGGAAATCAAATTGATCAGCAGGCTATGAGATTTTTATTACATGAGCAGTTTGTGAGATTTTCATTGTTTATATTTTTATTCAAATCTGCTCAATTTCGTCTTCTTATTTTATAATAATATTGTTTATTTGGTTATTAAATAAGTATGAGACTGCATGGACAGTTGCAATTCGGTGGCAACTAGGAATATTAATAGGCGGATTTTATCTGGACCAGAACCAATAAATAAGTATCGGTTTTGATTCTGGAACTGACCCATTAGATATCGGATCCGGATCGATCCCGGACCATTAACTATGGGTTTAAACGGTCCGAATCTGAACAGATCTGGAACTAGAATCGAACCAAAACTTGAACCGAAACCGTTGCTTTATAATTTAATGGGCTATGGGTGATTCTGAATCAGTATGGGTAAAACTGACTCATTGACAAGTCTACTTAAGCTTAGGTTTGTCAATAGCCAGAACTAATAAATAAGTATTGGTTTGTGTTTTGGAACCAGAACCGTACCCGGATCGGACCAAAGCATCAAACTATGAGTTTAAACGGTATGGGTCTAGAACAAGAACCAGAACCAGAATTGGAATCGCTACTTTAAAATTTAATGGGTTATGAACGATTCCGGATCGGTCCCGATAAAATCCATCTATTTACATCCCTAGTCGCAACCAATAAAATTTTCTTTGGGTGAAAAGTATTGTGGGAATACTCCAAAAATGAAACTATTAGCCTCCTCACCTACACTCCTTTATCTGTTCCCTCCTTCAACCATAGACAAATTAAACTCAAAATAATTTCAAACCAAAGCTTTACAAAAAATAAAAAGTTGAACATCATATCATGGGTTCTTTGGCAAATCAAACACTTCCCACAATAAACTTTTCAGACAAAAATCTAGAGGCTGGATCATCTTCTTGGCTGTCCACGAGCAAAGATGTGGTTCGTGCACTCGAACAATTCGGTTGTTTCATCGCTACTTACACCAATTTCTCCCCCCAATTGCACCACGCAATCTTCGGAGCTTCCGAAGAACTGTTTGATCTTCCAACTCATGTAAAAATACTCAACACTTCAGACACACCTTCCCATGCCTACGTCGGCCAAGAACCGATCATACCTCTCTACGAAGGTCTTGGAATCGAAAACGCCACCACCGAAGAAGGCATCCGCAACTTCACCGATCTCTTATGGCCTTCAGGAAACGAAACTTTCCGGTAATATACACAGATTTTTTGGATTTGTTTGAGTTGCCTTTAAATTTTCTCCCCCTTAACAAATTTTTGTGTGCAGTGAAACGGCGTTGGAATACTCGAAGGTTGTGGCGGAACTGGACCAGGTGGTGATGAGGATGGTGTCGGAGGTTTATGGGATAAAGAATGTATACGAATCCTTGCTCGAAACGACGTCGTACCTTCTTCGATTCATAAAGTATCGTGCACCTGCGAAAGATGAAGCTGGTTTAGGGATTGTCCCTCACACTGACAAGAGCTTCACCTCCATTCTTCACCAGCGCCAAGTAAAGGGCCTCCAAATTATGACGAAAGCCGGCGATTGGGTTGGCATCGATCCGTCGCCGTCAGCCTTCGTCGTCATGGCTGGCGATGCTTTTATGGTATATATTTTTCGCTCATTCTTACGTTATTCTTTTTGAGCCGGTCCCTTTCCTTAACCTTTTTAATGAAAAGTCTTGTCACATGTTTTTAATTAATTAATTTAATTAACATTTAGTAAAATCTAATTAAATTGACTATGAAATTATAATTGAGAGTAATAAATTCTAATTGATTATTAATTAACCAAAGTAATTTTTCTTTCTTTTATTTTAGTATTCAAATTTAATTTGACTGCACGTATTGTTTGCTAGTAATAACTTTCAAGAAGATCTTGCCTCGATTATTGGGTGGACCCGTGCATAATTTGTTGATTTTAACACGACCTTCATGTTTTTTTTTTTTTGGTATCACGGGGAACCCGTAGCCGTTATCTTAGGTGCGCACTGGGTAAAACCCCACGTTCCTGTACAATAACATGCAAACCACATATGACAGGTAAACCACACTTGGTAAACCAGGTGTGACAGGCTCAAATCCATAGAGACGTTTGGTGGGGTTCGAACCTGTGACCTCTCGACCACAGGAACCCACCTTAACCATTGGGCTGTTCCTAGGGGACAACCTTCATGTGTTTTAATTTAACATTAAGTGATCTTCTTTATTGTAGGCATTGACCAATGGAAGAATAGAGCCTTCACTTCATAGAGTGATAATTGATGGGAGTGAAGAAAGGTATTCAGTAGGGGTGTTTACGTTTATTAGGGATGTGAAAATACAAGTGCCAGAAGAGCTAGTCGATGAAGATCATCCTTTACAGTTTGAGCCTTTTGACCACTACAAATATATCCATTTTTATTACACCGAGGAGGGCAAGAGATCAAAGTGTCCAATTAAGGCTTATTGTGGAGTTTGATATTTTACCTGCATTTGTATATACTACGTTTGCGTGTGTGTGATTGAATGTGTAACTTATGAAAATAATGTTATCTAGTTTGTACGGATACAAAACGTTTCATATTTTACCTCTCGTTTTGATTAGTTATCATGGATTAGTAATTTCATTACTTGAGAACCTAATATTTCGATCGAATGCAACCTTGAATTCTGATAAAAAAACAACACTATTTATCAATATTTTCTAGTACAATAACTTTATACATAAAGTGCAGTAACTTTGTATTGATTTTTAGATTTTTGCGAAAAAAAATAATTTTTATTTGATCTCTTCCATATATATATATATATGTAGAGAGAGAGTTAGGTTAAAATTGGAACTACTTTTATTCTAAAAACTAATAATCAAATGAATTCGTTATGAAAGTTGATGAATCCGTTGGAAAAGTTACTGAATTCAAAAAATCGAAAATTTTCACTGGGTTCGAATTACATGAGGGACAAAAATTTTATTTTTTTGGATTCAGTAATTTTCCCGACGGATTCATTGACTTTCACGACAAATTCATCATTTTTTATTCTTATGTTCTCACGATAAAAATAGTTTTTACATTGACCCTCCTATATAGAGTTAGGTTCAAATGAGAACCATTTTTATTAAATATATACCAAAAATATAAATAAAAATATTATGATATAGTAATAATGTAATATATTTTTAAAAAATATAATAAAATTTATATATGTTTAAAAAATACTATAATTTTATTACAAATATATATTAATTTGATTTTAAAACTTTTATATATTATATTAGAAAATCAATTGAACCCTTAAATAAAAGAGTAATGCTATTCGGTCATAATGTGGCCAACCATAATCAACTTTATTGAATGAAAAAACCATTTATTTAATATTTGATCTATTAAAAAATTGATTTTACATTAAAACCATCTTATGGAATTACAATTTTGCACCTATCGAATGAAAAATTTAAATTTAAATTTAATAATTTAATATTGCAGAAAAGGTGGAAAAAAGGTGCGTGACCAGCCATAATATGGGCGCATAGCTTTATTGTAAATAAAATCCCGATTCGGTCACTGCATGCCCTATCAGTTATCTTGTATGGTAGTAATATTTTGATTTGGTAATCAAGTAGGCATGGAGTAATGATCAGGTGCTTGCTCGCATCCACAAAATTGCCATGGACACAACGCAAAGGAAACCAGATACTCAATTTAATTCAACTTAAATTCTTGATTTGAACTGCAATGGTGATTTAGTCTGAATTGTGTGTCTTTAAGCCTAGTTGGTATGGTGTGCAAGTCCTTAATCAGTAGTATAAATGTTAAATATTTTGTGTTTAATTGGTGGTTCATACATTAGTGAGTGTGTGTTTGAATGCAATCATAGTTTCATGCCAATAAAAAAAGGAATATTACTAAATTTATTTAGTTCAGTAATAGTTATTTGTTGGCCTAATTGTTCTAATTAAACAATCGTTAACTTCAACCAAGTAAAGGGTTAATATCCAAAACAACACAATTTATATCTAAATTAATTTGCATTTTATACATAACTTTTAGGACGTTGCAGTTACAATATCATATTCAAACTTTGAAATGTTTCAATATTGAAGTATTAATTCGACCACATACCAAACAATTATTCTATAGAATATTTTAAGATAATTAGGTAAATGAAACAAGGGGAGAGAAGATCATCGAGAATCCTTCAAGATAATGGAAGATATTTGGATATTTAATATTCGATCCATTTATTCATGCAGCCGTCAGTGTCAAAACATTAACACGCCTTTATTAAACTACTATATCTAAATCTTCTGGATTATATTTCTAAGACCGATTTGAATAATGAAGCATTCAAAGTAATCGCATAAATTTTAATCAATAGTCCAGCGTCTAAATAGGGATAATTTGCATTTACATCACAAACTTTTATCTAACTTATAATTTCGATTGTTTTAACTTTAAAACATAGCAAAAAGTTCAACATTTTAGTTTTGCAATTAACCCCCAACCCCAACCCAACTTTTTTTGGCAATCCAAATTAATTTTAATTCCCACTATTCAAGAACTTGATTTGGAAAATCAAAGTATGGATTTTGACCGATGGATTGACGTACACAACTTGTTACGTTGATTATATTTTCGAAATAATTTCCAAAAAAATATTAACTCAACAACGTGGATTTGAAAATAATACTATGATTTTAGCCTCCTAGTCGTTAGAATTATACCCTCGCCCCCTTTTTATTTTTCTCCAAAATTGTTTGATTTTTTCTTCGTTAATTTTTTCCTTTTAATTAAGAAGTCTTCACAAATAAAAACCATCATCATACTCTACTCTCCTTTTTCGCATTTTGGTAACCCACGCTTTCACTTGCCTTTTACGCGTTTTTCAATATTGACGTCTTAAACCAATATATATTTTAGAAGATCAGAACTTTTTCTTTGAATCCTTATGAATCAATTACAAGATTCTTTTTTCTACGCGCAACTACTCTATAAGAAAATTAACTGCGTGTGTTGGCCTAGTGTTAGAGTGGTTAATGCCCAGGACAAAGGTCTCGGGTTCGAGTCCACCGTGACACGGCTTTTAAACTTTTGTATTTAATTGATCACAAAAAAAAAAAGCTATTGCAAGCAATGGGTAAACAACTTTTATTCCTACATCGTTCAGTTTATAGATTTTCTAGTGAAAGTATATGACAATGAAGGATATAATTATAATAACAGACCAATGTAAGTTTATAAATTTCTGTCAGTTCAGATAATGTTTGGTTTAGATACTGCTGAAAGACTTCATGGATCTTCTGTTTGGCAGATTTACATGGAAAATATTCCAGGGGCGGTTCTCATTATATAACTCTAGCTACAGATAATATTTAGACATTATCTCGAACAATTGATAACATTAATTAAACCAAACCTGTGTCCTGTGTTACATCAGTTTCAGTTTTTATAATGTAGTTATACAAAATTGAAATATCGCCATCAACATATATGTAGATAGAGAAATAATATGCCCCACCTTCCATAAGCAAATGTTCACATTCAGCCAACATTATTAACCCCAAAAAATTGTTATTGACATTATTAATTTTACAAATTACTCAAAGCTCGATTTGTTCTTTTATACATTTATTTCAAGTTAAAAGGAAATAATAAAACATATTTTTAATTTTTATGTAATTTGTAAAATTAACGATGTCAATAACAATTTAAATTTTCTTTAATCTTATATTCTTTTAGTTATTACATACAGAATGATACACGGGTTTACGAAAATTGTCCAAGAAACCAATTTTACTTAGATAGATTTTGCATTAAGAAAAAGTGATTTGCTATAAATACCTCCAAAAATTCGACAACTGAACCACAAAAGGAAAGGGGAAGCACCTCTGAAAAAAAAGAAAAAAAAGAAATGGGTTCCGAAACCATCAAGCTCCCTATCATAGAGTTCTCCAACCTCAAACACCAAACTGAAACCTGGGAATCCACGAAAACCCTAGTCCGGCAAGCCTTAGAAGAATACGGCTGCTTCGAAGCCACGTTCGATCGCATTCCTCTCCATCTCCAAAAATCAGTTATTCATGAAACTAAACAACTCTTCGATCTCCCTTTATCAATCAAACTACGCAATAGGTCCAACAAACCCTACCATGGCTACGTCGGACAGTACTCGATGGTACCACTCTACGAAAGCTTGGGGATCCCCGACGCCCTCTCGCCCGGAAAAATCAACGACTTCACCGACCTCATGTGGGCGCAAGGAAATTCCTCGTTCAGGTACTTTAACAGAATTAGTCGGAAGAAACTTGAATATTAATTCCCGACTATTCACACCATAATAGTATGATGATATGTGTAACACTATGCACTAGGCGGAGCTGGGTGAGCTCAAGCACTTTTTCGGAAAACTTCGATCTTAGCACCCTTGCAAACATTTCTTTTTTAACTTTCAGCTCCCTTCATGCTATACTTTTGGCTATATGTTTTTGTTCTTACCAGCAAGAGTATGGAGTCCTTCTCCGAGAAATTGTCGGAATTGGACAAGATTGTGAGGAAAATGGTTGTGGAGAGCCTTGGGCTAGACAAGTACATGGATGAGCACATGGATTCGACGGATTACCTTATTCGACTTCAGAAATACGATAAGCCTCGAAGCCAAGAGACCGAGCTAGGGTTATCATCACATACGGACAAGAACATCGTAACAATCTTGTACCAGAATGAGATCAACGGACTCGAAGTTCTCACCAAAGATGGACACTGGTTTACTTCTCAACCCTCACTTAACTCTTTCATTGTCATGATTGGAGAATCCTTTTCTGTAAGTCTTTTCTACCCTAGCTACATTCACGTGAGAATTATTGGTCTGCCAAAATTGAAACTTTCTGCATAGTTTGAACATTGTGATTGGGTGCAGGCATGGACAAACGGGCGGCTGCACGCGCCCTACCACAAGGTGATGATGAGCGGAGACGAAGCTCGATACTCAATCGGATTGTTTTCTGTTCCAAAACCAGGCTACATAATTGAGGCCCCCAAAGAGATGGTGGATGAAGAGCATCCTTTGCTCTTCAAGCCATATGATCATCATCACTTTCTTGATTTCTACTATACCGAAGCTGGTCAGAGATCTCCAGCTGCTCTCAAGGAATATTGTGGACTCTAAACTCTCTCAAAATTCTCACTTCTGCTCATCTTAATTTTCTTCCAAATATGTGTATGTTTGTGTATTCGATCAGCTTATCCCATGAAATAATTAATATAGATCGTTGCTAGCTCCTGTTTCATAGGCAGACTAGCTAGCTAAAATTTCAGTGTTTTCAATCGAAATAATGTATGTGGGTGTGTTTAATTTAACTTCCTACATAAGGCCCTCAATCATTCAGTTTAACGTTTATTATAGGTCATACAATACTTGGAATCCGAGAACGAATGGTTGGAAATATTATATGGAGCTAATTTTCTAATGCCTTTGACTGGCCATGAATTTGAGTTTTCTAAAGAAAGATATGACAAAAATATAGAAGGCCGTCTGGGCCTACTTAACGGATCGACCCGATAAGGCGATCCGACTTGAAAAGCCCAAATTCATTTCAAGTTATAATCTTATGATCGTAACTCATCTTTTTCTCTTCTATATGGTCAGCACGTCAGTTTCAAGCTAGATGGGCATCCCAAGAATATATAATATCAAAATCACCATAGTTTATGACTTGTCTTGCAAACGAAGGAACGCGATAACTCAGGGTGTCTCGTCTCCAACAAGGGATGTATGTATATATATTTCATATAACTTTTTTAGGTACTTATGTACCTTTTTACCAACTTGTGTATACCTTAGCGTCGTGACATGAGAAATTATTATTTGAAAGACTTACAAAAGAGCTTCATAAAAGTCTTTAGCAACTTAAATTAATTTAACAACTAATTAAGTAGTTCCCACCAAAAACCACCGAAAATGCTAATGAGCCTCTCTCAGATGGACGTAGCGTTCCAAATTTCTAATTCATAATTGACGCCTACTAACTATTATGATTGGTTTAAAAAGATAAGGAAAAATAATATTAAAAAATAGACCACCTTTATGATTGGGATGTCCGTCGTTTATCATGAGGAATAGCTCAAAATTGTTATCCCTTTTCATGACTGACCATGTTATTTTAATCCTTGTCACTTTTGAATGATCCAAAATATTTCTGCAAAATTTACGCTAAAACTTTGTCCTTGAATGGAATGAATAGAAGAAAATAATATTATATCTATTCGATTATTGGTTATCATAAAATAAATAAATTATATTCATTATAACAATCAAGAAATTAAATACAAGACTCCATACCCCAACATTTGAAAATTGCCGCATTACAGAATAATATCATAACTGTTTTAAATCATTCCTAATTATCATTCACTAAGCATATAAAATTAACGAATGTTATTACTATAATGAAACTCCAATAAAACTAAGCTTGTATATAATCAATTAGATTCAAAACATGTTGCATACGAATTATGGTATACCTTGATCTTTTCGATTATGAAATATAGATTTACCTAATGCACATTGAATGTACAGCTGCGAATTATCATAAGCACACAAAAAATTAAAGGAGGTTGTCCAATTGAATCTCTTTCGACCTCTACTTATCCATTACCAAATGGTTTGAATAATTAGAAAAAATGGTGAGGCAAAAATATTAATGAATCAGTTTCGACCCCTATTTTTAGATTACCAAATTATTTAAATTATTAGAAAAAATGGTGAGGCAAAATTATTGAATCTCTTTCTACCCATAGGGTTTATGTTGATAATATGACTTTGTGACAATTTTAGTTTAATAAAAAAAAAATTAAAAATATATTAATGATTTATTGAGCTAAAAATGTCTTTTATTGGGGTGCGCGTATTTTTGCAAGCGTTTTCTTTTTCTTTTCAGTTTTTATTGGAGGTGATGGGGGTTAGAAATATTTTCTTAACAGGCACATACCAAAATTAACGTTCAATTTTTTCTTTATATATTCTTCAGAACTTGTTCATTCTCTTGCAAAAATATTTCTCAATTCAAATCTTAAATTCACATTTGCGAGTCTGAAATTGTGATTCTCGTTACTGATACTTTAAATTCTTCTGTAACTACACATTCCTGATTGGAACTTCCTCCTTTAATTTCTCCTATTATTGAAACTTTTAAGTCTCATTTTTCACAACTAATACCCCACTTTGTATACAATTTTAAACACCAATAGTTATTTTATTCAAATAGCTTAATATCCCATTTGTATATATACAACTCAAACATGATTATTCAAATAGCACGCCCAATCATCTCTCACTAATTAAACATATATCATAACTTCTATTCGTATATCATTCACACACACCATGTATATCTCATCATTCGTCAACAATATCAAAATAAGAGATCCAATATATATGGTCGGTAAATACAGAAAGTTCCGAACAATCTTAACAGTAAATTTAAATACAATCACCTAAAGATAGCACACAATTGCACACACACATACACAATAAGCTGATAAAGTAAGCATAAACATGCGTCCGCTGACGGAATTTACGCGCCACAATATTCCATGAGAGCATCTTGTGAAGTCCTGCCGGCATCCGTGTAGAAAAATTCAACGAATTTGATGTAATCAAAGGGCTTGTAGAGCAAAGGGTGATCTCCATCCACCATCTCATCCGGTGCCCTAATCACGTATCCCGCTTTCGGATTCGAAAACAACCCGATCGAGTATCGAGCTTCGTCTCCGCTCACCATCACCCTGTGGTACGGAGAGTGGACCCGCCCGTTCGTCCACGCCTGCAGATGATATGTATTGGTGGAGTGAAATATTAGAAAAAAAGTTTCATATAAGGACGTTCTCACATTAGACTTATGGATACCATATCCAATTAGGGTTTATTAATCATAATTGGATGTGGGTCCTTACAAAAGATAACCTCAAACACGAGAAGTAGCAGAGAAATCAAAACCAAAGCTAGCCTTATATGAAAGAACATACATGGAAAGAGGTACCGGTCATGACAATGAAGGAATGGGGTGAGGTTGGATCTGCAGCGATCCAATTTTTGCCATCTTTAGTAAGAATTTGCAAACCTCGAACATGATTGAGCTGATGCAATGTGGTGACGATGTTCTTGTCGGTATGCGAAACTAATCCAAGCTTTGCCTGAGGGCTTCGAGGCGCCTCGTATTTCTGGACTCGACAGACGTAATATGTGGAGTTCATATGGTCGTCCATGTAGTTTTCCAGTCCAAGGCTCTCCACCACTATCCGCCTCACAATCTTGTCCAGCTCAGACAACAACTCACAGTACAGCTGTATATTCTTGCTGCATACAAATATATAAGTAGAGAATGATGAGCTCTTCATCCTTTATCATATTTTTAAGATAGAGAATAGAAATCTATATTTTCGAACCGCAAAATAGTGTTTAATTTGGATTATGGATTCGAACCTGAAAGTGGGATTGCCTTGGGGCCACATGAGGCTGGTGAAGGTGTCGACTATTTGAGGCGAGAGGACGCCATCGATGCCCATACTTTCAAAGAGTGGAACAAAAACGTTTTGTCCAACGTAGCCATGGTAGGGTTTGTCTGATTTGTTACGTAGTTTGATGGGTAAAGGGAGATCGAAAAGTTGTTGAATCTCATCAAGAATTGATTCCCTTAGCTCAAGAGGAATGTGATCGAATGTGGCTTCGAAGCACCCATATTCTTGCAGGGCTTCTCGGATTCGGATTTTGGCTGATTCGTACCTTTCAGAATCATCTTGCCTTAGCTTGCTCAAATCTATCACAGGGAGCTTCATGCTTTCACAACCCATTTCTTTGATTTTTTTTTTTCTAGAGGTTAGATAATTAAGAAATAAATGATCTTGGTTGCGGTTCTAATTTACATTTAGGGGCATTTATAGGAACTAGCAGGGGGTGCGTCTGCATGGGATGCACTTGTCACTTATCATTCAATACGATAAATTTTATATAATAAATAATATCATACCCAAAAATAAAATATTTTTACACATTAAAGTACCTTGATTTCTGTGAGTTATACTATTTTACACATAAAACGTAACTCTTCTTAATCTATGTACTCAAAAGCAAGTAGACACTTACTTAGAATGGGACGGGGAGAATATATAATATTACATAATTATTAAATTAAAAATGAGTTTCATATAATAAATATAATGGATAAATAGATAAAATAAATCAAACAAATTTTATAAACAAGACTTTTTAATACTATCTGAACTTTTCTTGTTCCTTTGTCCAAAATCTTCACCAAAATCTTTCATTTTGATTCATAGTCCAACTTATTAAGAATAGTTTTGAATCAATTACCGGAATCTTCTAAATCTTCTTTGGAACTAATTAAATAGTTACGTGCGACCCATATGAAATTCTTGATCTTATATATATGACACATAAAATAATTAAATTCCCTAATGTAATATTGGTAAATACGCTGCGACACAGCTTGCCTTGCAATTTATAAGAATACTAACAGAGAGTTTTTTGTGAATCTGTGTAATGAGTCAAAACATGAACGCGCGCTAAGTCAAAATTTAAATTTAAACACAATGAAACACCAACAAAATTATAAATAATATACACTAAATATGGATCGAATGTCTTATAAATTGCATCTTGTAAAATGATTTTTTACGTAATTTTTAGCTTAACTTTCAATTATTTTGTTCTTCAGGAAATACAACTGGTTAAAAAATACTAATGGCCTCATTCCTGTATAAGAGTTCATTTGACGACAAATTGGAGTTTTAAAGCTATTATTTATTATTATTTTTTGAGTGAAGATATAATAATTACTATAAAATCATTGTTTCACCTAATTCGTGGCTCATATACAACTTATATGTTTTTACATATTGCATCTCGTGAGTATATATGTACACACACAATCCTAAGGTCAAATTCTACTTAAAAATCAAGTGGTACATTGCGTGTGTATTACACTTTGGGGCATAAACTATTTACGACCAATTCTAATAGATAAAAATAAAATAGGTTTAATTCATTGTTTATGAAATTGATTGGAATTTTGGAATATTTTAATATCCTTGATAATTTCAATAGATTGAACTAATTTGTTTGATTCATGTACCATTGAAACGCACAGGATTCAAAAAATCCTAGTAATGGAGATTTAAAAAAAGTATTCAATTATAATCCATCCGTCTCGCTCTAAGTGAGTCATATTCTTTTTGGGTTGTCTCATTCTAAGTGGTTCATTCTAAAAAATCATTTTTACACACAAAAGTGCATCGAGTTCTTTGAGCCACATTACTTTACATACAAAACACAACCCTCCTTAATCTACATACCCAAAAAAAGCAACGAGCCACTTAGAGGAGGACAAAGTTAGTATACATTATCGATTATTAAAAGTAAATGATCCATCTATGTATAAAGAATTCAATATTTTATGTCCATTTGAGACGGTCTAGTGGTAAAATGGGTTCATTTGACTAAAAGGTCATAAGTTCAAAATCTACTAACGCTTCTAAACCTATCACACCTGGTTTTTCAAGTGTGCTTTGTCCGTCCTATATGATTTGTAAGTTATTACACAAGAACAAGTACACTCTGAAAATAGCAGGTTCCCCTTGAATTAAAAAATATTTTTTTTATAATGAACGTTCTAATGTAAGACCTTCTTAATCTTATCGTAAAAGTAGTAAAGATTTAAATCCAAATTTATGTTTATGGTGTTAGGCTGGCTTGCAGCGTGCATATTATATCGATGGAAAACGTTTATTGATGCTGTCTATTCTATCGGAGTTTCATAATTAAATACATGTTTGAAGCAAGGTAAAGATTTTGAGAGAAAATTTCAGGTTTTGAATGATTTCTTAGATTCCGGACAACGATAGGTAAGATTTATGAAATCTTTAGGATGTTATTTATTTATTCCATCTAAATCTTAATTTTCCCCCTGGACCCAAAAAAGTCTTAATTTCAGACGCAATTTACATTTGACTTCCCAAAACAGGTTGTAAACATAAGCATCATGACACCCATTTTTATATTATACTCTAGAAAATCATAAAATGGCGTATGATAATAAAAATAGGTTAGCATAGATATAGTTCAAAGATTTGGTATTAGAGATTAAATTAGACTAATAACATCTTGATCTTTAATTTACTTGTGCTTGTCACAAGCACGTATCGTGCAAATGTCAAGTTACCTGTCACTTTCCAACAGTCCGCATTAATTAATATTTAAATTTGAAATACTTATAAGACCTATATTATTAGACAAGAAAAGACTACAAAAGTGTGGGTTTAACTCAGTGTGCTCTCGAGATAACAGCTATGGATTTCTATGAATTAAAAAAAGAATGATCGTAGAATATCATATAGTGATATAAATAGTTACAGAGGCCCACTAATGTGCACTAACTCTTACCGGGTTTGATCTGGATCAAACCTTTTCATTTTATTAATAATTATTATTACTTTTACTCAGAATAATTGTTATATTTACTGGAATATTGTCTTCTTGAAAAAACACAAAAAATAAACAATTGTCAATTTTATTTTATTATTTTCGTCAATTAAATATAGAAATTTAAAGGTTGTGTCATGGTGGACACAAACCGACACTTTTGACCTCAGGCATTAACCACTCTATCACTAAGCCAATATATGCACACAACAACAATTATCATTTTTATTCATAACAACTATCACTTATATATTAGATCATTGATAGTAACAATGATCACGTTTATTCATAAAACTGTCATTTAAAAAAAAAGCTGTAATTTTTATATAAAATAACTATCACTCTTATTCGTAAGAACTATGACTTTTATTCTGAACAACTATCACTTATATATATAGTAGGTCACAAGTCGGATACTAAACGGATCCGACCTGTGCACATGGTGAGAAAGAGCTCACCCAAATTTTGTTATAGTTTATTGTTGCATTTCTTTTATCTTTTTCAAAATCCGTTTATTTGCATTTTGGTCACTATCTTATTTAAATTCGATTAATGAACTTTTATTTTACGTTTTTGAGTGTCCACTTGCGATGAGATATTATATATGTATTTATATTAAAAAAGAGAGACACGTTTTGATATATATATGAAAGCACGATACATTAATTCTTAATAAATATAACTTTAATTATTAAATTTTAATTACTAATAATAATAAATTTTAATTAAAAATTAATGAACTCTAAAATGGATGTACATCTAAATGCACACAAATATTTAGGCAAGTGGATTTTACAAAAAAATGCAAAATACAAGTAAAGAAAATGACAAAAAACAGTATTCCTTCCGTCCCAAAAAATTGTTCTTGGAAATCTTCGCTATGGATTTCAATAAAAGTTGTGGAATGTTTTGTGAGTTGAGCAAGAGTCTCACATTAGTTTAGTATTAAATTAATTAGTTATATATAATAGTTTATTATGAGTGGTAAATGTGTAAATAAGTGATGTTATTGAGGATAAGAATTAGAGATAGTGGTGAATCATGGGTGGTAAAAGATATAAATAAATGATATTGTTGAAGATAATAAGTGAAAAATACTTTATGGGGTAGTTTTCATAAATATAAAAGAAACAAATTTAGGAAACGTATCAAAAAAAAATTAGAAACAAATTTTGTGGACGGATAGAATATAAAAATAGGTGGTTTCTTATTTTGATGTCTCTCGACATTTCGCTACTTGGAGAAATGTCACAAGCGACAAATTTGAAAATAAAATGTATTTTGAAAAAGGAGATGAAATAAATGACCAAAAATATGGGAAAAGAAAACTAGTAAACTGGACGAAAATAAGCACAAAAGTAGGTTACGATTTACAATAAATTTATTATTATTTCTATTGTAAAAAGTATGAATACTTCCAAATTTTTTAATATACTATAAGAGGACTGATATGTTAGTGACATAGGTAGCATTTGTGGACACTAGCATAGTGCACGATATCATTTTCATTTTTATGTATATATATATATATATATATATATATATATATATATATAGGGAGGGTTAACGTGAGAACCATTTTATAGTGAGCGTGAGAAAAAAAATGATGAATTAATGAAAGTTGATGAATCCATTAAAGTTCTTGAATCCAAAAAATAGAATTTTCGCCACTCATGGGATTCGAACCGGGTGAAAAATTCAATTTTGAATTCATCAACTTTCTCAACGGATTCATCAACTTCATAATAATTCATTTGGTTTTAGTTTTAGGATAAGAATGGTTTTATTTGAACCAAACTCTATATATATATATATATATATATATATATATATATATCCTTTGAGAACTTGAAACCATGCATAAGGCGTTGAATATAATGCACAAACAATATAAAGTTGTGTAACAAAACTTTTAAAATTGTTGCACAACAAAATAATTTTAGAAAGTTTTATTATCATTTTTCATTTTCATCTTCAACATCTTATATATATATATATATATTATCATTTGATCCACTCTATATATATATATATATCATAAGTTAGACTATAATAATCAAATTTATAAATTTTATTAAAATTAAAATCTGATTTGTTCTTTCATCCTCTAAATTCAAAGAAATGGAATAAAATTAATGAACTTCTTGTTTATTAATTTACTGTGCATGGTATTTAAATGCCAATGGCAATACTGTTATAAGCCCATTGAGAAGGGTTAATAAAGAGTAAAGACCCTCATCGTTAATTAGTTATAGTAATCAATTGCACAAAGCAATTTTAAAGTTATTAGTTTTTGAGCTCTATGGTAAATTTTTGAATATTTCTTGACGGCGGGAGATTTTATTTTATTAGACAGATATCATAATATAAACCAAAGATTCAGGAATGTATATGTAAGAGAAGAAGGGTGTGTTCTGTCAAGTGAAGGGAAAGAGACAAAATTTTATTGTTTTGTTTGGGAATTTGAAAGACTGGGTACTCGGTCTTGGGCTTGGTTTCAAAGAAGGTGGGTCTTGGGCTTGGTTTCAAAGAAGGTGGGTCTTGGGCTTGGTTTCAAAGAAGGTGGGTCTTGGGCTTGGTTTCAAAGAAGGTGGGTCTTGGGCTTGGTTTCAAAGAAAGTGGGTCTTGGGCTTGGTTTTTTAAACAACCAAAATTAATTGGGTTGTTTTAGTTTAGGGGTTTGTGACTGTATTTATTAATGCACTCATCCGTCTATAATTTTCTTTGAAATATGGGTGAGTTCAATTTCACCATCAGGTCACCCTTTTTTTGTTAAAATAATTATATATTAATTATGATGAGTAAGGATAATTAGATTTTATTAATTTATAATTAAATTTATTAATTTTTAATTAAATTTATTAATTTTTCATTCATTAATTCAAAAATAGTATTTATTAATTCATAATTATGGTTTATTAATTCACAATTAAGTTTTATTAATTCATAATTAAAGTTTATTAATTAAAATTATGGTTTATTATTCAAAATTAGGGTTTATTAATTCATAATTAAGGTTTATTAATTTACAATTAGAGTTTATTAATTTAAAATTAGGATTTATTATTCAAATTAGGATTTATTAATTCACAATTATGGTTTATTAATTCACAACTATTATTAGTTCTAATTAGGGTTCATTAATTCAAAATTAAGATTTATTAATTCACGATTAGGATTTATTAATTCACATTTAGAGTTTATTAATTTCAATTATATTTTATTAATTCAAAATTAAAATTTATTAATTCACTATTAGAGTTTATTAATTCAAAATTATTATTTATTAATTTACAATTAAGTTTTATTAAATTAATTAATTTTAATTAGAATTAATTTAATAATAATTAAATAAATAAAACATTAATTGGTGGTCTCAGTGTGTGCGCGGCGCGCATAGGAGACCATCCCTTTTAATTATAGTATTTTATTGATTATAGTTGATGCTATAGCTAACCATTCTAATCTAATTTGGATTTTACCGTACTGAACTAATGTGGGGTTGGGTTATGTAAATAATTCGCTTTAGTAATATAAAATTAGTCAAACCTACCTTGGATCGAATAAGCTATCATAATGTTAAGTATATTTAATTGACTGAGTTAAATAAAACTGATAGTGTAGTTGTCTCAGAAGAAAAATACATGATTCCACGTGTGCCAACAATGACAACAATTACATAATTTTATATGAGATTAATGTAACATCATAAATCTATAATTAAAAAATATGATCTTGTCTTCAAATAGCTAATATGAAAACACATAAGCAGTATTTAATATCTATATATAGAGAGAGAAAGAGAGTGAGGTTTAATAGAATCGTTTTTAACGTGAAACTGAAAAATCGTTACGAACAAAATGAATCCGCAATGAAAGTTAATGAATCTGCTAGGAAAGTTATTGAATCCAAAAATTGAAATTTCCACCCAGGGTTCGAATCCTATGATAGGCGAAAATTTCATTTTTTGGGATCCAGTAACTTTCACAGCGAATTCATCAACTTTCACACCGAATTCATTATTATTTGATTCTCACGTTCTCACGATGAAAATGGTGATAACAATGTATTTAATTGACCTAAAAATAGCTATTGCAAGCAATGGGTAAACAACTTTTATTCCTACATCGTTCAGTTTATAGATTTTCCTAGTGAAAGTATATGGAATGAAGGATATAATTATAATAACAGGCCAATGTAAGTTTATATATTTCTGTCAGTTCAGATAGTAATGTTTGGTTAGATACTGCTGAAAGACTTCATGGATCTTCTGTTTGGCAGATTTACATGGAAAATATTCCAGGGCCGGTTCCCATTATATAACTCTAGCTACACGTAATATTTAGACATTATCTCGAACACTTGGTAACATTAATTAAACCAAATCTGTGTCCTGTGTTACAATAGTTTCAATTTTTACAATATAGTTATATCAAAATTGAAATATCGCCATCAACATATACGAATATAGAGAAATAATATGCCCCCACCTTCCCATAAGCAAATGTTCACATTCAGCCAACATTAACCTACAAAAATTGTTATTGACATTATTAATTTTACAAATTACATAAAAGTCAGTCAAAGCTTTCTTTTATACATTTATTTCAAGTTAAAAGGAAATAAGAAAACCATATTTTTAATTTTTGTGTAATTTGTAAAACTAACGATGTCAATAATTATTTAAATTTTCTTCAATCTTATATTCTTTTAGTTATTAGTACATAATTTCTACAGAATGATACACGGGTTTACAAAAATTGTCCACCAATTTTACTTAGATAGATTTTTGCATTAAAAAAAATGATTTGCGATAAATACCTCCAAAAATTCGACAACTGAACCACAAATGGAAAGGGAAGCACCTCTGAAATAAAAAAGAAAATGGGTTCCGAAACCATCAAGCTCCCTATCATAGAGTTCTCCAACCTTAAACACCAAACTGAAACCTGGGAATCCACGAAAACCCTCGTCCGGCAAGCCTTAGAAGAATACGGCTGCTTCGAAGCCACGTTCGATCACATTCCTTTCCATCTCCAGAAATCAGTTATTCATGAAACTAAACAACTCTTCGATCTCCCTTTACCAATCAAACTACGCAATAGGTCCAACAAACCCTACCATGGCTACCTCGGACAGTACTCGATGGTACCACTTTACGAAAGCTTGGGGATCCCCGACGCCCTCTCGCCCGGAAAAATCAACGACTTCACCAACCTCATGTGGGCGCAAGGAAATTCCTCGTTCAGGTACTTTAACAGAATTAGTCGGAAGAAACTTGAATATTAATTCCCGACTATTCACTCCATAATAGTACGATGTTATGTGTAACCCTATGCAGTAGGCGGAGCTGGATGAGCTCAAGCACTTTTTCGGAAAACTTCGATCTTAGCACCCTTGTAAACATTTTTTTTTTAACTTTCAGCTCCCTTCATGCTATACTTTTGGCTAGGGATGTTAATGGGTGGATTTTACACGAATCGATTCAGAACCGTTCAAAATCCATTAAATTTTAAAGCAGCGATTCTGATTCTGGTTCCAGACCCGCTTTAGACCCGGACCGTTTAGAACCATAGTTTGATGGTCCGATCCGGTCCAGAACCAGAACCAATATTTATCTTTTAGTTCTGGTCTGAGTAAAACCCATCTATTGACAAGCCTAAGTTTAAATAAGCTTGTCAATGAGTTAATTTTATCCATATCGATTCGAAATCACTCATAACTCATAAAATTATAAAGCAACGGTTTCGATTCCAGTTCTTGTTCGGTTCTGGTCCGGTTCTGGTTCCAGACCCGCTCAGATCCGGACCGCTTAAGACCCATAGTTGATGGTCTGGATCCGATCCGGATCCAGTATCTAATGGGTCGGTTCTAGAACAAGAACCATTACTTATTTATTGGTTCTGGTTTGGATAAAACCCACCCATTGATATCCCTATTTTAGGCTATATGTTTTTGTTCTTACCAGCAAGAGTATGGAGTCCTTCTCCGAGAAATTGTCGGAATTGGACAAGATTGTGAGAATAATGGTTGTGGAGAGCCTTGGGCTAGACAAGTACATGGATGAGCACATGGATTCGACGGATTACATTATTCGACTTCAGAATTACGATAAGCCTCGAAGCCAAGAGACCGAGCTAGGGTTATCATCACATACGGACAAGAACACCGTAACAATCTTGTACCAGAATGAGATCAACGGACTCGAAGTTCTCACCAAAGATGGACACTGGTTTACTCCTCAACCCTCACTTAACTCTTTCATTGTCATGATTGGAGAATCCTTTTCTGTAAGTCTTTTCTACCCTAGCTACATTCACGTGTGAATCGGGCGAGCTGATTCTTGGTCTGCCAAAATTGAAACTTTCTGCATAGTTTGAACGTTGTGATTGGGTGCAGGCATGGACAAACGGGCGGCTGCACGCGCCCTACCACAAGGTGATGATGAGCGGAGACGAAGCTCGATACTCAATCGGATTGTTTTCGTTTCCAAAACCAGGCTACATAATTGAGGCCCCGAAGAGATGGTGGATGAAGAGCATCCTTTGCTCTTCAAGCCATATGATTATCATCACTTTCTTGACTTCTACTATACCGAAGCTGGTCAGAGATCTCCAGCTGCTCTCAAGGAATATTGTGGACTCTAAAATCTCTCAAAATTCTCACTTCTGCTCATCTTAATTTTCATGTGTGTGTTTGTGTATCCGATCGGTTTATAAGAGGTTTGTTCCATGTAATAATTAATATAGATTGTTGTTAGCTCCTGTTCATATAGGCAGACTAGCTAAAATTTCAATGTTTTTAATCGAAATAATGTATGGGTGTGTTTAATTTAACTTCCTACATATAAGGGCCTTAATCATTCAGTTAAACATTTATAAGTCATACTCTTCGTCCCATTATTGTTGGCTTGTTTTTTTTTTTTTGGCTGTCCCTATTAAGTTGACCCGTTTCCAAAAAATGAAACAATTTTAAACTAAAAAATATCTCGAATTTCGTGACATACACTACTTTACACACAAAACACAACTCTTCTTAATTTACATGTAAAAAAGAAAGGAACAATGAATATTGGGACGGAGGAATTACAATACTTGGAATCCGAGAATGTACTATATGATTGGAAATATTATATCGAGCTAATTTTCTATGCCTTTGACTGTCCATGAATTTGAGTTTTTAAAAGAAAGATATGACAAAAATATAGAAGGCTGCCAGCAGGGGTGAGAATCGGGACGGGACCGGGTACCCGTCCCGAGTCCCGAGTTCCGAAGTCCCGAAAATTTGCATTTTTTGTGTCCCGATCCCGGTCCCGATCGGGACTTCGGGACTCCCGATCCAGAAAATGTTCAATTTTTTAGTCCCGTCCCGATCCCGGTCACGAATTTAAATGTCCCGAAAGTCCCGAAATTACCCATAAATCCCGAAATTACCTGAAAATCTAAAAAATACCCGAATTTATGATGCTTGAAATATGGAATGGAAAATTTATGCATGATACCAAGGGGCAAATAATCGGGACTCGGGATTTCCCGAACGGGACTCGGGACTCCCGATAACCGAACATATAAATTTTCGGTCCCGGTCCCGGTCCCGAACCCGTAAATTTCGGGACTCGGGGTCCCGAATCCCGTCGAGACTCGGGTCGGGACGGGAATTTCCCGAGTCCCGGTCCCAAATTCTCAGCCCTAGCTGCCAGGGCCTACCTAACGGGTCGACCCGATAAGGCGATCCGACTTGAAAAACCCAAATTCATTTCAAGTTATAATCTTATGATCCTAACTCATCTTTTTCTCTTCTATATGTTCAGCATGTCAGTTTTAAGCTAGACGGACATCCCAGGAATAATATCAAAATCAACATAGTATATGAATTGTCTTGCAAACAAAGGAACGCGATAACTCGGGATGTCTCATCTCTAACAAGGGATGAATGTATATATATTTAATATAACTTTCAGGTACTTATGTAACTTTAAAATAACATAAATCTTGGCAACAAAATAAGACCACTTGGCACATCCATTTTCTCACGTTGTTTCACAATAACTAACTTGAAAATATTTATAACAAAGGGGATGAACAAAAAAAATATACTCAATGGTGAAAATTAAAGAACATTAACATTTTATTATAAACGTTTATACATCATAAGATCGTAATAACCACAACATTCCAACCTACCCGCCATAGAATATAATCACACGTCTACAACCAAATGGCTCCAGCTAGCCAAACAAAATATACTTCAAGATATACTTTCTAGAAATATTTTATAACACTTAAAGAACATTTAAAGAAAGTATACCAATTTACTTCAAGATATACTTTCTGGAAATCAATACACAAGAGAAACTCATTCAATATCATAAATTTGAAATCGAAAGCTAACTAATGTTGAAATGAAAATCAAACTCCAAAAGATTGTTCCTACCGATCACTCTGATAAATATTATTTCTTCTTCTCAATACTAAAACTTTGAGAAAAAGAAGGGGTTTTGGAGGAATATGAACGTGGTTTGAAAATTATGACACGAAAAGTATATATAAATCTTGGAATTCAAAGGTCAACCATGAATATAAAATTAAACAGAAATAGCATAAATCTTGGCAACAAATAAGACCACTTGGCACATCCATTTTGTCACGTTGTTTCTCGATCACTAACTTGAAAATATTTATAACAAATGAGGATGAACCCAAAAAGACACTTAAAAGTGAAAATTAAAGAATATTACTCCATTCGTCTATCAAATACGTTCATTAAATTTCATTTTGGTTCGTCCACAAAAAAATTTTACTTTCCTTATATGGAAATATCAACTTAATATTTTTACCCTAAACCTATCCACTTATTTACAAAAAAATCACTCATGACCCATCTTTTTACATTCATTATCCATTAATATATTCATTTATTATCTCATTACCCACCTTTTTACATCACTTACTTTATAATCATTACAATTTATTAAAACATGTGCCACTAAAATCAATGAACGAATTTGATGAAAGGAGTGAGTAACATTTTATTATAAACATTCATACATCAATCTTACCACTGGTAAGATTAAACAATTAAACTGATATGGGTAATTCAATTTAAATAAAACACGAAAATCAATCTTACCACCGGTAGACCTATTCTAAGCCCACAACTTAAAAACATGATTGACGTCAGTAACTCATAAGTAATAATTGACCCAATTTCAATGCTTAAATTTAAAATCTCCAAGCTTAACTAATTTATGCATGCAGTAACCAATTCCCTAAATTAATAAAAACATAAAGGTCCAGAAGCGATTTAAAAAAAATAAAAAAATCAACACTGCCATTAAAGTGTTCATCAATGTTTTCATCATAAATCAAAACTCGATTCAAAGGGAACACAGTTTTCATGATGAAGTCAAAACATTAAGGAAAGAAACTTCCTACTTGTTTCGATTTGAATTTTGAATACACAGTTATGGACTCCCTCAAATCCAAATTCAAAATCGACCATGATAATATTCACATTTCCAAAATACAAATAATTTCAATTTAAAACAATTTAACATACACAAAAAATGGAGCGTTATGATTAACTAATAAAATTATTGAGATGATTATTTGAAAATTATACCATTATTATTTCATACACATATATTTATCTTATTTATAAAATTTAAGGTACTACGTACCAGAAATTAATTTGCTCCCACATGACGACCGCAATTTATAATAAACTCTGTCCTTATTATGCCAAAGCAAATTATATGGATTTCAACTTGCACGACTAATAAACAATACCTCGTAAAATATTCTATTCAAGGTCTTTAAAATTCCTTGATACAAAATTTATGAATTAAATTTGTGTCAATGATCTAGCATATTTAATTAGGCTAACATAGAGATAATTTTGATTATCATTTTGGACCTTTTCCATGACGATTTTTAATTGGTTCGGCCAACACCCCTTACATATATAATTTTATTCCAATTTTCTTCAGTGGTGATATTAAACAAATCGAATAGGATAACATTGTGTAGCCATTTTGGGCCAGCTTTTGATTAAGACAAAGTTTTGTTTAAATTTACTATTTAATCATATATGATGCTCAGTGAAAACAACTTTGAATCAATTATCTATATAATATACACATGTCTAGTGCAATCCACGTAGATTCATATTTTTGTTTTATTCAACATGTACAAGTAAAATAATACTATCTCCGTCTCATTATTCTTGACTCATTTCTTTTGGCATGTGGATTAAGAAAAGATGTCTTTTTTTGTAAATTAGTAGGTGTGTGTTACGAAATTCGAAGCACTTTTTAATATAAAATTATTATCTTTTTAGAAAGGAGCCAATAATAACGGGATAACCAAAAAGAAAAAACCGGACTAACAATAATAGGACAGATGAACTACATTTAAAATTTAGGAAAACTCGTCTCAGTCTAAGTTATAAAAAAATATGATCCATGATTGATTGATTTTCCATTAAAAGATTGGGAGGGGGTATTAAATTGGAAGTGGGCGACTGAATCTCAATCATGTTGATTTCATATCTTTTTACAAGATCACAAGAAGCGTCTTGTAGCCTTGATTGAAATAAGGGAAAATAACAATACCAATATACTAATGAACACAGGTTACTGGAATAATACATATAATAATTGTTACTATAGAAGAATAATAATTCATCCGTCCCCTAATTTTCTTTTAATTTTCTTTTTTGGTACCTCTTTCAAACTTCTTTCTATTCTATTTATAGAAACTATTTCACAAAATACCTTCTATTTATTATCTTCAACAACGTATTTTATTTACACATTATACCACTCATGACTCACTACTATATCCCCCTTCTTATCCTTAATAACACCACTTATTTACACATTTTACCATTCATGACTCATCACTTATTAATTTAAAATTATCATAGTGTGAGACCCTTATACCACTCACGATATACTCAACAACTTTTATTAAACATGTCGAAGATTTAAAAGAAAAAAATTGGGAGACAGAAAGAGTATATAATTAATTAATCATGTTTTTTGTACCGAAAGGTTAAAAGGAAAATTAGGTTCATCGATCATTCATCAGTTTGGTCCCAACAATTGAACAACTTTTTTGTCCCACTAAAGGTTAAACTAAATGTAATTCGTTGTTGGTTTACAATTTACAAGCAGGTATATCCATCAGTTAATTTCCAACAGGCCCACATAATTTGATATCGAAATTCACAATATGTATAAATATGGTCATATATCCTAAGATTGGAAACCATATAGCTTCTACATTTTATAACAAAATGGGCTCTGAAACCCTAAAGCTTCCTGTAATAGACTTGTCCAACCTTAAACACCAAACTGAAAGATGGGAATCCGTGAAAATCCAAGTTAGGCAGGCCTTGGAAGAATACGGTTGCTTCGAAGCCACATTTGATCACATTCCTCTTCATCTCCAAAAATCAATTCTTGATGGATTGAAACAACTATTTGATCTTCCTTTACCGATCAAAGCAAGCAACATATCCGAAAGGCCTCAAAAGGGTTATATTGGACAAAATCGACATTTTCCGCTCTACGAAAGTTTGGGAATCGAAGACGCTTCGTCACCCGGCAAAATCGATACTTTCACCAACATCATGTGGCCGAAAGGCAATCCATCTTTCAGGTACTAGCTCACCATTCCCTTCTTCTTGTGCATTCTATATTGCCCATGCACATTAATACGTCTAGATTCTTTATGAATTTAAATAACATTACATATAAAGATAGCTATTTTATTATGATTTTATATCAAATTAGTTCTGTTGAAAACTAATCTTATTATGTAAGCTAGAAAATAATATAGTCCATAGATTTTGATAGATGCATGGCCAGGATGATTTTCAATCAGAATAATCCCTTTTTACACATACAATAATGATTTGTTCATGATTAACAGAATATATATTAAATTACTGATATAGGATTTTGATTGAACAAACATCACAACTGAAGTTGTGTTTTCCTTATTATTACCAGGAAGAGTGTGCAATCCTATACCGAGAAATTGTCGGAATTAGACACTATTGTGAGGAAGATGGTATTGGAGAACCTTGAATTGGGGAAATACGTGGAGGATCACATCAACTCCACCAACTATGTTGTTCGAGTTCAGAAATATGATAGCCCTCCAAACCATGAGACTCGCCTAGGATTGCAACCTCATACAGACAAAAACATTCTTTCCACATTGCAACAGCTCAATCACGTCTGCGGATTGGAAATTCTCACTAAAGATGGCAAAAAATGGTTCACTGCACAACCGACATCTCCCTATTCTTTCTTTGTCTTTGTTGGAACCTCTTTTCATGTAAGTTTTTCACTTTATCTCCATTTACGAACTTATGAAATTGTTTGAATTTGTCGTGAAAATATCTGAATGCAAAAAATTAAATATTCGCCCCTCATGGGATTCAAACTCTGGAATTGATGAATTCACCATAAATATTCACGAATCAAGGGCTAAAAATAG
Source organism: Salvia rosmarinus (assembly GCA_036937905.1). NCBI lineage: Eukaryota > Viridiplantae > Streptophyta > Magnoliopsida > Lamiales > Lamiaceae > Salvia > Salvia rosmarinus. The sequence continues at coordinate 70,047,706 of CM072823.1, forward strand.
GTCATATTTTATAGTTTAAGATTGATTTATATTTAATCTAATTCCTATATATACATATAGAGTGAAGTTCAAATAATAACTATTTTTAATGTGAAAATTAGGGCTGACAATTTTCGACACGACACGAGAACACGACACGAACACGCACGAAATTAACGGGTTAGTGTTCAGTCTTATCGTGTTCGTGTATTTATCGTATCGTCACGATAAGGACACGATAATTTTGTGTCGTGTTCGTGTCGGATCATTGGCGTGTTCGTGTAACCCGATAATTTTCGTGTTGCATTCGTTTTCGTATCGGATCGTGTCGTTTTCGTATAATTTGATAATATTTATATATATTTAATATTAATTTAATTATATTTTATATATTTTTATTTCTTTTATTTATTTATTTTCTAATTTTGATTTAAATTTATCGTTTCGTGTCGTGTCGTGTCAACACGAAAAAAATCGTGTCATATTCGTGTCCGTGTCAGTACATTTCGTGTCGTGTTCGTGTCGGACAGATCCTTAACGGGTCGTGTTCGTGTTTGGCCTTATCAGGTCGTGTCGTTATCGTGTCGACATGATACCGATTCGACACGCACGAATTGCCAGCCCTAGTGAAAATTTAGAACCAAAAGAATTTGCTATAAACAAAATGAATTCACTATGAAAGTTTATGTATCCGTTGAGAAAGTTAGTGAATCCAAAAATTCAAAATTTTCACCCTGGATCAAATCACATGAAGGTTGAAAATTTCATTTTTTTTTATGCAATAACTCTTCCGATGAATACATCAATTTTCACAGAAAATTCATCATTTACCGGAAATGACGTTGCAGGCATGGACAAACGGTCGTTTGCATTCTCCCTTTCACAGAGTGAAGATGAATGGAGACGAAGCTCGATACTCGATCGGATTATTTTCAACTATGAAACCGGGGGGCATAATCAAGGCCCCAGAAGAACTGGTGGATGAAGAGCACCCCTTACTCTATAAGCCCTTTGATTATCACAAGTTTATGGACTTTTTCTACTCAGAAGTCGGTCTGACTTCTCCGGATCCTCTCAAGGATTATTGTGGAGCCTGAACTACAATTATTACCTTGCACAACTTTATGTTAATTAATTTTCTATGCATGGTGTGTAAACTAGTGCTAGTAGAAATTTGGATCATCCTTAGTGTATCGAGTGAAAGCTCTGATACCAATTGAAAGAGTTGGCTCGTCTGGATTTATAGATTGTGCACAGTGTTATGGTAACACACAAAGTTAAACTGCAACGGAAATAAAAAGAAGACACAAAGAATAATTTTTCTACAGGTTATGGACACAACCTATATATGCCGAATGGCGTAAATCACTCAATGAGAGTATTCTACAAAAACCAATATATCACCTTGACAGGACCAAGATGATAATAAAAGAAACTCTCACACTAAAAAGCTATCTCTCACTAAACTAAGCTCAAGAACAAACTCAAGAGCAATACAGAAACAGCGAGTGTTACAAACAATGTTATCGCAACACACAGGACAACACTTGCTGACAGATAGCTATTTCTCTCCACTTTTCCGTATCAACCCTTCAAGTATTTATAGCAGCAGAATTCCTTGGGCTCCAAGCTCATCTAGAACGTGGTCCATGACTTGGATAGGGCTGCAACGATCATGTAGATGTGGTTGAGATAGTTCCTTGAAAATAGGAACAACTTCAATTGCTGTAACAGCATATGTTCCAGCAGCTCTTCTCTCTCTTTTCTGTTCAGCTCCACTTCACTAACTCCCACGATTTAGGATCTTATCTTCAGCTCCATATCACTTCATCTCCATGATCTTATCCCACTAAAATAGGAGATTGCATAACTTCCTTCCAACCTACAACCAAAAACGTGAAGAAAGAACAAAACAAAAATAACAAAAATAAAGAAATTAAGAATAATAGAGTAAAAAATAACGCTAACACAAAGTAATTTACCAAGTTCAAAATTATACCAAATAGAAAACTGAACTATTTTGACATTGTAGATAGGTTAAACCATCTCCGAGATACGACTTCACTAAAAAGAAACAATACTCCACGTACACACAGATATATACATAGGTTAAACCATCTCTCCTGCGTAATTAAGTAGAAATCGTGCTAATCTATATAGATATTGACTAAATGGATGATCATACATGATTATTTTTCATGGGGATTACAATAACATGTTTCTTTGTATATTACATATGATAATCCTACGTAGATCACGTAATTAATTAAGATCAACAATACCTAACAATTTGTCATTATCACACGAGTAAAAATTTCCATTTGAACCACGTTGTCGATATGTATAGTCTTCCGTCGCTGTAGCAAAAATATAGCACTTCAATTAATACTTTTTAAAATGAAAAGTTTAATACTTTTAAAGAATATTTTTCTCCCCTTGATGTGTTTTAGAGTTGTGCTCGATAAACTGTTAAAAGTCTTATAGCTAAAAGAAGTAAAATTTCCTTGAAAACTGTTATGTTTTCCTATAAATTGGTAGGTCAAATATTAAACTTTGTCGAGAAGTATTACTCCAGAAAATCAGATTTTCAAACAGACTTCACCGACAAATGCGCTAAAAGAATAAGCAGCTGATATGTAAGCATGAAAAATACCCAAAAGGAAACCTTGTCCATCATCCCTTATAGATCATTAGGTGAAAGGTCGACATCTTGTCCCTCGTTGGCCATGACTCTCATTGTGAGAATAGAACCTATAAAACTAATAAGGTCTAGCTCAAGTGACAAAGTTAACAAAGTTAAGACACCAAAAATTCTCTTTAATAAAGAGGTTATTGGTTTGATCTCACCTAAATTTGGATGGTATATCTATTTTATGTGGATATATAATCTAGTTTAATTGTTTGGTTATTGGAACAATAATTTAAAATTGTTTGTAGTCTATTAGTTTTGCATTCATGATATATATATATATATATATATATATAGGGGTTGGATCCAGTGAGAACTTATCTTTTTGAGAACTTGAGAACTATGCACAAACATATAAAATTGATGAATAAAACCATAAAGTTGTGCATAATCGAAAACATTCTAAAATTATTACCCAACAAAATAATTTTAGAAAGTTTTAGATATGCATAACTTTATACCTTCTTGCATCATCTTCAACGTCTTATGCATGGTTCACGAGTTCGCAAAAAGATGTGGTTCTCTCATTTGATCCACTCCTATATATATATATATATATATATATATATATATATATATATATAGAATTTGGTTCAAATAAGAACCATTCTTATCCTAAAACTAAGAACCAAATGAATCCGTTATGAAAGTTGATGAATCCGTTGAGAAACTTAATGAATTCAACAATTCGAATTTTTCACCGGGTTCGGAAAATTTTATTTTTTTGGATTCAGTAACTTTCCCAACGGATTCATCAACTTTCACTGTGAATTCATCATTTTTGGTTCTCACGTTCTCACAATAAAAATGGTTCTCACGTTAACCCTCCCATATATATATATATATATATATATATATATATATATATATATATATATATATAAAGGAGACATAAATATCAAGATGAGATTATTTTCTCTTTCTACGTAAAGGATAATCCCATACATCACTGCCAACATCTCAGCTCGCATAACTGAGCCAGCCGAAGAAAGAGGTCGCGCCATAGCTATAAGCACTCTGCCTTTGGGGTCTCGTACAATAGTGCCAACTCCAGATTTATTCACCCCGGATCGTAACTCGCATCCAATGTATTATATTTTTACTTTAAAATAATATACAGAGTAAAATCATTTTTCTTCAAGACAAAAATTTCTATCCCCTCCTCTATAGTGCGCGTGTGTCAGGTCGGGTCGGGTCCATCCAGGTTTGGGTCGAATCTGACCCAGATACTCGACCCATGTGCTATCATACATGTAAGTAAATTTTCTTTAAATAAAAGTTACAGTTCTGTGTGTGTATGTGTTGGTCCAGTGGTAGAGTAGTTAATGCTTAAGACAAAAGGTTTCAGGTTCGAATTCATCGTGACGGGGTCTTTAAAATTTATGTATTAATTGACCACAAAAAAAAAAGTTACAATTTTATATGTTGACTTAGTGGTAGAGTGGTTAATATCTGAGGTAAAGGTCTCAAGTTTGAATTCCCCGTTAAGTAGCCTTTAAATTTTTTGTGGACCACGCAAAAAAGAAAAAAGTAACAATTCTTGTCCCTTTGGGACGACCTAGTGGTAAAGTGAATTCATATGGCCAAAATATCACATATTCGAACCCACTAACGCCTCTATAGGTCGTGAGCTTACGTCTTGTCTGGTTTGTAGGATATTGTACAAAAACATGATTTTTACCTAGTATGTATTGAAAGTAGCAGTTGTGGATTTCTCATGAATTAAAAAAAAAAGTAATAGTTCTTGAAAATAAAAGTGACAGTTGTTTTAAATAAAAGTTCCGATACTTATGATAAAAATAATTATTCTTATGATTAAAAGTGACAGTTCTTATAAGTAAGAATGATAGTTTTATTAATGTAAGTGACAGATGTTCTACAAAAGATTAACAAATATTCTTATTATCAATTATCTAATATATAAGTGATAGTTGTTATGCATAAAAGTGACAGTTGTTATAAATAAAAGTATAAATGTAATTAAGAAAAATGTCAGCAATTTTTTTATATTTTATCAAAAATCATGATTTCAATTAAAGTAACAGTTGTTATATTTAAAAGTATAGTGTTTATGTATAAAAGTGAATTAGTTGGATCCAGATAAAACACAAATCATGTGGCACTGTGCAATGGAGTGCACAAGAATTCGTCTCTTTCTTAAAAAGTACTTTTGTCCTAACAAGTCCGTCTGAGCGTCTCATTAAATTTCAATTAAATTGATTTGAAGAAGATCTGTTGCATTATTAACTCATATATGGATAACGCTATTTTTTTATCGTACGACCCTTTCCCTGTTTATTTATTATCCAGCTGATATCTCGTGTTTGTTAACTTGATTTTAGAATCAAATAGATGATATAGTGGTTAAGATATAAGAACTAATAATGCTATTAAAAAATGAGATTGTCTCTTGTACATTCGTCTATATATGCATATTTTGACTTTTCTTCAGTGTAAATGATACGTTTCTTCAATGTAAATGATATTTTTTGAAATTGTAGAGTAAAAGATAAATAATAATTTTCTTTAATATAAATTATAATTTTCTTAACAACAAATTATTCTTTTGTCTGTCGGCACGGTAAGGAGAGATTGATACATTCTCATCTCTCTCGCTTTTATAAGGTTATTGATTGAAGTTCGATCCTCACTTCCCCTTCCTCCATGTTCAGATATATATTTCTCAAATAATAAATAAATATATAGAGACTAGTAGTAAGGCTTTTACTGTAATGAAGAAAATAATCTATTTGATGCCAAAATTGCATTTTCATTTTATTTTTTGATAATCTGCTAATTGAAAAGAATATTAGATGAAACAAGCCTTGGCGGTATATGACGAGCTCTAGATGTGTCCCAGTGGAGGGAGTGGTGAGCTTCTGACCAAAAATCACAGTTTTTCGAATCCCACCAATAATTTTTCGAGAACGCCAAATTTTCCTTGCTTACTTATTCTAGGCTGCAATTGTATTAATGCGAAATTTATCGAAAACACATTATTGTACAGTGACATTGAACGGCTCACTCACTGGTCCACAAACTAATAAAATGAAACATATGATCAGAACACAATAATCTCATCCTATAAACTGCTAACTTTCTCAAACCAAAACACAAGATCAGAAGTAAAGAAATATCATGGGTTCCCAAACTACCCCTGAGCTTCTAGTAGTAGACTTCAATAATGTAGAAATATTGAAGGCAGGCTCAGATTCTTGGTCATCTGCCTGCAAAGACATACGAAAAGCCTTTGAAAACCATGGTTGTTTTGTAGCCTTATATCACAAGATCTCACCCCAACTCCATAACTCCATCTTCGAAGCAGCTCATGACCTATTTCATCTTCCCATTGGAATCAAAATCCAAAACATCAACGGAAAACCATTCCATGGATACTTGGGTCAAATCCCCATTGCGCCCCTACACGAAGCCTTAGGCATCGACTACGCCGACACTCTCCAAGGAGCTCAGAGTTTCACCACTCTCATGTGGCCTCAGGGAAATAAATCTTTCTGGTACGAGTTAATTACTTTCTTTTTTTCTTTTCCAGAAACCCTATTAAGTTTTTACTTTTCTTTTTTAAATAAAAATTAGTGAGAGCACGATGAGCTTCGCGAAGACGGTCGCAGAGCTAGAGAAAATGGTGGTGAGGATGCTGTTCGAGAGCTATGGCGTGGAGGAGCACGTTGAGTCGCAAGTGGATGCAACCACTTATCTTCTTCGGTTGATGAAGTACGAAGCCCCTAGCGAGGGAGATACTACGTTGGGTCTTCCGCCTCACACTGACAAGAGCTTCATCACCATACTCTATCAGAATCACATCTCCGGCCTCCAAACTTGGGCTAGAGACGGCCAATGGATTGACGTCCAGTTCCCGCCTGCCTCCTTCGTGGTCATGGCCGGAGAAGTTTGCAAGGTCAATATCGTCATTGCATTGATTACTTTCGAGATGATTCAGTACTGTTAGCAAAAAATATAAATTGGTTATATTTTGATTGATTTTTTAATGAATCTCAGGCGTGGAGTAATGATCAGGTGCTTTCTCCGATCCACAAAGTGATCATGGACAGCGACGGAAAGGAAACCAGATACTCAGTCGGACTGTTTTCTTTCCTTACCAAGACTGTGGAAGTTCCAGAGGAGTTGATTGATGATGAACATCCATTGAAATTCAAGCCCTTCCTTCACCTCGATTTGTTGAAGTTTTTCAAGGCAGAGCAAGGCCGACGATCCCAGAATCTACTCCAAGATTTTTGTGGTGTTTGAATTATTAATTTTCAACTACTTCACTTGTTGATTTATGCGTATGGTGATTGAAGTGAATTGTCTGTCGTTAAGCCTAAATTGGTGTGCAAAGTCCTTCGTATAAATGTTCAATTTGTTGTGTGATTTGGTAGTTTATATATATATATATATATATATATATATATATATATATACGAGATGGATCGGTAGAAAAACATAATTTGGTAGGAAATATGAACGAATCCGGCCTTTGATTTGCTATATCAATGGTTGAGATTTAATTTTCGGTGTCTTCAGTTTTGTGTTTTGTGTTCTGCGGATTATTGTCAAAAGACTAGAACTCTTCTTGTCTTCTGTTACTGAATGAAAGATGTCTAAACTAATATATTTAGCGTATGTGCTACGAATGGATGAAATATGTGCTAAACTAACATGTGCAATATAGTAATTACGATTGTCTTATACAAATATGAAAGATGTGTTACTTATTCCTATTTTCGCATTAAGGAGAGCTTTCTCACCATAAACAACCCATATATACTAGATTGATCAATATATATATATATATATATATATATATATATATATATATATATATATAAAGTGAAGTTCAAATAAAAGCATTTTTAACGTGACAACAAAAATCACGAAAATTCATTACTTAATAAAATGAATTACTATGAAAGTTAATGAATCCGATGAGAAAGTTATTGAATTCAAAATTCGAATTTTTACTCATTATTTGAATCCTATAAGAGGTGAAAATTTTATTTTTTGAATTTAATAACTTTTCAATGATTCATCAACTTTCACACCAATTTATCATTTTTTGTTCTCACGTTTTCACCATAAAAATAGTTATCACGTTAACCTTCTCATATATATATATATATATATATATATATATATATATATATATATATATAGTTAGGTTCAAATGAGAACCACTTTTATCCTAAAAACTAGGAACCAAATGAATTTGCTATGAAAGTTCATGAATCCGTTGAGAAAGTTTCTGAATTCTACAATTTGAAATTTTTCACCCGGGTTCGAATCCCATGAGGGGCGAAAATTTCATTTTTCTGGATTCTGTAACTTTCTCATCGGATTCATCAGTTTTCACAATAAATTCATCATTTTTTTGTTCTCACGATAAAAATAGTTCGCACGTTAACCCTCCCATATATATATATATATATATATATATATATATTGAATTTAGTGAGAACTCATTTTTTGAGAATTTGAGAACTATGCACAAACGTATAAAGTTGACGAACAAAATCTATATAGTTGTGCATAACGAAAACATTTTAAAATTTTGCACAATAAAATAATTTTAGAAAGTTTTCGTTGTGCACAATTTTAACCATTCAATGCATTATCTTTATAAATCTTATCCATAGTTCATAGAGTTTTCAAAAAAGATATGGTTCTCATTTGATCTATTCCATTCTCTCTCTCTCTCTCTCTCTCTATATATATATATATATATATATATATATATAGAAATTGGTTTATGTATATACAATCCTTAACATACATAAGTGAGAATAAATCATATCTATTAGATTTGAAATCTAATGATTATTTTTAAGTTTATATTTGAATTAGTTATATGCACGTTTCTGTATATAATTATGTATTTGTGCATCTACGTGATAATTTGTACATTGAATCTGAAACGTCTATATTGATTTATCAAAGGTCGATATTAGTCCTTATGTTCACAGTATAAGAAGTGTTTACACGATAATTATTCCATGTATATATATATATATATATAAGAATCATTTTTAACGTGATAACTAAGAAACACAAAATTTCCCTATGAACAAAATGAATTCGTTATGAAAAATATTGATTTGATTTATTTTTCATTGATTTGAATGAGACCTGTTGCATTTTTTAATTTTTTATAATGAAGACCTGTTTCATAATTTACTTCAAATTAAAGCTATTTTGATTATTTTATCGATCGTACAACGACCCTTCCCTTTTACTTTTCATTCTCCAGTTAAATAATATCTTGTGATGTTAAAACGATTTTAGGATCAAATAGATGATATGGTGGTTAGAACAAGAACTAATAATGCTAGCAATTAAAAAAATTGGCATATTCTATTTGTCTTTTTTTCTTCGTCTTCTAGTAAAGTGCCTAAACTTTACATCTTCACTACTAGAAAAACATCTCAATTCCGATAGAAATTCAAAGGGCCGGGGAGTAGTTTGTTGATGGGAACTTGTTTGCTTCCAATTGATTTAACTGTTGGAATTATTTAATTTTTTTCCCCCAGTATTTCGATGGATAAACCCCTAGCTATTTCTTTCTACACTTTCTAGAAATTCATGAATAGTTTCTTACAACAAAATCATGAATAGGAATACGGTTTTATTCTAACGAAAAATCATCTATTTGATGGCAATTTTGCCTTTCATTTAATATTATGATTAAGCTTGTATATGAATCAAGCCGAGTTGAACACCACTAAGCTCGGCTCATTGTAAAAATTTTGAGCTTGCGAGCATCTCAAATTCAGTTTGATAACAACTAGTTTATGAGACATATTTGAACTTGAGTTCAAACTCTGTTCGTGTTCAACTTTGCTCGTTTTCGAGCTCGAGCTCGAATTATTAAATTTTGTGATATATTATTAGAACTATGATTATATCATCACTATTATTATTATTATTATTTATCAATAAAAATATATGTTGTAATTTATTAGTTTTAATTTTTATTATTATTAGTTTTAATTATTTAAATATATAAAAACAATTTATTATTTCACATCTTTGCTAATTGGCTCTTTTAGTTTGAACCTAACATGTTCACGAGCCCACTAGTCGAATATCCCAAAATTTGAGCTCAGCTCAAAATCTTATTGAATTCAGTTCGAGACTCGATTTCGGTTTGTTTACAAAACGAACGAATTTGGAATGAGCTTTTTTTGAACCAAACTCCGAATAACTCATGAGTGGTTTGATTTGTTTAGGACCTAATTCTGATAGCCAACGAATTGAAAAGAAATTTAAATGAAACAAGTATAAGTTCTTTGAGGTGGTCTCCTGTGCGCGCCCGCACAGTGAGACCCACCTAATTAGTTAATTAATTAATTAATCTCAATTAATTAGTTTTAATTAATTAATTAAATTGATTTTAATAAAAATTAATTACTTTAATAAAATTTAATTATAAATTAATAAATAATAATTTTGAATCAATAAATCCTATTTGGAATTAATAAACCCTAATTTTGAATTAATAAACCCTAATCGAAAATAATAAACCCTAATTTTGAATAATAAACCCTAATTTTGAATTAATAAACTCTAACTTTGAATAATAAACCCTAATTATGAATTGATAAACCCTAATTTTGAATTAATAAACCCTATTTGGAATTAATAAACCCTAATTTTGAATTAATAAACCATAATTTTGAATTAATAAACCCTAATTGGAAATAATAAATCCTAATTTTGAATAATAAACCCTAATTGTGAATTAATAAACCCTAACTTTGAATTAATAAATCCTAAGTGTGAATTAATAAACCCTAATTATGAATTAATAAACCTCAATTATGAATTAATAAACCATAATTATGAATTATTAAATTCTAATTTTGAATTAAAAATTATAATTAAAAATTAATAAATTTAAATTTAAATTAACAAAATCTAATTATCCTTACTTATTATAATTAATATATAATTATTTTAACCAAAAGCAAGGGTGAGCTCACGGTGAGGCGAAGCTCACCCAAGTTTTTGTCAAGTTCTTTTTACTCGGTTAGATGATCGACACCTAGTCGAGAGGTGGTGAGCTTTGTGAAAGAAAAGAAAAAATCAAAACTAATTTCGAATCCCACCAGTATATTTTAACTATAATTAGAAGATCCAAATTAGAAGATTTGGCTATTCCACGTGGCGCTATATATTGTATCAATACGAAATTTAGTAACACAAAACGCCTCACTCACTGGTCCACAAGCTAATAAAGAAAGCTTATATGATTGCAACAAAATAAGACCACTTGGCAAATTTATTTTGTCAAGTTGTTCTACGATCACTTATTTGAAAATATTTATAACAAAGAAACATACTCAATGATGAAAATTAAAGAATATTAATATTTTATTATAAACGTGTATACATAATAAGATTGTAATAACCACAACATTCCAACCTACCCGCCATAGAATATAATCACATGTCTACAACCAAATGGCTCCCGCCAAACAAAATCTACTTCAGGATATACTTTCTGGAAATATTTTATAACACTTAGAGAACATTTCAAGAAATTTTACCAATTTACTTCAAGATATACTTTCTGGAGAACTTTTTTTTTTTAATTTTTAATCTCGTAATTCGTAACTGATTTGCTTGACTATGTATTCCATAACCAAAATCCCAACCAATACTAAGTAAAATTAAACAATTAAACTGATATGGGTAATTCAATTTAAATCAAACACGAAAATCAATCTTGCCACTGGTAGACCTATTCTAAGCCCACAACTTAAAACCATGATTGACGTCAGCAACTCATAAGTAATAATTGACCCAATTTCAAGGCTTAAATTTAAAATCTCCAAACTTAACTAATTTATGCAGTAGCTAATTCCTAAAGACAAAAATTTGGGTGAGCTCCACCTCCGTGAGCTCATCTTTGTTTTTTATTAAAATAATTATATATTAATTATGATGAGTAAGGATAATTAGATTTTATTAATTTATAATTAAATTTATTAATTTTTATTTATAATTTAATAATTTAAAATTAGAATTTATTAATTCATAATTATGATTTATTAATTTACAATTAAGGTTTATTAATTCATAATGAGGGTTTATTAATTTAAAATTAGGATTTATTATTCAAATTAGGGTTTATTAATTCACAATTAGGGTTTATTATTCAAATTAGGATTTATTAATTCATAGTTAGAGGGTTAGCTAATTCCAATTAGGGTTGATTAATTCAGAATTAAGATTTATTAATTCATGATTAGGATTTATTAATTTACAGTTAGATTTTATTAATTCTAATTAGGCTTTATTAATTCAAAATTAAGATTTATTAATTCATGATTAGGGTTTATTAATTCAAAATTATTATTTATTAATTTATAATTATGATTTATTAATTTATAATTAATGTTTATTAAACTAATTAATTTTAATTAGAATTAATTTAATAATAATTAATTAATTAAAAATTAATTTTAGTGTATGCGCACACGAGACCACCCCTTCCCTAAATTAATGAAAACATAAAGGTCCAGAAGCGATTTAAAAATAAAATCAATACTTCCATTAAAGTATTCATCGATGTTTTCCTCATAAATCAAAACTCGATTCCTATGCCAGTACAATAGCAGCATGAAACCAATTAACTCCAGCAGGCCCAATTCTTAAGAAGTAAAGAGTTGTTTTAATCTCGGCAGGCTCAATTTGGGAGCACAGTTTTCATGATGAAGTCAAAACATAAAGGAAAGAACTTCCTACTTGTTTACTATTTCGTTCGATTTGAATACACAAGAGAAACTCATGCAATATCATGAATTTGAAATCGAAAGCTAACTAACGTTGGAATGAAAATCAAACTCCAAAAGAGATTGGTCCTACCGATCCCTCACTCTGATAAATATTTTTTTCTTCTTTTGAATACTAAAACTTTGAGAAAAAAGAAAGGGTTTTGAAGGAATATGAACATGGTTTGAAAATTTATGACACGAAAAGTATATAAATCTTGGAATCCTCGTCCAAGTAATTACAACCCTAATAGAATCTATGGTGATGATTATGAAAGTAAAATTATACTCCGCCTTCCAATCTCTAAAGGACCAAATGTTAACAAAACACAAACAAGTAACTTAGCCTAAACTTATTTTATGATTAGGCTAAAACAAAAGAACCTAAATTATTTCCTTTTCAAAAATTACTATGTGATAGAATTCCTTAAGGCCCTAAAACAAATTTCGAAGCTCGATTCTAGCTAGGGGCACAGTCATAGACTCCCTCAACTCCAATATCAAAATCGAGCATGACAATATTCACATTTCCAAAATACAAATAATTTCAATTTAAAACAATTTGACACACACAAAATGGAGCGTTATGATTAACTAATAAAATTTTGAGGTGATTATTTGAAAATTATACCATTATTATTTCATACATATAGATTTATCTTATTTATAAAAATTAAGGTACTACGTACCAGAAAATAATTTGCTCCCACATGACGACCGCAATTTATAATAAACTCTGTCTTTATTATGCCAAAGCAAATTATATGGATTTCGACTTGCACGACTAATAAACAATACCTCGTAAAATATTCTATTCAAGGTCTTTAAAATTCCGTGATACAAAACTTATGAATTAAATTTGTGTCAATGATCTAGCGTATTTATTTAGGCTAACATAGAGATAATTTTGATTATCATTTTTGGACCTTTTCCATGAAGATTTTTAATTTGGTACGGCCAACACCCCTTACATGTATAATTTTATTCCAATTTTCTTCAGTGGGTGATATTAAACAAATCGAATAGGATAACATTGTGTAGCCATTTTGGGCCAGCTTTTGATTAAGAAAAGTTTTGTTTCGTTTGATGTCTACAAATTTACTATTTAATCATATATGATGCTCAGTGAAAACAACTTTGGATCAATTATCTATATAATATACACGTCTAGTGCAATCCACGTAGATTCATATTTTTGTTTTATTCAACATGTACAAGTAAAATAATACTATATTCGTCTCATTATTCTTGGCTCATTTCTTTTGGCATGTGGATTAAGGAAAATTGTCTTTTGTTTGTAAATTAGTAGGTGTGTGTTACGAAATTCGACACACTTTTTAATATAAAATTATTTTCATTTTAGAAATGAGCCAATAATAACGAGATAACCAAAAAGAAAAAAAGGGACTAACAATAATATGACAGATGAATGATAGATGAAGTACATTTTAAAATTTAGGAAAACTCGTCTCAGTCTAAGTTATAACTAAATATGATCCATGATTGATTGATTTTCAATTAAAAGATTGGGAGGGCCGGAGGGGGTATTAAATTGGAAGTGGGCGATTGAATCGCAATCATGTTGATTTCATATCTTTTCACAACTTGTAGCCTTGATTGAAATAAGGGATAATAACAATACCAATATACTAATGAACACGGGTTACTGGAATAATACATATAATAATTGTTACTATAGAAAAATAATAATTCATCCGTCCCCTAATTTTTTTTTAATTTTCTTTTTTTGGTACCTCTTTCAAACTTCTTTCTATTCTATTTATAGAAATTATTTCACAAAATACCTTCTACTTATTATCTTCAACAACATATTTTATTTACACATTATACCACTCACGACTCACTACTATCCCCCTTCTTATCCTTAATAACACCACTTATTTACACATTTTACCATTCATGACTCATCACTTATTAATTTAAAATTATCATAGCGTGAGACCCTTACACCACTCACAATATACTCAACAACTTTTATTAAACATGTCGAAGATTTAAAAGAAAAAAATTGGGAGACAGAAAGAGTATATAATTAATTAATCATGTTTTTTGTACCGAAAGGTTAAAAGGAAAATTAGGTTCATCGATCATTCATCAGTTTGGTCCCAACAATTGAACAACTTTTTTGTCCCACTAAAGCTTAAACTAAATATAATTCGTTGTTGGTTTACAATTTACAAGCAGGTATATCCATCAGTTAATTTCCAACAGGCCCACATAATTTGATATCGAAATTCACAATATTTATAAATATGGTCATATATCCTAAGATTGGAAACAATATAGCTTCTACATTTTATAACAAAATGGGCTCTGAAACCCTAAAGCTTCCTGTAATAGACTTGTCCAACCTTAAACACCAAACTGAAAGATGGGAATCCGTGAAAATCCAGGCCTTGGAAGAATACGGTTGCTTCGAAGCCAAATTTGATCACATTCCTCTTCATCTCCAAAAATCAATTCTTGATGGATTGAAACAACTATTTGATCTTCCTTTACCGATCAAAGCAAGCAACATATCCGAAAGGCCTCAAAAGGGTTATATTGGACAAAATCGACATTTTCCGCTCTACGAAAGTTTGGGGATCGAAGACGCTTCGTCACCCGGCAAAATCGACACTTTCACCAACATTATGTGGCCGAAAGGCAATCCATCTTTCAGGTACTAGCTCACCATGTTTAATCCCTTCTTCTTGTGCATTCTATATTGCCCATGCACATTAATACGTCTAGATTCTTTATGAATTTAAATAACATTACATATAAAGATAGCTATTTTATTATGATTTTATATCAAATTAGTTCTGTTGAAAACTAATCTTATTATGTAAGCTAGAAAATAATATAGTCCATAGATTTTGATAGATGCATGGCCGGATGATTTTCAATCAGAATAATCCCTTTTTACACATACAATAATGATTTGTTAATTCATGATTAACAGAATATATATTAAATTACTGATATAGGATTTTGATTGAACAAACATCACAACTGAAGTTGTGTTTTCCTTATTATTACCAGCAAGAGTGTGCAATCCTATACCGAGAAATTGTCGGAATTAGACACTACTGTGAGGAAGATAGTATTGGAGAACCTTGAATTGGGGAAATACGTGGAGGATCACATCAACTCCACCAACTATGTTGTTCGAGTTCAGAAGTATGATAGCCCTCCAAACCATGAGACTCGCCTAGGATTGCAACCTCATACAGACAAAAACATTCTTTCCACATTGCAACAGCTCAATCACGTCTGCGGATTGGAAATTCTCACTAAAGATGGCAAAAAATGGTTCACTGCACAACCGACATCTCCCTATTCTTTCTTTGTCTTTGTTGGAACCTCTTTTCATGTAAGTTTTTCACTTAATCTCCATCTACGAACTTATGAAATTGTTTGAATTCGTCATGAAAGTGTCTGAATTCAAAAAATTAAATATTCGCCCCTCATGGGATTCAAACTCTGGAATTGATGAATTCACCATAAATCTTCACGAATCAAGGGCTAAAAAAAGGTCATATTTTATACTTTAAGATTGATTTATATTTAATCCAATTCCTATATATACATATAGAGTGAAGTTCAAATAAGAACTATTTTTAATGTGAAAATTAGGGTTGACAATTTTTGACACGATACGAGAATACGACACGAACACGCACGAAATTAACGGGTTAGTGTTCAGTCTTATCGTGTTCGTGTCCTTATCGTATCGACACGATAAGGACACGATAATTTCGTGTCGTGTTCATGTCGGATCCTTGTCGTGTTCGTGTAACCCAATAATTTTTGTGTTGCATTCGTGTTCGTGTCGGATCGTGTCGTTTTCGTATAATTCGATAATATTTATATATATATATATATATATATATATACAATATTAATTTAATTATATTTTATATATTTTTATTTCTTTTATTTATTTATTTTCTAATTTTGATTTAAATTATCGTTTCGTGTCGTGTCGTTCGTGTCAACACGAAAAAAAATCGTGTCATATTCGTGTTTGTGTTGTGTCCGTATCAGTATATTTTGTGTCGTGTTCGTGTTCGTGTCGGATAGATCCTTATCAGGTCGTGTTCGTGTTTGGCTTTATCAGGTCGTGTCGACACGATAACGATCCGACACGCACGAATTGCCAGCCCTATTGAAAATTGAGAACCAAAAGAATTTGCTATAAACAAAATGAATTCACTATGAAAGTTCATGTATTCGTTGAAAAAGTTACTGAATCCAAAAATTCAAAATTTTCACCCTGGTTCAAATCACATGAAGGTTGAAAATTTCATTTTTTTGATGCAATAACTCTTCCGATGAATACATCAATTTTCACAGAAAATTCATCATTTACCGAAAATGACTTTGCAGGCATGGACAAACGGTCGTTTGCATTCTCCCTTTCACAGAGTGAAGATGAATGGAGATGAAGCTCGATACTCGATCGGATTATTTTCAACTATGAAACCGGGGGGCATAATCAAGGCCCCAGAAGAACTGGTGGATGAAGAGCACCCCTTACTCTATAAGCCCTTTGATTATCACAAGTTTATGGACTTTTTCTACTCAGAAGTCGGTCTGACTTCTCCGGATCCTCTCAAGGATTATTGTGGAGCCTGAACTATACAATTATTACCTCTGCACAACTTTGTGTTAATTAATTTTCTATGCATGTTGTGTAAACTAGTGCTAGTAGAAATTTGGAACTTCATGGGCTAGCTGATGTGCTGTTATTAATTATTACTCCCTCCGTCCACCAAAAACGTGTATTTAATTCATTTTCATCGTCCACAAAAATGTGCACTTTCCTTTTTTTAGAAACACCAACTTTATATATTTTTACCCTCAACTTATTCACTTATTTATAAAAACACTCATGGCCACCTTTTACACTCACAATCCATTAATATATTTATTTATTATCCCAACGACACACCTTTATACATATTTACTTTACACTCATTATAGTTTTCTTAAACTAGTCTTCAAAATCGATCGACGTTTTTTATGGACGGAGGGAGTATAATAAAGGCACTCATGAAACTATTTTATAACTTACTACAACCTTCTGAGTTCTGAGCTCTATCATTAATTATTAGTATAATATTTGTTTGACAGTCGAAGATTTTCAGTTAATTTATTAGAGAAATGTGGGGTCCACGTAAAGTGTGGGGACAGAGAAGACAGTTATTTTTCTTGTTTTGCTTGGCACTGGGTTTTAGGTTTTGGATTTTGGGCTTTGTTTTAAAAAAATGGGTCTTGGGTTTGGATTTTATTCAAGAGAAAGTTTGTTGGGTTAGTTTATGGGCTTACGACGTATTGTATAAAAGTTAGTTGTCTTATTACTAAAAACATTCATCATTTTATCCTATAAAGTTGCACTATATTTTCTATCCAGTTTGTAATATGCCAATAACCACAACCACTGCTCTCTATTAAACATGTCTGTATGATTTCGACATATATAGGGGTGATAAAAAAATGTATTTTATTAATTAAAAACTAGTTTACATTGTGTAATTATTATATGATCTATGGGGCCCTATCTATGATGGTCATAAAATTAAAGAAGTATTATAGTAACATAACAAGCTTAATCAATCAAAAAGAAATTATTGTATGCATAAAAAATATTATTACAAAAAGCATATTATTATTTTATTTTGTACATTCTCTTCTGCCTTGTAGTTGGAGGCATGTGTGGAGTACGATTTCAATCTCATAAACATCCTCTTTCTGTTGGCCAACATAAACCTCCTTTTAGGTGTTACTTTATCTCCTGCAAATATCAGTCTAAACATTTAATTTAGCCTTATTGCTGAAACAAATTTTGCAAATAATACTTTTATTCAATATAAATGATATTTGCTAATGATAGGGTAAAAATAAATGATGTTTTTCTTCAATGTAAATAATATTTTTATCTATCCGTACTATGCGGATGGATGTAAAGGAGTTTTTGTTATTTTTATTTGTCAGAACTTTAATAATAGTTGACAAAAAAAAAGAGTGGTAAGGAGATGCAGACCATTTCTTTTTTCTATTTCTTCGTTTTCACTAAGGAGTGGGTGCATTTTGTCATCTTGCATAGAAGCATGAAGGAAATTGGAATGATCGATATATAATGTGAAATAATTATTGGAAACAAAAAAAAAATAAAAAAAAGATTTAGACATTGATCGAGTGAGTATCTGATTTTAAGCGCACCAGGTTCTTTTGGGTAAAAGCTTAATATGATTGTTGTGGTTGATGACAACAGAGATTTCTAAAGCACACAATAAATTTTTAGGATGGCATGGCCTCATAATAAACCTCTCAATAAAAAATTTAAAAAATAAAAACTAGCTAGTTTTTAGTTTTTAGTCACTATTCCTATACGAATCCATATTTATGAATTATGAAAACGTGAAACAGTATATCTTTCCCCCATTCCCGTTCTTTGATGTAAACATTAACATATTATTAAACTACGAGAATTAACACACGCACACACATACACACACACATATATATATATATATATATATATATATATATATGGAGTTAGATTCAAATAAAACCGCTTTTAACGTGAGAACTAAAACCACAAAATTTTGCCATTAACAAAATGAATTCTCTGTTAAAGCTGATGGATCTGCTGATAAAGTTATCGAATCCAAAAATTCGACATTTTTTACCTAGGTTCGAATTCCATTAGGGATGAAAATTTCATTTTTTGGATGTTTTTGGATTCAATAACTTTCCCGACGGATTCATCAACTTTCACAACGAATTCATCATTTTTTGGTTCTCATGTTCTTACAATAAAAATGTCATGTTCTTACAATAAAAATGACTATCACGTTAACACTCTTATATATATATATATATATATATATAGAGAGAGAGAGAGAGAGAGAGATGGATCAAATAGAAACTCTCTCAATCCTAGTAACTAAAAATCAATCTAGTCCATAGATTTTGATTAATGAATGATCCAGATTGATTTTCTTCAAATGAGATGTATTTTCTTACACATAAAATAATGCTTTATTGGTACTATGTTTTTTCAAGCGTGAAACCATGCTTTTTTTTACGCATAAAATAATATTTTTTTTATTAATAAGCTTATATTGGTTTCTAGTTTTTAGCATTGAGAGATCTTCTAATAGATTCAACCTCATATATTGTTTCATATAAATATAAAATAATATTATTATATGATAATAATTATATCTATTTATATTATTTTAATATTGTCAATATAAAACTGTATTAACTTTTGCATTGGTGACAAAAGAAAAGGTTAAACAACATTTTGACAAAATAAAAAGACAAAACTCTATGTGGTTGAATTTGGTTTAATGGTAGAGTAATTAATGTCTAGCATGACAAGGTTTTAAATATTTATATATGAATTGACCAAAACAAAGGCAAAACTCTTGAACTTTTATATTTCGTCTTCTCCTTTTTTTCTTTTTTTTTTCTCTTACTCAACGTTGGTATGGAAATTTCGACAATACAAAATTCTCATTTATATCATAAGAAATCATATTTAAATTACAACAAAATTATCACAATATAATTTATGGAGACAGATGGAAAATATCAATTTATATGGTGCGATCCCCTAAATTAATTTCATTACTAGCTAATTAATTCCATCTATTTGTACCGACCCCGTCATTTTAATTGTTTCAATTATTCTATTTACCGGCCTCGTCATTTTTATTATATATGACTATTATTTAACTAAATTTTGTATTGGTGGTCATAATCCTTGAATCGTGTGCTACAAGCGCATAATGCGCTTACATCTATATAAAAAGTGGATCGTATAAATTTTTTCTAATGTATAAAAATAGGAATTAATTTGAATCACTAATCTTTATATGAAGTAGGATCATTATATATATAAAAAAAGCATTATTGTAATAAATATCTAATATTGTGTATCTATAAAACAATATTTTCATTAAAAATACTTTATATATATAAGTAAATTTCTGTGTTTCTACGCTAGTGTGATAATGAGATATTATCTATAACAATGAGATTCTATTAGATCCAACATATTTATGATTGTGCTTGGAAGTTATAGATACCCGGACATATTTTCTTTAATCTCATCAAATAATAGGGTTAACGTGAGAACCAAATTCATCTTTAAGATGTTGGTTGCAAGCTTGTAGCGTGCATCTTATAGCTATGGAAAACATTAATTGATTTCCATTAGTGTTTCATGATTAGGAAAATTCTATAGCATATGTAGGTATATTATATCTCTTCTTATATGATAATATTTTTATTAATATAATTTAATAAAATATTATCATGTGAGAGGGGAGTGTAGTACGTATTTTATGAAATTTCTCATTAATTAAATACATCTTTTTCAGTCTATATTGAATACATTGCTCAAGCAAAGTAAAGATTTTGAGAGAGGATTTTAGGTTTTGACCGATTTCCAAGATTCCGGACAACGAAAGAGAAGATTTACGAAATCTTCAAGAAGTTATTTATTTCTTCCATTTAAATCTTAATTTCCTCCCTGGACCCAAAACTGTCTTAATTTCAGACGCAATTACCTTTGACTTCCCCGAAACAGGTTGTAAGCATAAGCATCATGAAACCTAAGGTTTGTAATTTTCGACACGATACGAACACGCACGAAATTAACGGGTTAGTGTTCAGCCTTATCGTGTCGACACGATAAGGATACGATAATTTCGTATCATGTTCATGTCGGATCCGTGTCGTGTTCGTGTAAACCGATAATTTTCGTGTTGCATTTGTGTTCGTGTCGGATCGTATCGTTTTCGTATAATTAGATAATATTTATATATATTTAATATTAATTTAATTATATTTTATGTATTTTTATTTATTTATTTATTTTCTAATTTTGATTTAAATTTATTGTTTCGTTTCGTGTCGTGTCGTCATCGTGTCGTATCAACACGAAAAAAATCGTGTCATATTCGTGTTCGTGTCGTGTCCGTGTCAGTACATTTCGTGTCGTGTTCGTGTTCGTGTCGGACAGATCCTTAACGGGTCGTGTTCGTGTTTGACCTTATCAGATCATGTCATTATCGTGTCGACACGATAACGACCCAAGCATGCACGAATTGCCAGCCCTAATGAAAGCCATTGTTATATTATACTCTAGAAAATCGTAAAAGGGTGTATGATAATAAAAATTGGTTAGCATAGATATACTTGAAAGATTTAGAGGATGTTTGGCTAAACTTATTTTTAGAAAGATTATAAGTTCTAAGAGTTTATAAGATATTTTTAGAATTTATAAGATGTGATGTCTCAAGAACTTATAAGTTGTCAAAATATCTGGATAATTGAGCTTATAAGATAGAGAAAGAATCGTGAATTAGAAAGAAAAAAAGATCATAGTTGGAGAGAGAAAATTGACGAGAGGTGAAGTTGATAGGGTATATGTAGGAAATAATGAATTATAGTAAAATTATTTTGGTAAATTTATTGTTATTTATAAGCTTATGAAAAAATAAGTTGAGGTTTAAGAATTTATTTCTAGGATAGCTTATAAGTTCGTGGAGCTTATTTTCACAACTTATAAGTTGTTTAAAAGTTTATTTTGCTAAATACTTCGCAAGAGCTTATAAACTATTTTGAGGAGCTTATAAGCTCAGCCAAACATCCTCTCAGTTATTACTAATGAGAATAATATAATATCATAGCTTGATCTTCAATTTACTTGTGCTTGTGACAAGCATGTACCATGCAAATGTCGAGTTACCCATCGCTTTCCAACAGTCCTCATTAATTAATAATGAAATTTGCATTCTCCCATTTGTAAAATATTGCTTGTAGTGCTATAAGCCCATTGAGAAGAGCTGTTCAAATAAAATTGAAGTTTATGGGCTAGCTCCTACAAGCCCCCATTATTGTTATTAATTATTGTAACAAAAGCCCTCATTTAGAATATTTTTATTTAATTATTAGAGAACTGGGTTTTGGGCTTGGTTTGGAAGAAAATGGGTCTTGGGAATGGAATTTTATTTAAGAAAGTAAGTAAGTTGGGTTTAGTTATGGGCTTGGGGTTTGTTTATGGGCTTATGACGTATACTATAATACATTCACCATTTTATCTTTATAAAGTTGGGAACTCAGACGTGCGCACACGCACTGTATTTTCTATCCAGTTTGCAATACACCACCAAGTCAACAACTATAGGTCCACAACCACCACATCATTTTTATTCAATAATGTTATTTCATATACATAATAATACTTCTATATGATAATTTTAGAAGCATTAATTTTTTTGTATTATAATTACGTTTATTTCATGATAATCATAGATTCATAGTTCATAGAAAGGTTAACGATTCAGATTGGTTCTTACTTCCCACACTAGGAAAAGTTTTTATATGATTCATCCTTATAGAGGTGTTTGGTAAGATTCTAACTTGATTATAACTTGAGACCTTTAACCTTAGGAATGAATACTCACTCTCCCACCTTGTTCCAAAAGGGGAAGCTCTCTCCCGAGAGCTCCCACATCTCAGTCACATGAGAGTGTGAGGGGGTAAATTACAGTGATTCCGCGATTAAGAAGTTATGAGAACTTTACCTAATGCCCACAGGGAGTCACCATAAAGAGAGTAAAACTCCTACACTGAGATTGTTAGGATCCAATCTTTGGTTATTTTCTAAATCTACTTACTCTTAACCAATTGAATTAAACCCGTGAGAACCCCACTTCCCCTCCTTATTATACAATAATGCATCTTTGTGACACATAATACTTTTTATATATTACAATAATGCATTTTTCAATGACTACAAATTTATTGTGAGAACGTAAAAATGTTGTACTGAACGTACATAATTACTTAACTAGATTCAGTGCAACAACGTTTGTTTAGTGTAATGTTATTATAGTGCAATAATTGTATATGTTCACTACACGATCTTTATCCATTCAATACAGCTTTGGCATGTTCTCACCAACATATGTGTTCCTACATGACCAACATATATGTATACATATACATATGAAGTGGTTATCGTGTGGTCACTCCTTATAATGTAAACATGAGGACAAATATCAACATTTGATAAAGCAATATGGATGCATCAGATTCAATGTAAAAATTACGATACAGATGCATAAATGCACAATTATAAGTAGAAATGCATGTAACTAATTCAGATGCATACTTAAATATAACCATTGGATTTCAAATCTAATGGACATGATTTGTTCTCATTTATGTATGTTAAGAATTGTATGTACATGAACCAATTCTTGCATATATATATATATATATATGAGAACCAAAAAATTGATGAATTTGCTATGAAAGTTAATGCATCTGTTGAGAAAGTTATTGAATCCAAAAATTCTGAATTTTCATCCCTACCAAATGATTTCGTCGTAAAAGTTGATAAAGTTGTCAGGAATGTTATTGAATTCACAACATTCGGAATTTGAGTTTGAGTTCGAATCACATAAGGGGCGAAAATTTCATTTTTTTGTTCAATAACTTTCCCAGCGGAATCATCAATTTTCACATTAAACTCATCATTTTTTGGCTCTCATGTTGTCACGATACAAATAGCTTTCACGTTAGCCCTCACTATTATATATATATATATATATACAGTGGCGGAGCCACACTGGGGCCTGGGGGGCCTTTGGGCCCCCCAACTTTTTTGAAAAACTGTGTATATATTTGATATGTTAAATCATCTTAAAAAAGTTTGTTTAGTTTGATGGTTAGAGTGTTCAGATTTGTTCAAGGTCCTCGGTTCGAAACCGGACCATGCGTTTTCTTTTTTGTGTCTTTCTTCCTTCTTTTGTTTCTCTCTTTTTCTCCTCTTTTTTTTCCATTCTGTAACCTGCGTTTCTTTCCTTTTTAATTTTTCTTTCTCTCTCTCTTTTTTTTCATCTCTTTATTTCTTTCCTTCTTTTTTTCTCTCTATTTCTTTCTTTTGGTTTATGCCTTTTTTTTCCCATTCTCTATTTTATTTTTCTCTTTATTTTGGGATCTTTTTTCTTTTTCTTTCTTATATAATTTATTTTATGTTGATAAAATAAATTATGTATATAAATAATAACACTATATATGTGAATTAACTCTTAGCTAAACATGTGTGCACTCTCTATAGATATTTAACATTTAATAACTAAATCTATTGTAGTCTAATAGGTTATGATTTTCATCTCTCATTTAGAGATTTTGGTTTGATATCTCTTAACTACATATTTTCCTTTTTCTTTTCCTATACTTATTTTCCTTTATCTTTCTTTCATTTTCTTGTTTCTATAAATGTTTTATATTGATAAAATAAAAGATATAATAAAGTTTTATATGTGAATTAATATTATCAATCAAATTTCTAAAAAGATTATAATAAACTCATTATATTATTATTATTATTATTATTATTTTATAATTTTATTTTAAAATTTTATTTTATTATCTTTTAAAATTATTATTAATTGGGCCCCCCAGGAAATATTTCCTGGCTCCGCCACTGTATATATATAACTTGATGTTGGATACAAGTAGGATCTCAACCTCATAAACATCCTCTTTCTTTCGGCCAACATAAACCTCCTTTTAGGTGTTAATTTATCTCCTCAAATATCAGTCTGAACAATTAATTTCACCTGCTTATTGCTGAAACAAATCTTGCAAAGATCACATTGTTGTATATTTATTTTCCCCATATGCGAAAGATTCCAATAGATTTTATCGACAGAAAAAGGAAGATACGGTGCAAGTTGATGGAGAGTGGCATACAATCGTGTTTGGACTTACATCACTCTTTTAATATGCAGTGATCATTATTAATTTTTGAATTTCATAAAAGTGAACCTTTCTTCAAAATTCCTGCTTTCCTTTCACTTTTGCGTCGTCGGTACTTCCTATCATATGTTTTTATTTTTTTATCAGAAGTTTTATAATAGTTGACAAAAAAGAGAGTAAGGGTATGCAGACCATTTCTTTTTTGTGTTTGTTCGTTTTCACTAAGAAGTGAGTGCATTTTGTCAGCTTGCATAGAAGCATGAAGGAAATTAGGGGTGAGCATTCGGATTTCGGTTCGGATTTTTGTCTAATCCGAATCGATTCGAAGATCCGAATTTTGTGAAAGAAAAAATTCGATCCGAATCGAATATCCGAAAATCTGAAATCCGAACCGAATCGAATCGAAAAATCCGAAATTATGAAAAAATCGAAAATCCAAAACCAATTTTTGTTAATTCTTGTATATATTTATATTAAATTTAAATATATTTAAATAAAATATTTTTTATATATATAAATTATACATAACGGATTTTTGGATTTTTTCGGATTTAAAAAATCCAATCCGATCCGAAAATCCAAAATTTTAAAAAATTTCAATCCGATCTGATCCGAAAATCCAAAAAATCCGAACCGAATTTTAAATTTCGGTTTGATTCGGATCGGATATTTAGTTTTCGGATTTTTTGCTCACCCCTAAAGGAAATTGGAATGACCGATATATAATGTGAAATAGTTTTTGCAAACAAAAAATAATAATAAAATTAGACTTTGATTGAGAGACTATCTGATTTTAAGCGCACCACTGAAAGCTAAGGTTCTTTTGGGTAAAAGCTTAATTTGCAGACGATAATTCTATTTTCTATATTTTTTTTTTGGTCTTGTGAATATATCATGATGCGTGGATGCAGGAAACCCCATATGATTGTTGTGGTTGATGACAACAGAGATTTCGAAAGCACACATTAAAAAATTTCTAGGATGGTGATGAGTCTTGCTACGTGAATGTGCGAGATTTATAAAGCGAATAAAAACACCTGCGCTTTTACGTGGTTCGATCGTTAATGAGATCTACGTCCACGGAGGAATGATTCCTCAATACTTTTACTAGAGCTTTTCATGCAGAGATTGGTTACAAGCCTTTGTATTCGCAGAAATTGCTAACCCTTCTAACATCGCTTTTCTTCCATTTATACAACGACTTTGCCCCGGCGCGCCCGACCTCCATTGGTCGTGGTGTGACTCGCCTCGGCGTGTTTCCATTGGTCGGAACCGGACCGTTCGTCTTACGTGCGCCACGTGGAGGTGGCGCCGACCTGTTCCGGGCGTCTCCATCGCCGGGCGCGCGCTCGAGGCTGGCTTCGTGCAATGATTAAGGCCGACTTGGGAGCTCGCTATCAATGTTAGGCCCACCGCTGGGCTCATTAGTGGCCCATTCGGTTGGGCAGATCCCATCATAGCCCCGAATAGCCGAGGGACGATGAGGCCGAGGCGGAGTGAAGACAGTAACCGCCGGGTGAGGTGTGGCGGGCTGAAGTTGTTTCTTGACGTGAGGGTCTTCGTGCCGATCCGAGTTGGGTTGTTTATCGTCCGTCGCCGGAGAAAGATGTGGCACCGATGGAAGTCAAGTCCGACTCGATAACGCGCCTGCGCTGGTTATGCCGAGGTGCGGTCCGTAGTGGTATTACTCCGTGGTGGCTCCTGTTCGACCCGAGCGACCGCCCTTTTCTCGATGCCGTGGTGTGTCTCGGGCACAGACTCTGCGGCCTGGTTGGCCGAGGTCCGATCTAGTGTCCGGCAGGCGCCGAGGTCCGGCGTGGATTTCTTGACATTTGTGGGGACGGGCGCGACTGGGCGCCGCCATCTAGAGGACGCCGGTCCGTATGATGATTGCTAGGTCGATCGGCGGTCCGTCCTATCTCGGCGACGCCGACGCGCCAGCGGTAGTTACGCCGAACAGCGTGCGCGTGTAACGACATCCAATCACGTAGGCACGTGTTGAATTTGAAACGCAATTTGCAGCGCCTAGTCTTATAAATAGCGCAAAGAGGCAATCGCTCACTTTCTTCTTCTTCGACGCTTAACAATTACGAGAGAATTTGTGAGAGATTTTCGAGCCCGACACCAAGTAGCCGCCACTCGCCTAAAAAGTAAGTATGCTTTCTTCATCTTCTTCTCGGTCTGAAACTTCCCTTTCTGCTTCGGGTTCTGGCCGGGAGTTATCCGATGTAAAAGACTACATGTGTTATAATGGCCCGGGTAGATCCATAGACCGAGTTCTGTGGTTCCGCCGGTGTCCTCGGTGTGGGATGGGATGAGGGTGGGCACGGCGAGGTCGGCCTTGTCGCTGGAGGAGCTTTTTGAAGCCGTGCGGGAGTGCCGGATTCCGGAGGAGGCGTGGTGGTGTCTGCCGCAATGGATGACAGGCGATGGTCTCCCGAGGGTTTGTTACCGCCACGTAGATAGTTTAAGGCGGGTCTTAGGTATCCTCTAGCCCCATATATCTTAGCCTTCAAGAGTATTTCCAGATCCCCATTTGCCAATTGACCCCGAATTCCATTAGGTCGCTTGGTGGGGCTAGGGCTCTCTTGTTACGGGCAAGCATAAGGAGTTCTCCTCGAGGTGTTGATGCGCTTTTTAGTGTCGAGACCATAGGAGGGGTGTACTATCTGTCTCCCCGGCTAAAATTTAAGGTAGCTGTCCCCTCGAAAGTGTCCCATTGGCAGCGTAGGTTTTTCTTTCTGCGGGCCGAGGGGCAACCGAGGTATGAGTGGGGCCTCGATGACGTGGCCGACCTGAAAATTAGGCCCTTGGGCCATACGGAGGAGTTGGTGAACAGCCTTGGTGAGGTTTTGTCCATAAGTTACACCGAGGACGACCTGAAGAAGTCCGGGCTGAGTATTTTCGGGTTGGAAGCGTCGGGATCGGGGTCCGGATTGGGTGAGGGCATCCTCATCTTCTTACTCCTTATGTGTTCGATTTTGCTGTGCTAATATGATTTTCTTCTGTAATGCAGTGCAGCTTAAGCACACCAAGGAGACCAAGCAGCCGGCCTCGTCTCGCCCCGCGCCAACTGGACGACGGGAGCCTTCCAAGAAGAGGGCGAGGGTGGCTGGGCCCAGCCCGCAGCCCGTGGTGGTGGAACACTTCAGCGATCTGCTGAAGGGTCCGCAGCCGATCTCGGGCTCGGGCCTGGAGATGGAGGCTCGTGCCCATGATGCGCGCGAGGTACCGATCTCCAGCGATCTTCTGCCCTTCCCTAGTGCGTGTTTGTGTTTTTTTTTTTTTTTTTGTTTTTTTGTTGCTAACCGTTTGATTTGCAGGACCTTCCCTCGATCGCAAATGAGATGCGGCGCATGGCCGACGTCGTCGCATCCCGCACGGCGAGCCGGAGAGAAAACCGGCACGCCGAGTCCTCGCCGGGCCGGTGCGAGGCGGAGGTGGAGGTTGAGGCGGCGGCACCGAGGCCGCCGTGAGGGAAGGGACGTCTGCGTGCGGGAGGCCCGCGCCGAGGTGGAGTGGCGCCGGAGGAGGCGGCCGAGGCGGAGAAGAGGCGGCGATCGTATAACCGCTTTCTTTGGCGGGCGAGGACCCATGCCAAGGCCTTCGCCAAGAAACTTATCGGGTCGAGTCCTTCTCCGCCTTCATCTCCGATCCGCCGCCGTGATGAGGCCGCAGTGATATCCACCCACTGGAGGGTTGGCGGCCACAATGCTCGATTTTGACAAGGCGGCATGGCCGGGCCGAGATTGATCGAGGTCGGTGAACTTGCAAGATGCCTGTGTGTTGCCGGGCGCCCGCCTTCCCGTGGTGGAGGCTTTAGCCTCCTCTTCATCGCTCCCGACGGTCGAGGCCGTGTCTGAATGCAAGGTGGATGAAGATCCTGAGCTTCAGGAGCTTCTGGCCGAGGTACGGCCCGGCCAAGCAGGCGGAGGAGGAGTTGGAGGAGGAGGAGGAGGAGCCGAGTTCGGCGGCTCAGGTCGACCCGCAGCCGCAGCAGCAGGAGCAGCCCGGAGGCGGCGGGAGGAGGCGGGGGCCGACGAGTCCGGAGAGATGGCCGAGGTTAGTGGGCCGGTTGTAATAGGTTGAACCGCCGGGGTCGATAGACCCCGAGCCCTGTAATAATTTTCCCTTTTGAGTAATAAAAGCAATATTTTGAAGATCCGTGTTGTCTCGCTTATTTTCAAGATCGCACCTAAATGGATCGGACTTGATCATGAATTGTCGACGGTTAAAAGAAGTCCGAGGTGCCTGGCCGAGAAGGACGAAGAGGTGCTTTCTGGAGG
The DNA here is from genome assembly GCA_036937905.1 of Salvia rosmarinus. Lineage (NCBI taxonomy): Eukaryota > Viridiplantae > Streptophyta > Magnoliopsida > Lamiales > Lamiaceae > Salvia > Salvia rosmarinus. The sequence continues at coordinate 70,077,243 of CM072823.1, forward strand.
AGCCGCAGTGCGAATCGACCCAAATTTCGCCACAATGGAAGTCGGCTCGGCCGTCTGATCCGAAGAAGAAGTTGGGCGAGGCTGATCGGGAAGTGGCCCGCCCGCCGAGAACGAGGCGCTGAAGTTGAAGGTCGCGCAGGCGAGTCCGGGGCGGACATATTCGCCGACGCCGCCCACGGACGCTTGATGCAGTCGCAGGAACAAATTGAATTGATCGCGAGGCTCGCTTGGTTGTCGGAGGAGCATGCAGAGTACGGAGGCAGTCCGTCCGCCGCCGGTGGGACTACCATATCCGGCCGACGACCGAGTCCGGAGCTTGTCAAGCGGAGGGCATGGTGCCGGGATGAGGAAGGGCCCAACAAAGAAGAAGTTCAAAGCTCGCGTCAACTCCGTGGTGAAGTTTATGGAGATGTACGACATCGTCCGAAACGCCGCATGCCCGGCGAGGTGGCGAGGCAACAGCTGGCTCGCCGACCCGATCATAGAAGAACCAATGGAGGAGGCGGCCATCCGATCATGCCGTAGTGCTGAGGTTGATGGGTCCGGCAGGGGGCGGATTATCCAGGGGGGGATCCTCTGGGAGCGGGCGGCGACCGAGGACCTCAGGTCGGCGGGGGAGAGCTTCGGGCAGGGGGCGAGGTCGCACACACGGCCCGGTGTCCGGTCAGGGGGGTCGGGGTGTGACCTCGGGTGCGTCCCCCCTGCCCGGGATGCCCGTACTTGCGCCTTCGCCACTTCGGAGTGTCCCTGGAGCGGGTGAAGGTGACCCTGGAGTCGATGCTTCCGTCCGGGCTGCCTCCGAGCCCGCGCCGAGCGCTTCGGGAGCAGGCCGTGGTGATTCCGGCCTCATCGACTGGGTCGAAGGCACCGAGTTCGTCCCCGGCATACACCGCCGACCTGGAGACTTTGTAGAGAATTGGTGCGGCTTGAAGAAGTCCCGGGAAGGCGGCTCCGGAGCCCGAATGAGGCCGTATAGTATAGACCTTGTATGTAGATATAAATGTATTTAGACTGTTTTGAAGTGTATGTTTTCCCTCGAGAGGTACAAACATAACTTAGACTTCGCTTTGGTCATAAATATTTTTATATCAGATACATAGGTGTGTATTTTCCCAAATGAAGGGTATAAACGAGCTCAAGCCCAGCTTGTCTTGTATATGTCTTGGTACTTTGTTTGTAGTCGTTAATGCATTTAGACTTTGTACGGAGTGCATATCTTCCCAAATAAAGGGGTATGAGTTGGCGAGATCGGTCTCGATGTCGCGTGCGTGTGACGCCCAACTTAATGGGTAATCTGATGCTTGCATGTAGACGCCCAACTTAATGGGTAATCAGATGCTGCGTGTAGACGCCCAACTTAATGGGTAATCTGACGCTACCCTACTTGGTGGGATTTTCATCTTCGTAGGCGTCCCTCGTGAAGGTTTAGATGTGGTATATCCGAATGGATGTTCACATAGATGTAAGACGAACGGTGAAATACTCATTAGAAAAACAAACGCTTTATTAAACAAGTAAACAAAGATCGCATATCACCAAAACAATAGGAGGGCTAACATGACGCCGATCTAAAATCAAAGCTATGTAAAATACCTCCTTAGATGAGTTATGTGCCGTGTTCGGGAATAAGTGCCCTGACAAGTGGGCGAGCTTGTAGCCCTTTGCCGAGGTCCTCGTGAACGCGGTAGGTCCTTCCCATGTCGGATCAAGCTTGTTAAGACGCCGGCTCGGCTTGCTTCATTATTCCGTAGGACGAGGTCGCCTACTTGGAGTGCGGAGGCCTCGACCTTTTGTTGTAGTAGCGCGACACCGCTCTTGACTTGGCTTCGTTTATGAAGGCGAGCTCGCCTCGAGGCGCCAAGGTTGGCCCGCAGTCTTCCTCGCTCCCGGCCCGGTCGGCGTGGAGAGTGCGAGGGTCATGGCGCCCGATCTCACCGGTATGACGGCCTCGCACCGTAGACCAGCCGAAGGGTTTCCGCGCGACGTCCGTGGCGTGGTCCTCGGGACCGAGGACTTGAGGAGATTTTCAGCCCGCCGCCTTTAGCTCGGTCCACCTTTTCTTCAATCCTTGCACGATCGCGCGGTTCGTCACTTCGGTCGACCGCTCGCTTGCGGGTGTGCGATCGAGGTGAAGCGCTGATCGATCCAAGCTCTTCGCACCATTCCTCAAGTTTTGTCGACGAACCGTGCCATTGTCCGAGACCAGATGTGCGGGATGCCGAAGCGGCAGACTATATTTTTCCACACAAAGCTCAATCCTTCGCCGTGAGGCTCGAAAGTGGCTCGCCGACCCATTTTGTGAAGTAGTCTATGGCTACGACTAAATATCGAAGTCGACCGGTGCTCGGTCGAATGGGCCAACGATGTCGATCCCCACCGCATGAAAGGCCACGACTCGCAGTCGCCGGATCGCCCGAGGCGCTCGACCGTGGAATGGATCCGCACTTTGGGCACTTCGACGAGCTCGGCCGAATCTTGCACGAGGGCGGGCCAAGAGTATCCCGACCTCGCCTTCTTTGAAAGTGCTCGCGACCGACGTGGCTTCCACAAGACCCTGGTGGATTTCGCTGAGCACATAGTCGGCTTCTTCGCCCGAGGCATCTCGGGAGGGTCAAGGTAAGACTTCGGTAGAGCGCCTCACGCATGAGATACTTCTTGATTTTGCCATCATCTTTTGGCTTCGAGCCGATCCGAAGGTAGTGCGCCGTGTTCCGTGTAGCCTTCGTGGGAGACATCCACCCGGCTCTATCTCGGTGATGATGCCGATGTGGGACTCGCTATGCTTCGAACGGACCTCCTCCACCGTGGACTCGCTGACGACGCAGCTAGCTTGTCGAGGACGCCACCGGTGTTTTCCCTCGGGATTCGTGGATGTCAAGTACCGAACGAGGTCAACATCTCCTTCGCTTCTCGAGATATTGTTTCATTCGGTCCTCCTCGCCTCAGATTGCTTAACACCGGTTCACGACGACTGGAATCGCCAAAGATTTGGATCTCATCCACCCTTAGCTCCTTAGCGATGCGGAGTCCCGGAGATTAGGGCCTCATACTCCACCTCGTTGTTGGTGGTCGGAAGGTAAACCGGAGCGCGGGTGACTTCCCGCTTATCTCGGGCCGAGGAGAAGAATGCCCGCTCACGCCCATTTTGCACGGTGCCCGCCCACGACATCCGCCAAAGAACCATCCGGTGGGCGAGGGTCCTGCCTCCGCAGGGGGGCCGGGATGACCGAGGTGGAGGCGTCGGTCGACCGAGCTCGATAAACTCGCTTCTACCAGAAATCGGCGAGGCTCCGCCTTTATGGCCGGGTCTCGTGAGTACGAGATATCGTGCTCGCCAAGCCCGTGGCCCACTGCTATTCGTCCGGATGACTCGTGTTTTGACAAGACTTGCCTCGTGGGTAGGTCGGTCAAGACTGGACGGAGTGAGCCCGAAAGTAGGGTCGGAGCCGCCGCTAGCATTCACCGCCAGCAGTCTACCTTTTCGCCGGCGATACCTTGTCTCCGGTCCTTTGAGTGCTCGGTGATGAAGTAGATAGGAAGTCGCCGTCCGACCTCGTCCCACACCAAGATCAAGACCGATTGCCTCGTCCGAGGCTGCCAAGCACAAGGAGAGAGTTCGCCTCTTTTGGGGGCGGTCGAGGTGGCAGGTCGGCGAGGTACTCCTTCACCGGTGTGGAAGGCGAGGTGGTGCTCTTCCCGCCATGCGCAGTCCGGGCCTCCTCAAGATTTTAAAGAAGGGAGCTTCTTCTCGGCAGCCCGAGAGGAACCCATCGAGGGCGGCCAGCACCCAGAAGTTTGTGGACCTCGCGAATGGTTTTGGCACTTGCATGTCGAGCAACGCTTTTACCTTGGTGGGTTCGCCTTCGCTTCTTGGAAACCCAACACCCCAAGAATTTCCCGCTTTTACCATGAAAGTGCATTTTGGGGTTAAGTTTGAGGTTGGCCGACACGAGGAGTCGGAGGATGGTGCCGAGGTCGTCGGTAGCAGCCTCCGCTTTCGACTTTGACTACTATGTCGCCGACGAGACCTCGACGATCTCCCGATGTGGTCTTTGAATGTTGCATCCACCATCCTCTGGTAAGTGGCCCCGGCGTTCTTGAGGCCGGAGGGCATCTTTCGGTACGCGAAGACGCCGAAGTCGGTGATGAATGCAGCTTTGGTGCATCCTCCGGCTCATCAGATTTGGTGGTACCCTCAGATAGATCCAAGAAGTTGAACATTTCGTGGCCCACCAAGGCCTCCACCTTCTTGTCAATATCAGGGAGGGGGTAGCAATCTTTTGGGCAGTGCTTGTTGAGGTCGGTATAATCGACGCACATGCGCCACCCTCCGCCGGGCTTTCGGACCACGACTGGATTAGCCATCCAGTCGGATATTCGACCTCGAACAAGATCTTGGCCTTCGAAGTTGAGTCACCTCGTCCCTAATGACCGGCCGCGCCCGCCGCGAATATCCTTTTCTTCTCGCCGGACCGCTTGGTGGCCGGGTCGATGTTGAGGCGGTGAGTTATGAGCTCGGTGACACCCGGTCATATCGAGCGGGACCAAGCAAACACGCCCCTATATTCTTTCGTGGTCGCATGACGTGCCGCCGACGTCCGCCGGGCCCTGGTGCCGACTGGATGACCTCGAGGATCGCCATCGATAGTCGGAGGTCCCGGTCGTCATCCCGGGTGTCGGCCTCGGGGCTCGGTAATCGCTATGCCCGGGCGAGGCCGCATTCGAGTTGAGAGCCGTAGTATTCTTTTGCGCCGCTTGGTCCCTCGATCTTGAGCACTCCCACCGTGGGAATCTTGACGGTGAGGTGGTAGACCAACAGACGGCCTTGGTGGCGTCTGACCAATCTCTCCCGAGGATAATGTTGTATGGGAGAGGGCCGGACTAGGAAGAACCGGATGGCCCCGTGATCGACTGGGAGCCCGCCCTACGGTGACCTGAAGGGTAATGACCCCTCGGCCGGATCGCTTGAGTAAAGCTCCGTGGGCGGGAGGGCACGGAAGCACCAATGCCTCCGACCTCAAGCTTATCCGCATACCGGAAGATGATGCCGACGGAGGCCCCAATGTCGATATAGACCCGGTGGACGTTTTGTTGCCCACCGCACTGTATGGTGATGGCGCCCGTGCGGCATGATCTTGGGCACGGGTCCTCCTCGAGAACGTTATGTTCTCACCATCCCGAGTCGCTTGTTCTTCGGCTCTTCGGGCCGGCCCGGCATCGCTTCGTGGACGACCTCGCCGTCCGAGGGACAGTCCGGTAACAACGTAGACCTGCCCATAGCGTTTGGACCTTCGCCTCGCCGCTTCGGGTTGGGTCGCCACCGGGTCGGCCCGCAGCTGTTGCCGCCCATTTCTTCTGCGCTTCGCCTCGCCCGGCTCGGCCGAGGTATTTCGAGGGCTCCACCTCGACGAGCTCGCCGATCCGCGAGCCTGTGTTTCGCAATCCTCGGTATCATGACCATACCCTGGTGATAGTCACAATACTGCCTCAGGACCTCTTCGATCCCCTTTCACGGGGCGGGCTTGGAAGAGCTCGTGGAGCTCGAATATTTCCGCCTCGATTTGAGCAGGGGAGTGGCTCGCCGCTGGGTTGGGCCGAGGTCCGAGCTGAGACTCAGCCGCCCTCTTTGATTCTCGCCGGCGCCCGACGATCTGCGCGCCGACTTGGCCATCCGCTTCTTCTCTCGACTGCTCGTCCCATTTCCTCTTCTTCCGATCCGACTCGCCCCTCGACGAAGTTGTCCACCAGGTTCCAAAGCTTGCTCGCTGTCTTTGGTTTTTCCCTGGTGATTTCTTTGTTCAACGCGCCGGGCCGGATCCCGTTTTTGAATGCGTTGATGATGTAGAGGTCGTTGCTGTCGTCAATTTTGAGCGACTCTTTAATGAACCTTGAAACGAAATTTGACATCGTCTCGTCCCGCCCTTGGCGGATTGTGAGCAGGTCGGAGGAAGGCTGCACGGGGCGGCATTTTCCGATAGAGCGCCATTTGAATCGATCCATAAGGTCCCGGAAGCAGTATACTGCTCATGAAAGCGAGGTGAACCAAATACGCACGTTGGAGATCAAGACTCGGGAAGATTTTGCACATGTGAAAATCTTCCATTCCTCGATTCGCCATGTTGGTTGTGTAGGCGAAAAGGAAGTCGGAGGGTCTCCTGCAGCCATCGTAGCCGCTATATTGGGGCCCTGCATCACGGGGGGCGTATCTAGAATCTCCCGGAGAAAGGGAGATGATTCTCCCATACCGGTCGAACCCCGGAGATCGCTGCCATTTCTTTCTGGAGGGTGGGGATCGATAGCGACGCCGTCGCCCCTCCGGTGAGTTCGACCGCCTTTCTTCCCTCCCGCTTTGCTCGGCTCTCAGTCGGCATGACGAGGCGGAGGCGGCTCCGCGAATGGCGGCGGGCGATTGGTGGTGGCGGCTCGTCCGCGGCGAAGCGGCTCCGCGAATGAGGGCGGCGGCTCGGCCGCGTGAGCGGCCCGCACGTCGGGCCGTGATGCGCGTTCTCGCCATCACGCCGGGCGAAGGCCGGCTGCCGGAGGAGCGGCCTCGAGGCCGTGGTGTTGATCCGGCGGCCCTTGAGGGCCCGCCTTTGTCCTCCTCCGTTGAGGAAGCTTTGAATCGCCAAGATCGGCGTTGAGGAATTCAACACAGCTGGCCTAGACCTCGTGGGACGAACGAGCTGCTTGTTCGTCCTCGTGAGGTCGGCACCTTCCCCACGTTAGGGAGGCGCCCCGAGGGTGTATGGAGACGCTTTCCAAGTGGGCCTCGGGGTGTCTTGCGCCAGGGCGTCGCGATTTCCTTCCCGCGACGCCGAGTGACCACCGGTCGTCCTCAAGACGGCCGCCGTTCGCGGGATCGCGGTTGTACGTGTTCTCGCCATTGTCGTAGAGGAAACGAAGCTTTTTGTTCGTGGTTTCCCACGCATCGCGCCAATGATGAGTCTTGCTACGTGAATGTGCGAGATTTATAGAAAGCAATAAAGAACACCTGTGCTTTTACGTGGTTCGATCGTTAATGAGATCTACGCCCACGGAGGAATGATTCCTCAATACTTTTACTAGAGCTTTTCGCATGCAGAGTATTGGTTGTGCTCAGTATTCAAGAAATTGCTAACCCTTCTAACATCGCTTTTCTTCCATTTATACAACTCGACTTTGCCCCGGCCGCCCCGACCTCTCCATTGGTCATGGTGTGACTCTGCCTCGGGCGTGTCTCCATTAGCCGAACCGGACCGTTAGTCTTACGTGCGCCACGTGGAGGTGGCGCCGACCTGTTCAGGGCGCCCTTCCATCGGGCAAGGCGGTTCTGAGGCTGGGCTTCGTGCAATGATTAAGGCTCGACTGGGAGCTCACTATCAATGTTAGCCACCGCTTGGGCGTTAGTGGCCCATTCGGTTGGGTCAGATCCCATCGATGGCAATTGGAAAATGATAAACGCCTCAAGAATATTTAATTTCTAGCTAGTTTTCAATTTCTAATCGCTATTTCTATACTAATCCATATTTATGAAAACGTGGATGAGGATATATCTTTACTCCATTCCCGCTCTTAGTTATAAATATAAAATATTATTAAACTATGACAATTAACATACAATATATTTATATATATATATATATATATATATATGGAAGGGTTAGCTTGAGAAACATCTTTGTCGTGAGAATATGACCAGAACAAAAAAATGATAAATTTACTGTGAAAGTTAACTAATCATCGGAAAGTTATCAATCCAAAAAAAATAAATTTTGTCCATCATGGGATTCAAACCCGAGTGAAAATTGTTGAATTTTTGGATTCAATAACTTTTCTAGCGGATGTATCAACTTTCATAACTAATTCATTTTGTTCATATCAAAATTTTATAATTTTAGTTCTCATATTAAAAATAGTCTTTATTTGAACCTAACTATATATATATATATATATATATATATATATATATATATATATATATAGGGTTGGGTTCCCAGTAGTCCTGGCCCCCGAGATAGTATGTAGTACTCAATCTAGACCACACATTTTGAACACGTGACGCACCAAAATTGACACGTGGCAACCCATTTTTCGCCAGGGCAAAATGGAACGCACCCGTCCGACGCCGGGTGCCCGTCCGCCACTGGTAGAGAGTCCGCGAGCGTTGGGTCTCATGGGCGCTAAGTTTGGGTTGAAGCACAACAAAACACAAATAATGCATCTGAGAATAACATGATAATGCATTTAAATGAACATAAAAGCGCATCGCGCCCAACCGGCGCCGGTGCAAGCGAAGGCCGGTAGGACGGGCGGGCTCCGACTGCAGGTAAGGCTGGTGCACGCCAGCGTTGGTAGAGACGATGGGTTTGGAAGAGCCACAACAAAACACAAAAAATGCATATGAAATAACATAACACTGCATTCATTTGAACATAAAAATGCATCGCGCCCAACCGGCGCTGCGAGCAAGCGAAGTGAGAGTGTTTTCAGCTTAGCACGAAGGCCACACACAAGACGTTGCAAGCGCTTAGGCGCGAGCTCTAATCGCATGCATTATTCTCTTCAACTGCATGCATTTTTTGTTCATTTCAATGCATTATCCTGTTCAACTAAATGCATTGTTTGTTTTTCGCAATCACATAACAAATCAAATTACTAATCTACCCTTAATGAAGCGAAATTAAGCTTAAAAAATCCAAAAAAATCTGAACCATAGGATCTATTAGATGAATGGATGAGATTGAGTACTACATACTATCTGGGGTTTGGGTACTATTTGATCCCTCCTCTCTCTCTCTCTCTCTCTATATATATATATATATATAAGCCGTTTCAGATAAATATAGAAATGATATTAGTCTATAATAATATAATGAAATGTATTATATTTTAATACTACCAATATAAAACTATATAACTTTTGCATTGGTGACAAAAGAAAAGGTTAAACAACATTTCGACAAAACAAATAGACAAAACTCTTGAACTTTTATATTTTGTCTTCTTCTGTTTTTACCCTTACTTAAAATCTTGGTACGAAAATTTCGAGAATACAAAAATTCTCATTTATATCATAAGAAAAATATTTAAATTAAAACAATATTTATCACAGTATAATTTCTAGACAGTTGGGAAAGATCAATTTATAATGTACGATCCCCCTAAATTAATTTAATTACTAGCTAATACATCAATTTGAACATTTACCGGCTTCGTCATTTTAATTCTATGTACATAAAGAATTAAATTTTGTATTAGTGATCAAAATACCTTGAATCTTGTGCTATAACCGCATAATGCGCATCCATCTATATAAAAAGTGGATCATATCAAACTTTTCTTAATGTATGAAAAATAGAAATTAATCTAAATCATTAATTTTTATATGATGTGGGATCATCATGAAAAAAAGTATATAAATAATATTTTCATTAAAAATATATATATAAGTAAAATTCTACGTTTCCTACGCTAGTGTGATAATGAGATTACATTAGATCCAACATATTTATTATTCGGTTCGTGTCAAAGCTTCACTAATTGATTAGAAAACTATGGTTCTTACCCGACAATTTACGTTTCTTGGGCTTATGTCTAAATTTTTGTTTAACTATGAATGGCCAACAAATTTAATGGTATGCCATTATACAAATTAGGGCCTTTTATAAGATTTTTCGAAAATAAGATTAAGATGATAAGGAATAGAATACATGCTTGTAAAATTTACATAAGGTTCTAATATTTTTATCTTTTAAGAAGGAAAATAGTGATGGAAAAATTTTATTTTCCAATATTTATCCTCGAAGTGGAAGAAGCTAGCCACAAATATAATAGATTATCTTGCGTGCCATCTTTGAATTTCTGTTGTCTCCAAAGCGAGAGTATTGTTTGTACCACTATTCAGATTGCGACAAAACATAGCCTTTCACTTAGAAATTTCTGGTAACAAATCAAAATATAGATATCTATATGAATGGTGGAATATATATTTAGCAAAAGGTGGATTTCCCTCCTTGCAAAATGGCTGATCATCATTGATGGATACCCTTTCCCATTCTGTGATGGAATTAATGGATAAGAATTATATATCCACACACACACACATATATTCCCTCTCTCTTTATATATAGGCGCGTAGCTATCGACAAGCATGATCCTATGTGAATGATTAAATGCAAAATCCTTAAAAAACTTCTAAATTATTAATGATCTTTCTAGATGATGTTCAATAGGATCTCCCAAAAAATTGCAGGAGTGGATCACATAATTCAGACGAGAAGTTACTGTTTTATTAGGACAAGTCTTGAACAAGTGGGTCTTTATTATTGAATATTAATTTTTTATCCCTCTCTCGAGAGCTGGGGGAGCTTAAGCACCCAGCAAAATACACTTTAAATAATATAAAAAAAATCATTTTTCACCAAACTATATTTCTGCATCCTTCGCGTCGTCACTTATTTGGATCATCACCCAAAAACATGACAAAATTTTGGGTGGGTTTTGTCTCACCGTGAGTTCACCCTTGTTTTTTTATTAAAATAGTTACATATTAATTATGATGAGTAAGGATAATTAGATTTTATTAATTTATAATTAAATTTATTAATTTTAATTAGAATTCATTAATTCAAAATTAGAATTTATTAATTCATAATTATGGTTTTTTAATTCATAATTAAGGTTTATTAATTCACAATAAGAGTTTATTAATTCACAATTAGGATTTACTAATTCAAAAGTAGGATTTATTATTCACAATTAGGGTTTATTAATTCAAAATTAGGGTTTATTAATTCCAATTAAGGTTTATTATTCAAAATTAGGTTTTATTAATTCATAATTAGGGTTTATTAAGTCCAATTAGGGTTTATTAACTCACAATTAGGATTTATTAATTCACAATTAGACTTTATTAATTCAAAATTAAGATTTATTAATTCATGATTAGGGTTTATTAATTCAAAATTATTATTTATTAATTCATAATTATGATTTATTAATTTAAAATTAAAATTTATTAAATTAATTAATTTTAATTAGAATTAATTTAATAATTATTAATTAATTAATTAAAAAGTTAATTAGGTGGTGGGTCTCCTACGTGTGCCCAGAGACCACCCCCAAAAAACATAGTTAGAGCTGGGCCAGCTTCGACACTTCGAGGCGGTTCAATGCAAGAACGCTAATTTTAATAGATAACAAGATAAAAAGTTGAGTGATTATGAAATGTGACAGCCGGGCTTTATCTAAAAAGACATAACCTTTTACTAAATGTATGAAGACTAGACAAAATTGTTTCTAAAGGTGCAAGAAGGCCAAAACCAATAACATTTATAGATTAAGACAATAGTGAAGACACCCTTTATTAGGCCGACGAAAATTCAACGAGGAAAAAAGCAGCAGCTTTGTCCTATCTTTCATGCATTGTAATCAAGGATTATTCTACACATTAATCATATACATACACATATATACATATATAACTACACTACACTTGATTTAAGAACATGAACAATCGTTGCAAAGAAATGATCTTGTTGAGAAGTGGTATAACCGTATATATATATATATATATATATATATATATATATATATATATATATATATATATCGATTTTTGAGCCAGATTTTACTCTGGGGCCCATTTTTTTAAAAATAAAATTAGTAGTTAAATTACTTCACAATGTTAGAAAAATAAAAGTTAAACACAATCACCATCATAAGTTTCATTAACAAACACATCATTTTCATTGTACGAAATTAAATTCATTCAATAGTTTGGTTCAGCACTTATATTTCTAAAATAGTCACCATATATTCAATTGATCTATATTTTGATTGTTTTATCATCAAAAAGTTTTTTAGATGCTTAAAATAGAAATTTAAATAATTTAGATGACTTCAGTTGGTTGTTGTTAGAATAATTTATCATAAAAAAATTAGAAATTAGATTGATCATATTAGTTCACATATGAAAAGCTATGTTTTTGCATGCATTTTTTATTTTATCAACATAATACAAATAATAGAAAAAAAAAGAAAAGAAAAAGAAAGAGTACAAAGTAGAGAGAGAGGAGAATATAACTAAATTATAGGAAAAGAAAAATGAAACATAAAAGAGGAAAGAAGAAAAAAGGAAAAAAGAAAAAGAGAAGAGAGAAAGCAAAATGAACGAAAAAAGAAAAAGAGAAGAGAGAAAGCAGAATGACAGAGCTGGGTTTCGAACCCAGCCTTCAAAATGAAGAAAATCAGCCAATCCAACTGCACTACAATGAATTCTTGGTTTGAATACTAAATATATACTAGTAATACTCAAACATTCTGGGGTGGCCTGCGGCTTCTGAACCCAACGTAGCTCCGTCACTGTTAATATACGTACCGTCAAAAGTTGGGCAAAAACTTGTGTCCTGAGGGTTGGTGCATCCACCCCATTTAGGATTCATCAATTCCAAATCAGGATTTGTTAACCCTTTTATAGTTCAATAGATCTTAGTTAGAATTTATTAATCATGATTAAGATTTAATTAGGGTTCATCAATATCTAATTAGAGTCTATTAATCTCTATTAGAATTCATTAATCCCTAATTAGAATTTATTAATCGATCATAATTTGTGTTTAATTAAAACTGATGCACGCCTGATACGTCCTATCTTCAATGGTAAGAATATTTTGAAGGAGTTTGGCAGGAAATGGTAAAAAAGGACAAGGTGGAAGTTGCAATGTAATGTATAAAACTACCATTGTTATTGCTACCATGATTATTTCACCCTTTGTAAAAGAGCACATGGTTTCAGAGCCAGATACATCTAACTCAAAGTAATCTGCACAACCCTACAAGAACTGTCATTCAATCTTTACAATAATACCAAAATTCTAGAAAGAGAGAGATGTAATAAAGAGCTGGAAGTGAAAATGGACAAAACTACACACATAACCTTGCCCAACTTGTCTTAGAAATTTTGTGTGGTACAAATTGTTATTTTACTGCTCATCATTGAGCAAACTGGCCTAACACGACAGCATTCATTTATTCACTCTGGGATTTTGTCCCAGGTACATTTCTCCATTCCATGATTCAATAATTCAACCTATTTCATATCGTCATTCTAGTTACAAAGGAAATAATTCCATTATATTTGGGGTATAACGTTTCTGTGTCGTTTGCTCACAGAATTACATTCAAAAGTCCAAAATTTCATATCCCCTCTTCTTTTTCTCTGTGGATGACGACAAACACCTAACAACGGCACTTTGTTTGTTTTGTTTGATTTAATACAATTTTTTTTACTTATCACTTTAGCTTCATAATCTCACCAAAAATTAAAAATTAAACATTCATCGTAGGTTAAAAAAAGAAGATACAACACTTGCTTAAATTAAGTACTATGATGATGCACATAATAATCAAATCTATCCAACTCTCTCACACTATTATGATCATTGTTATCGACAAATCCGGTTCGAGGGGCGCAGAGGCGCACTGAGATGAGCGCCTTGTTGAAATGCTTAGCCTTAGTCCCTAAATATTCAGTCCAAGTGATTGGCCTATACAGAGGGGGATGGAAATGATCGACTAGTTTCGAAAGTGGGCTGATCTTGACGCTCGAGGGGGGGCCATAGAGGTAGGCCACGGACAAACGGTGTCGGGTCCGGTTCACCACTGCCCGGTGGAGCACGCTCGGGTACGACCCGTTCGACAATATGTGCATCAGGTCGCCCACGTGGATCACTAGGGCTCCCGGGTGGGGCGGCACGGTGGTCCACTGCTCTCTGCCCTCCCGGAGAACCTGCAGCCCGTTGGTGTTGCTCTGGTGGAGGATCGTGAGGATGGTCGAGTCCGTGTGCGCGGCCAGGCCCATTGCCCGGTCCGGGTCGGGGCAGGCCGGGTACGAGTTGAGTTGTAGGGCCGCGCAGCCTCCTTGGGAATCTTTCGGGCTGGCCCACTTCACGTCGTCGTCTGACACACCTAACGAGCCGAGCATGAGCCACATCAGCCTACCAGCTAGCTTATTCATCGCCTTTTCGTATTTATCTACTGTATTGCTGGAGTGAAACACAAGATGAAAGAGCGTTTTAGCAAAAGGTAAAATTTTAGTAGTTTCTTAGAAATAGCATATAGTCATATTTTATGTTTCTAGACGTCATCATAGTGTTACTTTTTCCTCCTCTTAATTCTTCATTCCTCATTCATGAAGCAATAATTTGAAGGTCTCCAATAAAATTAGCCATAGCTTCGTGTACGAATAATATTTAATTTTTTAAATTTTATTTAGTGTTGAAAACTATAATAAAAATCTAGTGACATACAGTGCATCCATCTAATTAAATTCTAACTAATAAACCCTAACTGACTGGTGAATTTTAATTGGGATGGATGCATAGTGTGTCTAGTGACGTGCACAAGCACAATGAATATGAGATATACCAGAACTTATGATGATCGTGGGGCCAAAGCTGCCGGGCGTGATCAGCCGGAGAGCCGACAATGGTGAAGCCCTCGGACCACATGAGTTTGGGGAAGAAGGAAGAGATACGCGCCACGCCGTAGCCCGACACGCCATCGGCCACACGCGCCGCCCGCAGCTTCTGGTGCATGGGGAGGGAGAAGAGGCTCTTACCCGCTAGCTCGATTTCATCGAGCAAATTTTTGGGGACGTCGTGATTGATGACTTGGAACATGCCCCAAGTCTTGCATGCATGGCCGATCAGCTCCTTGGCGCCGCCGTGATTCAGATCGATGATGGGGACAGCCTCGAGATCCGCGCCATCACAGCCCCCGCTGCTGTCGTCGAGCTGCGACGTCCATGCATGGGTGTCGGGCAATTCCTTAACGGAGTTGAGGTCCAGATATTTGTGCTGAGGATCAGAGAGTGTTATTGAAGGCATGCTTTTGACTTATTTTTATGATGATTTATGAGTAGGCCAGTTTGTGTGAGAACTCCATTTTTGTGTTTCTTCCTACTGGTTATAGAGGTAGGAGGAGGAGGAGGAGTAGGGTTAGGTTTTTGGAGTGGGAATAAAATGTGATGTAGGGAGAAGGTAGAGGTGTGTATTGTGTATATATAGATGAGGAGGGGATGGTGACTACTCATTACGGTATAGATTTTGAGTTTATTTAGCGAGTGTGTGTGTGCATATATTTGATTGGTGTTTCTTTGGGCTTTAGTGGAGTTGATTTTAGTGGGAGGGCAATAGGGGTGGGGTGGGTGGGGTGGGGTCATGCAAGCTGACAAGAACGGATAGCTTTTGTAATAAATCACACAACAATCATCTTCTATACAAACATTTGATTGATTTATTTATTTTTCTAATAATACCCTCTTACACGTTGTTGCGGCCTAGGTATAGTTTTATTGGTATCTACATGAGCCTCACATTCTCATGGTTTATTCGAAGTAAAGAGTGTTTGAATGATGCTAATATGTATCTATATGGAACGTGAGTATATAGAATAGGAATGGAGGAGTTAAGCAAGAAGGGTTTTTTCATGTAATATACGAAAGTCGAAGGGCCCTCTTTCTCTCTCCATGTGCCCTTGTCTTGTCTTCAAGTAGAAAAACATCTTCTTCACTTCTTCCCTACTTGGTCCTAATCCCTCCTTCGCTAACAGACAACATCCATTCACCCTCTTCCCCATTTATACTTGAAAATACCATCTTGTCCCTGCCCTTTCGGTCTGATGAAACTTCTTTTCAATTCTAGGATTCCGTACTAGCAAACCCTTGTTGTAGCCTTGTAGGCAACAATCACGCGATGATAAACATAAAACGTGGAAGGGTTTTATATCGTACGAAAATAAAACTAGGTAACAACTAACAACTATAAAAAAATACACAACATATAGCCACTTTTTGTGTAAATATACAATTTACACTTAATGAAAATACTTGAAAATAACTCACAATAAAAGAACCCGTGAATGAGGCACCGTCGCAATGATCACATGATTACATGAACAAAATTTGTTCGTGCAATAGTTTGGGGCTATTTTTTATTTATTTTTACAACAAAATTGCTATTTTTAAAGTTGCATCTAGGAAAATATCATATTTTTCTTCTAGTAATTATTACTTGTACGTGTGTTGATTATATTTATCATTTTCAAACACTTTGTTAATTAATTATTCAAATTACTTGAGTGTGTTGAGGCTATGTAATTACAAGTAGATAAACTTTTTTCAAATTGAATACATATTGGAAAGAAATCAAATAGAAACTAATTATTATAATATAACTAGAATTTTATTCGACCATTGATCTTGGTATGATTTATAGCCGTCATAAAAAGAAACCAGCATTATATATGTAATAATATCACAACGAATAATTATAAGCATATATAAAGAAGCATGTTTCTTCAGGAGAAATCGTTTATATATATAGTTGCATGTTTGGTGGGGGAGGGCATACTGGTCCTTAAACCCAGCATGAGTGCTTTATTGGTTTCTTTCATTTACATTTTCTTTTTATTGGAAAAAAGAAGAGGTCTATATATGTGATAAATAACAGTCACTTTAGGTTTCTATGGTTAGATCTGTGGGTTTTGTCCCTATAGACCAAGTGGGAACCCTAATCATCAAATTGATTAATCCAAGCATTTCTAACATCCATCATATATATTTGGGTCCTCATTTTGATCTTTGATATATATGGAAAAGTAGGAATCCATTGCCACTACCGCTTGCCTCTTCTAGTTATCTCCACATACAAAAGAGATAATCTTTTTTATATATTTTATTTGGAGAAAAAAGAATTAAACTAAATACATCAAAAATTCAATTTTTTTTTCATCACGAACCCGCAGCCGCCACCTCACACTTGAAAACCAGCGTGTGACAGTTCAAACTCATAAGGTTTGGTGATTCTAACTCGCGACCTCCTACCACGTAAACCCACATTAACCATTGGGCTATCCCTGACAAAAAAAATTCCATTATTGTTTGTTTATGTGGTGGTTATACTGTAATCACAATAGATAGGAACAAAAGAACCCATATCATATTTTGGCACGCAAAGGACATTAGCATACATTCGCATGTGCTCTAGAGGACACATACACATGCATATTTATCATTCTGCATGCATATGCCCATCACGTGAAACTAACATGCTTCACCTCATATTTACTTATTTATTTTCTTTCATATATCTAAACATCTAAATATGATTTTGCTTGATGTGATCGGTGAAGTATTTCGATTTATGGATATCCTTAGGAAGACTATGTTTAAATGATATGGTATGTTTAAACATGATTTTGGCTTCATCTGTTTGTGGGTATCCAAAATCAAATCTTATACTTCTTCTCATTTTTCTATTCCTATTTAATCAATTTTCACAAATAGAGGTATCAATCAAGTTCAAAACCAACGGATTGACCTGAATAGATCGAAAAATGAGTTAGGGTCAAAACTTTTAGCTCAATTTTTTTTTCCAGCATAATTAACTCGAATCGAAAATAACACGAGTTATATCGAAAATATCTCGACCTGATCAGCTAAAAAATCATTACTTGCTTTTCAAATTTTGATTTTATATTTGATAGTAAGGTTTTTTTAGCAAAAACATAATATTTATGTATACTAAAAATTGGGTACCTTAGTTGTGGTCAACGTTACATGTTAATCCGAAAACATATCATGAAAGTAAAAAAAACAGAAGTACAAATATTGTCTCGATACAATACTTTTATTCTAAAGAAAACAAGGTACGTAGAACTAATATATATATAGGGAGGTAATTATGAATACGAACTATTTTCATATTGGGATGTAAAAACATACAAAATATATATAGCCACTTTTTGTGTAAATATAGATACTTATTATTAGCGAAACTAACTTAGAATAAATCAAAACCTATTGCCCCCACCCACCACCACATCAATGATAATATGGATATATGATACTGCAATTTGACGGTTATTTCAGGTAAACCATGGAACGGGCCCAAGATATATCGAAGGTCAATTTTTTTCAACTTTTTCATTTATCAAAAATATGATGATAATGATGATGGTAGTGGTGCTAATAATAATTGAACAATAACAATAATACCAACAATGACAATAATAATAATAATGACAATAATAATAATGATAATAATAATAATAATAGTAATACTAGTAGTAATAATAATGGTAATTGCACTAGTGATTTTAATACTCAAGAAAATGAAGAACGCATTTATGCCAATCAATTTTCTGTCTCCCGTTGCTAGAACAATAATATATAATTATGTCTCCTCATCCAGGGAGAGGGGGGAAAAGATAATTAAGAAGAAGAACAGAGACACAGAAAAGAAAGTTCAGTGTTTAGGCTCCGCTCTGTGTTCGGTTTACAGACGGTTTGTAAATATTTTTATTTAGGTTCTGTGTTTTCAGTATTTTATATATATATATATATATATATATAGAGTGAGGTTAAGAACCAATTTTAACGCGAGTAACTAAGAACTACGAAAACAAAATGAATATCTTATGAAAGTTAATGAATACTGCGAAAGTTAATGAATCCAAAATTGAATTTTCACCGTGTTCAATCCCATGAGAGCGAAAATTCTATTTTTTTTTTCATTAACTTTCGCAGTATTCATTTACTTTCATAGATATTCGCTCTCACGTCGCACAATAAAAATGGTTTTACGTTAACCTCCCCTATATATATATATATATATATATATATATATATATATATATATATATATATATGGGATGGTTATAGGAGGAACCAACTCTAGAATGAGAACTAGGAACCAATCCACACCCTCAATTACCCATAATCTAACGGTTGTGCATGAATAATTAATTGAAAACCGTTTCTTATGTTTAAATTGATGAATTGCAAAATCTGATATATTTTATGCGTATGAGGGCATTATTGTAAATTTATTAAATCCATTAACGCGTATGACGATGCAATGCGTAATTACCGCTTCGTTTTAACATTCTAACCTAATTTACAGTCTTCTCGCCTCCCTGACTACTCATCTCTGCCGTGCACAAACATCAAATCCGACATGAATTGTCACTTATTGTGTGCATATTGTGGAACTACGACGCATAACAATACTATAGGATGATTTTATATACATTACATATTATTATAAAGGTAAGATACAATATGCATAATGCGAAACCATATTGTGCACACCAGAATCATACAGTATTCTTAATAACAAACTATATTGTTATTATGATATTATGACGTGCATAACAATATCATAGGATGAGCCTACATATATTACAAAAAAAATGAACCACTTTGTGAAACAGTTGCATAAGTTGTTAATAAATGTAACATAGTGCATGCATAATAAGAAAACTCATTGTGCAATATTAACAATAAAAATCAAGCTTGTTTAGTAACCCAAGTAATCCATAATCATAACATAATTTGTTCATACAAGTAAATACATTATGCATAATAAGAAACTATTTTATTCATAATGGATTATTACGGCATGCATAACAATATCATAGGATAATTCTACTTATATTCCATATTATTATAAAGGTGACATACAATATGCATAATGCGACACCATATTGTGCACACAATTATCATACAGTATTCATTACTTCTGATGGTTCATTAAAGTAATACAATTATGGAAATAATATTCATGGCAATTAAATCCCGTATATATAGCTTGTAAATGGTCTCACAAGTGTATATTACAATAATATCCTCTCAAAATTCGCTTACCCATAATTTAACGTAATCAGCTAATTTAATCTAAGCCGTTAGATTAACAGTAATTAACAGTCATGATTAGTTCCTAGTTCCTAATTTATTTGTAGTTCTCAATTGATCCATCCCCTATATATATGTTTCCTTTGAAAAGAAAGAAATCTAAGTGAAACGTATACATATATTACTATATGTTATTGGGAAATAGATGTCATTTGAAAAATTGACATTAAGTACAGTATATATTAAATAGTGGATAAGTGAAAAGAAAGTTTTGCCCCATATATGGTAAATTAATCTACACTTAAAAGGAAAACTAATACTTCATCCATTCACCAAATTTGTTCCTTTATTTTGGTGGCACGAGTTTTATTAAATTGTAATAAATGTAAAGTAAGTGGGTGTAAAAATGTGGGTCATGGGGATAATAAATGAATATATTAATGGATAGTGGGTATAAAAATGTGGGCCATGAGTGTTATTTTTGTAAATAATTGAATATGTTTATGGTAAAAATGTAAAGTTGATGTTTCCAAAAAAGTTGAAGTAGACGGACCAAAATAGAATTAAATGAACGTATTTGGTGGACAGAGTGAGTAGTATTTTGGTCATGTCTATTGCACATTGACACCATTTATTTTATTGCAAGAAAATTCTTATTGTTTAATTATTTGAATTGAGAAATTAAAGACTGAAATTTGACGATTCGAGAGGATTCTTTTAACATGTGATCGATGTACAATACTCCAATACTAGTTGATCACGACAAATTTCACAAAATTTGTAAGTATTGATGTTGTCTTCGAATATGTTGTTGCTCCGACAAAAAATTTCACGGTTAGCAAGTATTGAACAAAATATTTCTCTTCTCAAGTCCGTCAATCCCAAACTTTAATTTCTCGAATTACAAACTCGAATAATAAGAATTTGTTTGAAAATGCAAGTTGGGTTAATTGGTCAAATTTGTTGGTCGAGAGGATGTTAAATTTTGGTCATCTTGATTCTTTCTTCCATTGTTACCGACGTCGATTCTTCCGCAGTGATGTATTTGCGATCTCTCTTTGGATAAGGTTGATTTTCATCATGGTAGTCTTGTCCATGACACATCCTCCTCCTCTTCTTCTTCTTTCATTCACTTGATGTCTTCATCGTGTCAAGCTGCGAGTTATGGCTCCTAATGACTTTGGGTTCAAGCATATTCCGACTCATCCTCTTTTGCAGATTTCAGATCCCTTCAAGACACAAAACTCAAACAAAAAGACTCAAAATATTCGATACAGATCTAACAACAAGACACGAAAAGAGCAGAAAATATGGGCACGTCAGATAGGTTTGTATTATATCTTGTATTTTGAGTATTAATTGGTCAAAATCGATAGTTAAAAATAAAAGTGATAATTTGATATATATTTAAGTATTAGTGGGATTCTAAATTGTAGCACCAATATTTCTGTAAACTAAAGTAAAAAACTACATTACCACCAAAATCAGAAGAATAAAGCTAATATGAATTTATTATTTTAGCTAAAATAAATATAAATAAAGTTTGTCTTTAACAAGTAATTAGACTTGGTTATTCCTGCCTTTTTATAAAATTATGGTATACTACTAGTTACGATTTTTTGACTGGATTTATAAGTTGTACGGGTCAATGGCTGTCGGCAAAACCTACAAATGAGGAGAGAGAGAGAGAAAGTAATTATTAGATACAAAGCCAAATAGTACGAATAAACAAACTTTTGACTTATACATACAACTTTGCTACTGATGTGGAGAACGATACCAAACTCCAATTTAATCATTGGTTTCTAGATTTATCACTCCAGTTAAATAACCTATGAAATTCTATAGAATATGTAAGTATACTACATCTTCAGTTTATGTGAGATTAAAATCATTTAGTATCAATTAGTTAACACTTGATTATTATTTAAAACTAACAGAAAATTGTGAAAGTAAATATGGTAATGGTCCGACTTATATAAAAATTACTGATTAAGAGGCCGGCTTAAATAATCAAGGTATCCCAGTAAGCTTAATTAGGCTGATCCCAAATAATTATAATTAGTACATTCTTTCAGAAGTAGGTGACTCATTTTAGAATTCTACTGCCTGCTTTCAACTTTATCTCCTCATTTTTGATAATGATAGATATCTAGTTGCTTATCACGACAGAAGCAAGTCTAAAATGAGTTTTATTTCTTCTTATTATTAATACTTGAAAATTTTGGATTAATGACAAAAATTGTATCTAAATTCTAATTATGACCAAAATTTGAATACGTAGAAAACAAAGGTAGTTTTACGATTAGACCGTATATTCCTTATAGGATAATGCAATATGGATAAGGAAATTTAGAGGGTGTTTGGCTGAGCTTATAAGCTGTTTATGAACTTATAAGTTGTTGCAAAGTGTTTGACAAAATAAACTCATAAACAGCTTATAAGCTGTGAAAATAAGCTCCAACAGTTTATAAGCTCCCTTAAAAATAAGTTAGTCAACTCTAACTTATTTTTTTCATAAACTTATAAGCAACCATGAATTTACCAAAATAACCTTATTATTCGTTATTTCTTACACATACACTGTCAACTTCACATCTCGTCAATTTTATGTCTCTAATTATGTTTTTCTCTCTTTAACTCACAATTCTTTCTCTAGCTTATAAGATCAATTATTCAAACACTTTAACAAATTATAAGCTTTTGAGACATTACCTCTTATAAGCTCTTGGAGCTTATAAGCTCTCTAAAATAAGTTTAGCCAAACACCCCCTCAGAGTACTCAAGTTCTACCAATTTCAAAAGATCTTTTAATCTCATAGTGCTCGACTAATAAATTAGAGTCTTATAACTTATTATTACTCATTGTCGAGTAAGTTTCAAATCACTCAAAAAGATAATACATCCAACAACTTCATGTATACTGTCGGCGGCATACCCAAAAAAATGTTGTACGTAGCAACCACATTAGCAGTAATTAACATCTTTAACGATGATATGATCAGGAAACATGCAAAAAAGATACACTCCCTCTATCCATAAAAAGTGTATTATTTTGTGAATAGCACGAGTTTTAATAAATTTTGATAGAAGTTTTTTGAATATATTGAGAAATGAACCTAAGATAATGGGTGGTTGAAATTAAATTATGATAATTAAGTTTGGGCCAGATAATAGTTTTTGGTAAATAATGAGTGGTTGTGAGATTGAAATATAAGGATCGCGTATCCGAAAGGAAAGTGAGACTTTTTATAGATGTCGAATAAGATAATCGTAAGACACTCTTTATAGAGGGACGTGATATATAATAAAAAGAGCATAAAAATTTAAATATTCAATGATGCGCTCAACTTTTGAGACTCGTTTGTTGGAAAATGATTGAAGTATGTTGCTTCGTTTTTAGATATCTTATTTCATGTGCAGGAAAGCTCTTTTCGAATAGCCGACTGCTTGATATATTTTATTTTCCGATCCAGCTTCTATATAGTTAGACAGTTTGTTAATTGTTTTTTCTTTAATTTTGTCGAGTTTATTAACGAAAACTCCATTACGGAATTAATGGGCCGTTTGCTTTAAAGGGAATCAAGATTCAAGGCCCATGATTCCTTTAATAGTTGTTTGATTGTAATTTTTATTGATTGTTTTTTATTATAGCCACTTAAAACGAGATAGAAAGAAAGTGGGAAAAAAAGAACGTGCATTTTTAATTGACTTAATCTGGTCAATTTTTTGGAAAAAATTGATAATTTTTAAAAAATTATGAAGACTCGACACGTGCCATGAAAAATATAATTTGCTGTCATAAAAAGCAGAAGTAATAAATGAGGCAGATATACAGTCAATAGTTGGATGCTTGATTTATTAAATGTGCAAGTGGAAGTCAATAACACTTTATGATACATCAAAGTTAATGTCTGTACTCGAATGAGAGACTCGTGCTAAAGTTGGAAGCATAGTTAAATGATAAACCAACAAATTAATATAGAATACTTTTAATAATCTGTATAAAGAAAGGCGGTAGAATTTTTTATTTTAGGTATTTATGAGTGGCTATTAATTATTGATGTTACTCGGTCTTATTCTAATTAATTATTAATTAGTGTGCTGGACATCTTGCTCTATAGAAACAAGAAAAACTTTGACATTATAATATTTATTATCTTAATAATTAAATGACTGATTGTTCATTTGTTCTAAACTAATATCATGTCCCGATTATTTATTTTCTATTTTCTTTTTGAGGGGATGTATTTTATAATTTCAATATAGCAACTTCGTTTTGGAATAATACGAGAAGTACTGAAAAGAAAACCGACAGATGGGGCTGAATTTCAAACAATTACTTATGAAATGGGGCATATGATAAAGATTGACACAATTTCACACCCTTAAGTAATAAACTTAAATCCTTTCGGATTGAGAAGGTATTTTACGTTATTTGGCATTTAGCAAAAGGGAAACAGACGAACATTACTGATTATATGTAGGCACCAACACTGACTCGAGTTTATGTTTTTTAGTTTTTATCAATTTAGGATTCTAAATATAGGTTAGTTACTAATCACTACCTAAAAATTTAAAATCTTCTATTCAGGACATGATCATAATTGAAATTATCAATTTAAGACAAAAACGAAAATGTAATTTTTCGTTTCTTAGGTTTTTTTAATATTAGTATTCAGTAAAAAAAATATTAACCAATTATTAGAAGGATCTATTAAGAATAGTTAGAAAAGAAAAGATCAAAATGCACAATATTTCAGTCTGGCATTGATAGTTTCAATAATTCGTAAGTTTCAAATTGATAGTTTACATCAACCAAGCCCTAAACTAAAAGTTAATGTATCTCTCTTTATCCTAAACTAAAAGTTAATGTATCTCTCTTTATCCTAAACTAAAAGTTAATGTATCTCTCTTTATCGATAAAACTCCTAGTTATTATTATGTAGTCAATTTATTATTTTAAGTATAATAATATAAAGACAAAACTTATGTGTGCTCTGGCGCACGGTACACATGGGCCGAGTCCGACATGGGTATCCCCAAATGATTTGAGCTAGAAATATTTTCTCAAAAATAAATAATTATAAATTTTAAAATTATAAGTGTAATTTTTAAAATAAAATTAGAAACTAATTATAACAATTTTAATAATCATTTAATATTAGAAAAATGTGATCATCTCATAATGTGAACAAAAGAGCACATCTAATGTATAGACATTTTGATATGGATTTTCAGACCGAATGACGATTTTCAAGACTCATTTAAATTTGGTGTAAGTGAGTAGCTTTACATAAAATGTGTATGATTGGAATACAATATGATAAAAATTACATAACATTTAGAAAGTGTAGTTTAGAGTTAGACTAAAACGATACTTATTCCACATAAAGTTTGATAGAGAATGGTAAATTTTATTCTTAGACTTTTTGGAAAAAGAACTTGTGGCAATAAAGGTGTGATCAATACTTATATTTCTAAAATAGTTGTCATTTATTCAATCAATTTATATTTTGATTGTTCTATCATCAATAATATCTTTAGGGCTTAAAATAAGAATTCAAATTACTTTGATGTTTTCAATTGTTACTGTTAGAATAAGTTTATCATAATCTTTTTAAAAATTAGACTGATCATATTAATTAAATATAAAACTTTATTATTTGCATATATATTTTATTTTATCAACATAATACAAATTAAATAAAAAAAGAAGAGTAGAAAATAAGGAGAGAGATTTTAAAAATTGAACAAATTAAAAAGAGCATAATTAATGAGAGAGATAAAGAAGATATAACAAAAAAAAAATTAAAATATTGAACACATTAAAGGAAAAAAGAAGAGCATAATTAATGAGAGAGATAAAGAAAAAAAAAACAAAAAAAGGCTTGTTTGTCATTCCCATGGATCGAACTCGGTTCTCACAATCGTGAGAAGAGACTTTACCCAACTCAACTAAACTACTCATTTGTAATATTTATCGCTTATCTATATACTAGTAGTTTTTTTTCAAAAAAGTTGGGGGGGCCATGGACCCCTAGGCCCCAATGTGACTCCGCCAATGGGTATCCCACCGACGATATGTGGCAATTATTCTGAATAAAACTTAAATAATGATTCCGGCTAAAAGCGAGAGTTCGTATGAATAAAGCAACAATTATTTTGAATAAAAGTGACAATTGTTTTATAAACCTAACAAGTATTCACACCGATAATCTAATTATACAAGTGACAGTTTTTTTTTTAAGTAAAGTGATAGTTGTTTCCCTTTGTATTTTCATTTTTTATGAAGAATACACGCAATAAAAATAATTGTAATTCCGAATAAAAATATAAGTATTTATAAATAAAAATGATTTATTCTTAATAATAAATGTGAATGCGTTGGATTGGGATAAGCCCCGACCCATAGGGGTGAGCAAAATATCCAATAACCGAATCGATCGAACCGAAATATCTAATTTGGTTCGGGTAGATCAATTATTTCAGAAAATTCGATTATAACCGAAATATATTTCGGTAGTATGGTTTTCGATCGGGTATGAGTTTTTTTACCCGAATATCCGATACCCGAAATTTATATTTATATACAATATATTAATATTATAATTATAATATACACAGTTTACCCTAAAAAACCCTACTTAAATGATTCTACTGACTCACATTCGGTGCCGCCCCACAATACATTCACTCAACTCTCAACTCTCAACTCTCAGCTCTCAATTCTCACCACACCGTCAACGCCACGTCGTGCCGTCTATCGCCATGCTGCCAACGCCACACCGTCGCCGCTGCACACTGCTTGTCCACGCTGCCACGCCACGCCATCGCCGCTGCACTGCTCGTCTACACCACGCCATCGTCGCTGCACACTACTCGTCTACCGCCACGCTGCCAACGCCACGCCGTCGCCGTCGCCGTTGCACTACTCGTCTACCACCATATTGCCACCACCACACCGACGTTGCACACTGCTCGTCTACCTCCACGCTGCCACCACCATGCCATCGCCGTTGCACACTGCTCGTCTACCTCCACATTGCCAACGCCACACCGTCGTCGCTGCAATGCTCGTCTATCGCCACGCTGCCATCGTCGCTGCTCGTTTACTGCCACGCTGCATTGCTCTGCTTTATAACATCCAATGTGTGTCTTCATGAAATTTATAAGATGCATAGCATATTGAAAGTTTGGATAGATGGTAGAGATTATGAGTTAAGTAACATGAAAGAAAAATTTGATAAATATTGGGGAGATTCGAAGAAGATGAACAAATTGATATTTATTGCTGTTATTCTTGATCCTTGATACAAGTTGAAATGGGTGCAGCATGCTGTTATGAAAATGTATGAGATTGATTTTGGTAGCTCTTTGGCACAAGAATTGCAAGATGAATTGATTGCTATGTGCAATGATTATAAGAAACATGATATACTACAGTAGAGAAGACTACCGACGAGCAGTCACATGTGGTTATGCCAAATGTTGAGTATGAGGAAGATGATCCAACAGATTTGGCGATGAAGGAGTTGAATAATGAGTATTCAAGCTTTCATACTGTGGTTGTCAATGATGTGGAGAAGTTTCTCAAAGAAGATATGGAAATGGGTGGTGTAGATTTTGATATTTTAGTATGGTGGAGACGGAATGAGGCTAGATTTCCCATCCTCTCCCAAGTGGCTCGTGATGTTTTGGCAGTGCCCATCTCCACTGTAGCATCAGAGTCAGCATTTAGCACCGGTGGTAGAGTACTTGATGCATTTAGGAGTTCATTAACTCATAAAGTTGTTCAATGTCTCATTTGTACTTAAGATTGGCTTCGGAAATCCTCCACGAGAAACTTGAAGAAGGTAATTGAAGCTACAACATCTTTTATATGATTGAAATGTATTTTTTGTTTATGTAACTCTATATTTGTATTTGTAGGCTTGCATGGTGCGGCATTAGAAGGTTCAGTGGATTAAAGAAGCTTTGGATTTGGAGAATATGAAATTGGAATTTATGAACTTTGAACTTTAAATTTGGTGTTTTGAGAAGATTGTAACATTTTTATGAATTGTTCATATTTGGTAATGTTTTTTGAACTTTGTATTTATGAAGATTATTAGCAATGAGTTGTTTAGTATTTGGCAATGTTATTTATGAATATTGCAAACTAGTTATTTGTTGAGTATTAAAATGTTGTTCGTATGTTTTTGTTTAGAATTCAGAATCAGGGCAAAAATTCGGTTTTTTTCGAAATATCCGAGATAATTTTCGGTTATTTTAGTTTGGTAACCAAAATTATTTTGGTTTGGTTCGGATATCATTTCTAAAATTTTGATTATTTAATTCGAATATTTTTTTGACCATACCCGATCGAATACCCGAATACTCACCCCTACCGACCCGACCCACACATACCGTATGCCGAAGTGCACAAGAGTGCGCCTATAATATATATTTTTATTTATTGGCCACAAGTTTATATATTTTTTATTGGCAGAGAGAGAGAGAGAGAGAGAGAGAGAGAGAGAGAGAGAGAGAGAGAGAGAGATTGTATTGAGAGAGAGAGAGAGAGAGAGAGAGAGAGAGAGAGAGAGAGAGAGAGAGAGAGAGAGAGAGAGATTGTATTGGCCACAATTTTATTTTTTATTTCAAATTGCAAAAGCTATTGATTCACATGGTGCACGCCAGTTAATGAGTATTGCGCTCTCTCTCTCTCTGCCTTGTTACTTGTACGTGATTGGTGATTACAAATTTTGCAATTTGAAATAAAAAAATATATAAACTTGTGGCCAATAGCTTTTCCAATCAAAATTATTGAGGAAATAAATGGTTGAGAATTTATTGAAAGTAGAGAAATTGGCGTATATAAGACAGAACAGATTAGTCGCCAACAATCATCGCACGGTTTCAAGAAATTAATTATGTGCAGGAAGAACATGACAATAAAAATCGAGACTTGTACTTTGGCTCACTTTGGGTTATTTCTGTGAATTTATATACTAGTATTTTTTTTATTTAAACCTTTTTTTTCATTTTTTTTTCTCTATGTTTTTTAGTACATACGCCTGCATTTCAGCTGGATAGGCTTTTAATTACCCGTTCACGAAAACGAGGGTTATACTTAAAAAAAAATAAAAAATCATGAAGAACTCATACTATTACCTTCTACGTAGTGGATAACATATCGAATTACAAAGTGTGCTTGGTAAGTTTCAATAATATATATACACATATATATAAATAGGAAAGGGTTAGCATTGAAACAGGCGGAGTACATTTGGGGCTGGGGGCCATGGACACAATTTTTAGAGCTACTACGTATTATATATCCGTGTATAATTTCAAAATATGTTGTAATGCAATTGGTTAAGAACCGTGGCTCTCTCACAAAGGTTGCGGGTTCGAAAACTCTCTGCACATTTTGCTTTCGATTTTCCTTTTCCTTTCTTTTCTTTTTTCTTTCTTTTCCAGTTTTTCGTTTTCTTTTCTTTTCCTTTCTTTTCTTTTTCTTTCCTTATTATAATAGTCATTAGTAATATCTATTTAAATTTATTCTAATAAGTTTTATATATAAATTAATTTTAGATTCAATTGTTGATTTGTAATGGGTACAAGAAAATCAAGATTTGAGTTTTATAAGATAATACCATTTACAATATTAACACTTATAATTTTCTTATTATTTTAATTTTTATAGCTATTATTGATTGATTGTTTAGTTATTTATAAGTAAATCTTATTATTTTAGTTTTGTAAGATATTAAAATATAATGAAGAAGAAATATATTTAGTATAAACAATTACCTCCATTCAAATAATATTACACTATTATTTAAATTATTACTCCTCTCCCATTAAAAATGTCTCACTTTATTTTTGGGTTGTCCATTACAAATGTCTTATTCCATTTGAGGAAGTAATTATTTCTTCAAAATATGAGTCCTACTCATTTTTTATCAATTTAACTATTTTATACATATCTCCTAAATACCGTGCCAAGAAAGGAGACACTTTAAATGAGAGCGGAGAGTATTATTTTAAATTTTGATTTTAAAATTATAATTAATTGGGCCCCAAAAAATTTATGGCTCCAATCGCTGCGTGAAATAATTTTATTGTGAACATGAGAAATGAATGTCTATGAAAGTAAATGAATACTGACTGAAATTTTAAATTTGCCTCTCGTGGGATTATAGCGCGGTGAAAATTAAAGATTTTGGATTCGTTAGCTTTTCGCGATGTTAATTCTTTTCATGGCGTATTCGTTGTTTTAAATGATTCTTGGATTACCGCGTTTAAATTAGTTGCTGTTTGAGCATACTGCAACCTTATAAATATATACATATATATAGCAAGTCTAAATTTATATTTATTAATACGTTTATTTTACAAATATTTACATGGATGCATCATAACAAAGGCGGTGGTGGAAACAAGTCACAAAATACCGTTAATGCCCGTTTGCTATTATGACAATGAAAAAAAGATAACCCACCAGCTAATTAGTATTGCTCTCTCTCTCTGCCTTGTACGTGATTGGTGATT
The DNA here is from genome assembly GCA_036937905.1 of Salvia rosmarinus. Lineage (NCBI taxonomy): Eukaryota > Viridiplantae > Streptophyta > Magnoliopsida > Lamiales > Lamiaceae > Salvia > Salvia rosmarinus. The sequence goes on from CM072823.1 coordinate 70,107,457, forward strand.
ACATATTTTGCAATTTGAAAGAAAAAAATATATAAACTTGTGGCCAATAGCTTTTCCAATCAAAATTATTGAGGAAATAAATGGTCGAGAATTTATTGAAAGTAGAGAAATTGGCGTATATAAGAATAGAACAGATTAGTCGCCGACACTACTCGCATGGTTTCAAGAAATTAATTATGTGGAGGAAGAACATGACAATAAAAATCTAGACTTGTACTTTAGCTAACTTTGGGTTATTTCTGTGAATTTATATACTACTTTTTTTTATTTAAACCTTTTTTTTCATTTTTTTCTCTATGTTTTGTTGTATATACGCCTGCATTTCAGCTGGATAGGCTTTTACTTAGCAGTTCGGGAAAACGAGGGTTATATTTAAAAAAAAATCATGAAGAACCCATAGTCGTTTTCTTCGGTACGTATTAAATAAACCTCACGTACATGTACAAGAGACTGCAAATCACATAAGACGGATAAATCATACTTGAAAAATCGCGTACAATATTCGTATCAATAGAAGTGATTGGTGGTTCAAACCTATGACATTTTGATCACACAAACTCATTTTACCATTATATCGTCCCAAATAGACTAAAAGAAGGGTTATACTTGTTTTTCCAGGAGTAGCAGAAATGTTATCTTATATTCAATCCTATACACCTTCGACTACTTAATTTTGGTGAGACTATACAGTAAGGATGGTTTAACGATGATCATATATATGGGATCCTACTATAATATTTGCTAGGTAAATTTCTATGAATTTAACCAAATTAATTTCTGAAATTTGGACTGCGGTACAACTATCCAACCAAAAATATTTTCTAAGCTTAATATTACAAACTAGATATCAAATTATAATTCTTTGTAAATATTTTAAAGACTGCATGACTATAGAGTCGAACCTAAAATCTTTAACATTCAATTAACAACTCACTACAACAGAAAAGCTTTTTTCAAACACTGAGAAGTGCCCCAATATATTGTATTTGGGGGCACTTTTGATTTTCGAGGCACTTATCATAGTGTTGCTAAGTATCGTGTCCCAAAAGAGTTTGGGAGCACTTTTAAGTGTCTTTGGGGGAACTTTTTATTTTTTTTTAGATTTTTTTAAAATTTTCTCTAAATTTAATATATCTAAGTGCTCCAATAATATATCTTAGAGGCATTTAATAAAAGTGACTCTAAATAAGTGTCCTAATATCTGTTTTTTGTTGTAGTGACTCTACCACTATGCTAACACATATACAATTTATAAGTCTATTATTACCATATAAAAAATGTATATTCTTACAAAGTTTAATATACTTATCATAGTGATTTTTATTTATGATGATATTTTAATAATTTCAATAAATGTTAATTATGAGAATTTAGCTCACTCTGACATAAATAAGAATTCTTTTATATTTAATCACAAAATTTTCGAATTACAATCACATTTGGGTCCGTGGTGTAAATATGTTTCCAATCTAAAGCCAGCGGCACTCTGCAATCAATTTCTTTATTGAAGTTGTTTTATAAAATAAAATAAAAATAAAAATTGAGGTACAGGTAATTGGCCAGAAAATGATTTCTCTCGATCTGCATTAGAAATTGCAAATAAATAACAGCTGACATTTGACGACGTGTAGCAAACCAACAAGTTCTTATGTATTTTGTATCATTACGAATTTAAAGTAAAATAGTTTTTATATATTTATTTAGATATTTTAAATATAATAAATTTAATTTAGATGATAAAAAGTTTAAAATAAAGCAAAAAATAAAAAATATTTTAGATTGGATTTGTATCATTGATGGAATATGAAAATGATGAAATTAAATTGAATTATCGATTATACAAGTAGAAAAGCGAGAAATAAATATATTAACAAATTAGATTTTGATAGATCTGTGAATAGGAGTAATATGAACAAACAATTCCAACAATATTTAAAAATGAGTTTCAGATCATTGCCTATAGATCTCAGCAAGTAGCTGTTCTATCTCCTTCGAGAAGCTATTATGATCAATTATTATAACAGATCGGCGAAATTTGTTCCCATTTGAACTCATTTCCAAGACTTCAAAAAAAAGGAGGGAACCAACAAGATAAAATGACAAAATATCAAGTTTCCTGATCATTGAAATTCACTAATTATAGATCTAAGAATTTGTTGGCATTGTGATGCATATTGTTCTTATATATCAATCACTGAGTCATGGATAATATTTTTATTATCTCTTTTATTTAATCGTATATTGATGATATTTTCTATGTCATTTCTTTTTTGTTGAGGAACATTTACAAAGTTGTATTATCCAAATTTGGTACTTTTGGCTTGGCATAAAATATCATGACTTGAATTTAGTTTAAATTTAAAAAGAAGAAGAAAAAAGAAAAAAGGAAAATTAATAGCGGTGATTCTAAACATCAAATAAGTAAATAATGAGATGGTCTCTTGTGAGGACTTATGAAGATTATATTTTAAATCTAAATTAAGTTGTGGTCCTCACACGGAATCCTTATTAAGTGTGATTTCTCTTTGCTTTCACGTAAAAACGTTCTCAAATAAAACTTTATCGTAAATAATTACGCTAATATGTGTTTTGAGCAAAAACCTAGAAAATGATGAACGAAGGCGAAAAAAACTCCTTTCACTAACACTAGTATTTCTTTAATGTTTCATCGCTTATACACTTCATCGAAACTGACTTGGACATCGAATGGTCTATGCTACAGCCACCACTTCCGTTCTCTGTTTTGCAGGCTGTCGAGGACTCGGGTTGAAGGAGATACACCCCAAGTGTTGCCTTCTTTCATCATTTTCTAGGTATTCGCTCAAAACTTATATTAACATAATTTACTTATGTGTGGTATAATAAGTATTGTCATGTTGTAACATTATATTGGTTAGCCATCGGAGTATTTTTGTTCATCAATCTATTTGAGTAAGATTTTAATTGTAGAAAAAATCTTCTTTTTAACTTCAGTAGAAAGAAGTAGGGGTGCAATCGAATCGAACCGAATCGAACACCATCGTGCTCAAACTTTGTTTGTTTAGTATCGAGCCGAGTCTCGAATTTTATTTATCGAATATTTAAAGCTCACGAGCTTATTCGAGCTTTAGTCGAACCCACTAAACTTTCCAAATTTAGATATATTTTTAGAATATTAATTATTTTATATTAAAAACAAATTATTTTATCCGCAATAATACAATATATTTATTGATTTTTATAACAAATAAAAGTAGTTAAAAGATTTAACATAATAATTATTAATTATAGAAAGAAAATAAATTATATCGATTAATAATTTTATATTTTCATTAAATCGGTTAAACACTTGTTGATTTAACAATAGAATCTTATCATACTCAAATTTGATTTGTTTAGCTATGACTTCACTAAACAAATTCGAGCAACTTTCGAACTCGAATAACTCATGAATAACTTGGGTCATTCTTAGGTAAAAAGAAAGGTTACTCAAGTCCAAGCCATCCACCAAAGGTTAAAATATTTCTTTTCCAAATGAGAAATTGCAACGTGACCGTAGAGGCGTATACGTAGGCAATACGTAGCCCACTTGCATCCACAAAACAAGCTTGTGGCGTTGACACCGTATTTAGAATTTACATGAAATTCTATCTGCTCAACTGCTGCAATTCTTTGTTATTATTGTTCTGTCGTTGTTTTTTGTGCTTTGTTTTTCATTTTACCACGTTCGAGAGACCCATTCAACGTATGTGGTTTGATGATCTAGACACCCATGAGATTTTTCCAGTTAAATACATAGTTATTAATTAAACAATATTGTACCTAACTCTCCCTCCTATTACAAAAAAAAATATATATTTAATTCTTTTTAGTTCATTCACCAAAAGTTTATATTTTTATTTATATAAACATCAACTATCCTCAATCTATTCACTTATTTATAAAAATTCACATATGATCTATTTTTTACTTTCACTATCCATTAATGTATTCATTTATTATCACCACCCTTTATAGTCATTGCAATTAGGGTAATAATTGTCGACCGACCGAAACCGCGGCCAACACGCGCGAAATTAACGGGTTAGTGTTCAAGCATTATCGTGTTCGTCGCCTGCTCATGTCGACGCGATAATTTCGTGTAAATGTTACGTGTCGGATCCGTGTCGTTTTCATGTAACCCGACAATTTCCGTGTTGCATTTGTGTTACGTATCGGATCGTGTCGTTTTGATATAATTCGATAATATTTATATATATTTAATATTAATTTAATTATATTTTCTATATTTTATTTCTTTTATTTATTTATTTTCTAATTTTGATTTAAATTTATTGTTTCGTAATGGATTATCATAGGTGTGTGAACGAAAAAATAAATGTCGTATTCGTGTTAGTGGTGTGTCCGTGTCGATTACATTTCGTTATCGGTGTTCGGTGTTAGGTGTTCGGACGGTCATCCAGACGGGTGTCGTATTCGTGTTTGGCATTTATCGAATAAGGTATGCGTTGTCGTCGAATGTCGCGATGATATGACGTATACATGGCACCAAGCATAATGCAATATATTAAAACTCGTGTAACCAAAAGTAACGTAAACTTTTGGTGGATGAAATGAATAGTTATTAATTAAACAATGTTGTACCTGATTGACTGTAACTCTACTAGAGATACAATATATGGTAGCGATATATATTGTTGATTAATTACTGATACTGTTTGGAGTCCAAATCACTTTCCAAGACCTAATCAAGATTATTATGCACACACATATAACCTAATTCAACACCCAAATAAGTTTTTGATGTCCTCTTAGAGATTACTCGGTTGTAGAATAAGTATTTGTGAGACCAAAAGCTTCGGGTTCAAATCACATCAATGTCCATAAATCTATGACGGTTACACATGGTTTTTCAAACATGATTTATCCATCTCATATGACTATTTATCGTACAAGCACTTGGGTTTTTAGTATGTCCATGTTTCATATGCTCCAAAAAAATATTCTACCGACTGCCTTGTATAAGAACTCTCGTGAGCCATTTCCATTATAGAAAGATGTGATCTTTTTGTACAATTGAGACTCGATCATAAACTTCAATAAGTCCTCTATATCACTTTTCATTATTATATAGACAAAGCATGTTCATATTTGCATATAGATCACAATTTCACACGCTATGACTTGTTCTACCACAAAATATACTCGATTCAAAAGTACATTTTTATTACTCTTCAATTTCACAAGCAAAGAATATTAGAATATATACATAGATTCACAATTTTAGTCAATTTTAATAGTTTGAATTTCACAAGCAAATAATATTAGAATATATACATAGATTCACAATTTTAGTCAATTTTAACAGTTGTGAATTTATAGATTGCTCTCCTTTTCACGCTGCGTCACGTCTTCTTCGCTTTCTATTCTTTTTTTTTTTTGGGGTGGGCTAATAATGATTTGGGCTTTAAAAATATATATAGATATAACTAAAAATTTTGGGCTTGCACTGGGCTGAAGCCTGTAGATCCGCCCATGTAGCCATCGGAGTATTTTTGTTCATCAATCTATTCGAGTAAGATTTTAATTGTAGAAAAAATCTTTTTTTTTTAACTTCAGTAGAAAGAAGTAGGGGTGTAATCGAATCGAGCCGAGCCAAACATCATCGTGCTCAAGCTTGGTTTGTTTAGTATCGAGCCGAATCTCGAATTTTATTTATCGAATATATCGAGCTTTAGTTGAACCCAATAAACTTTCCAAATTTAGATATATGTTTAGAATATTAATTATATTAAAAACAAATTATTTTATCCGCAATAACACAATATATTTATTGATTTTTATAACAAATAAAAGTAGTTAAAAGATTTAACACAATAATTATTAATTATAGAAAGAAAATAAATTGTATCTAATTAATAATTTTATATTTTTAAGCTAAATCAGTTAAAGAATTTGTTCACGAGCTAACGAGCCGAATACTACCATGCTCAAGCTTGATTTGTTTAGCTAACGAGCTTCATTAAATAAATTCGAACGAACTTTTATCGAGTCGAGCTCTGAATAGCTCACGAATAACTTTGTTCATTTACCGCCCTAGGGTTACTCCAAGTCCAAGCCATCCACCAAAGGTTAAAATATTTCTTTTCCAAATGAGAAATTGCAACGTGACCGTATAGGCGTATACGTAGGCAATACGTAGCCCACTTGCATCCACAAAACAAGCTTGTGGCATTGACACACTTGACACCGTATTTAGAATTTACATGAAATTCTATCTGCTCAACTGCTGCAATTCTTTGTTATTATTGTTCTATCGTTGTTTTTTTGTGCTTTGTTTTTCATTTTACCACGTTCGAGAGACCCATTCAACGTATGTGGCTTGATGATATTTTTTGTACAATTGAGACTCAATCATAAACTTCAATAAGAGGGTGTTTGGCTAACCTTATTTTAAAGAGTTTATAAGATGTTTCAAGAGCTTATAAGACGTAATGTTTGAAGAGCTTATAAGTTGTCAAAGTGTTTGGGTAATTTAGCTTATAAGCTAGAGAAAGAATCGTGAGTTAGAGAGAGAAAATTGACGAGAAGTGAAGTCGATTGTATATATGTAGATTATAAAGAATCATAGTATGTTTATTTTGGTAAATTCACTGTTACTTGCAAGTTTATGAAAAAATAAGTTGAGGTTGAGCTACTTACTTTTAAGGAGCTTATAATTGTTGAGCTTATTTTCATAAATTATAGTTGTTTAGAACTTATTTTGCTAAACACTAAGTCCTCTATATCACTTTTCATTATTATATAGACAAAGCATGTTCATATTTGCATATAGATCACAATTTCACACGCTATGACTTGTTATTCTACCACAAAATATACTCGATTCAAAAGTACATTTTTTATTACTCTTCAATTTCACAAGCAAAGAATATTAGAATATATACATAGATTCACAATTTTAGTCAATTTTAATAGTTTGAATTTCACAAGCAAATAATATTAGAATATATACATAGATTCACAATTTTAGTCAATTTTAACAGTTGTGAATTTTGTCATCGTCTTCAAGTAAAAAAAATTTGCCTTGTCCAATGCAGGACAACTTAACAACTTTGAGTTCCAATGCCATACATCATTGTGGGTAAATAGCATATTATTTGAACCTACCATTGAAGAGAACGAGATAATATTTCTATCTTCTTGATTTGAAAACGAGTTTTTTGTATTAGTTAGATCCAATATGTATAACTATGTAAGAGTAAAAAACAACTTAATTTATAGAAATAATTGATTAGTCAATTTGGAAACGATTTAATGATAAATTGGATAATCCTAACTCCTCAAATTAAGAGTCTTAAATTTGATTACGCCAACATTTTTATAAATTTAAAATTATTAAACCTAATTTTTAAATGTATTTTACTTTTCATGTGTCAAGATTTTGATAGGGTCACGACTGGACGAAGCCACCTCCATTTAGTTCTGTAGTGAGCAATACTGGCCAGGTAATAGACAACATCAATATCTATTCAAGTTTCAACCATTTACGTTTTTTGTCTTGATTTAATTTCGACTGATTCTTTAACTTTAATGAATTTCTCACAACGTATGCAGTGACGGCAAAACGGGAGGATAATATAAAAACCATGCTTATTTTATTAACTAAAAATTATATATATTTATATAGGGATTGAATTATCTCAATTGTAAAACAATATAATATTGTATCTGCAATAGATATTTATTCACAAAAACTAAAAGTTACGACCATTAATTTATCCAGCCGCAATCCAGAAAGGTTAATTTTTTTGTAGTCTACCGCTGAATTTATGAAAACATATATGTCATGCATGATATTAATATGCCAAGAATCAGGTTGATACATTTACAACCATATATCCATATTCATTAATTAATTGATTTATTAATTTTCCGTATTATCTTACATGAGTTTCGAGGTTTCTAAGTTGTTGGGCTTAAAGATCCGGCCCAAAAAGAATACGAAGGGTTATTATCGTTGTCAGTCTGCAAATTACGATGGGGAGATAGATTCATGATCGTCAACTAAATTAAGTTCCAATTATCAGCTTTGATGTGATACCTCATACCTAGTTTTGTATTAAAATGTAAGGCCATGTTTGGTAGTAATGCCAAGATAGGATACCTATCCCATTGATAGGATAGCAAATAGATAAGATAGCATTTGAAGCTCGTTTGGTACCCATGTTACATAAGTTAGATAGGGTATGTAACTTGTTTGGTATACCAGAATACAGGGTAGATTAATACATAAAATGACTGTATTACCCTCCAATTATTTGTCTCTACTGCAACAAAATATTTCTTAGGATGCAGTTAACATTTTTGTAAAGAGGCAAATATTAATTATAAAAATTGTGTTTTCTAGCAAAATGGTCCATTATACCTTTAATAATGACACAAACTCAAGTACACGCAGCCCTAGTACGCACGCGGGGCGGTCCCGTCTGACCACCCTAATCTCCGATCGATCTATGATTTTTCATACATTTAAGTAATAATTGTTTTGAATAAAATTAACAGTTTGTATGAATAAAAGTAACATTTCTTATGAATAAAATAACAATTGTTTTGAATAAAAGTTATAGGTTTTATGATAGAAGTGATTATTCTTATAAATAATGATTTTTCATACATTTAAGTAATAATTGTTTCGAATAAAATTAACAGTTCGTATGAATAAAAGTAACATTTCTTATAAATAAAAATAACAATTGTTTTGAATAAAAGTTATAGGTTTTATGATAGAAGTGATTATTCTTATAAATAAAAGTGACAGTTGTTTTGGATAAAGGTGAATGTTCTTATTATTAAAATTGACATTTGTTATGAATAAAATTGATAGTTTTGATTTAAAAAAAGAAAAAATAGTTTTTCTTAGTATTTTTCTATCTTTTACAAAAAAAATGATTTCAATAAAAGTAATCGTTGTTCTAAATAAAAGTAACGATGCTAATAAATAAAAGTGATAGTACTTACGAAAAAAGTGAACGGATTGGATTAAGTTGGGTCGAACCCGACGCGCACAGTGCGCACACAGGATTGTCCCGCTTTAATAATTATGCTTCTAATAAAATAGAAAAAAAGATCATAATTAATATGTCTTCTTCATGCTGAAGCGTGTTCACGACAGCAGCGACTACAAACTTCGTATATAGCCTAGCCTAGCCCGTTCTAGTGAAGATTTTTCGGCCGGGCCGGGCCAAGTCCACATGCCAGATGTACAATTCGGACCAAGTTGGCCGCCTCCAAAAGTTCATTGGACTAAAAATTTCATATCCATATCTATATCTTAATTTAGTAGAATACATTTTCACAAGGTAGGGTGGATTATGATAAGAATACATGCTAAAGGGAAAATTGCATTAAATGTATAAATTTATTGTATTAAATTTATAAATTTATTTTATTATATTCAAGTTAACAATTTTACGTTCAATGTTGTGTAATAATTTTATACGTTCAATGCAATAATTTTATACGTTCAATGTAACTTTTTCACCATAATATATTCTTATATGATCTTTCTCCTATGCATATCTACATACGTCACAAAACCAATCCCATCTTTTAAAAAATTGTAATATTTTCGCCTTTTACACTAAGTCTAGGCCAAAATTATCTCCTCAGTTCGCGTTGAAAGTTTTGTTTGTCTTGATTTTAGAAGTTTCTTCTTTGTGAATAAGATAACATGCTTTTTTTAGTTGTGCTTTACTAAATTATTAGCACACTCTGAATCGTAACCGATATATGAGAAGGAAGGTTCGAACAAGAAATACAATTATGCATAATAATATCTTTAAAAGTATTATTTGACCATTCTATTTCACAAATATTAATTTATGAGCAATATCACAATAAATTTAATATTTTCATTGATACATGACCCACGCCAAAATGATTGTAGATAATGAAACCACGCCATTGCTCCACGTCTTCGAGATTTTATCCGATCCTTCAATGCAAAAATAATATATAATTGAATTCTCAGTAAATATGAAGTTTAGAGAATGTGCACAGATATGTGTGTGATTAATAATAAAAACAAGATTTTATATGAATGTTAATCCTAATTATTACACAAAACTCTTGTACATCCGTTCGTATGATGCAAACGGATAAAAATATCATTTATTTTTAAGAGAAATATTATTTATATTGAAGAAAAATATCATTTGTTTTTACTTTGTAATTAGCAAGTATCATTTGCATTGAATAAAAGTATCATTTGTATTGAAGAAAAGTATCAATATCCACATATGTGGATATCCGCACATGAGATCACCTCAATTCATTATTATCCTAGTCGCTAGCAAATTCATACAACCATATAATTAATTAGTCACCTTAATATGTCAATTGGCGAACAAAAGATAAGTGTTGCATATTAACTAGTATACGTATAAGTATTTCTATTATTATAAGCAAATAATTAAAAGTTCTATTTTTTTTAATATTAAAATGAGGAGTTATATGAGATAGAAAAGAAGACTCGACCATGGTGGTGATCCTAACGTACCATTTGGTGGTGGTGGTGCTGCTGCAGAGCAAAATTCCATTGCAGTCTATTCCTAAGCTACCTGTACAAAATATTAGAAAATTTAATCAATAAAAAAGATTTATCGAATTGCTTTTTAACATTATTGAATGGTTTCATCCTTCAATACTCATATGTATCATAAAATGTAATTTGGGGTGGCTCAAATAATTAAGGATAAATGAATAAATAAGTGGGGGCAAAAATGAAGTTACATTTCTTGAAGCATGGAAAGTCAGGGAGGTCGAGTAAATTGCTAGATCCAGTGTTGCATTCACAAGTATGCGTCGTTCCATTTCCAAGGCACGTACCCTCACCACACCATATCAAAAAGCAGGCTGTAAAAACAATGTTACAAATTAAATATATATTTTTCACTTCTTTAATACCTTCATAAGAATATCATGGTGTAATTAGGGGTGAGTATTCGGTTATTCGGTCGGTTTCGGACGAAAAAATAACCGAACCGAATTAACCAAATTTTTTTAAAAAATAACCGAACCGAAATAACCGAAATATATTTCGGTTATTTCGGTTAAACCGATTTTTTTGCAAAAAAAGTACTTTTTTCAAATGAATAAATAAATACTATTATATATTGATATTATATATAAAAATAGTTTATTTTTAGCCAAAAAAATATTTTTTCAAATGAATATATAATAATATTATATATTGATATTTATATATAAAAAATAAATTTTTATATGTTATATATATAAAATATTTTGCAAAATAATAAAATTGATAGAATTATTTAATAAATAAATAATATATTTTACAAATATTATATATTGATATAATAGGGAGAGAGAGAGAGAGAAATAATAGGATTAAGGATATTGATATATTAAATTATAATTATAAATAAATAAATAAATAATATTATATACATATATATAATTCGGTTTTCGGTTATTCGGTTAAAAAAATACCGAACCGATCGAAAACCGAACTACCGAATTTTAATTCGGTTTTAACCGAATTAACCAAAATAACCGAATTAACCGAACCAAATTTAATTTTTCGGTTTGGTTCGGTTCGGTTATTCGGTTTCCGGGTATTTTGCTCACCCCTAGGTGTAATATAGTTGCAATTAATCCACTAAATTATAATTAGTGTATGCCTGTATAAAAAGAACATTTTTTTAAGTTGCTTCGTCTATATATTATATTTACACAAAAACTTGGGTGAACGAAGTCTCACCATGCACTCACCCATTTATAGTGTATTAATTAAGGTGATTATATATTAATTAAGATAAGTAAGAATAATTAAAATTTATTAATTTATAATTAATATTTATTAATTCATAATTAGGATTTATTAATTCACAATTAAAGTTTATTAAATATAATTAGAATTTATTAATATCAATTAAAATTATTAAATTAATTAATTAATTCCACCCTTTATATTTATTGAAAATAGTAAAATATGATATATTGTATCTATTATATCAATTATATCTATTACATCCTGCACGCACAAGAGACCATCCCTTGTATTTATGGAAAATAGTAAAATTTGATATATTGTATCTACTATATTAATTATATCTATTACATCCCTCTTATCTTTTTTAACTTAAGGGTAATTATTTGATACATTTAATATATTGAACTATTAATTTATTGTGTTAAACAAGAGGTTGCCTATGCAGCGCATATACGCTCTTCTAGTACTAAGAGAATAATTTACCGCTGAAGGGATCAAGGAACGGTGGAAGTGTAAGAGGTGGTGGCGGTGGAGGTGGCGGCGGCGGCGGCGCACTGTTCCCGCACTCGAGGTCTATAGTGCCTGCAAATATTCAATCACTGTTTTCAAATATTTATATCTATAGACAAATAAAATTAATTGTTATGCTAAATTAAATTTCATGCATACAGAATCAGTAAGGATATGTAACGATTAATTTTGCGATCGATAATATTTATTTTCGTGTTATTTTCCTACTTTCTTGGAGTCTTTTCCATATTATATTTAGGAGTTCCCATTGTGACAGAATTTAGTTTATAGGTGTTCTTATTTGAAGGTTGATACTTATATGGTATTCATTAATCATTATCATGATCAATCAATAATATTTTCAAGTTCATCTTTAATTCTTAAACAAAAGCATGGTATCTAGATTATAGACTCCAATTGAGAGAGAGAGAGAGAGAGAGAGAGAGACTTACAATTTGGTATAACACAAGCACGCAGGCTTAGTATACCTAGATCTTTCTTCCATCCATTGTTGCACGAGCAACTATAGTCGGCACCTGAGGGCACACATGTTCCTAGTCCACAAAATGCTTCTGAACAAGAATCCTCACCTACTTACGATCAAGTCAAACTCGAAGTTAATTTAAACATGATCACGAACTCTTAAAATATAAATACGAAAAACGAGCGATAATCGAGTTCAAAACCCCTAGCACATACCGAGGGTCCGCACGGATAGGCAGAGGATGAGGACGAGGAAGAGGAGGAAAAGGAAATGAGAGGGATTCAAATTCAATTGGTAGCCTCTCATAATTTTTGTGCGATTTGGAGACAGAGACTCAATTAGGAGAACACAATTATATATGATTTGCTATTTTAATTTGTTGCTTACTTTTGCAAGCATGCGATTGATTCTCATAATAATTATATACAATTTTTGTCTTAAACACGCATAAGAGTTTATGTCGAACAATTGAGACCGTATGTAGTAGTTACGTAGAAATTGTTGTAAGTTGTTTGTAATTATTCATCAATTCCGGTAGCAGAATATTATATATATATAAGTATAATATTTTCTATTAAATATCAAATTCTTTGTGTAGATGTACATCACATGCATAATATTTGTGTCAACTAGCTCGTAGTGTCGCACTACAGATGAAATATTCTGTAATATAATAAACATATATTATTACAATCTAGTACCTTATTGGAAACATAGGCTAAATAAATCATGAACTTATATTCATTTTACAATTTCGACCTCATTTTTAAACTTTTGTAAATAAATACTATTGTTTTTTTTTATTTATTTTGGCAATATGGGCTCCCCTATTTTTCTAGCGACCGTATAGTTGACGTGGAACCCTAATATATATGGATTGAAAAGCCGACATATATATCACCATTGACTAAAATTTGGTAGAAGATGAGCAAATGGCGTCTTTTAATGTGCAATTTAACATAAAATTGAAATTTTTAATACTCGAATTTTATCAAACTTGTGCTTAATTGCACATTAACCGACGTCGTTTAATCTACATTGGCACCCGCCGCCAAAAAAAGCCCCAACTGCAAAAAGTTATAAAAAATTATAAAATCGTTCATTGATTTGAATTTTAATAAATTGAATGAAATTAAAGAATAAGTATAAAATGTGTGTATATTGCGATAATAAATGAATATATTAATAGATTGCCTGTACCAAAAAATTAAGGTAAATGTATTTTAATGTAAATAAGTAGATAAGTTTAGGAAAAATGTAAAGTTGATGTTTAAATAATGAAAGTGAGATTTTAATGGATATCAAAATGGAATTAAATACAAAATTTAATGGACGAATGAAGTATATTTTATTTACAAAGATTTCAAAAGTAAGACGAAATTACAGAATATACATATTGGCGGAGGAAACAGATCAATTGGCGGAGGATGCGATGGAACATTATGTGATAAATCGAAAATCTCACTACTAATTGAATCAGTCTATTTTCCCACAACGTAATATGACAAAATTGAAGTAACAATTCGAATTTGGTGCACGTATTTAATGGAATGTGTTTTGTACTAGTGCGCCAAGTAGTCATGTTTTATCGTACAAATAATATGCATTTTTTAAAATTTATTTTTATAGTAGAATCAAAATTTTAATATACCTAAATTCTCTCATTGTTTTAAATCCTAGAATTTGTCAACAGAAAAACTATGTTGTATAGAGTCTGTCTGCACCCACTCAGTTTCGACCAATCAAAACATGAATAAAATAACAACTAGTTGGTAAAATCATGATTGTACTGACATTTTTAAAGAACAACTTATACAACTAAGTCATGCAAATGTTTATTTTATTTTTGTCTTTGGACATTATGTCAAAAGTAAAGTAACCATTTATTATCGTAAAGTTCTCACTTTTAATCTAGAGCGAGATGATTTCAATGTTTGATCCGCACAAAATCAAAGAACCAAATGACACTTTAATAAAGATAGTTCAACATTTTTCTGTTGGATAAATAATTTTTTAAGACTGTTGACGTAAATTTCAATTGTAGACATTTGACCTCAAACATTAATTACTAAACCAATTCAGGAGCATAGTTCTAAAATGTCCCAGCAGTTGCCTAAAGTATAAAAAATATCTCAACATTTAAATGAGTGTGTTCTTGTACCCAACATTTGCCTAAAGTTTCAAAATTTTCCCAATATTTATAGGGTTGGCAATTTTGTACTCAACAATTGCCCAAAGTCCCAAAGATATCCAAGATTGATTTTGTGGGATCAAAAAATCGACCCAGCAAACCAAAGCTTGAAGTACATATGCATTTGACGTGGATGATTTCTCCTTTGAAAATGGCGTTCTGGGAAGTTGGTCGTCAAATGTCTCAAAGAAGTACACAAAGGTGCTGTTTATTTTATATGATTAGATTGGATAGATAAAATTAATCCAATTTAATCAAATGTTTACTTTTAAGGATTAATATTTGAGGATATCCCAAAACCCGGGATTATTTTAATTCTTTGAATTGTTCTTCATTAATTTTAATCAAATCAATATAGATAGGATTGAAATAATCATCCAAATAAAAGGAAAATTATTTATCCTAATTTTAATTATTCGTTAATTCTTTGTAGTAAACAAATGATTGATAGATAAAAATTATCTTATCACACATTTAATCCATCAAATAATCAATCCTTCAAAATGCAAATCATGAAAAATAAATATCTCAAAGATAATAAAAGATTTAGAAGAAACTCCCCAAAATTCTCAGAAGATTATCCAACTCATAAAAGAAAAATAAAGGGGTCATCCTTCCCAGATAGATATCTGAATATAAAGAAAAATAAAGACTTGTATCATTAGTAGATATCTCAAGAATACAAAGATCACAACATTGTGAGAAGCTTCTCAACATAACAAACAACTAAAACATGCGGATACCTGAGGAAACAAAAGACTCGGGAGGTATGGATTGGCATCGTTCAACTCGTGTGATGGTCGGAAAACAGATATAGAAGCACCAAAACCGAAGAGAGGGGTATCAAAAAAGAGATGGACGGAGGAATTGTACTGGATATAAAAGGTGACTGCGTTAAGCTGATCCAAAATCGGCAAACCACTTCTCATGTTTCTCAATATCAGCTGCCGAAACACTAGGCTGAACCTTGGCAATGGCTTCTAGAAAGTCGCACATTGCAATTGGATCGTTTGAAATCTCATCCTTGGGCATGTTCTTAATCTCATCGCGTGTCTTTCCTGCTATCTTGCGCCTCATGCCGTTCAGTGAAGCATCACGACAAACATTTGTTAGATCATCTCCACTGTATCCCTCTGTGCGACGGGCAACATCATCAATATCTACATCTGGAGCCACCTGCAGATTGTGTAGAGCAGATTATGGATTATAAGATCAAAAAGTCCAAAAAAAAATGTGGCATAAGTCCACATGTAAGAAACTGAATGAGACAAAAATAATTTTGAACGTTGATCGGATTTTTTTAAGTTTACTCTAATTTATAATGACTTGGTGCCTGTGATGGACAAGACTGGGAAGGACAGTTTATGAGAGCAAAGCATAGGTGTGCATTAGTTGAAAAATCATGATAACTACCTAGTTGCATCCAGCAGTTTGAAACGGTTGAAAGCATTAATATATAACAAAAAATTGTTTAAAGCTGTGCCATTTTGATTCTACATCCGATCTTGGCATCAAATCTCTTCTCAAATATTACCCCATGTATAAAGCAATCAACTACATGAGATTCAACCCTGTCACTAGAAACTGATGTTAGGATCAGAAACATTAACACATTGTTAGCATCTCCAAAGTGATAAATTTGGATCATTTTCATTTTCCAATTAACAAAATTATACTTACAAGAATCTAGTTAGAAAATGTATGTTGTGCTGCAAGACGCAATAAGCATAAATAAAGAGGACTTGCAGAGTCTTGTCCATGGGGACATTGAGTCAGCATGGAGCCATGATCCTCCCATGTCAATAAACTAATTACAAAATTAATGACCCCATTGCTGAGAAACCAGTAAGATGTTACCTCCACAGTTTTCAAATTTATCCGTATCAGCTCCTTACGACTTTCAAAATTCGGCAAAGGAATGTATATTCTTTCTCCAACCGTCTCCTGCATTCAATATGGAAAAATCATGAGGTAACAAGTGATAACTGAGATAGAAATTATACAAAGAAATTTAACTCTAGATGAAAATGAAAACAAGGCCTAACCTCAATGCTTCATCTATATCCCAAGGAAAATTTGTAGCTGCTAAAACCATCACAATCTTGCGTGTACCATCTTCATTGGTTGATGAAGCATTAACACCATCTACCTGAACTAGAAGTTCAGACTTCACCCTTCTGGATGATTCGTGTTCTCCAGAAGCCCTAGGATAACAGAAAATCACATACATGAAAGGGCTCAAAACTAAACAATTCGTGAGCCAAATATTGGATGCACACTACTATGAACTCTTCTAAGAGGAAACCATTGCAATAAAGACAATGCAGATGTAAAGACTTTCTTCTCCTATATAAATAACAATAAGTAGAAGAGGTATTTCTACATCCAAGGCAATTACCACTCACATTGGTAGTGACAGGATTGATTTACAAGACAAGTTGTGACAATGCACAATCAGGGACTACACTATACTTTGTGGTCACCGACAAAACAAATAATGGAATGTTTCATTTTCTTTTTAAGTGTTCTAGGGAAAGGTGTTCTCAAGAAGGAACTTAACTGCAACTCTCGTCTCATAAAGTTTTTGGTTTGATTAGTGGAGTCATGTAAGGCCTCATTTACTGGTTAAATGTAGTTTTAAATGAATATAAGGTGGTATAGATCTCTGATCATATAAAAGCTGATTATGCAATGCTGTTGATGCAGACTGGGCAGGCCTGAATTGGTAATTGCAAGAGTGGAGAAACGAACACAAACTCTTTCAGCAAAGGAACTGTTTAGCAGGATCAAAACCAAACACTGTCTAAATGTTTGCACACACGTAGATCCTTAGACTCCAATTCACATGATACTAAAAGACTGACTAATAGATTAAAGGGAGACATCTCAAAATCACTTGAAAGCGTAATTTGTTTCTTACCCACGAGAATTGCAGAGAGAATCTATCTCATCTATAAATATGGTACTTGGAGCATGAGCTCGTGCGAGATCAAATAAACACCGAACCATTCTTTCACTTTCTCCACGCCATTTTGAAGCCAAGGTCGCAGAAGAAACATTGAAAAATGTTGTCCCACACTCAGTTGCAACTGCTTTAGCAAGAAGAGTTTTTCCAGTACCTGGGGGGCCAAACATGAGAACACCTTTCCACGGCCTGCGGATTCCCTGCAAGGACAGGCGTTTTAGATCATATAATAAAGGCAATCAGTTCCTTAGATGCTAATAGATGCCCATATTAGCAACTGCAGCAAAACTCAGTAACTAAGCAGATCGTTATTAAGATCTACGTTAGATTCCAGCTAAAGTTAGACATGAACTCCAACCCGACTAAATTATAAACTGACTAGAAATAGTAAGAATATCCAAATTAATCTAGCAAGGTATGAACATCACAATGGTGTAGAATCATTCATCTTCGACCAATATCAGGTACCTGGAAATATTCAGGCATCCACAGAGGAAGCACCACAGCTTCCTCTAAAAGTCTTTTAGCTTCACTTAGCCCAGCCACATCATCCCATCTAACACCAGGACTGGAATCCAAGACATCCCTTTCAAGCATAGCTGCCAAGTCAGCATCAGGCCCTTCATATTGTACTTTTTTGGGTTTTTCCTCTTCAGTATCCCCATTCTGAAATTCATAACGAAATTAATATGAATTACAAGCAGTATATGAAAGGATGGTGGAATCAGAACAATCATCACGAAGCCTAAATTATAAAATAAGCAGGGTTTATGATAAGCAATTTGTTTAGTTCACTTTGCAAAAATAGGAAAAGTCGATCTTGTATACATCAAGCATTCTTATGGATATCAGATAGAGATAAACATTTCTGAATGTACAATCAATCGTATAAAGGAGAAAATAATAACTAGAAAGAAAGAAGTTAATCCAATGGACCACTTGAAGAAAAATATAAAACTTTAACTATATCTTAAAATATAAATTAAAGAAGAAATTTTTCAAGAGAAACATTTTGCGAAGGACTCAGTTAACCAAATATAGATGTCAAGTTTTTCCTAAAAACAATCTCGCTGCCACCAAGAAATTAATAAAGAGATTGGAACTTAGAACTGACCTCTCTAGGTATTCCGTATTTGTTCAAAGAGGATCTTTAAAACAGACAATGAAAGTTACAGAATACCCATCTGGTGTACTGTGTATGCTATACCTTATGCAGATAGAAGAAAAAGTTCGTCGGTAAAAACAAAAGAGCAGCTGCACCTTGCCAAAGCTTAGCAAGGAATCAATTTAGTTTCAAGAAGATATTAAAAGAAGTAAAGGACTGTCAAACTATTATTTCATGGGTTCGTGAACATGAAAAGAACTATATAATTAAACAGAACAGATGGCATTCTTCATACAAATATACAATAATCCATAAATAAATTATGATGTCAAGTAATGATGTAAATTTCCACAAAAAGAAGGAATGGTAGCATATTTGTGATCTCTTACTTTATTCTAACAGTATAATGGTACACAAAAATGAAGGAAATATAAACGTAAAAGAACACCTATGGTTCAACAAAAAGTTCATATATTGTTCTGGCATAAACATCAAAATATTTCCTTCTTAATGCATGATCAGATTTAAAATCCTAACGAATACTCAAATTAGAAGAGAGTATAAGCAAAACCGCATCTAGGAATTACATCCAGAAGTAGAAATAAGCTCAGTCTGTCGTTACTCGTTAGATGATCTCTTAAATAACAAACCATGACAGAGCAAAAGCGTCCAAAGATTTACATTCCCAAGTCCAGAGTTAACAAGCAAAACGAAAAAACAACTACGGCTTCTCGCACTGTAACTTACTATGGATTCTGATTTCCCAGAGGTAGACTTCACAGAGCCTTTCTTTCCAGTACTTGATGCGCGGACTCCAGTGTTGACCTTACTAGATGCACCTGTCCTACCTCCACGTGAAGTTGTTTTTGCTGAACCCCCACGAGCCCAAGTTCCATCTTGTGGTGACTTCCTCATTCCCACTTGGCCGCTTCTTCCAGGTCTCCTACCTGTAGTGTCTCGGCTAGGCGGCCTCCACACATCAGGGTCATCCATAGGGGCACCAGAAGATGTAGGGTACTCATCCAATGGTTGAAAAACAAAAGATGATTTGGTCGAAATAGGAGGAGAATTAGGCCGTCTACCGACATGAACCTCCTTAAATGACCTTTTCTCAGCATCTAGCTGCTTCACGACCTCTGTTTCTTCTGATATGGCTTTTTTTACATTCATCCATTTCGTACGAAGCAAGGGGTCATCAACCGTATTCAAGTGCCTAAAAAAAATCGACGAGGGATTAATTACTGAAACAATTCTCCCAGAAAACACGCATACACAAAAAATTAACAAAATCCACCCTTTCTTTAATTTCCCATTCTCATTCACCAGTCTTACAAGTAAAGCTCCGAATTGGCCTAAATTATCAAGAAACACATTCAAAAAGACAGCAGATGGGGCAAGCGTAAATTTGCAAAATAAATAAATAAATAAATAAATAAATTCGGTAATTTACCTGTTGATCTGAGCAATGGCGCCATCGAAGAAGATAACGGCAGTGTCATAGAGTCCTTCCACTGCGTACTCTCTCGCTAACTTCACATGATCTTGCAATCCCGACAGAGAAGCACCAACCATTTTACTCTCCCTCTCTCCAAAACGAATCTAACAGGATTTGCCGAATACTGAAATCCAGAAATCAAAATCTTAAAGATCAACACGAAGATGACAACCGAACGGTTGGTGAAACGAAACGAAACGCAACGGATACGTACATATGGTGTGTAGGATTCAAATTTGGTGGAGTTGACGCCACAGAAAGGGGACGACGACGTTTAAACGGTCGACTGAGAAGAAAGGAGATGGGGATAATTACACTACGACCCTTGGATTTTAAGGAATTTATTTCGACAATTTAAAATCTTTACAAGTTTTTATTTTTTTAGTTGGAGAAAATTTTAATTTCTTGAAGTCCCTCAACATAAAATATATACATTACTAAAAGGAAAATATTTAGTTCCCAAAAAAGGAAAAATAAAAAGGAGATCAAATGTTACTTGGCATAAGACTCATAATTTTGAAAAGTTATATTGTTTGTAACTAGTTTACAATGTAATGCTTCGATATGTTTTCGAACGTGTTATGTATCGTTAAAAATTATATAGAGTATATTAATCGTTAATCTTGTATGGGATGATTGACAACTAAATAATTTACAATAAAAAGTTTGACAATTTTTTTATATCCGAAATAAGGTACTTATATACAAGTTTTATTTTAAAACTAAACCACCTTATCCTTTAACAACAAAATCAATCCTTTAGTTTAATAAAAACTTCAATTTGAGATTAGCACAATTGTTATGATCATTATTAACAAAATGTAAGTAACTGAAAAATATAGAAGCAGCGTTTGATTGATTTTTCTTCTTTCTTTAGAAGGAATATTTTTTTTTTCTTTTCTATATATTTTTTTCTTTGAAAGAACGAATAATATTGTCCTATTTGCTTCTAAATGATTGTATGTATCGATGAATTTTCCATTGTCTAAGAGTATCTATAAGTATAACCCTGCGTTTTAATAGCGCATGGCGCTATTTTACTGATAAATTCATCTTCCAAGGTTGCAACAAACTCTCTTCTATTTTTGCTTCAAAAATTTCCTTGCGCTATTCTATTTTTATTTTTATTTAATTAATTGTTGTTTATTAATTGTTTTTGTTGTTATTGTTGTATATTTTTGATGTTGTCTTCCAATTTGTTGTTGTATTTTCTATGAATATTTGTTTATGTTATTTTGTGGATATAGAAAGTTGATATATATTTATTTTATTTGTTGAGTGAAAAGCGTTCATCGATAAAGTTTGAAACGCATGTAAAATTAAATTCACAACAACAACAAAAAAATACACAAATTGAAATACAAAATTGCATAAAATAACTAAAACCAAATAAAAATACATAAAATAACTAAAAATAACACAAATTATTTTCCTAATAATCAGAAAGACCACCCCCAGAACCTCCAATGTCCGGAAATAAGTTCGAAAAATAACCCGAGTCGTTTTGTTGTATTATTCTCCGCTTCTGAAGAATTTTTTTATTTTAATACAAGTTTTAAAAATTATTAGGATTGAAAAAATAAAGAAGAATGTTTCGAAATATTCTTTTTTGCTATAAAATGGAGTAGATGATTGGGAATGAAATACTATTTATGTTGTAAAATAGAGATAACGCTACTTTACTTTTGAGAAAATGATTGGAGATGACCTAATGCATTATATTGTCGCGTTGAGCAAATATTTAGCCACAACCAAGATTTATGTATATTTCCTTTTACTCACATCTATTTTTTCTTGGCAAGGTATATACAAAATCCATAACATAGCAATAAATCAGTCATTATTAATTGACCAAACGATATATATATATATATAGGTTACTTTCACTTATTCATCAATCGATAAGTTAATATGTCCATTGATGGTGTGGAACATCGTAATAACGATCACATATAATATCTAGTAAAATATTATAAATACTAAACATAAAAGTAGATTGTGATCACATAACTCAGTCTTATAAGTACACTAACATAATAAATTCATAAATACATGAAATTTATGTGTGTACATTATATACATGATTTGATTTATACAAGTATATAGTATTAGATGAGGAGAGCATTTTACTTTAACTCAATCGATCCCACGTGGCAGAACTGATATTCTTTCTGAGCCAGCCAAGACTCATCTTTTGTGAATATTTTTATTGACAGTTGCCACAAAATCTCAATTCTCTACTCCTCCCGCAGTTGCAGAGGAGATAGCAATGGCGGTGCTGACTGTGCTTTCCCCGCCCACCAAAACTTCCTTGCCGACGTCATCCTCCTCCTCACGCCCCATTTTCTACAATTTTATTAAAATGACTGTACAAATTGCTATTTTTGGCACAATAATATTTCCAAATGGACTCCATTTTCTGCGGTTTCTAAACGCAAAATCGGAGCAGCTAAATCACAGCTACACTTGATGCAGTCTTCAAATTCGTCAGGTAATTTTTGAAACAGATTGATTTTGTTTGTAATCAAAGACTATTTTTGTTTTTGTTTTCTGTAAATTTTTAGTTTAGAGTGCTATTATTCGTTTTTTATTGAAGGTTGATGATGTTTTGTTAATTTCAGATTTTATGATTGTGGTTTTCTGTAGAACTGATATTTGATTTATATTTGATATTCTTTATTGGCTTATTTTCATAAGCTGTGGATATTGCGCTACAAATGTGATTCGCCTAGCATGATTTTCCCTAATTTTGTCTGGAAAAGATAGAAGTATATTTGGTAGATGGGTAGGGCGGAAAACATTGAAGATTGAACCGAAACCTATACTACTGAGCTACAAGGCTAGTATTAGTCAACGGAAATCTGCTGGTTAATATAGGGGCTCATTAGTCATTAATGAAAGCATGCAGAGTGTATAAAATGTCAAATTATTCAGAACTAATGTTTTCCATTGATCTACTTCTTTGCATCATAATACGTAAAATGCTGCTTGTATATATATTTTTAATTTATCAATCAAGTCTTTTTCCTCAATAAGCCTTCATTATGATGCAGGGAGTAGATGCTCATGGATAAAAGACACTTCTTCTGTTCATGACAAAATTGCTGGTCAGGAAAGGCGGGAAGGCCTATCACTCTCTGCACTTCCTACAACACCAGCTCAAGTTTCTGCAGTGGGGGATCTCTATGAATTTATATGTTCAGGCCCTCTCCTGGACAAAGTAGGTCTGAACCCGGATAAGGTGGCTGAATCCATTGACAAGTGGATCTTATGTGGATCACAGCTCTGCAGATTGTTTCGGCTGAAAGAACTCTTTCTGACCGAGCCTCAAAAAGTGCGGATCTACCATTACTATATACCAGTTTTCTTGTGGTGTGAACAGGAAATCTCTCTTCACAGTTCTAAATTCAAAGACAAAGATGATATCCCCCCATTAGTGGTACAATTCAAATGCTTGCTTTGATTCTAACAAATCCTTGTTGTTCCTTGGGAATTGCTTTAATGCATCTTCAATAGATAGTAACGGCTTAGGCTGGCATCTTTTATGATTTTATTGTTGATGCAGATTGGATTCAGCGCACCACAAGGTTGTGGCAAAACAACACTCGTATTCGCCCTGGATTTTCTTTTCCAAGTCACTGGGAGGTAGAGTATGAAATGGTAATATTAGTTTAAAGTATGATTCAATCACTGTCTGAAGATGGTAAAATTGACAACTCGATTTCAGGAGGACTGCAACTATATCCATAGATGATTTTTATCTGACAGCAGAGGGCCAGGTAAATCTTTTCATAATATCTCGATATGATCTTGCTCCCTTTTGAAGTATTTTCACTATTTTAAATCTGGAATATCCATTTTAGGGCAAACTGCGGGAAAGCAATCCAGGGAATGCACTGCTAGAGGTATCTAGGACAATGTCTATCCTTAAATGGATTTCTTTCTCGTCACCATAGTTTGTTTACTATGAAATCTTTGACCTTCAGTATCGTGGAAATGCCGGAAGCCATGATCTTCCTTTGTCTGTTGAGACACTGACAGCGCTACAAAAATTGACCAGAGAAGGTTAGACCTATGGTAGTTGTTTATCTCCTAGTTTTGATTATATTGTGTTGGCATAATATGCGAGTTTCAGGCACAAAAATGAAGCTTCCTCGTTATGACAAGGTAGGCACACAAGACCAGACTCTTCTTCTCAAAATGTTTGGGATGTGAAGCATTTAGTATTGTTCTTTTATTCTTCCAGTCTGCATATAACGGTCGAGGTGACAGAGCTGACCCTTCAATATGGCCAGAAGTGGAGGGCCCTATATCGGTAGGTGGTTCACAATATCTACTAGTTGATGAAAACTATAGCTGGTTAAAATCCGATTGAGTAATTCAAACTTTATTAAGGTTTTATTGAGAGAAATTTAGCACATACATAAGAATTACCAAAAGCTCAATGTTGTTTTACTATGCATTTACTAATAGAAGGCATTTGACATTTGGGTTAACATTATAACAAGTCGTCTTTTCACTTTCATTAGGCTATCCTGTTTGAGGGTTGGATGCTTGGTTTTAAGCCTGTACCTGCTGAAGTTGTGAAAGCTGTCGACCCACAGGTTTGTGAAGTGGGATGTAGAAATGGGTCTGTGAAGTGGGATGTAGAAATTTCGTCCCTCCATCCACCTCTGTATCTTATTATGTTAGCCCAGTATAGTTGTAGGCTCACTTTTGAACAAAATTTTGCAGCTGGAAATAGTTAATAAAAACTTAGAAGCCTATTATAATGCATGGGACAAGTTCATCAAATCATGGATAGTAATCAAGATTAAGGACCCCAGTTACGTTTATCAGTGGCGATTGCAGGTAATCTGCAGATGCATCCTTCTTATCTTTTAGAAAAAAATGTTACTGCTTGTACAGTCTCTCTGACTACTCCCTTGGGGCATCTTCAGGCGGAGATTGCTATGAGGGATGATGGAAAACCTGGAATGTCCGATGAGGAGGTAAATTTGAGATCCAAATATTGCTCTCGAGTAGAATGATTCTATGCTTGATATGCAATCCTCTGCTCTTGCAATCGTTACTTGCTTCTTTGATGATGCAATTGCAGGTTTTTGACTTCGTTTCGAGATACCTGCCAGCATACAAAGCATATCTCCCTACCCTTTATGCTGAAGGGCCAAGTGGCTCAGAGCCAGAGCATTTACTTGTGGTCCAAATCGACGAGGGCCGAAACCCCATCCTTGCAAATTAGGCCAACTTCTTGCAGGTTGTGCTTCAAATCTGGTTTGACTTTTCAATGTCAATTACTATTTTGATTTATCAATAGTAACGATTCCAGTTTTGATGATTCAACCTATTGTAACATTCTCATGTTTTCTTTTACCAAAATAAAAGTATCAACGCTCTTCCGATTGTATTGAAAGTTTATCATTCAATATTCATTCAAAAAAAGAAGAAAGAAAGAAAGAGTTCCAAATTCCAAGACACGTGCCACATCAGATTAAGCGACATATACAAGGACAGATTAAATTAATTAAAATTTGACTCAGATTAAACTCAACAGTGCAACAAAATTTATGAAAAATCATTAAATGTTGAAAGATGTCATGTTGTTTCTATGTGCAGCAACAGCAGATAGCATCCAAGCAGCATTCACAGTATCAGCACAGCACCAAAAGCAACACATTGCAAACAAGCTGTGCCACAACAAACGCCAACTTTAGTCCCTTTGTGTGCGTGCACAGAGTGTCAGAGCTGGGAATATAGCTTAGAGGAAGCTAAAATCAAAAATTTCCGACTACAAATATATAGAAATGAAACTTGAAAAATGTCAAAATTAAAGGTTTAAATGGCTAGGGGTTGCTTGAGCTCGCCCCTGCTCTCCACCCTTGTATATGTGAGAGAGAGAGGTGTTCAAAAGTTCAAGATTACCAAGAAACAAATATGATCCCTAAAAATACCATTTCTTGAAGAAGTAAAGAAAAACTTGTAATAATGGAGAGAGAGAGGAGACGAACTAAGCATAAATGCATCCTTTGTCGTCTCGGTGTTGCTGGATATGATCGGAGTAGGACAAGCTCTGTTGCGGTGGCGGCGCTTGCATTTTCTTCTGACAATTCTTCTCCACTAATCCAAGATTTTATTAAAGCAGAAAATACGTTGTTGCTCCAATGTTATGAGTCATGTCTTACAATTATCCATTGTATTTATTGCGCAGTTTTGTGCTTAGTTAGCAGTTGCCAAGAAAAGACTTTTCATGAATTCAGCGGTTGGGAAAGTTGCACTCTATTACATTAAATTAAGCCATAGGCAGAAAGAAAAATGCATGTGATCTCAATTATCCATCTTCTTCACAACAAGCAGCCAGATTAAATCCTAATTAAGGAGCATTCGGCGGTGGTTAGTATAAAATAAATTCCACTAACAACTACTCAAGATATGTCACCACTTCGCCAGAATGGTTAGTAAAGTTAGCAAAGAGAACCATTTAGCCACTTATAAATTCTTGAAACATGATGTTTCCTCTAACCTGGGACATTAGACTCATCCTCCTAATTGGTTGGCAAAGGCGACATGGCACGTGTGAAAGTGGCACATGACGAGGACCCTAAGATCGACGTTCAACCACCATCTTTATAGAACACACAATATCTATGTGAGTGTCCAAAAATGAGTGGATGGTGTATTTTTACTTTTAAACAATCTTTATGAAAACAGAGAGAACTTAACTGTGGTAAGTTGAATGATGCAGGCCCCTAAAATGCATCTCCCTTGAAGATGATGAGATCAAATAAAATTTCCAAGCATCCAACTTATCCTTATCTCTCTAGTTAGAAAGCAGTCCTGGTGAAATGATGTATGAAGGTGGGTAGAATCTGTCATAATCAATGGAACTGGCATCCATGTGCGCACAAGAAATGATCTGTCACTTTATGCAGCACCAGATGCTCAAACAACAAACTCAAAACCAAAAAAATTGGGGGCACCCAATTTAACAGCTACATAATATAAAAACCCTCCAAACAAATGGAGCATTTCTTCAATCCATTTTTATGCATAAATATAAATGCATGTTCCTGTTTCATTTTTTAAGAAATCACCCCATCAAAATCACTAGCCAAGAAACAGACAAGAATGTATTGGTGAATCACAGATTTCATTTTCACAGCAGCAAAAAGAGATGATGCCAATATTTTTCATAACATAATGAGCATTTGACAGTATGTTTAATGCAGATTAATGTAAGATATCATTGATGCAGGAATAGAGAAATACACATAATGTAATACAGCGAGACAAACTTCAGCTAGAAATCCAAGATTACATCTTTTACACTCTGCTCTTCTCTTCTCCTCTCCAAGTACTAATCATTCTGATATAAAGACCACCAACAAACAAATGATATGAACATAACAAAGGGGAATGAATGAATAGTGAATACATGTAGAAGGAGATGCAACTAGTTAACAACATCACATAGAACATCATCACCTCCACCACTTGACATAATCATCTAGAACAAGATAATCAGCCTCATCATCGACCTAATGATCTCCGTTCTTGGCATCACCCTTCTGGTACTCCTCCAACTCACTCAGCCAAAGATCACCAAGCTCACAATCCTTCCACTCCTTAAACCACGGCCCACCAAGTGTGTAATGTATCGCCTTAGGGAACGTGCTCTCATCCCCCTCGACAACCTTATTGTGTCCCACAAGAAAATTCCACACAAACGGGATCTCCCCAATCTCACCATCCTCCAACCACTGAAACCTATGGAGAAACGCCCCCGTCTCCTTATTCACTAACTCGGGGGTTAAGCTCCTATTCTTGGGGTGACTACAGTTGTACAAAACCATAGAAGACCAGTTCTTCCTAGGATACACAGTCTGCACCGCACCATCCATTTTCGTGGTCTCCTTAGGCGTATAATCGTGCTGCACGCACATTATCGCGTACTTATCATCAATTAGATCTACTAGCTTCTTGATATCATCCAAATACAAGAAATCACAATCCATAAACATGGCCCAGCCCTCAAAATTCGCCAGATAAGGCGTCAAGAAACGTGAAAACGAGAACTCGGTGCTCTCTAGTTTCCCCCTCTCCCGCCAATACACCCCCATTTCGCGGAGCTCAGATTGCTTAATGGGGAAAATCTCAATTGGGATCGAAGCCCTCTTCAATAAAGAATACCGGCACACCTCATAAGCAATGTCTTCCCTAGGATCGTATCCTACGAAAATCTTGAAACTCTTCGCATTCCCGTTTCGATGAATTTCATTGGTGTTGCTCAAATTCTTGGAAACAGGATCGGAATTCTTTACCTCGAAGCCGTTGGAACGGTGCAAATCCGCCACACCCGCCATAGATTCCAGCCAGAAACTCCAAAGCTGCAGCAAAAGAGCGAGTAAATTATTTCGAGAATATAATCAAGATCGCATTTTTATTGGTATAAACAAGTGCAAAAACAGGCAATGTACCTAGGTCAGCAGATCTGGGATGGGGGAGAAATAGCCCAAAACAGCATATTTGTATTAATAATGAGTTGTTGAAGAAGTTAATAATGCGATGCAACAGAGAAAAGTCTGGAGGTATAGTTGCAGGGAGGCAACGTCGTTTTCATTGATTAGGATCACAAAATTCAAGTACAATAAGGGAGGGAGGGATGGGAGGCAAAGGGATTAAAACTATAAGAGATAGCGCGTTTCAGCATTTCTTCTTCACCACAAAAGGGTGTCGGTGTGAGTGAAGGGGGTCGCGGGGATTTAGCGCTGTCGACAGTAAATTTAGGCCTTCTATTTAATTTACATCTCTCTTTTTCTCATTAGATTTTATTTCTTTTTTATTTATAAGTAGCTTTGGTTTTATTTTTTAAAATTTTCTTGTAAAAAAAGTTAGTGATGTCAATCGGGTGAGCTCACTTAGTTTCATGTCAGTCCGTTCAGTTTCGAACTATTTTTTATTTTGAATTGGGCTGAATTTTTTCGAACTAGAAATTTCAACCATAACCATAAATCTTCGATTTTCAAGGTCTTTAATCAATCCATTTTTATGTTTTCAATTTTGTTGTTTTAGGAAAGGAAGAGTGAGACAGCAATGCTTGATGGATTTGGGTAAATGATATTTTTTACTTTAATTTAATTTATTGTATTGATCAGCAATTATATCCCATCCTTTGGATTTCATTCTATCAGGTATGCTCCCAACGGCCCATTTCTTGAGTGATTTGGGGCCCAATGCATCACCAATAATACTTTCTTCTTCCTTCTCCGAAAAATGTATTCAGTCGTACAAAATCGCATATGAAAAAATAAATTTATTTTATTTATTCTTAATTATTGTATGGAAAATCGAACGACTAATGAATTTACATTGAGGAAAATAATAAAGTGGAAAGTGAACCATAATTTTCTATGGAATTTATGAAATCAGACACTTCTTAGGAGAAAAGTTCTATTTTCTAATATGTCATTTTTTTATCAATTTAATATAGAAATTTAAAAGTCTCGTCACAGTTGACTCGAACCCAATACCTTTAATCTCAAGCATTAACCACCCTACCACTAGGCCAACACACGCACACAATATGCCACTTATTTGATCAGTGATGGAGGGAATATTTTCTAACTATAACTCTTTTGGTGTTTAAGTGATAAGACCTTGAAAACCAACAGAAGTCGACATATATGGTAAAGTAAAGAATGGTAAGTATTCGATAATTGCAACGCAATTCCTACTCATTAAGGAGGTGATTGGTATGAAAGAATGAAATCGGATAGGAATTAAATGAATTAGGAATGGAATAATATTTGTGATTGGTATGCTCATGCAGTGGACATTGGAATAGATACCAATTTATATTTTTATCTAGATTAAATACTTTTTTATATGATCACATTTCTTTGTCTTTAAATTCAGCGTAGTGACCACTTCAAAAAAAAAGCGTATACAAAGAATGCTAAAGCCAAATCTTCATTATTAAATTTTATAATTTTAATTAAATTGCAAATGACCCCAAAAGTTAGAAGTTGAATTTAAAATAACCCTTAAAAAGAAGAACTTGTGTCTCAGCTAATATATAATGATGTTCAGCCTAGTTTAGACATTTGAATAGCAACCAATTATAGCCCAAAAAAGTTATAATGAAGCCCGTTAGGCCCGTTTAACGGTTCTGCATAAATAAATATAATTTCTTATTGAAATATTTGTTAGATTTAATTTAAACTTGACTTCAATAACAAAGTTAATTAATTATATGAGTAGTTTCTTTCTAATTATTTAGTAATTATTACTACTTCGTTTTTTTGGTTGACTCCTGAACACAATAATTTAAGGTTTGATGTGTGTGTGTGTGCCTAGTGGTAGAGTGGTTAATCCTTTGCCAAAGGCCCTTGTTGAGTCCACCGTGATGCAGCCTTTATAATTTCTGTATTAATTGACAAAAAATTTAAGGTTTGATACTAAAGACGCTAATAGTACAGTTAGCCTAATATTATGTAACTCAGAATTAGCATTCAAGTTAAGGTTTTTGGCAATTTGAGTTCAGAGACTTAATAACTGAAAGTTTAATATTACTTCAAAGTTGGTAAATTAAGATTATATTCAAAATATCATCGTCCATTATGAATGTTTTCCCAAATTTATAATTGTCACAACTTTTAAATTAAAACATTAACAATTATAACATCATAATTTTAATTTTTTACAATTTCAACATTCCTATTCTATGAGTAATAAAACTTAGGTCTTTCCATAGGTAAAACACTGTCGTATTGAGGTACGCATCAAACAAATGTGCTGAAAAACCTAGGAATCTTGTAATCACTATATTTCAGAAATGTCCCATAAAACTTGTAAACATTGAAAAGGAGAACAGTTCAAAGAGCGCATACTGTTCAAGAGATGAATACTGTAGATAGAAGAAAATATTTTAAAAAACGAATTTTAAAAAAGAAAATGAATGTGAAAGAAAGATTTTAGATTTTATGTAAGAAAGATCAAAATCGATCCTAAACATAGAAAAAATATAGATTTTATGTAAGAATATAAAGTTACACATTCTCGCCCACACACTCTGAAACGCCATGGATTTCACTAAACTAAGAAGCTTAGTCTTCTAGGTTTTATAGTCTTCCTCCTCATTTCCCTCAAGATGAATGAGAGAGTGAGCTCACACCGATTCGTCTTCGGTTCTCCGGTTCAAACCAGTAACCTCTCAGCCACATGAATCTACCTTAATCATTGGGTTGTCTCTAGGGGTCGAAGAATCACATCTATATCAAGTACTTGATGATATGCCATTTGGAACTACATGTATACAACTAACATAAATTTTAGAAAAAATTAAAAAGATAGTAATTTTTATTTTTAAAGGAAATAACTATGGTTAATTGAGCAAATATATATTCCTCGTATCAAGCTTGTGAACCTAATCCAATAGCCTCAGAGCTTTTCATCAACCTCAACCTCTTGCATGATTCAACAAACATTCTGTTGAAACAAAACACGCATATTTAGATATTCAATGTATAAGAAAATAAATCAAAAAAAAAAAAAAAAAAGAATCCAGAGGGCAAGATAGGGAATTTACTTCCAAGGAACATCTCCAACTAACATCAAATCTCCATCTTTGTCCTCATAAGTTGGCACATATTCTGCGCCATTTGCAGAGTCCATCATCTTCCTCTCATTCACAACTGAATACCAATGTATATATGAACATAAATATAATCCTCAAAACTTTGTTAAAAGAAGGCCATTTTTTAATTAATTAAACGTGATTAATTAAATGCTTACATATGGTCAAGAATGTAAACATATCCTCAAATGCAGCCAATAGTTGTTGATAGCCATTCTGCATTTCAAGATCAATTTTTCTAAGGTATGGAGTCCCATCCACAGCCACCTTCACGAATTTGCTGCATTTCATCATCTTCTTTCTGTATGATCTCACTGGTGGCCATCCCACAACCTGACTCCTATAATTAAAAAAAATTAACAAACCAAAAAGTACATATTTAATAATATATATACAATGTGATAATATTAATACTAGATAAAAATTACTAAAGGCCTAAACTTTTGGAAAATGCCTCTAGATCTTCATATATCTACAGATATAACTGATGTGGATATGCCACAACCATTATTCTCAACCAAATTTGACATCCCCCCACCTCTTCTACTAAGTTGTTCTTTTCTACCCTGATTTGAAATATGATTATTGGGGAATTAAGTAAATTGAACTCTAATAGTAAAAACTCTAATGAAATTAACAATTTTCTCGTTAACTAAAGGGGTAAAAAAATAAAATAATCAGAAGTTCTAATAATTTCAGTAAACCGTATGAATTCAGTTATTGTTACAAATACTAAAAAGAATTCTAAACTCTAGTACAACAAAAATCTTAAACTAAAAAAACTAAAACTAAAGCTAAAATTTGATTATAAATTATAATAATAAAAAAATCAACCTTAAAAACAATTTACTAAAATAACTAAATCCTAACCTATAAGTCAACATTAGTCACCAATATTAGTGACTAAGAACTAAAGTAAAGAAAAAACTAAAACTAATACTAGAAAAAAATGGATGCAATGAAAGAATCAAACACAAACATACTCTGGTGGAGAAGACTGCGTAACGACACTAGATTCATCTTCAGGAATGTTCTCCACACTCAAATCCACTGTCTCCGCGAAGCAGCGCTTCCCGCGAGGTGTTGGCGCGCCTCCGCAGCCGGGGAGGGCGAGGGTGAGTTCCGTCTTGATGTCGCCAGAATATTCGGATTCCGGCCGATCGCTTCCTTTAACGGTCGACATGTTATTTGGTTGTTGAGATCAGCGAGGAGTGGAAAATTTGATTCAGCGTCTTCGTGTTTGGGACACGAGTATTTAAGTGTATATATATAAGTGAAACGCGTTATTTTTTAATGTGGGAGGAGTGAGGAAGAAACGGGTTCGTTTTTGGTGGGCCAATAATGTGTAGACGCGTGTCCGAACAGCAAATTTCTGTTGGTTGTGGGTTCGGGAAACTGTTGAAGAAAAACTAAGAAATTAAACGTGGTAAAGTTTGCGACTTTTGGGGAATTTGAGTAAATGGGGCCCATTTGGTCTTTGATCGTATATTTAGTGTTTCTCTTCCTCGTGCTCTGCTCTCTGGGGTTGGTTTGATGCTGTATCAATTCATCAACTTATTGTTCCGCGCCAGATTGTGCATCAGTCGTGTAATCATGCAGTGTCTACATTTATAAAGAAATAATTTTGCACGTAATTGCAGTTAATTAGATTATGCAATTATACATCAAAGTTTTTATAAAAGTTCGACCAATTCCTTAGAAACTAAATATAGAGGAGATATCATATAGTATCCGAACGAACCTGATGTAGTATATTAGTACTCAATTTCATCCATTTATCGCAAAACGCGACACCGACGAAGAAGGAGACGACGAGCCCCAATATGACGGGGTGGTCTCCACTATTACGGGCTCAGTGGAGTCACGAAGTCTTCCTCAAGGCGGCCCAAGTCCTAGAACCGTGAGCCTAACAACAAGAGGTTCGAAAGGACGAGGCGATTACCTTCTCCGAAGACGACCCGTACCATAATAATACCCCACCGTGATGCGCCGGTGATTCGTGTAGTGGTCGCGAATAAGTTGGTGAAGCGTGTACATTGATAGCGGCGTCGGTGAGCATCCTTTTCAAGGAATGTTTTGACAAGCTAGGGATAGAAGCGCGCCTCGCACAAGGCGCGCCGCCACTCGAAGCTTCGTCCAAGAAGAGCGCGCCGGAAGGGATAATTGAGCTACCGTCACGGTGGGAAGTCACCAACGAGCTCCACCAAGGTGGTGCAATTCTTCAGTAGTGAAGGCCCACTCGCCATATAACATCATCTTTGGGCGAGATTGGTGAGCATCAGTAAGGCGGTGTGTTCAACATACCACCTAACAATGAAGATACCACCACGGGAACAGCCGTGATCCGAGGTGATCGAAAGCAAGCCGAATGTATGCAAGTTGCATTACGAGTGCCGGGACCTCGGTCCGGCACCCACAGCATAGCAATTAAAGAAACCCGAGGAGTCGAGTCGAAGTACATCGCCACTCCCGACGGTCGGTGGAAGAGGTCGCATTGTGCAGATGAGCCATTAAAGGTCGTCGGGTTGGTTTCACCAAGGCACCTAAAGTGAAGGATCGATCATCCAACTCCTAAGGGAATTCGGGACGTGTTTGCTTGGTCTCCCCGACATGACCGAGTCTCGCCGAGTATCATCACTCACCGGCTCAACATCGACCCGAACATAAAGCCGCCGGCGAGCAAAGAATTTTGCAACCGAACGGAACCAAGTCATTCATGACGAGTGAATCACCGTTAAAAGCACGCATCTTGCTCGAGGTCAAATATCCGACCGGATAGCCAACCCGGTGATGGTAATTCGTGTAAAATATATTAAAATAATTAAATGGGTATGCATCGCACTTATTTTTACAAATGGATATCACGCACTCATTTTTATAAAAAGTGGTAAATAAGCTCCGAACCCTTCAATTTATAAGGGAAAAAAAAGGAATCCAGAGGGCAAGATAGGGAATTTACTTCAAGGAACATCTCCAACTAACATCCAATCTCCATCTTTGTCCTCATAAGTTGGCACATATTCTGTGCCATTTGCAGAGTCCATCATCTTCCTCTCATTCACAACTGAAAACCAGTGTATATATGAACATAAATATAATCCCCAAAACTTTGTTAAAAGAAGGCCATTTTTTAATTAATTAAATGCTTACATATGGTCAAGAATGTAAACATATCCTCAAATGCAGCCAATAGTTGTTGATAGCCATTCTGCATTTCAAGATCAATTTTTCTAAGGTATGGAGTCCCATCCACAGCCACCTTCACAAATTTGCTGCATTTCATCATCTTCTTTCTGCATGATCTCACTGGTGGCCATCCCACAACCTGACTCCTATAATTCAAAAAAATTAACAAACCAAACATTAGTCAAAATTATAATAATAAAAAAATCAACCTTAAAAATAATTTACTAAAATAACTAAATCCTAAGCTATAAGTCAACATTAGTCACCAATATTAGTGACTAAGAACTAAAGTAAAGAAAAAACTAAAACTAATACTAGAAAAAAATGGATGCAAAAACTGAAAGAATCAAACACAAACATACTCTGGTGGAGAAGACTGCGTAACGACACTAGATTCATCTTCAGGAATGTTCTCCACACTCAAATCCACTGTCTCCGCGAAGCAGCGCTTCCCGCGAGGTGTTGGCGCGCCTCCGCAGCCGGGGAGGGCGAGGGTGAGCTCCGTCTTGATGTCGCCAGAATATTCGGATTCCGGCCGATCGCTTCCTTTAACGGTCGACATGTTATTTGGTTGTTGAGATCAGCGAGGAGTGGAAAATTTGATTCGCCTGTCTTTGTGTTTGGGACACGAGTATTTAAGTACATATATAAGTGAAATTATTTTTTAATGTGGGAGGAGTGAGGAAGGAACGGGTTCGTTTTTTGGTGGGCCAATAATGTGTAGACGCGTGCCCGAAGAGAAAATTTCGGTTGGTTGTCGGTACGGGAAACTGTTGAAGAAAACTAAGAAATTAAACGTGATAAATTTTGCGACTTTGGGGGGAATTTGAGTAAATGGGGCCCATTTGGTCTTTGATCGTATAGTTAGTGTTTCTCTTCCTCGTGCTCTGCTCTCTGGGTTTGGTTTGAAGCTGTATCAATTCATCAACATATTGTTCCGCGCCAGATTGTGCATCAGTCGTGTAATCATGCAGTGTCTACATATATAAAGAAATAATTTTGCACGTAATTGCAATTAATTAGATTATGCAATTATACATCAAAGTTTTTATAAAAGTTCGACCAATTCCTTAGAAACTAAATATAGAGGAGATATCATATAGTATCCGAACCTAAGGTAGTATGTAGTACTCAATCTCATCCATTCATCTCATAGATTATATGGTGGTGATTTTTTGGATTTTTAAGCTTATTTTCGCTGATTTCGCTACAGTAAGGGTATATTAGTAATTTGATTTGTTATGTGATATAGAAAATCAAACCATGCATGTAATTAAACAGAAAATTGCATACAATTGAACACAAAAATGCATATTGTTATACATAAAACTGCATACGGTTGAACACAAAACTATAAATTTGATTTGTTATGTGATACAGAAAAACGAATCATGCATGTTTTAAAACAAAAAACTGCACATGCTTGAACAAAAAACTACATAATAGAAAACGAAAATACATGTGAGATTGATTTATCCATAATTTCTTCTCTAGTTTAAATCAATTACTTCTAGCTTCATAATTCGAAAGTTTACAAATGATCAACAAGAAAGAAAGCAAATGATCAACAAGAAAAGTGTTTGTGTATATTGGAGAATAGAGAAAAAGATATATTGAGAATGATAATTTTTGTTTTAAAGCAGCATGGTTGCGTTTCGTTCTATGCATGTTTATGTTTAGTCGTATGCATGTTTTATTTTTTAATATGTATGTAGATACATTATTATGCATATGCAGGTTTATGCAATTGTCATGCAGGTTTATGTGTATTAATATGCATATTCTTCGCAGATTGTATCATCTTGTCACCTCCTCTAATTTCTGGCAAACTCCACTATAAATCTTGGTCTCTTACTCCGATTTCCAATGAATCTCGCCATAAACACACCATAGCCATCATCTCTCTTGATACCTCAACCTTCTCTCAAAATTACCTTTATTTTCAATTTCAGGCAACTAATCAATATTTTTCGTAATTTCGGCAAGATCAACCACCGCAAACGCCGTCGTCGTCACTATCACCACCGCGACCACCTTCACTGTGCCATCACTGCTGTCAGATTCATATTCTTCTATGGTGAACAGTGACAGTTGCAGAGAAGAAGAAGAAGAAAATTAATATGTTTCCCTTCAGCAAAAAAATAAAATAAAATGTGATGCCATGTGTCGCTTTGTCTATGCTATCCACATGACCATAATGTCTGTTTAGATTGAGTATTATATATTACATGAGGATTGAGTATTACGAGAATTCAACGTAGTCTCGATGAAGAACCCAATTGGATGACTCCCATTCGAGTACTACGAGAGGGCGAGCTCCCGACAAGTTCGGAAGCTAGGAGGATCCTCAACAAATCTGCGATATACAATTGAGCAGGGTCTTATACTAAAGTCATATCTCAAGCCTCTCTTAAGGTGTTTGGGTCCAACCGAGCTAATTACGTTTCACGAAATACGAAGGATCGTGGAAGCCACATCGGACCCCGAGCCTTATCAAAGAAAGTCTGCGATGGGGATACTATCCAACAATATTCCAAGACTCAATGGACCTCGTAAAAAGTGTCCGAAGTGTCAAATCCATGGGAACGTCATAGGCTACCAAGACCGACCCCTCCATACAGAGCCTTGGCCGCTTATGCAATGGGGATTGACATTGTGGGCCCTTTGTAAAGCACCAGTGAGCCCAATTCTTAATTGTTGCGATCGACTACTTACGAAATGGGTGGAAGCGAGCCCTGGCGAAAATCACAAGCAAGAACGCCTCAACTTCGTCTGAAAACATAGTGTGTCGCTCGGCATCCCTCATATCCTCCTTTCGGATAACGGAACACATTCACGGATAAGACATTCAAAGACGTGTCAAGAGCTTGGATCCAACAAAGTTCACCTCGGTGGCCCATCCTCAAGCAAATGGTCGACCGAAGTTACCAACAGACCATCGTAAAGGGTCTAAAACTCGCCTCGACCGAGCTAAGGGCCTCTGGTGGAAAATTTACCAGGTCTTATGGTCGATGCGAACAACACCTGGACCTCGAACGGAGAAACACCTACTTGGTGTATGGAACAGCGAATGATCCTCAGAGATCGAGATCGAGTCCCATCATACTTCTCTTCAAGCAAATGGGAAAATCTACGAGTGATCTAGACCTACTAGAAAGAAGAGACCTGCCACATCAAGAAGTCGTACAAGCAACAAGTAGCTCGGTATTACAACCACGAGTTAAACCCGACAATTCCAAGTGGGCACCGACTCGAAATAATGAAGTCAGAAAGCCAGCAGCTGCAAGTCTGGAAGCACATGGGAAGGACTCCACGTCGACGAAGTCCTGCAGAAGGGCCTATAAGCTCGCTCAATTGTCCGTGAGCAATTACCCAACGCATGGCACATCATTCATCCAAGAGATATTATGCATAAGTGTCAGGGTCGTCTGTTCGGTCGTGTCTTTAAAGTCCTGCTTAGAGTCCGAGTCTTATTGGTGGTCGCTCATCTTTATCAATAAAATGTTTTTTTGCAAGTTCTACTCTACTAATGCATAATTAATCTTCACTTATTATTTACCTCTACGGAGGAATTCACTCTGACGGAGGTCGACACTTCATTTCATAAAGGTAATTTAAGCGCATGCCTACATACGAGATCGATTTCTGTTATATCGGACAAGATTCTATGTAGATGATAAGGGACCACCCTCCATGACTCGCAAAAAATGAACCATTCCTACATACGAGATCGAACTTCGTTTATTTCAAGACGATTCTCATCGTAGATGAATAAGGGACCACCCTCCCGATAACCTCGTAAAAACAGAACCATTCCTACATACGAGATCGATTTCTTCGTTATTTAAGCGGTTCTCTATGTAGACGAATAAGGACCACCCTCCGATAACCTCGCAAAAAAGAACCATTCCTACATACGAGATCGATTTCTTCGCTTATTTCAAGACGGCCTCTATGTAGACGAATAAGGGACCACCCTCCCGATGACCTCGGCAAAACAGAACCCTACCTTCGACGGAACGGATTCCTTTAAAGCGGAACTACCTTCGATATTACTCTTGTTCAATACAAAGTCAATAAGAAATCATTCTTATTAAATAAAAGATGACAGTTACATTTTACGAGACGAGCGGATCGAAAGTCGAGCCAATCCCAGAAAATCGGATTCAGACTCATCTATACTAATCCCACGCTCACCTCGCCCTCGGTCTACACCACGGCCCGCCACGACCTCGGTCACTTGAAGATGCCGCTCTGAGCTCGACCTCGACACTCGAGGACCTGGTTTCGACCCCTTGAGGATCCACGCTCGCTCAGGCATAGCACGCCTCTGAGCCGCCACTCCGGATCATCATAATTCGGTTCATTTATTCTAGATCGGAAGCTCCGCGAAGAAGAGGCCTCGCATCCCGTCAAGCATTTCGCGAGCGTGGTTGTCGAGCGATGCAGTTTGTATATGCTCCGAGCCTTTTAATTCACAGATCGCCGTGAATTACCGGAGGTCCGACCATATTCGCCGTACTGCTACAACGGCGCAGCCTCGACAACCTTGGCTTCAACTTCCGGGATCGCATCCCACCATTTCGTGGATAACCTCCTCGACTCGGCATGCTCTCGCCTATCACCTGGCCTCCTCCTCGCGACCTCGAACGCCTCCTCCATTCCAAAAGGCGAGCTCGAGCTCATCACGCCTCTCCGAGCGGCTCTATGTGACATCGACTCCGATATGACTAAGCCGCCTTTATATGGAGGAGTTCGACCTCTTTCAACTCAAGAGCCGCGACAGTCTTCGATTCGAGTCAACCAGGAAGATCAAACATTTCAGCGACAACCGAATAAAAGATAAGTGTTTTCATATAAACTTGTGATTCTATTAATATGCCCTCAGACAAAACAAGTGTACATTTACATTCAAAAAAAACAAAAACAAAAACAAAAAGGGATCAATCGACCTCCAGATGCCTGGCTTGTCCACCAACCACCTCCGAGCATGGAAAGCCTCGGCCTCCCGCCTAACTCGCCAAGCCCGACTTCACCTCTAGAACCGCCGGGCCTCGCCTCCTTAGAACCCCGATTGCAGATCCCGACCCCTTTGTAAGATTGGCCATTAAAGCGTCGGTCGGGATCTCGGTCCAGTGGCAAGCGACAGACTCGCGGTCGAGAACCGCAGATGAAGTCAAGGCCCGCAACACGGAAGCTCCTTCAGCGCGAACAAGGACATCAAAATAGGCCCGCCTCGGGACATCGTCCTCTATCACCTCATACCCATACTGATTTATCCACCTGGTAGTCCTCGGCGACTTCTTCGATAGGTCGAGACGGTGCGCTTATTGAGGACCTCGCCGCACGCCCACTATCCGAGAAGCCCCGAGAGGAATAGCCTCCAAATGCCCAAAGCATCTCGCCGCGACTCGCTACCTCGGCCTCCCGACGCCGAGACCTCCAACTCGCCTTCATTAAGCGACCTGGCCTCCGCGCTTCACCGCCAGCCCTTGCCGCCCATCGCCGCCGCTCGCCGCCTCACCGCCGCCATTGCAAATCCCAGATCCGCCACCATCCTTGACGAGGTCCCGGATCTTTGCTTCCTCGATAATCTCTGAGCGAGAGTCTTCTCCTCCATTCCTCGAGCATACCGGGCCACCCCACAACCGGCTAACGCCCTTTCAAGAAGTTCGTATGAAACCGGACATCGGGCCATCCCGCGACATCTTGGCCACCGTCCACCTACGCGACACGATCTCGATCCCCTATCGTAATCCCAACAAATCGAAGAATACATTATTTATATCACTTCACAAGGAAGAAGGATAGGTCGCTACCCGAAAGGCAGGAGCTCACGAGAGCCAACGACGATGCATTGTGGTCGCAGAACGGCCTCGGGATAGCACGCTTAACCTCTTGAAGGGCCTAAGAGGAGGCCAGAGACTTCAAGCATCCTGCCACTTGGCCACTCGACATCTTTCAAAATCGAGGAGGAGAGTTCGACCTCCTTCAAAAGAGAGGAGAGCTCGACACCGCTCAATCCTTCTCTTCTTCCTCTTGTCCCGATTAAGTTCACCGCAAATAAATACTAAGAGGTCGTCATGTACACTCTCTCTCTATATGTAATATTTGGTCCGGATTCGATAGTATCCAAATTTTAATTAGTATATGGTATCATATTTAAACTATTTATTTTGTTTATGAGTACTCACGCGTGCCTTTAAAAAAAATGTCGAAGGCTATACTTATAAAAATGTATACACCTTAATCTGCATGACTTATTAGGATGTGTTCTACATATAAATATATTTGTAAATAAATATATCTTTGTTAGTTTAAACAGGTTTATGTTTAACAACATGGAATTTTATGTTTTAATTTATGCATGTCTTTCATTCTCGTACATTTCTCCAATATGCATAGAGCCCCCCCCTCCAATCGAGCAATTCAGCTGTTGAAAACCACCACATTCTTCATTATCGAGCTCTTTCTTTTATCTCCCAAATTTTTCCGACGAAATCGTCTCAACCATTGGTCATGTTTTTAATTAATCAGATCGGGAACATGGAGCTACATGTTGATTAAATCTTGATATCAATATTCTCTCCTTATGCTCACGACAATATATTTTCTACCAAAAATGCCCCATATATGTAGATTTAGTAGTGAGGAGTAAATTAACCTAACACGGAATTAATAACATTTAACATTTTTATTTTAATAGCACTTCATGTCCTTCTTCCCGGTTGATTCATTATTCAAAAGCGGTATGATTATGTAGCATACAATTTGAAAAAACAACCTAAAATTTTTCCCACCAAACAATACTAATATTTGTAACAATTT
The DNA here is from genome assembly GCA_036937905.1 of Salvia rosmarinus. NCBI lineage: Eukaryota > Viridiplantae > Streptophyta > Magnoliopsida > Lamiales > Lamiaceae > Salvia > Salvia rosmarinus. The sequence continues at coordinate 70,149,629 of CM072823.1, forward strand.
TATAATGTTATCGATCTTATTAACTCCTAGTAAATGAGCTCATAATGTATACAGACAAATAAACATTTAATCTGTTAATATTATATCAGCATAACATTGTTTCCTTTCAATTATCGAAAAGATATGATCTTACGTGCAGCCATCTGTACACTATTATTAGAAACTCATATCAGCTTTGATTTTTTCGAAAAATGAGATACAATTCTCGAAATTATAAAATATTGATATTTGTCACTGTAGATGAGAAAAAAAAAACGCAAAAATGAGATTTTAAAAAAACGCTTCTTGAAATTTGATGACCCAAATCTACTAAAATTGATAACTTAAATGAATAATTCAGCTTGTAATTGATAAAACATGCGGTAAAAAAAACTAGCTCAATTCATCAAGATATAATACTAAAAAAATGTCACAAAAATATATTCACCTAATATAATTAATGTACTACACTATGATAAATTTATTAACAAGATAATTAGCCGATGGAAAGCAAGTGGTCTAATTTTGGTGAGAAAAAAGAAGAGGAAATGTGGAGACAAGCTTAATTAGATCCCAAATAGTCGGGGATGATTATTTTATATAATTAGATTGAACAGATAAAATTAATCAAATTTAATCCAACGTTTACTTTTAAGAATTAATATTTGAAGATATCACAAAACCTGAGTTTTTGTAATCATTTTGATTACTCTTCATTAATTTTAACCCAATCAATATAGATGTTATTAAAATAATTCTCTAAACAAATGAAGATTTATTTATCTCACTTTAATTTTCCACAAATTCTTTATAATGAACAAAGAATAGATAATTAAAAATTATAATATCATATATTTAATCTATTAAATATTCAATCACTTGAAATACTAATTCTGAAAAATAAATAAACCCTAGATGTATCTACTTAATATTTTTCTTATCGATAGAGATTCAATTAGGATTGATCTTCATGAATTTATATTACAATGAAAATATGCGAAAGTAACATCGAATCCACCGTGTGGAGCCCTATATGTCAGGTTTTGACAGCGGAGTCGGCCAATATCATGATTGGGAATATTTTTATTTGGGGCCGGTGGGCCCGTTGCCCCGCCATGTGTCGTTGCTTTGTCGGGTGCGTTCTATCACTGATTGTTGGGGACACAAGTTTTCAAACCGAAACGTGTCTGTTCCTGATAGGCCTGAAGTTTAAACAAGACCGTCAGTAGCAAGTAATCGACTGTCGCCACCGCCGGACCGGTTGCGGGTCTATTTGGCTTTAGTTTCGGGAGAAGAGGTAATTGTGGATTTGTGTGAGTTTAAAAAGCTTTACAATTATTGCGACTTTCTTTTCAGAAAATAAATAATTATACAAAATAATTAATGAGAGTATTTGATTTGATTCAACGGTTGAACAAATCATCTATAATAAGATATGTTGTCTTACAAGATTAAAGAGTAATAGATACTATTTTAAATTTAGCCTAATGCACAATGCTAAACAAACGTTTATGATTCCATATTTCATCGAAATTTGTTAATTCAATTAAGTTGAAATCTAACTTTAGAGATCATATATTGCTATTTATATAATTATTGTATATTTATATATTATTTAAATTGGTCAACTAACAGCATGTCTAACAACAATCCACCTTAAACTCGATGCGGGTTTGAAATTATGCTAATCTTCTATTATTATTATTATTATTATGTATTTTTTCTAAATTTTAATACACCTATTATATATTTATTAATTTTATTTTTAAGAATAATTTGGTAATTATATATATATAGATAGATATATTATTTATTTTGATATAAGAAAACAACTCATTTGTATAAAATATACTCCGTCCACCCGCCTCGGGACATCGTCCTCTATCACCTCATACCCATACTGGATTTATCCACCGGGTAGTCCTCGGCGACTTCTTCGATTAGCGTCGAGGCGGTGCGCTTATTGAGGACCTCGGCCGCATCGCCCACTATCCGAGAAGCCCCAGGAGGAATAGCCTCCGCAAATGCCCAAAGCATCTCGCCTGCGACCTCGCTACCTCGGCCTCCCGCGCCGAGACCTCCAACTCGCCTTCATTAAAGCGACCTCGGCCTCGCCCGCCAGCCGCCCTAGCCCTTGCCGCCCCATCGCCGCCGCCGCCTCGCCTCCACACCATGCCATCCAGCCGCCTATCCCGACCATTTGACGAGGTCCGGATCTTTGCTTGCCTCGATAATCTCTTGCGGGAGAGTCTTCTCCCTCCATTCCCGAGCATCTGGGCCACCCACAAACCGGCTAACGGCCCTTTCAAGAAGTTCGTTATGAAACCGGACATCCGGGCCATCCCGGGACATCTTGGCCACTCGCCACCTCGGCCGACACGATCTCGACCCACATGTAATCCCAACAAATCGAAGAATACATTATTTATATCACTCACAGGAAGAAGGATAGGCGCTCACCCTGGAAAGGCGGGGAGGCTCGCGAGAGCCAACGACGATGCATCGTGGTCGGCAGAACGCGCGCCTCGGGATAGCACGCTTAACCTCTTGAAGGGCCTAAGAGGCTGCGGCTCGGAGACTTCGAAGCATCCTCGCCACTCGGCGCGACTCGACATCTTTCAAAATCGAGGAGGAGGTTCGACCTCCTTCAAGAGAGGAGGAGCTCGACACCGCGCTCGAATCCTTCTTCTTCCTCTTGTCCCGATTAAGTTCACCGCAAATAAATACAAGAGGTCGGGCATGTACACGAAATAATCATGCGACAAAAGCAGAGAAAGAGGGCCTCACCTTCACCGACTCCACCACGTGGCGGGATCATAAGGGCTAAGCCCGCATGCGAGCTCGGCCTCGGTAAGGCCTCATCCACGAGACCTACTCGCCAAAGGCTCCTCCAGGCCACCGTCAATCTCGTCCAACCACCACATCGGCGATCTTCCGATCGCCATATAAACTCAAGAGATCCATCGAATCGACAAAGAAAAACTTCTTCGCGCTTCGAGATCTTCGACTTTATCTTGCTTTGAAGTTCGACGGGTGATAAATAATACCACCCCGAACCACCCTTCGTTGAAAAAACGGAGAACAAGCCCCAAAGTGAAAGGAAAATTATGCCGATAGCATAGACACTAGCCCACCAAATGTCGAAAAGAATTTGGCGTAAGTTATAGTGATATGCCGAACATCTCTTGAAGTTCGACATATACACGAGGATCATGGAATACGAAGACCAGGCCGGAGGTCGTCTTCAGGAATGACAAACCCTTCCGGAGGAGAACAAGCCCTATGCTCGGACGGGGCAACATAAATTATATTAGAAATACGGTATTGAGAACAATCTCCTTTATATTGGAGGTTGTTAAAATGGAAGAAAAGGAAGACACTTTACCAAAATCCCGAAAGGGAGCAGTACACACGCCGTAATCCGAACGAAGACACGGAATACTGAGCTCGGAAGATTTAGAAGAGAAGCCATAACTTACTTTTGGTTTTCAAGATGATGGTGATGAACTCCGAGACAACAATGGCGACGGTTATACGTTTTCGAAGTTTTGAAGTCGAAATTTTGAAATCGCAAAGTGATATGAAATGGCGTATCAAGGAAGATATTCCCTATTATACGCTTTATCGGGAATCCAACCGTCGCGATTAAATGCGTATCCAATGCGCTACTCAATGACGGCGGAAAAATCCGTGTTCCGACTAACGCCTCGCGTGAAGCTGTCGAAGACCTCGCTTAACGCCTGTCGGGTGAAGCGTCGAAGACCTCGCTTAACGCCTCGTCGGTGAAGCGGTGCGAGACCTCGACAACGCCGCCAAATGAAGTCGGTTAGAAGACTTGCTTAACGCTTCGTCGGGTGAAGCCAATCCTCGCTTAACGCCGTCGGGTGAAGCGGTCGAGACCTCGACAACGCCCGCCAAATGAAGTCGATCGAAGACTTCGCTAACGCCTCGTCGGGTGAAGCGTCATGAGACCTCGGCTTCGCCGCCAGTGAAGTCTGTCGAAGACTTGACTTAACGCCTTCAAGACTCGGCTAAAGCGCCCGGCGGTGAGGCCGGTTAGAAGACCTCGGCATAACGCCTCGTCGCGAAGCCGTGACACCTCGCAGATACAAACAACAAACATGACCTCGGCGACACCTCTACGAGCACAAGATACGATATACGACGCCGAATTATTGACACACAAAAGTCGACAAGAAAAGAATATCAAAGATCGTCCAAACCCGCCGTTATAAACAACCCCATTCCAAGCATGACCTCGTTTCTGGTCTTTTGGGGGGTTGATAGGATACGCCCAACTACCAGGCCCAAGCATCGTGCCCAATACAAGTAACCCGACATCGGCTCGGCCGGACAAGTTCGCCCATGAAGACTCCTAAAGTCGAGGAACGGACAAGCTTAATTAGATCCCAAATAGTCGGGATGATTATTTTATATAATTAGATTGAACAGATAAAATTAATCAAATTTAATCCAACGTTTACTTTTAAGAATTAATATTTGAAGATATCACAAAACCTGAGTTTTGTAATCATTTTGATTACTCTTCATTAATTTTAACCCAATCAATATAGATGTTATTAAAATAATTCTCTAAACAAATGAAGATTTATTTATCTCACTTTAATTTTCCACAAATTCTTTATAATGAACAAAGAATAGATAATTAAAATTATAATATCATATATTTAATCTATTAAATATTCAATCACTTGAAATACTAATTCTGAAAAATAAATAAACCCTAGATGTATCTACTTAATATTTTTCTTATCGATAGAGATTCAATTAGGATTGATCTTCATGAATTTATATTACAATGAAAATATGCGAAAGTAACATCGAATCCACCGTGTGGAGCCCTATATGTCAGGTTTTGACAGCGGAGTCGGCCAATATCATGATTGGGAATATTTTTATTTGGGGCCGGTGGGCCCGTTGCCCCGCCATGTGTCGTTGCTTTGTCGGGTGCGTTCTATCACTGATTGTTGGGGACACAAGTTTTCAAACCGAAACGTGTCTGTTCCTGATAGGCCTGAAGTTTAAACAAGACCGTCAGTAGCAAGTAATCGACTGTCGCCACCGCCGGACCGGTTGCGGGTCTATTTGGCTTTAGTTTCGGGAGAAGAGGTAATTGTGGATTTGTGTGAGTTTAAAAGCTTTACAATTATTGCGACTTTCTTTTCAGAAAATAAATAATTATACAAAATAATTAATGAGAGTATTTGATTTGATTCAACGGTTGAACAAATCATCTATAATAAGATATGTTGTCTTACAAGATTAAAGAGTAATAGATACTATTTTAAATTTAGCCTAATGCACAATGCTAAACAAACGTTTATGATTCCATATTTCATCGAAATTTGTTAATTCAATTAAGTTGAAATCTAACTTTAGAGATCATATATTGCTATTTATATAATTATTGTATATTTATATATTATTTAAATTGGTCAACTAACAGCATGTCTAACAACAATCCACCTTAAACTCGATGCGGGTTTGAAATTATGCTAATCTTCTATTATTATTATTATTATTATGTATTTTTTCTAAATTTTAATACACCTATTATATATTTATTAATTTTATTTTTAAGAATAATTTGGTAATTATATATATATAGATAGATATATTATTTATTTTGATATAAGAAAACAACTCATTTGTATAAAATATACTTCCTCCGTTCCACCCAAGACGGTCCATTTCTTTTCGACACAGTTATTTAGGAGAATGTATAAAGTGATTAAATTGATAAAAAAGTAGATTGGTCCCACAATTTTTGAAGAGATAATTATTTCATAAAAATGAAACAAGCTATCTTGGAAGGAACGACTCGAAAAGAAAAATATGTCATCTTGGATGGGACATCTTGAGTGGGACAGGGGGAGTATAAGTTTTTAAGTACATCATACGTAACATGGATTGTTTTAACCTAGCTAGCTAGGCTTTAATAAGGTATGCTATGATGATATAATAACGTTCAAATTCGATCAATTACTTTGGAAATTGCGTGTACGTATTTTGGAAATTTGGAAGCATGCATCATTTTTTCACAATATTCATTTCCACCTACTTTTACATTAATAAGGAATTTTCATTGTCTAGATATAACTTTTTACCCCATTTGGAGATGAATTAATTAAAAGTAACAAGGTACTTGTATTACTCAATTCTGGCACGACAATACTTAATTTGGACCTAATAACACCTTTTAGTTAATTAGTTTAATAGATCTCAGCTGTCATGATAAAGATGATTTGACACAATCCACCTAAAGCATATTAGAATTTCCAATTTTTGTTAGTCATTTACCAATTCCAATATTTGAATTTTCCTACTTTGGGTAGACATGGCATGTTATTAAATTATTGAGTCTAATTGTGCTTTTCCTATCCAAGTGCAAGTAAATTGACCATTGAAAGGATTGATCAAATAAATCAATTTATCAGAAAGACTAACACGTATAGTTCGCTTGTAAAAGTATTATTTAATACCAAGTACTAATTAAGATAGTGGGCATGTTTTAATTTTTTTTATCAAGTGGACCTAAAAGTTCTTCAATGAAAGTATTATTTGATACGAGGCACAGTGCTCATGTGCATCCGAATGATGCACGGTGAATTACTGTACATCTGCGTGCATACAAATTTTTGTATTTATTTTTTTCTTTGGCTTTCAAAATATCAATGTGCATTTCATAAATGTTAATAAATCTTCATCTAAATTGCTACCAAACATAACTCGATCTCAACAAAGCTATGATCTATATATCTCAAGTCTCCATTAAATTCTCGATATACACACACATGGAAAATTTTGGGTTGTTTTTTTTTTAATATTTAAAATAGAATAAAATTCCATGTCATAAATCTAGTAAATAGATGAAATAAGAAATTAAAAATTTGTGTACTAAGATTTAATCTACACACACACACACACACATATATATATATATATATATATATATATATATATATAGAGAGAGAGAGAGAGAGATGATAGATCATATAGTACCTAAGCTCCAGATAGTATGTAGTACTCAATCTCATCCACTCATCTAATAGATCCTATGGTTCAGATTTTTTCGAACTTTTTAAGCTTAATTTCGCTAATTTTCGTTTCATTAAGGGTAGATTAGTAATTTGATTTGTTATGTGATTGCGAAAACAAACAATGCATTTAGTTGAACAGATAATGCATTGAAATGAACAAAAATGCGTGCGAAGAGAATAATGCATGTGATTAGAGCTCGCGCCGAGCACCAACGCGCGCGCTCGCTCGCGAAACACACTCAGCTCGCTTGCTCCCACCCACGCCGCTTGACGCGATGCATTTTATGTTCAAGTAAATGCGGTGTTATGTTATTTCATATGCATTTTTGTGTTTTGTTGTGGCTCTTCCAACCCAACGTCTCTACCCAACGCTGCAGCACCCAGCCCCTTACCCAGGTCGAGCCCACCCGAGCCCGCTTACTCGCACCCGGCGCGGTTGGACGCGATGCGATTTTGTGTTCATTTAAATGCATTGTCATGTTATTCAGATGCATTATCCGTGTTTTGATCAACCCAAACTCGGCGCCATGGAGACCCCAACGCTCGCGGACTCCCTACCAGCCGGGACGGGCGCATACCATTGGTGTTCCCATTTTGCCCCGAGCGAAAAATGGGTTGCCACGTGTCAAATTTTGGTGCGTTCACGTGTTCAAAATATGGTCAGATTGAGTACTACATACTATCCTAATTCTAAGATGCTACGAAACCCAACACTATATATATAATCTATCATGAATTCTGATTTATTGCAATTTTTAGGTTATGGAAAATTTGGAAAGTAATAATCGTAATTACGTCATGCTGGTAGACGTGGCAAACGGCCCGACCTTGTTTTGAGCCGGGTTGGACATTAAAATATAAGTCTAATGAAATTTCAAATTGGACTAACCTTGCCAATAACTATCAAAATTCCATTTGGCCTAGATTGGACTAAAAATTCGTCTTGATCGATCAAACTAGCCTTGGACTTTCGGTCGGTCCATGTCAATATGTCATCTACAAAGTAATTTGTTGTTTCTTTTCCTTGAGAAAATTAATAGCAAATTCATGATACACGAAATATTAAACTTAATTCGTGATGCTATTTTTTTGTGTAATTTTAGACATTTTCCTTTTGTCTCGCTCTAGGTTCAACCTTGAGTACTGTCACTTCTTTTTAGATTTATAGTTGATTTTAGCTCTAATTACAGTAAAGGTGGGAAAAAACCTTAACGATTTTTTTAGCTTGTTTGAAAACATTGAATAGTACGTATTCTAGTTTATGGATAAAGTATTATATAATCTATAGTACATAATAGGGTAAATATAACTTTAAATCTCAAACTATACTCATTTTATCAAAATATCCCGAACCTTAAAAAAATATCATTTTAAATCCAAAACTATAATATTTTATCAAAAATATCATAAATTTTGAGAAGTGTCACTTTAAACCTCAAACTATTAATTTTTGTTATAAAAAATATCATACATCTATTTTTTAGCTCCGAAATTGGACCAAAATTATCTTTTACTCATTCGATGAGCCACATCAAAATTTTGAAAGTAGAAAATGGATACGGGATATATCTGATGAGCCACATCAGATGATATCCCTCATCCAATTTTGAATATTCAAAGAGAAGAATTGGCAAATATCAGATTACTCTCTCTCTCCTCAAAAAGACATTGAATCTCTTTTACTTGTTAGGAAATAGCTAGTAGTAGTAATTGTTTTTAACTTCATCAAGATAGGGCTGGGGAAAAGTATATGTATTTGTACTTCTATATTTTCAAACATTTTTCGTCACTAGCTTTATTTGTGTATATTGAATTATTACTTTCATGTAAATTACAATTATATATAATTCTATCTACTTTTACTGTGAAATTTGAGTTTCTAAACTTTTATTTACACTAGCAATAAGAACGTGTTTCACACACAAAAAGTATAATGACCTATCATAATTAAATTTCAATATATAGATTTGATAGGATACGGCCTAACTATTAGGCCCAAGCATCAGACCCAATATAAATGGGCCCCGACATTAAGCTCGGCCTATATCAGTTCGGCCCAAGAAGACTCCTCAATCAACTACAACTCAAATCGCAAGTGGAGACGTAGAAGATTCGGATGCATATCTAAAAGAATCCTTATAAGAGAAGACTTTGTATTAGAGTCAAACTCGATATGATAGTGTATAAATAGAGGCTAGATTAGACGAAAGAAGATCATCTACACTCTTTGTAATCGCTTCTTACACACTCAATACACATATACTCTTTTGCTCCGTGGACATAGATCTATTTCAATAGATCGAACCACGTTATTTCCTTGTGTTCCTTGCGCATTTATTAACCTACGAAATTAAGATCGATCAAGATTTTTGTATTTAATATTTTATGAAGAGTTATATCGGTACAAAACTATAGAAAATTATTGAATAAATTGAATGTAAATCCTAACAAAAGATTAAAATCTCATGATTATAATATATGTTATAACATTGCCCTTAAATAAAAGGCAAGTTGGTTTTGCAAGAAATAAGGCTTTTATAAATATTAGTAGATTAAAATTACAAAATGACCAAATACAAAAACTGAACTTATTTTAAAATACAAAAGTAGAAGCCCATTAACCGATACTTCCCTTGACATACATATGTACAGGTCAACATGTATAAATAATAAAGCCCAAAACAATAAAAAAGAACTAAATGAGTAAATTTGTAAAATCGAGTTTGTCTGAAGAATGAGGAACATAAGTGGAGTGGGCCCAGTTTTCAAATGTAGAGAGTTGAGATTTGAGGTTACTCAGACACCAACTTGGACTGACAATCATTAATATTCACTTGTAAACAGCATCACTTGATCCATTTGCCAACAATCTTTTTACTCGGATTTTATGTTTTCTAATTCTCATACACATATTTCCCAACACGGTACGAGTTTCACAATGATTATTGTATTTTCTTTTCCTCTTCCGATTTGATCTTATATTTTGCATCATGCATAGTAAGATTAAATTATTCTATAGAGTTAACTATAGTTTATGACCCGATCTTTGAAATATTTTAAAAATAGCTTGATCTTTGGGCGCGAGTTGTAAATATATATGGACCGGAACCACATTTTTCGAGCTGAAAATTTTGATGTGAAAACCCAAATCCGACGTCGATTTTTTTATTTCTTTTGTTCGTTTGATGCTCAATTGGAAAATATATTTTCAAGTAATTTACAAAATAAATCATTATATATACATCAAATTCAGACTCTTGTACGTCAGAATGTACAACACAAAAATATGAGCTGGTTTTCATATTTGCAACTGGCGGCCAAAGGTTACAACTCTGCCCAAAAGTCGCACTAGAAAATATAACTAATCCTAGTTTATATATGTAGCTTTGAGTAAATATTGATGGCTAGGTTTATTTATTATGTGTGTGTAAAAATGTAAGATGTTGAGAAATTCAGGGGAAGGTAGTATTTCTTCTCTAATTATTTTGTATGTAACAAGCTATGAAAAAAGTTACAGTTATTCATTATGGTAAGTTAAAAGAGAGATCTCTTATATAGTTTTTTTACTGTGGGTTTTCTCTTTTGTGGCCATCATATATACGTTATACAAAATGGGATTAGCATAGTGCACTATTATATAGTGGCTGCAGTTGCTCTCGTTCCCCACAAAGAAGAAGAAGAAGAAGAAGAAGAAGAAGAAGAAGAAGAAGAAGAAGAAGAAGAAGAAGAAGAAGAAATCAATATTCAAAGAGAGTGATTGAGTTCATTCCAATTTCAACCACAGCAGTATTCCTTTTTTTTGTCAATTAATACATTAATATTAAAGGTTATATTACGGTGGACTCAAACCTGAGATCTTTGGCCTCAAGTATTAATCATTCTACCATTAGACCAACACATACACACAACACAGTTTATTTTTCTATAAATAGAATATAGCATTGCAGGGAAGAATCTCAATTATCATACATATAATCGCAACCACAATATATCCTCAACATTTTAATTACATCATATGTCATCATGCGATCATTGAACATTCACAATCTCTACATTGATTAATCATTTGCATATGGATTACAAAAAATATAATAAAATGAGTTAATTAACACTTGTCGATGCCCTCATTAGCCCCTAATGCTATATTTTGTTGATTAAATTCTTCAGTTAATTGTTCGCAAACAAATTATTTATGGAATATTCGATCCTAATTGCATGTGGAGTATATTCGTGTAATACTCTCTTACTATTAATTTATTAGTGATTGACATTATCTCTCTCTGTCTCTCCGCCTCGATTTTCGGTCACTTAGGATACTGTTGAACGCAAAAATCTTGTTTTAAATTCTTCATTTACATCAAGATCTTAAGTTAGTTATAAAACTATATATGAAGATTTCAGAAACAAGAGGTTCGACTCTGTTTTTCCAACAAATCCATATATGTTTCTCCTAGTTAACTAGACAGCATTCACTCTCTTTTAAAATAATAATAATAATAATAATAATAATAATAATAATAATAATAATAATAATAATAATAATAATAATAATAATAATAAATCTGTAATATGTGATTTAGAATTCAGTTCAAAATACTATGCATCAAAGTCGTTAGATTTTCAATAACTGATTCGATCGACAGTGACGAAGCCAGGAATTTTTTTTCGGGGGTTCAATTAATTATAATTTTAAAAGGTAATAAAATAAAATTCTAGAATAATAATAATTTAATAATATAATGAGTTTATTATAATCCTTTTAGAAATTATATTAATTAACATATAAAACTTTATTATTTGCATATATCTTTTATTTTATCAATATAAAATAAATTATAGAAAAATAAAAGAAATAGCATTTTATCAACATAAAACAAATTATAGGAAAAGGATAAAGGAAAGAAAAAGAAAGAAAAAGGAAATAAAAGAAAATAAGTATAGAAAAAAGAAAATATGTAACTAAAAGGAATCGATCCAAGATCTCCTAAATGAGAGATAAAAATCTTAACTCATTAGACTATAATAGATTTAGTTATTAAATATTAAATATTTATAGAGAACACATATGTTTAGCTAAAAATTAATTCACATAGTGTTATTATTTGCATATATATTTTATCAACATAAAACAAATTATATAAGAAAGAAAAAATGAAAAAAGATCTCAAAATAAAGAGAAGAAATAGAATATAGAGAGAGGGAAAAAAGCACAAACCAAAAAAAAAAAAAAGAAAAAAAGAAGGAAAGAAAGAAAGAGAGGAAAAAAAGAAAGAAAGAGGAGAGAAAAAGGAAACGAGAAAGATGAGAGAAAAAAAGAAGGAAAGAGAGAAGAAAAAAAGGAAAGAAAAAAAAAAAAGAGAAGAAAAAATGGAAACCAGAAACAGAAGAAGAGAAAAAAAAAAGAGATGCCACCAATGAGTTTCGAACTCGGTTCTACTAGAAATAGGAAAGAACCTTAACCATCAGGCCAGGACAATCGCTTTTAATATTATTCTACATGTCAAATATATATCTGTTTTTTCAAAAAAGTTGGGGAGTCCATGGCCCCTATGTGGCTCCGCCAATTGGCGGAGTCACATTGGGGCTTGGGGGGTCCATGGGCCCCCCAACTTTTTTGGAAAAAAACTACTAGTATATAGATAAGCAATAAATATTACAAATGAGTAGTTTAGTTGAGTTGGGTAAAGTCTCTTCTCACGATTGTGAGAACCGAGTTCGATCCCTGGGAATGACAAACAAGCATTTTTTTGTTTTTTTTTCTTTATCTCTCTCATTAATTATGCTCTTCTTTTTTCCTTTAATGTGTTCAATATTTTAATTTTTTTGGTTATATCTTCTTTATCTCTCTCATTAATTATGCTCTTTTTAAATTTGTTCAATTTTTAAAATCTCTCTCCTTATTTTCTACTCTTCTTTTTTTATTTAATTTGTATTATGTTGATAAAATAAAATATATATGCAAATAATAAAGTTTTATATTTAATTAATATGATTAGTCTAATTTTTAAAAAGATTATGATAAACTTATTCTAACAGTAACAATTGAAAACATCAAAGTAATTTGAATTCTTATTTTAAGCCCTAAAGATATTATTGATGATAGAACAATCAAAATATAAATTGATTGAATATATGACAACTATTTTAGAAACATAAGTATTGATCACACCTTTATTGCCACAAGTTCTTTTTCCAAAAAGTCTAAGAATAAAATTTAATTCTCTATCAAACTTTATGTGGAATAAGTATCGTTTTAGTCTAACTCTAAACTACACTAAAATTCTAAATGTTATGTAGTTTTTATCATATTGTATTCCAATCATACACATTTTATGTAAAGCTACTCACTTACACCAAATTTCGTACGAGTGCGAAAATGCATCATTTCGGTGCAAAATCCATATCAAAATGTCGCTATACATTAGATGTGCTCTTTTTGTTCACATTATGAGATGATCACATTTTTCTAATATTAAATGATTATTAAAATTGTTATAATTAGTTTCTAATTTTATTTTAAAAATTACACTTATAATTTTTAAAATTTATAATTATTTGGGCCCCCCAGAAAAATATTTCTAGCTCCGTCACTGGCTCCGCCCCTGTCGATCGATCATGTGCTTCTGAATCGAACACGATAACCCACACGCAAATATTGTATTGCATCAAGAAAAATAATAGTAGGAAAAAAAGAAAACAAAAAAGACTTAGATATAAATATATATGTATAATTAATTGATAGAAGTAAAAATAATGTCCCTTCCCAACCGTACACATGTTTCCTTATGTTAGATAAGTTAATTAGGGGATACTATTTTAGGGCGTGTTTGTTTTATGACATTTAGACAGCCATACCGAACCCAATTAGATATGCCCCAACTATCTAACCATTATTAATTACAAAATCATACAACATGCCCAAACACTGCTTAATCCTTTTGCTCATGGTCTTGAGGATTGTGGAAAATCATTTATAAACAAGAGTGGACTCCATATATATGATTAGCAAGTATGTATTCCACAATATCACTATGTAAACTATCGAGAAATAAAAAAAGAAATATTGTATTGTAACTCCTAATCGATCTATATTCTAATGACTTCATCTACATATTTATATTTTTTTTAAGAGAGCATTTTCATGATTACATATATAACTTCTGACTTTATATATGTAGGTAGTTAAATGTGAAAATTATATAATTAAGCATGAAGAAGTGTTGTGTATCAAATACAATGGAGTCTACAATATAATTATATTATATTATTTCTAGAAAAATGATTCAGGAAAAATGAATCCCAATAGATTTTTTATCCTGTGTTTGGAAAATATAAGAAAAACTGTGAGGATTATGATTTCGTATGGATTAATTAAATTTAATTAATCAATAGATATAATAATTAAATTTTAATTAACAATCATACAATTTTTCCACAATCACTTTTCTAGTAACAAAACTATACGTTATTAATGTGCATACTTAATGACTTATAACTATAAAATTTCGTAAAAAGTAATTATTAATTGAGATAATAATAATAATAATAATAATAATAATAATAATAATAATAATAATAATAATAATAATAATAATAATAATAATAATAATAATAATAATAATAACAACAACAACAATATGAGACACAACACAAAATACTAGTACTAAATAAAAATTATAATTTACATTTCAATAAAATAATAAAAATACTAGTAAATGTAAAAGAAAATCTAGTGAAAAGAAAACCTATAAAGTTATAATATTTTCCTTATTTCTAGGATTCTTCTTCTTATTATTTCTATTTTATAATAATAATAATAATAATAATAATAATAATAATAATGATGATGATGTAGATGATGATGATGATGATGAATTTAAAATTTTAGAATCAGAATATCTTATAAGAACAGAATCATGCCAAATAAACGGAGTCTAAATGTATAATTATAAATTGTAGGCTACGCAATTAATGTTCCCTGTGAAAGGCCGTAACTCATGGGACGAAGCCCATGTTCCACATATACAAAATTAGACCATTGAAGAAGATATTCCACTTTCCTCAGGAATGACCGACACGTCAAGACTGATATATTTAATATTTAACATTACATAAAAACACCGAAAGATAAGCGAAAAAAATGATATTTTCCTACGCACGAAAATAGCAGTTCTCCACGTTATAGGATTTCGAAGTTACTATTTCACCTCTCAGCCGTCGGAAAATATACGAATGACATTTAGGAAAAGAATATGAATACCGTGCTATAAACATACACACGTAAAGATAAGTCGATTAAAACAAAAAGAATAGGAAAAAAATCGAGATAATCTCTTCTACATTCATCCACACATACAAACTTTGATATTTTTCCTCAATATAAATAATATTTTTCTTCAATGTAAATGATACTTTCTAAATTATGAAAAAAAAAAAAAACAAATGATGCTTTTTTAATATAAATAATATTTTCTTGATATTTTTATCTGTCCGTAACAAATGTACAAGAGTTTTTGTGTTAAAGATTATATTTACCCCCAAAAAAGTGACTAAATTATCGTGAAAATTACTAGCCGAAATAGGCGCCTCCTCAACAACCAAAAGGAGACCTAAATGCATTACTCCAAATTTATTCGTGTCGATATTCAGACAAAATTTTCACATAAAAATAGCATTTATACATCACAACTGATAAGTCAAAGAAAATACAACATGCTCAAATTGGCCAACTATTGGTGTGTTTATGTTCTATGCTGAGAGGCTGTAACATCAGTTTCTCGAAAATCCTGATTTTTTTCCTCCGACTCATAACCCAAGAAACCTCTTCTCCAGCAGAAAGCAAGAGAAATACAAAATCCAACTGTCAAAACAAAGATGGTGGAGAGTATAAACATTTGCAATACTATGCCACACCAGTAAAGCGGCTGACGTCGGCCTCGGGCAAAAGAAAAATCAATCTCAGATTTAAGACGTAACTGATCATCTTCCAACTTCTAGTAGATTACTTTCTCCATTTGTCTGGTCACATTCTAAGCACCAGCGTTCATTCCCTACTCGATCATCTCCAAAAATGGCGATATCTTTGAAAAATGTTAGCCGGTGTGCAAACTATTGAATGACAAGATTTTTAAGTGAATCCAACTTCTCGACATTTCCATTGGAAGACACACACTCGTCAGCAAATGAGCTGTTTGGGTTTCCATTTTCAGATAGCTTGTGACTTTGATGGTAAGATGAATTTGAGGCAGCAGAGCTGCAACTGCCCTCAAAGTACGTTGAGTGGGGGAAGCACTCAGCACATCGAGCTTTCCATCCTGGAAAGAAATAACAATTCAGGCAAACATAATGACGATGTTTTCTACTTATCCAAAGACATACAAGTTAAATCTTGTTTGTTAAGGAAAAGAGAATGATATTTTGTTCCTCTTCTAGCCATTTTACTCGACAAATATCTTACTTACCATTCCATGGGACCATAGATAGGAAGCATGTGACTGAATAATTTGCACATGACATTATTATGAATGAAACTAGCACATCACATTCAATGGGCAATTGAAATGAGAATGAAATGAAAATGAAGGAGCATTGAAAATATTATAAAGCTAAACCCAGAAACAATAAAGGAAGAGATAAGTAAAGAATTAATAGTCATAAAAGTTCTAAACTTCTAGATACTGCACAAGCTTTGGTCATGGTTTGAAAAGAATTTAACCTAAAAGAAAACTAGGTCCACTAAGATCTACTTAGTTGAGATATGCCTTACTTATAAATTATAATAGTACTTTATAAGGGTGAAGAGGTGCCCTTTTGACGTCGTCCCTATCCTCTACCTTTGGGACGAAGCCTGACAGCCTCACTCCACAAGCACCCAACTTTCCCTCCTTAGATATTCTCCATTTCTACCCTTTTCAACCAACCACCCATTACTCTATTAACAATCTAATTATGCATCGCCATGAACATCATAGAGCTGTCTATGTTATGCAAGGTTAAAGTATATTGCTCACATAAAGAACGAGTATCCTACTATTTCCTATTTTGTCACACATGATTCTAAGGTTATGAGACCTACTTTCTTGGCCAGCAGCTTCCCACAATATCCACTACATGGGGCAATAAAGAATATTAACAAGTAATGCTTGAGATGCATCAACATTAATTTTGCTTCTAGATTTTCATTAATTATATCATTCATGCAATGTTTCACACTGGACAGGTACAACTGCAGTCTGCAGAGATAGATATTTTCGTTGATAATCATTAAATTGTATTAAGAAGAGAAATGCATGAGGAAAAAAGACTCACTTGAAGCAGCATCATGGTCGCCCAAAATCGACCCTAGGAGTTTGTGGACTGCAATGCAATCCTTAAGTCTCCAATTCCTAATAGGCCCAAGTGCTCCATTTCTGTAAAGAACATGTACTATATTCAGTGCCACAAGAAAATCCATCAAATTTATGGGAATTGATAAAATCTTTTAGTAGCATACGAGGAAGAAAGGTCGCCAGATGAGTCTTCTATCAACTTAACAGCCTCTTCCTTCTTGTGTGGTTCCAAAACAAACATCATTTCTGCTACAGCAGCTCTGTGCCTCATGGAATCTGAAAAGATGATACTCAATAACAATACTATAGCAAGATCATGTGCAAATCAACATCTATATAGAGCATGGAAAAGTATTACCTCTATGCTTCTCTAGGAAAATAGTGTTTGCCTCAGTTAGAGATTTCTCGTGCAACTGACTGCAGAAAGGAGGTAGTAGGAACCAACCAGATTGAATAAAGGCTCAAAAGAAACAAAAGGCATATCGAAACCAATCCTCCCCTTTTCCTGGAGAAAGGAGGGGGAGAAAGAAATAAAATACGAAGAGAAATAAAAAATAAATTATCCAAGAGCACCTGAATGCAGGACGCTCAGCTTCTAACACACCCCAGATGAGTTTTTCTGCATCAGTTACTGGAGATGGCATGGATGATACTTTATGGAAGAACTTTATCTGCAGGGCAGGACATATGACACTAAAAATAGAAAACCAGTACAAAACTATATGCAGAAATAGGGAAGTCGCTTCACTTGTGCATTAAACTAATGAATTATGTTTTACTGATTAATCATACCAAGCAACGGTGAACATCTGGGTTATTGGCATCCAACCGTAGTAGATGCTTAACTGCCTGGAAAAAAATAGAATAAGGAGTTCATTCTTTATCAACTAGAATTTGAGATGCCACAAACACATGCCAGAAGAATAGGAGAGAAAGATCATCCATCATGAAGTTGACATTTCCTAAAAGAAATTATCAACTTCTATTTGTGCTTCAGAAATTTCATTGACAAAAAAACAAAAGAAAAGGGAAAGCCGTTGGTATATCTCCGGTCACTAATTTAGCTAAAACTGATGAAATGTCTCATGGGTGGCTGGGGATTGGAGAAAAAGTAACAACAGTAGAAGAAAAACGTCTTTGATACGGCATTAAGTTGCACAAGAATTTACCTGCAATGCAAGTAAGATTTTCTGCTTTCTCATATTAACTTCAAAAGAAAGCAAATGAGTTTCTAAGGAATCAGAAGAGTGCTTCTGCAGAAGTTTCAAGTACTTTGTAGCTTCCACCAAAGGATCTTCAACCTATAAGTAAAACTAAATCATCAGATGTAGCTGTATTACACTTTTGCTAAGTTTATATTCATTCATCTGGTTGTATATGGAAGACATCTTTAATAACCTAAATGTGAGTACAAAAAGAATCCCCAGAAAACAGATACCCCAATGGGAATGTAACAAAGACCTGCAGTAGCTTCTCTCCATGTGGATCTGGATCTACCGGCTTTACTTGCTTCTTCCCAGATTTTAAAACAGCTGTAGCATTTGATTCCTCCTTCACTTCTGCTTCCTGCATAATACAACCATTTTAGTGCAAAGTTACCTGAAATAAATTGTATAGAAGCTGTTACAGCAAAGTTTATTTACTTTCTTAGCTCGGGCTTCAGCCTTCCTCTGCTTTTGCCTCAATTTTTTTTTCTGAGAAGGAGCCATCTTTGACATCTCTTCATCTTCTTCTGCAGATGACTTTGGAGGAGAATCATACAACTTCAAGTAGCATCTGCATGTCAAATTAATAGGTTTAGGCACAAGTAGCAAAGAAGAAACAAAATTTAGCATGCTTGAATACAAACTTGTACTGATCCATGCAATCAATCCCATGTTATAGCAATAAAATTTCTAGTATTATTGAGTCTCAAAGGCCAAAAGCATCATAACTGAAGCAATAAACAGGGAGCAATACCTTATGGCTCCATCAGCTGCTTTGCGGAAATAAGAGTGAGAATGAAGGCGATCTTGGAATTTCAGCATATCGACATAAGTTCGAAGGGTCATTTTTCTTAAGCAGTATGAGTGGAAGTCAAACTGATCTTCCGTAATGTCTGCATAATGCTTTTCTACAGCCAGGAATTTCTTCAAGGCCCGCCCCAGGTCCCCCTGGTGCAGATAACTTTCTCCAGATGCTAATTCATACCTTAGATACATCCGTAGCAAAGTTGATTAATTAAATGTGAAATGTTTTGGTGATACTTGTTCATTCAATAACTCGACAAAATTACACACCACATGCACTGCATATCATGGAGGTTATTGTGCTGCTCTCCATCTTTTGTGAATAATACAGCTGTCTTTTCAGCCAATGCAACCTAGAGTTGTGATATAATACATAATCATAAGCAAATCGACATAAAAAATACTAATTTTAGTAACATATTTGAAGGACTGTATAATAGCACCAAACCTGATCAGCTTGCAACATACGTTTGACACATTCACTGTTCACATAGCGATCAGCAAGATCCATGCATCTAGCTTCATCAGCCAAAGAAGCAGCTGCCACTGAATCACCAGCATGCTTTAGTATCCGGCTCTGAAGAGTGAAAGCACCAATAAAACATGTTTAGCTATTGTCCATAATAGATAATTGGTCCTCTTAGGATATGATGCACCAACCATGCAGTAGTAATATGTGACCAAAATGGGCGAGGAAAATAGTTATATAATAACAGTGTAGATATTATGCCAATTCATGAGTCATGACAAGAAAAAAATAATGTTATTCAAAACTAACCAAGCAAGAGCACTTGCAAACATGACGCAAGAATACGAAGCAGGCATCTAATTAACCTACAAGGGTCATATCAAGAGCAGGTGAAATAATTCAAATTATGGGAGACTATTGACTATCAAGGTGGATCAATAGCATTCTGCAACTTCCACATGACTCATCAATACTCACTAACCTTTATACTTATATAGACACATTACATACTAATCACCACATCCCATACTCACACACACAAAGATGATAAGGTATCCCCACAATTACAATAATAAAATATTCTCGCCCAAAAAGTTTCTTAATAGTTAATATAGAAACACATGCCACAAAATAATATTATATTATCATATTTTGTCCACTAACTGATAATTTCTTATTATTCATTAACTAATAGATATCACATATATATTAATAATGTAATTATGAAGTATTCAGTATTATCATATCCATAATCTATTCTATATTAGTCATTCTTCTTTTATAAATAGCATACATCAATGATTGTGACACAATACCATATTATAATAGAAGATCAAATCACATCAAAATACCTCAAAAAAGTCCTTCACATGTCCTTTACATCATACTTTAAGCAAGTAACAATTTATTTTCATATAAACTTTTGTGTAGAATATTCAACTTAGTTTCAATAAAATTATTGCAAAATTTTTATATTAGACTGTAATTTTCTACAACAATTCAGTGTCCCTATGAAGGGAATCAACCCTTCCCTGACGCAACAAAAAGATGGAATTCGGTTTGGAATTTGGTCGTCTCGGCCAACCATTGATTTCAGAATATGTTCTTAATTGTTAATTTATATAGAAAATTCCAATTATATGTTACAACCCATATATACATTAAGAAATGTTTATGAATACTCATCAATTAGTTTTTACAAAAAAATAGAAAAAATATATACTTTAAACATGCATAATAAAATCTAAAAATGCAAAAGAAAAATATAATTTGAAATTTGTAATATTAGTAGGGAATCCAAACTCAATGTCAAACCTAAATTGTATGGCTTTCTCGGAATATAGGGATAAGACCGCCAAAATCTATTTCAACCCACTCCATTATAATGTGTTGAAATGGTCAGCCTATTCCCCTAAAGCCAGCAATACTGGGGTACACCACCAACTCATGGGAAAATGAAATAAAATCATGCATTGCACAATAATAGAGATTTAAATTAACCAAGTAAATATAAATATAAATATAAACAACAATGATACAGGGTTTTACTCACTATAGCATTCTCATTGAAATCAATACAAATTATTGTGATTGTGGGGATGATTTCATGGGAGAACATCAAATATTTGATCCATAATTGAGTTGAAAAGATAACACTAGATAAACAAACATCAGATAATGTTGAGATTGCTTCAGAAAAAACACACTTAGTAGTCGCCACATAAATTAGCTTTAATAGATTCTTAAGAAAGATTTTGGAAGGGCATAAGGAGTTCGAGGAGTATAAGAATTCTAGAAAGTCTACATACCTTCACCGAGTACAAATCAATGACAGTCGGAGTGTGTTCAATGGCCTCATCAATTTTTTTGAGAGCGACATCATACTGACTGCGTCTGTCATAATGCTGTACAAAGGAAGGTTTTTAACACAACCAAAATAGTATGCTAATACAAAGTACATATTTAAGCAGAGCCGACAAGCAGGAAGCCTAAGAAAATAAGAAAAAGTTGCAAACCTGAGCCAAATAAAACAGAACCCACATAAGTGTTGAAGGAGGCTCCTTCTCCACCCTGAAGATAGACAAATAAAATTACTACAATAACCAAAGTAGCATTTAGAAAATGGAAATATCAGTAGTTGGAGATTTAAAAAAAATGGAGTTCTTTTCCAAATAGCATGTCATTTCTATCCGATTTACCCTAAATCATCTACTGGGAAGGGCAGCCACACTAAACAGACCAAGATAATAAGGTCAAGTCTCAAGAGGCATTATTGGTTGAGATTCACTGATTCACAAGCAAAAATTGATAACCAAAAATTCAAAAATACACGGGTCAATACATAGATGAAGCGTTTGAGATCTGTTATGTAACACATATCTCAGGCATAAAGTCGGCTAACATCTTTCAACCTAAAATTTCTTTTACGTTATAGGCCATCCACTACCATATTCAACTCATTGAAGCTATGCTATTCTTGATAACCAATTAAACCAATACAGATAGCAGTTAAGGAAAATGTAAATAATGTTTAGAAGTCTAGATATTCCAACTCTATATAATTTCACTAGGGACTTCAAATATTGAGATATAAATATAAAGAGAGAGATCTTCTTGAAGCACATAATCTAATAAACATATATAAGGTGGATGTAACAATGACCTTCCAGGATATGCACCAGTTGCCTTGATGGCATGCTCCAGCTCAAGAATTAACTGCTCCAAAATATCGGCCTGCACAAGATTCATTCACTGACTTTATACACTAGGGACATCAAATTAACCATTAAACACAAGGAAATAGTCCCCAATTCATGCCGAAAAACTAACCTTTCCAGGATGGTCATACAGAGGAGAAAGGTCGGAAAATAGAGAAGGAACGCCCTAGATACATATCACAAATTCAAAGAAGGTCATGCACCAAAATTTCATCAAGTACAAATTAATACACAGTTGAAGATGGTACCTTGGTCAGAAAGGGTCTAACATAATTTTCAGCAGCCAAGCGGAATTTATCATCACTCAGAAAATCGAGCGGGATTCTCTGTTAGTATGAGTTAAGAAACAAAAGTAAAGCATTAGAGGGTGTATTGCACTCAGAAACATTAACAATGATTGGGACTGAAAATTCTTGAAGCACGTTGTGGAAAATACGACATTACTGGAAGAGCACTTCAGAATGTGAATGCATGTCTTATATGCATACATTTTGTGAAGAAGTTTCCAGTGGTATGCATAAAACGTTCTCTTCTTAAAATGTAAGTATTGTATGAGATAATAGATGGTGACTTTCTAAACTTATGCATGAAAGCATCATTTTAAAGCACTTATTTTTATTGCTCGTTCTGCTAATTTCAACAACTTTAGCAGAAACTGGACTATGCATCATACTAAAGATGGCTAATTCAAGTCAAAAGCACGTATTCAGGTACCATCTCTCCACTAAACTTCAGAAGAATTATGAAAGAACAAAAGAATTGTGAACAGGAGATTTGTCCAGAACACTGTGATTTGAAGTCTACAAGCAAATTAAATGAGAAAACTACTCTAGTTGTTCAATTTAATGCAACATGAATACACACACAGCACTTTAGACAAAGATGTTTATGTTCCAATCAAAGGCAAGGGCAAACAGAGCATCACCTTGACAGCAGATGACCTTGTATATTGCTTGCTGAGTGATGCATAAAGGGATTCCAGACGATCAATTTCATCATAAGAATACTGACCATTTGCTGAATACAGCCCCACACACCTTTGAAGGCCTTCATAATACCTATCATTGTAGAAGATTCAGAAGTGCAATAGGAAAGGCAAGTAGCAAATTAACTTGTATTGTAAAACTTAATACATCATATGAATTGCACTAAATCAAATCTTCAAAATCAGAGAGACCAAGCAAAATGCATGTTCCAAAGAAAAAAGAGGATTCATTTAGATTAGTAGAAAAAAAGGATCCACAATTGAATCATGAGGACTTTGATATTAAATTTCTTTACTAATAAGATTCAGGTACAACACCAAATTCACCAATACGTAACTCCTGGACAACATTTGAATCAAGAATGCATGATTAGACTGCCATACAGATTAAAATAACACAGGAAGCTTGCAATGACAGAGATCAAAGGCTTGACATCTCGATTTTCCGTCGACCTTAAAACTTCTTTCTAGATATCTAATACCCAATCATCTCAGGCAAAAAAAAGAAAAATAGCGGACAAGATTAAGGGACAAAGCAAGAGGATGGAAATGATACATGTGGAACAGGGAACCAATATCTTACACAGTAAAGGGTTCATGTATAACTCTTTTTTAAGGAAGACTTGTGGTGCTCATAAATACAATTACCAAGACCATAAAGACATCACATAAAATAGATTTTATTCCAATGTGTCATAGTATCCCTGACAGATTGGTCCCTTCCCGCTATCAGTACATTTTTTATTTCATTTATGATTATGATTAAGTGTAAAGTTGATATAATCTTTCAGATCTCTTAATTGGAGGACACCTTGGAATTTCCCATTCTATTTATAAGAAAATCTTGCTTAAGTTTTCAAATAACTAAGAGCCAAATCCTTCTAAGGTCCACAGAAAGAACAGGTCCAATTCAAGAAAAGTAAAATTAGACCAAGTTCTCCTTTTCCAACAAATTAAGAACATCGACATGAGATATTGTTTGTTCAGGAAAAGGAACTATCGACCAGAAAATCCACTTTCTATGTGCAGTGAGAAGCCATACTTCTGTGATAAATGAGCTCCTTTTACTTCCATGATTTCTTATCCTCTTTTGATTCACAAATTGAGGTACAGATGTTTATTGCCAACGAATCCTATTTCTGCCAAGGCACTAACCAACAAGAAGCTAAGAAACTTAAAGGGGAGGTAAGGCAAAACTCCTATATATTCAGAAGCCAACTTTCTTGGAAATTAAAAAGATCAATTCTCATTTTATATGGTGTAAGAACAGGATGAAAGTTTCAAAATTCAAAACAAATGTTATAACCTAATTCAGATACCCGTAATTGTCAGGATTCACAGAAAGCAGTTTCATGTATAATTCTTCCCCTTCACTGAAGCGGCCAAGCTTTTCAAGCAGAGAAACTTCTTGCTCCTTGTAAGATAATGTATCGACCTTTACCAAAAGAAAACATTATCTCAATAGTCCAAATGAAAATTTATTCAATTACACACTGGAAGCTATAACCACACTCACTATCTTGAATTCTTTCTTGTGCAACTCCTCAAGAGCCCTCTCAATCAATCCACACTCCTCCAGTAAAGAAATCTGAATGAAAATGTTATATCAGGATGAATAAATTATAACTTACAACATCATTTCAAATGGTCTTTACGAGATGACTCTGACTCCTAATATTATCTTTCAAATAAGCTTGGATACCGAAGGTCTACAAGCATCACATCCATATATTTATAATACATACATTGTATGTACCACATAATGCAATAATTATAAGAATATTCATTAGTTAACTAGTAATTACATGAAATTCTGAATGTTTTGTGGACAAAAATGAAAACTGGATGGTTCTAGCAACCAAGTTATGAGTAACTAAATGAGGACTAACAATGACAGTGAACACAGTTTAGATATGAGTTATGGTAAGGTGTAGAGTATAAAGTAAGAAGTGCTGATTATAGATAAGATGACAAAAGATTGTGCCATCATATGGAGGAGCAACCATAACTAGAAATTGAGCCAGTTAATATACAATAAAGTCATCATGTGACAACAACATAGTTATATCTAACATGCAAGGAGGAAGCAAATGGCAGTACCAAAGACTTCAGGCATGTACCATATAGAGGAGCAACCATAATCAGAACTGAACCAGTGAAATGTACAACAATGTCATCATGTGACAACAATATAGTTATATCTAACAGCCAAGGAGGAAGCAAATGGCAGTACCAAAGACTTCTGGCACATACAAGATTAAAAGTATCCTGTCATACAACAATTAAAGCTAATGAAGAATACCTTATACAAAAGCATTTCTCCATGCTCACAACGTTCATTATCAGGAGGGTAGTCATCCTCCAGAGTCCCTTCATACGCTTGAAGGATATCGACTGCCTTTGATCCACTGATAAAAAATAATAGTAAGCGCAAAATGAAGACCAAATGTCGACAAAATTAGCATGTTCAAATCTTAGATTCAATATATATATATATATATATATATATTTTTATTTATTTATTTATTAGACCAATTAATCTATATAATGAGTTAGATGCATGCATTTAGTCCAAGGTGCATTGCCCCACAAGGCACATCTCTGGACCTACCATTTTACAGTTATCAATGACCAATGGAATAAAAAGAATAATAAGAATCATTAGAAGAACAACGCAATAGCATCTTATTTAATATACTTGGAGTTCAGATGCTGGGAAACAGCAAATCCAATCCAATTCATCCGATGATTTGGTTTCAAGGTGAGTAATTGTTGTCTTGTCTCAACAAAACCTTCCAAGTCACGCATTTGAGCCTGCAAAAAAATATTATAGGATATCATTAGTGAGACATACTTATGCTCAAGTCAAAGGAGTAGAGCATAAGAAACTAATAGGTGACAGTATATATTCAGATTTCGTTGTTCAGCAACTGCATTTCTGGACTTGCTGAACTTACTTCTGAGTTAAGAAATATATTTCTAGCAAAGAAACATGTACAAAACTTCTATCTTTGTATGAATATCTCTCACAGTAAGCAGGCAGGCACAGAAAAACATGCCTGTAAAAGAGACAGATCCCGGAGTATTTCAATGTTATCGGGATCAATCTTTAGTGCATTGCGGTAACACTTAATTGCTTCTCTGTATTCTCTGTCGGACCGATATAGAAGACCATATACATGCCAGCAAACATGACTCTTAAGGTCATTCTGCACAAATAAGAAATCAAAATTAGGACAATAGAAGACAAAAAAAGTAAGACGGGGCAAGAATTCATGTGAGGGGAGAGGTCAATCAGAGATTAACCTTCAATCCAAGTCTGACAAGTTCATATGCTTCAGATTTGCGGTCCATGCAATTCAACGTCAGCCCTTTCATTGATAAAGTCTCTGTCGTTCATCAGAACAAAAGGCAAGGAGTAGAAGAGATTTAGAAAAAAAGGATAATGACTGACATCCAAAATTAAGGGGAAAAATTGAAATTATCTTCTCCACATATCCTTAATGATCAATAGGAGACCGATATGTAACATAACCTCAGGGGTAAATCTTACTAGCTCTTCACTCTACTTCGCATAATAAAGACAGTTGTTATAACATTATCAAAATTATATTGACAATATCAATCAAGCTTTGCGCATTGCTGAAGAAGCAAAATGATGCTGCGAACACATGGTGATAGAAGGTTCCTAAACAGCAACATCAATAGAGATAATGTACTTCGAACATAAGTCCTGTCGCAGAAGACCAAAGATTGGATAGAGCAACCACAGCACAAATCCACTTTACAAAATTTCTATAGCAATGAAGTCCGGTAGCGCATGAAAAAATAAACGAAATATAGATGGATTTCTATAACAACATTCCACCTACCACAAATATAGCTGTTTAGGTGCAAGAGCTTATACCAAAAAATAGAAGTATATGCCAATACCAGATAGATTTTACATACCTCCATGATCAGGGAACTTCTTTAAGATGGCATCAGCAGCCTTTAAACCTTTTTTGTATTGTTTTGTTTCATATGATTTCTGCAAAGACAAAACATAAAGCTTTCTCAACAATCATGATAAATTCTACATCTAGGGGCATTAGAATGCTGCATATAAACAAGAAAACATTTCCATCAATTTAGAATTAGCCTCGTATATACTTGAAATAAAATGGCATATATTGCATAATAAAAATATAAATGCTTATGCAAATGACATTTTTTTTCATAAAATCACCGTAGTGGATGTATAGGTTAGTTATATGTTAAAGGGCAGATTCTTCAAAAATGTGACAAGTGAGAATAAAATTCGATACAGATCACAATGCCCATTTGATTATGCAGCATGAGTCTCAACCACTGTTGTGAAAATCGCCAGAGGCGGCCGGAAAACGCCATGGGGCGGCCGCCTCTCTCTGCAAATTCCGGGCGTAGGCCTCGCCGCCCGCCTCATGCCGCTTGGAGGCACGGAGGCGCAGAGGCGCTCTGGAGGAAGGAAGGAGGCGGTAACTTCACTCTTATCAAATTAGGGTTCAATTTCAGTATTTTGGGCCTAATCTTTTAGGGCCCAAGCTAAGTTAATAATAGCCCAATAGGTTAAAACCCTAAATTTGAATTCTAAACATTAAAATTAGAAAGAAGAAAAATCAGAAAAGAGGAGACGCATCATTTAGGATTTCTCTCTGCCATATCTCTCCAACTCACTCATCCCTCACCACCGCCACCGTCACCGCCGCCGCCAGTCTCCGCCGTCAGCCGCCAGATCAGTTTTTTTCGTTCTTTTCTTTTTCTTCTTGTTCTCATTCATTTTTGCTTAATCCATTAAATAAAAACTGGATAAATTTTTTTTGTTCTTGTTGACGAGGTTTACGCCTCGAGGCTTACCGCCTCGCCTCGTAGAGGTAAAACGCCTCAGTTCCGCCTTAAGCTTTTTACAACATTGGTCTCAACGAGCACAACCAGAGTATATAAAAGCTGCCACAAACTGCCTAGAGCCGAGGGCGCATATATCAGATATCTTTTGGACTAAATCAAGAATAATATCTTCTAATGTCCCCCACAAAAAAAGAAAATCAGCACCACAAAGAAAGCCCCTTGAGCATTCACAAGCTGTGATCTTGCTTATATGCAAAAGTTAAGGTTTCTTTAGGATCAAATCACATGATTTTTATTCAGAAAGACGCTTTTCTCCATGCTATAATGACAAAATAAATTACATGAAAGCACAAATGCAATGCCGCATGCTCAAAATACAATTCCTAGAAAAAGACCTATAGCATAATTCATCGAAATTAGATAAAGTAACATAAGAAACAACCCGACATAGTTGCAGCAATCGGAAAAAAAATCCTAGGGTTTTACATGACGCCATATTGCAAGTACAATTACTCAAATTAACGAATATATCTAGCAAAACGGTAGTGAAAGGGGACAATCTAAAGAGCGAGAAACACTTACGACGATGAGTTTAAAGAGGTTGGCCTCTTTGGCAGGAAGCGAAGCGCCCATTCTAGCAAGCACACTGAAAGCCGCCCAAGAGCTCGAGATTAATGTAAAAGGTTTTCGTGAAGTTAGAGAGATAAATAGAGTGTGATAAGTGCGTCGACAGACACAGTGGAGAGGGAGAGAGAGAGAGAGGGGGGTTTTGCGGTGAGGTGAGGGTGGCGTTTATCTGCTGCAACCCTACAACTCGGAAGAAAGAGTTTAACACAAAGTTGTACACTCGCAAATTACTGGGAAAATGCTAAAAGGTCAAGGGTCTCAGTCGAGGGTATTTCCGTCATTCCACGATACGGGATTTTCTGTTTTTTTTCTCTCTCGCTGAAGAGAGTAGGGTTTGGCTTTGGCAGTATCCTTTTCTTTTCTTTTTCTTTTTCTTTTTTTGAGAAAGGGCCAGGTCAATTTAACAATTCACAAATTTTCTTTAAATACATCAATTTTTATTAATTCCTTATGCTTTTTAAAATAATTATAAATTTATAATCTCATGGATGCTTGAAACAGATTCAGAGTCCGTCCTATTTCTCGTTCGTGATTGGTGTTTTGTGGCAAAATATTTATTTTTTATTTTTTGAAATAACATAATTTATTATCATCACAAAAATACAATATTGATTACATAATCTCCATAGCTGCGATTTTGCAAACTTTTTAGAAAACCCATCATATTGGCCCACCAACTTTTGACCCATATTATGAACATTCATGGCTATGGCTTATAAGTGGAGGCACAATATATGTTCATTTAAAAGAAAAGGACAACATTCAAAATACACAAAATAAAGGCTTTTCAAGCTGTCATCCTTTCAGTGTCTTGCTAATTTCAGCATGCTAATATCAAATCAAGGCTTAAAATAACTCAACCCTTTGTAGTAAGCTTCTCAGAGTTTTTTCCTTTTCATCAAATCATGCATCTCTTCACTGCAATTCAGAAGACAATATGAAACTCGAGATGATACAACTGACAAATTTCACTGGAACTGGATCCACATGATCAGAAACCGAAAATTCTCACAAAGGATACCAAACATGCTGTTATTTAGAAAGAAGAAACAACGGAGTTATAAGCTTGGTCTATTTCATCTTCTGTCATCTCGATTGTTGCATCACTGTCATAATGGTCATTTCTAGCAGCTTTATCTTTCTTCCTACCTTTCTTACCCCCATGATTCTGTGGCTTTGTCTCGTTTGGTGTATCATTGTGCTCCATATTCAGAAACTCAAGCTCGTATATTTGTTTGCAGGCCATTACTTCCCTATAAAGATCTTCCTTGCTAGGCGAAGTGTTGCCATCGAACTGTGCCAGCTGCTCGACCACCCGAGGAAGGCAGGCCCATTGTTCTGTTATATGCTGAACACCCTAAAGATGAAGGTGCAATGTATGAGTAAATGGAAATTTTTCAATCACAGGTCAGAGATGAAAACTACAAACAGAACTTGTCGTTTTCATTAAGCACCAGCTCATCAGAACACAGGACAAAGATATCGCACATATATTCCTTCATTAATTTCAAAATATTCCCATACAAATCTGCATTAGTAGCATCATTTATGGATTTGACTAAAATTGATTTCACCTTTGAGAGGACGTAACCATATAATACATGTAAGAGAAAGAAAAGAAAATATAACTTATACATACTATACAGAGCAAATACTTATAACAAAGAAACTGATGATTATGTGAAGACTGGTGTGATGCTCGACACATATCTTGACAAGGCTCATAAGCACAATACTTTCAACTATATGTAACAAGGACATTAGATAGTATTCTAGAAATTTTTCGAAGATTAGCTTATTTTAAAATTGTTCCGTTTTGCCAATAGTTCTGTGAAAGTATGCAAGCACTTTGCTGCAATCATAGATATAGATGTACGATAACTGTACAGAAACTAGTTGTATTCCAAGGGAGAAAAAAGATCTTTGTTATTTTACCAGAATAAAGTGCACAAGTTCATTGCCAAGGGGGCATATGTAATGGTGAAGCCTTAAATACCAACCAAAAAGCTGTACCTGTCCTTGCTTGAGAGCATCTATAGCATCTTGTAAACAAGTCAGAATTCCTTCAGCAGCTATCTTTTTTATCTCACTTGGACCTGGCTGCAAAAAGTAATATATAAATAAATTTAGAAGGAAAAAAATCTAGAGTCAGATTTACATAAAGCAAGTTAAGCTTCTAGCATGATAAATTATAAAAATCATTTAAATTCAGATACCATATAAAAATTAGTATTCTCAAACTAACCACCACTATTGACTAAAATTTATTATAGCTTTAGTTATTGGACAAAAGATCCCCATAGGCAGTGGTTCTTTTAATGTCTACTAGATGATTTGAGCTTATGAAAACAACCATCCACAATTCTATGTGGACCTCAACAGACAATCAGAAACTATAGAAGAAAATAAACTCAATCATCTTGACACATATTTTTGAAATTTCCCTCCTTGATTTCTAATTATTTGCACGACATCAGTAGGAGTTACCATAATCACTGATGAATAGCAATGAATTGCATTTTTAAAAGCAATTAAAATAGAAGTATGATGGTTCAGTAAGAAAACTACAGATACAGCATGTGACCGTCATGGTAGGGAGTCCACGGACTTCGTCAGTTCATCCCTTTATGGGGGGTCTTCACAACAGCAGCATGACCATGTAACCATAATTATACTATTCATCAGATTATTAGATTCTTTCTAAGCTTAAGTTGGATCTGGTCATATGCAATCTTGATAACATTTCAGAGTCGGTTTTGGCTGTTTCTCATAAGTAATAACATCAATCAGAAGAATGTCAGATTGGATGAAAGATATAGGAGACTGAAAAGCATTCAAGGTTGTTCTCCTTGCTTACAGATTACTGTGGCATGGTCATGGATGTGTGCGTATGTGTGCATATTTCTGAGAGGGAGCGGAGGATAGGGGGGTTTTAGTATTTGCGCTATCTATCATTCAGTTATGTTGATAGCATATACGAGACAAACAAAAAAAATAGCTCCAAAAGTATGTGATGTCATATAGCTTTGTCCTTAAGCATTTTCTTTTGAGATCCCTTTAGAACATGACTTCTAGTTCACTGCAGGGGCAAGAGGAGTGAAAATTATAGAAGAAAGTAACCCAGCAGTTATGCATGATGAATCGTCAAAAGCACCCCATCTTAAACAAATTTTGCTTCTGGTTGGAAGCAAGTTATCAACCTCTAGCAACTTTAAGCCATGAGAGTGATAAAGCTGCATATAAATTAAGAGTTAGCAACATAATGACAGCTTACTTTCTCTTCTTGGTTCTCCAGCCATGATATGGTTCTTTTAAGATCCTCGACAACCCATTTTTTCGCTTTTGCAGGAGAAAAGCTCCCTTTCATCTGGTAAGATGTATCATGATTTATTATCGAGAACAATGCAGAAACATAGACAATAAGTCAACAACTTATAAAGTTATACAAATAAAAGCTGTTATAAATGGAAGTAACTATTTCCATGTCATTTTTTATTTTATTTTATTGAACAACAAATTCCTATCTCGGTTAAACAATTATGAAGCCATATAATATTTTTTTAAAGGAGCTAATGGAATTCAGCAGAACAAAGAACAATATTTTCTCCAAATTAAAGAACAAAGAATGATGGTGAGAAGCAGTGCTTTTTTCCCATAAAGAAAGGGAAATATTATAAATACCTTAGAAGAATTAGTAGTCTTCTTTGAATGTAAGCCAGTTTCTTCTGTTTTTGGAGATTTAGTAGATGAAGATGGCTCTAAATCTGAAAGTAGAATTTGACATTTAATTGGGTCATAATCTCAGAGGTTGAGATCTGAACTATTACAAGCATACATGTGACAAGTGACAACTAAAACAAGAAATTGCAGATGTTGAGCCTATAAGTGGTATTTTTGGTTAATCTTAAACTAAACACAATGGAACTGAATAAAGTCAGCTACAGAAGCCACGATATGCCAGAACTGAGCTAAGTCAAAACTTCACCAACTAACTTCCCATCCAAGCCAAACCTTTTATTTAACACGTTTTTGTCCCCACCATGTTTGTTATCATCCTCCGTAAACCTCAAGGCAACAAAGTAGGATGAAAACATAAAAATTAAAATGCAATTACCGAACAAAAGCACGTTTGAATATGCTAAAGAAATATCCCACATCAACTCACTAAAACAAACAAAATGAATTAATGAACTGTATATACCCCATTTGTTTCAGTAACGCACGTTGATGATACTAACATTATTATAGAAAACCATGGCTGCAATTTTGCAAACTTTTTAGAAAGCCCATCACATTGGCCCACCTACTTTTGACCCATATTATGAACATTCATGGCTATGACTTTTAAGTGGAGGCACAATATACATTCATTTAAAAGAAAAGGACAAGATTCAAAATACACAAAATAAAGGCTTTTCAAGCTGTAATCCTTTCAGTGTCTTGCTAATTTCAGCATGCTAATATCAAATAAAGGCTTAAAATAACTCAACCCTTCGTAGTAAGCTTCTCAGAGTTTTTTCCTTTTCATCAAATCATGCATCTCTTCACTGCAATTCAGAAGACAATATGAAACTCTAGATGATACACCTGATAAATTTCACTGGAACTGGATCCACATGATCAGAAACCGAAAATTCTCACAAAGGATACCAAACATGCTGTTATTTAGAAAGAAGAAACAACGGAGTTCTAAGCTTGGTCTGTTTCATCTTCTGTCATCTCGATTGTTGCATCACTGTCATAATGGTCATTTCTAGCAGCTTTATCATTCTTCCTACCTTTCTTACCCCCATGATTCTGTGGCTTTGTCTTGTTTGGTGTATCATTGTGCTCCATATTCAGAAACTCAAGCTCGTATATTTGTTTGCAGGCCATTACTTCCCTACAAAGATTTTCCTTGCTAGGCGAAGTGTTGCCATCGAACTGTGCCAGCTGCTCGACCACCCGAGGAAGGCAGGCCCATTGTTCTGTTATATGCTGAACACCCTAAAGATGAAGGTGCAATGTATGAGTAAATTGAAATTTTTCAATCACAGGTCAGAGATGAAAACTACAAACAGAACTTGTCGTTTTCATTAAGCACCAGCTCATCAGAACACAGGACAAAGATATCGCACATATATTCCTTCATTAATTTCAAAATATTCCCATACAAATCTGCATTAGTAGCATCATTTATGGATTTGACTAAAATTGATTTCACCTTTGAGAGGACGTAACCATATAATACATGTAAGAGAAAGAAAAGAAAAGATAACTTATACATACTATACAGAGCAAATACTTATAACAAAGAAACTGATGATTATGTGAAGACTGGTGTGATGCTCGACACATATCTTGACAAGGCTCATGAGCACAATACTTTCAACTATATGTAACAAGGACATTAGATAGTATTCTAGAAATTTTTCGAAGATTAGCTTATTTTAAAATTGTTCCGTTTTGCCAATAGTTCTGTGAAAGTATGCAAGTACTTTGCTGCAATCATAGATATAGATGTACGATAACTGTACAGAAACTAGTTGTATTCCAAGGGAGAAAAAAGATCTTTGTTATTTTACCAGAATAAAGTGCACAAGTTCAATGCCAAGGGGGCATATGTAATGGTGAAGCCTTAAATACCAACCAAAAAGCTGTACCTGTCCTTGCTTGAGAGCATCTATAGCATCTTGTAAACAAGTCAGAATTCCTTCAGCAGCTATCTTTTTTATCTCACTTGGACCTGGCTGCAAAAAGTAATATATAAATAAATTTATAAGGAAAAAAATCTAGAGTCAGATTTACATAAAGCAAGTTAAGCTTCAAGCAAGATAAATTATAAAAATCATTTAAATTCAGATACCATATAAAAATTAGTATTCTCAAACTAACCACCACTATTGACTAAAATTTATTATAGCTTTAGGTATTGGACAAAAGATCCCCATAGGCAGTGGTTCTTTTAATGTCTACTAGATGATTTGAGCTTATGAAAACAACCTTCCACAATTCTATGTGGACCTCAACAGACAATCAGAAACTATAGAAGAAAATAAACTCAATCATCTTGACACATATTTTTGAAATTTCCCTCCTTGATTTCTAATTATTCGCACGACATCAGTAGGAGTTACCATAATCACTGATGAGTAGCAATGAATTGCATTTTTAAAAGCAATTAAAATAGAAGTATGATGGTTCAGTAAGAAAACTACAGATACAGCATGTGACCGTCATGGTAGGGAGTCTACGGACTTCGTCAGTTCATCCCTTTATGGGGTCTTCACAACAGCAGCATGACCATGTAACCATAATTATACTATTCATCAGATTATTAGATTCTTTCTAAGCTTAAGTTGGATCTGGTCATATGCAATCTTGATAACATTTCAGAGTCGGTTTTGGCTGTTTCTCATAAGTAATAACATCAATCAGAAGAATGTCAGATTGGATGAAAGATATAGGAGACTGAAAAGCATTCAAGGTTGTTCTCCTTGCTTACAGATTACTGTGGCATGGTCATGGATGTGTGCGTATGTGTGCATATTTCTGAGAGGGAGGGGAGGATAGGGGGGTTTTAGTATTTGTGCTATCTATCATTCAGATATGTTGATAGCATATACGAGACAAACAAAAAAAATAGCTCCAAAAGTATGTGATGTCATATAGCTTTGTCCTTAAGCATTTTCTTTTGAGATCCCTTTAGAACATGACTTCTAGTTCACTGCAGGGGCAAGAGGAGTGAAAATTATAGAAGAAAGTAACCCAGCAGTTATGCATGATGAATCGTCAAAAGCACCCCATCTTAAACAAATTTTGCTTCTGGTTGGAAGCAAGTTATCAACCTCTAGCAACTTTAAGCCACGAAGTGATAAAGCTGCATATAAATTAAGAGTTAGCAACATAATGACAGCTTACTTTCTCTTCTTGGTTCTCCAGCCATGATATGGTTCTTCTAAGATCTTTGACAGCCCATTTTTTCGCTTTTGCAGGAGAAAAGCTCCCTTTCATCTGGTAAGATGTATCATGATTTATTATCCAGAACAATGCAGAAACATAGACAATAAGTCAACAACTTATAAAGTTATACAAATAAAAGCTGTTATAAATGGAAGTAACTATTTCCATGTCATTTTTTATTTTATTTTATTGAACAACAAATTCCTATCTCGGTTAAACAATTATGAAGCCATAAAATATTTTTTTAAAGGAGCTAATGGAATTCAGCAGAACAAAGAACAATATTTTCTCCAAATTAAAGAACAAAGAATGATGGTGAGAAGCAGTGCTTTTTTCCCATACAGAAAGGGAAATATTATAAATACCTTAGAAGAATTAGTAGTCTTCTTTGAATGTAAGCCAGTTTCTTCTGGTTTTGGAGATTTAGTAGATGAAGATGGCTCTAAATCTGAAAGTAGAATTTGACATTTAATTGGGTCATAATCTCAGAGGTTGAGATCTGAACTATTACAAGCATACATGTGACAAGTGACAACTAAAACAAGAAATTGCAGATGTTGAGACTATAAGTGGTATTTTTGGTTGATCTTAAACTAAACACAATGGAACTGAATAAAGTCAGCTACAGAAGCCACGATATGCCAGAACTGAGCTAAGTCAAAACTTCACCAACTAACTTCCCATCCAAGCCAAACCTTTTATTTAACATGTTTTTGTCCCCACCATGTTTGTTATCATCCTCCTTAAACCCCAAGGCAACAAAGTAGGATGAAAACATAAACATTAAAATGCAATTACCGAACAAAAGCACGTTTGAATATGCTAAAGAAATATCCCACATCAACTCACTAAAACAAACAAAATGAATTAATGAACTGTATATACCCCATTTGTTTCAGTAACGCACGTTGATGATACTAACATTATTATAGAAAGAGAAGAAAGCCAATGGGACTACAATGTGGCCACTACAGTTGCTGGAAACTATCACATGGATATTTATAATAAATTAATAATAATATAATCATAATAATAAATATTGTTATGGTAATTATGTAGACCTTTTCTAGCTTCATGGGAAATGCATTCTCTCCTCCACTGTTTGCCAGCATGCAGTAGGAATGGCTCAATATCCACAAGTTTTCTTTGGATGTAACACTCTGATATCCAGTCCTAAGCAAGATGAATAATTGTCACCGGAGAAAAACAACAAATGAATTGGTATAATAAAAGGAAAAAAGAGAAAATGAAGAAAAGGACTTCTTTGAAAATGAAGCTGTACAAGTTTCAAACTTAAACTTGAAGAGGAATTATAGAGAAGGTACTTAAAAAAGGCATATTTACAAGAGTGTCATGATATCCAGTGAAGCACGGGAAGAAATGCATGAACCAATCATAAATTGCTAAGAGATGGGAGTCCACAGACAAGTATTATTAGAATTACCTGGAAGCCATAAGAAGTGACAGAACTGAAAAAATTAAACAAAAATTACAAAGATAAATGAGCAAACCCAACAAACATGTCAAAGTTAAAGAGGGGAATTTACTCCATCGAAGACAGAAACTGAGAAGTATTCAAAATGTTTCACTTTAAAAGAAGCCATACAAATAAAACTTTGCGTGTATAATGTTACAAAGCAATAAGAGAAGGCATTAATGCCTAACCATACTATGCCATAAACAAAATTAAAAAAAATCATAAACACTTGTTCCGTTCTAGTTCTAGGGACCCCCCCTACACAGAATGAGAATCAGAGGGACACATTGAAGCAAGCATAAAGATAATTCCTATTATCGGAGGTATAACTTTTGCCCCAAGCATTATGATGATGTAATAACAGGCATCTCAGTCTGATTGTTATTTGTAATGCCCCGATGGGATCCATGGTAATATGACAGCA
Source organism: Salvia rosmarinus (assembly GCA_036937905.1). Lineage (NCBI taxonomy): Eukaryota > Viridiplantae > Streptophyta > Magnoliopsida > Lamiales > Lamiaceae > Salvia > Salvia rosmarinus. Next base: position 70,187,513 of record CM072823.1, read on the forward strand.
GTGCACAACGGTCTCCATCAGCAACTACCCAACAATCGCCCCCAATTTGCCAAATTGGTTAACTCAAGTTGCTAGGGGCTCGGGGGAGTTCCTACAAGAATGAGAGTGATTGATGCCGCATCTCCAACAGGGGGAAGAATGTAATGTCCCACATCACAAGGGAAACTCATGCTCCAATTTTTTTAAGAGGGTTGGTTTGACTCTTCTCTCAACTGGAGTTATATATTTTGGTAAAGCGAGGATGAATGCCAAGTAATATCTAGTGGAACCTGTTGTAGCTTTGTATTGATGCAGGACCAGGGCATTACAAAAAAAAGAGACTAAGAAATATAAGACTCAATGTTTCAATATTTTTAACTACGGGATAGAGCTACACAGCTATAGAATTTTAAAATAACTTTTATAGTTCAATTTCAGCAAAGTCTGTAGAACAGCGCAATGATGTGTGAGATGGGGAACAAGTGAAGAAAGTATGTGAATGAATAATCATCTAAAACATTCAACGTCCATAATAACCACTCAACACCCTCCATCTCAAACAGTTTGAGGAGTTGATGGACTACAATATCAAGATTATTCTCAATCAAGCCAACAAGTGGCCACTCAAGAAATTGGATGTTTGAGTTACAAATGCTTCAGTGCACTATGGCTATATTCGGTCAAGAATTGAAATACATAGATGACCGAGTTAATTTCACAGTCAACCAAACCAGGATAATGAGTCGTGTCCATACAATAACAGAAAAAAATCATTGCTTAATGCAGAAAGTGCCAAACCTTGGATATAATAGTTCCACCATCAGCTTTAACTTGCCTAAACTTTGGAGTGTTGAAAAATGCACATACTAAAAGGGTGCAGTTTGGGTTCCAATCAGGCTGATATTCAGCCCCCATCTCCAGCATCTGTGACCTCAAAACACCGCGCTCTGGATTCACAAACCCAGATAGCACAAATGTCACCCCTTCCTGCAAACATGATCAACATGATCATGAATTAATTACTAAAATCAGAAAGAAAAAAATTACAAATAAATAAATCAAAACACACACAGACATACACAATTCGCATTGAAAAACACAATAATACCATCAGCACTGAGAAATCTGAGGCGCCTGAGCCGGTAGCAAATGCAGTTTTGTCTTCACCATTTTGGTCCTTCATAGACTTTCCACGATTTGTCTGTTGTTTTGATTTTTCACTTTCATCATTTTCCTCTTCTCTGGAACTCATCCACGACGGCAAATTCCTTTTTCTTGAGTTTGATTCAGACATTATACTATTATAGTTTGTGGCCAAAATCCCCTCCCTCACTTCAATCTGTGTACCACCTCAATTTACAGTCTACAAATAGCAAACTCAGAATATTTTCAAACACAAAAAATGTGAATATTCATTTCTTGAATTCAGAATGGTGATTAAATACCAGATAATCATATCCTAACAGCAATTAACTCGAATTACAGTAATCAAACCTGCATGCACGATGAGTAATCATGGCGACAGAACCCCATTTTGATAGATTAAAGACTGTTTGACCGCGAAAGCTTAAATAATCTAAATGTAGCAGAAAATACAAGTAAATAAATCATTAGAGTGCGTACTTGCTGCCTAACAGTAAGACATCGCCATTGACAGGAACTCAAAACTTCTTAAGCGCACTTTAACATTATTTACATTTTTTGACAAATTAACAAGCTCAAATGGTAAAGGAATCAATACTCTGAGAGAGTAAGGTATTTCACCTTCATATATTTTGGTAGACGTGAAAATTTAAAATAATGTTTTTTTTTATATGGGCTGCTCCCTTGAATTAGGCCACAGGTCCATAACTATTATGGGCCAACATGTATATCTTTTATCTCAGTTTTCCGCCCCTCCGAAATTTAAATTGATATATTTTCTTGCCAAATTAACAAGCTCAAATGGTAAATTGATCTAAATTTAGCAGAAAAGCACATTGTCTTACAATTATTTAATATTATATAGCGTGATGTCTGATTAATTTTTAGAATGTGTTGTAACTATTTAACATTATAACATGATATCTGATTTCCTATAACTTAATCAAATTTTCACCTTGTATTGAACTTTTTCTGTATCAGTTTTTTTTTTTTTTTACAATTACTGTTTTTAATGCCTAACCTTAAATATTTTTCCAAAACTCAGAAATATTGGAAAAATGTTTTCAGCATAAATCGCGTGGCCCAACCAAAGTCGCATAGGCGCTTGATCGAGCAGAATTTTTTTTCAGTGTCCCGCTCCCGCTCTCGTCTTCCACCCAAATTCGAAAATACCCATTCTCAACCACTTTCTCTCTCACACAAAACACGCACAGAACCGGTCAGGTACAGTGCAAATGTCGAAGGAGGCGGTGGCCGACGGCTCAGTCGACCCACTGAGCGGTCTCAGTGGGCTCTCACTCTTTCCTCACATGATCAGGGCTTCAGCCGACGCTCCGTTGTCCACCGATCCCAACGACCTAGATTCCATCCACAACATCATGAAATCTCTGGTACAGATCTTTATTTTTCTTAATCTTAAAGTTTGGTTTGTTCATCGTGCACCCCAGCTCCACGTGGTGTGAATGTTAGCAGTCGCGAGCATCGTGTTTTGTATATGTATAAAGTGTTTATATGTTTAGATAAACATTTGTCCTTTTGGGTGCTGCATCTTGAATTTTTGTGCTTCCCCTAATTGTTTTACGGTGGATTTGGTTAAGTGTCTTTATTCAAGTAAGTAAATACGGGACTTTGACGATAAAGAATGAAAACCAGCTCCTAACTTTTCGCATCTGAAGTGTGGCTGAGTTGTTAATATCATTTTCTTCGAAATTGTGGACGAGCTTCAGCTTCTGCTAATGGCCAAGTGCTTGTTAGCAAACTACTGGCAGCTTGCCTTGGAGCTGATAGAATGACAAGAAAGAGATTATGTTAGTAGTTTGAAATTCAACATACTTTGTTCGAATTTGACATTTTAGAAGTTTGTAATTCCAACTCGTAGTATAGTAATGTGGAACCTTATTTGTAACGAGCACTATGAGTGAGTTAGTCCTAACTCCCTTTTTCTGGGGCTCATGTTAGAATGTGTCCAGGAGTCCTGAAAAGCTCATGAATGAGGCGAAGAAAATTGTGGATGGTGGAGCAGATCTTCTATATAATTTTTCCAGTTTCGCTAAAAATGTGAGTGTCACTAATGACATTGCTTCAAAAGCTAAGGACAGGCCACAAGAACGAAGACCAGGTCTTGGATTTGCTCGTAAGAAGGCTTCGTTTTCTCTGAAAACCAGTATTAGGTGATGTTCTGGGGTTTACAATTTCTACGCTTTCATTTTTTAATGCTTCACTGAAAGATTCATGAGTTGATTATAACAATTAATGTACATTCTGCCTTCACTACAGTCACCCTCCAGTCAATTTGGAGCCAACTTTAGACATTGATCACCTTCAAGATCCAGACGCGTTTTTTGATGCTTATGAGAGGACTGCAAGTAACTTTTTGTGTTTCATCCGATTGGTTATCTTCAGCATATGCTATTTGTTGCCTGTCCTTTAATCTCATGATAACCTCTATTGCAGATGCCAAAAAAGAGATACAAAAACAACTAGGTGTTAGTGTGGACAATATAGACCTTTATAAACCATCAAATAATGAACGCCATCGCCGACCAGGAATTTTAGGGTATATTTAGATTTTTTTGCAGCTTTATTCATTGTTCTGTGATGCAATAAACGAGTTTATAACTGATAAAGACATGTTTATCTAGGCTGCATTACATGATCGATAACTTCATCTTAATCACAGGAAGTCATATAATTGTAAGCACCGGTACTCATCAACGCCTTCTGAAAATGATGACATGTGGATGTCCTCCCAAGAGACAGTGTATAAGGACATTCCAAGTCCACCTCAACATGTGTTTCAGGAGAAGTTAATAGATCCTGATCCTGATCTTAGTGATGTGGAAGAAGTTGAATTGGCTGGTGAGTAGATCATGTTCAAACTATAGTCAAAAGCATATTTTAGATTTGGAATGGGTTTTTATTTTTATTCTGCTTTACTACCACTACAGAAATATTATTAATCTTGTAGTAATGTCTTAGAAAAAGCTATATTGATCGCATCCAATATGTGTACTTTGACCTACCAGAATCTATGAAGAAAACACAGACTCGAGTCAGTGATATGTTGGAGGAATTGCTGTCCTATAATGATGATGATTTGGAAGGTCAGGGAGCCTTGAATATCTTGCAGGAGCGGTTGAAGATCAAAACTCTTGACATGGAGAACCTGTGCTGCTTGTCTGAACTGCATGATGTTGGAAGGACTAATATTTTAACTTCATCAGGAAGTGGTCAAAGGCCTAGCAAGAGTTCGGTGGGTTTAGATAGTGTGCTGAAAAATTTGAATAAGAAACCTCGCTTGGAGCAAGAGCTGGTGGAAAATCCAGCTAATCCTGTATCTTCACCAACTCCTCCGAGAAATCCATTTGGATCCATATTGTTATTGAAAAAGAAGATTTTGCAGCCAAACCCTCTCAGAGATCCATTTTCACCGCAGGACATTGATCTTTGTCCGCACCCCAATTCTTCTCCTGCCGATCCCAAGGATAAGCTACTTGGACAGGTTGATATCCTAAAGGATTTAGGCCATGAGTTGGAATCACATGTAAAGTTTGGTCGTACTGAATCTGCAATATCTGAATCTGATATGGATTCACAACAAGTAATGCAAAATGCTGATAGTCTGCCTGAGCAGTCTCAAAGTGAAAATGCAAGCATGCAAAGAGAAAGTGGCAGTACTAGGGCAAATGCTTCTCCTGCCAAGCTGAGGGATAAGCTAGTTGGACAGGCTGATGTGCCTAAGGAGTTGGGCATGTTTAATGAGATGGAGTCAAATGTAGAGGTCCATAGCACAAATCCTCCATTTTGTAGTTTGGATACACATGAAGTAAATGAAAATGCCAATGGTCTTCCTGAGCAGTTAGAAGATGATAATGCAAGCATACCAAGCATGGATGCCGATAGTAGGCAAAATGAAGAACCATATAACAATATTGGAGAAGCTACGAACACTAACGACAGTAAGAACTCTTTAACATGATACTTTGTTATTCTTTAACTGATGCAAGTCAGACTCAGGAGAATATTTAGCTAAATAGACTATGGCATGCTTCAAATTCCATATTCTGACCTGTTTATGAGATGTTACTTGCTCCAGAATTAGAAGAGAATCGTTTTCTGTTGTCACTTTTTTAATGTTAAATCTAATGTTGAGAAATATACAGGTTATGAATTACAATGTATCATCTGCTTAATCTTTTTTCCCTATGGCAGATGAATCAAATTCTTCTGTAGTTGATGAGGAGGCCAGGGATGATGCATCATCCAGACGACAAATTAATCCAGAGCAACAGGAGGTTGTTTCCTGATTTTGTTATTTTCTCTTGTTACTTGCTCTTGATGTTTTAACTTTTATCGTATTATGATTAATCCTTGAGAATTTTGGAAGCAATTAGCATTTCAGTCGTTTAAATCACATGTTGTTTCTTCCTTATGACATATTAGGCTAAGCATGCCTTGTTAGACAAATTTTTTTGACAAGTACTGAGCTAGGAAATTGGTGATTATGTCAAAACCTTTTTGTGCATGCTTTATACTGATTGGTATTAGGTAAATTTCTATCTCTGTTATACCATCTGGGTAAGACACTCAGAGATGCCCTTCTCATTATATGTCACTCTACACCCCTCAACATCTCCCTTTCTTGTCTAGGTCTGTCTTCTCCTTTCTCTTATGAACTTTTAACCACATGGATTCAGATGGATAGCTTGAGTATCTACAGTTGCTAATGGATTCAGTTCTCAGCTGGCCTCATGAAGTTTCTTTGAATCCTTGCAACACTTAAGACTCTAAACTTTCCTTTCTTCGTATGCATTGAATCTGATTGAAATGTTAATAGCGATCTTCCGTCATTTCTTACCCTTTTTTCTTTCGCTTCTGAATCTGTGCATTTAAGAACTTGCATAATTGCATTTGCTATAAAAGACTAGTAGAGTGGTTGTTGTATTTGATGTTCTCTCCTGTACCATGCTAATATAGGAATTTCATGCATCACAGTAAAATGTGAAGATCTCATCTTTATTATAAGTACACGATCTTCCCAGTTTATTGACAAACATTAAAATTGTGTGCTCTATTTCAGGTACATGTAGTCAAGCGGCAGAGAGGAAAAAGAATAGCAGGTGAAAAACGTACTAGAGATGCACATCCCATGAGGAAAAGTCTTGCAGGTGTTTATTTATGCATTGACCATTAAGTAAAATGTACTACCAATATTTTAGCTTGGCTGATTCGGTATGTGCTGATTGATACTGCAGAGGCTGGTACATCATTTGAAACAGGAGTAAGAAGAAGCAAAAGACTTAGGATGAGACCACTGGAATACTGGAAAGGGGAGAGATTCTTATATGGACGAGTTGAAGACAGTGAGTATTTTTTTTGTGTGTGTATGTGTATGTGTGTTTGGATGCTCATAGTATGTGAGTGAAACCCTCAGCTGCTTGTGAAAAAATTTGTTTTCCCATGATCTTATCCTTTTATTTTCTATTACTATATTGTATTTTCTTTCAAAAAGCCATTGCCACTTTCCTTTCTGATGTGATTCTTATCTATCAGTTTTTGCACATTGCTGTTGTGATTACTTACTGTTGGGTAGGGCAGCACTCAGACAACGCAGTATGATCGGAGAGTATAAAGCATTAATTAGTCTATTTGCTATAAAACTAATTGGTAATACTGTCAGAGTTAGCACATCCACTCCCTGTTATCCAGAATGACTCTAAATTCCAGTCTCTGTCGTTTGCTGGAAGCTAATGTTTGATAACTTCATCCGTGATAGGCCTGGTTTTTGAGTTGACGTCTAGTATCATGTTACTTATAAGTCGATAGTTTCTTAAATGACATATTTGTGGTGTTGTAGGCTTGAAGCTGATCGGACTAAAATATCTCTCTCCTGGAAAGGGTAACGAGAACCTGAAAGTGAAACCATATATCTTGTCGGAGAAGCCTGAATACAAGGAACTTCTTGATCTGGCAGCTCGCCATTGAGTGTGATCATTTACACGTTGGTAGATTTTATCCTCTTAACTGGGAAGAAGCTATGTATCAACATTTGAACTTTAAATCTTGTAGATGGCGCGTCTCCTGTATGAAAGTGTATTCTGTGGACAGGGATTTGTTCAAATTTGATAACACGTGTAATGTTAAAAAAGAAAAAGGAAAAAGAAAAAGAAAAAGACAATCTAAATGCCATGAATTTTCTATTGCTCGATTTATGTATCTATAAGTTATCTTGTTCTTGGGGTTTGGAACTTTTATTGAGCCATAATTCATTATAGTACATGACAACATATGAGATCATTATTGTATATATTTTATAAGTATATACTCTTTGATTTTACCTTCAAATTTGAAGACAATCAAACACTGGTATAGATGGATTGATCTCTCGCTCATTGTTAACTACAGAGTATTAATTGAATTGTTTTCTGATTTATTTAACTTGCAGTCGTTATTTTTAGGTCCATAACGAGTTGCTTGAGCTAGAATCAAAATGCCACTTATTATAAGCAAGTGAATAATAATTTCATATAGATGTGAAAATCACTCGTTTGTCCAAACTTGTTGAATATGATTTGTGATTTCTTAAATTGATTTGCAAAAATTGTGAACATTACCTAAAGTTTTTAAAGTATTGGAGCATTAAAATGATGATTGAAAATATATTTTCAATCATAAAACCGATATTCTTTTATGTTCAAGGGAAAAAATATTTCTTCATAATTTACAAAAAAAAATAAGAAAATATTCACGTCGGATTCGGTCTTTACACATTAGAGTCTTCGGGCCATACTTGAAACTCAATTGTGCAACTTTTGCAATTTTTCAGTGGTCGTATTATTTTTGCAATTAGGCTCAAAAATAGGGCCATAAACTATAATTAATCTTATTTAATTCAATTTCTAATAATATTAATAATTTAATATATATATATATATATATAAAAAAATTGGTTCATGCACATATAATTCTTAACATACATAAATGAGAATAAATCATGTCCATTAGATTTGAAAATCACACGATTATTTTAAAATATGCATATGAATTAGTTATATGTACACTTTTTGTATATAATTGTGTATTTGTGTATATGTGTCATAATTTGTGCATTGAATCTGAAATATTCATATTGATTTATCGAGGGATGATATTTGTCCTCATATTTACACTATAAAGAGTATCAACATGATAACCTCTCTCCCTCTCTATCTCTCTGTATATATAGGGAGCGTTAACGTGAGAACCATTTTTATCGTGAGAACCAAAAAATGATGAATTCGGAGTGAAAGTCAATGAATTTGCTGGAAAAATTACTGAATCCTAAAAAATAAAATTTTCGCTCCTCATGGGATTCGAACCCTGGATGAAAATTCTGAATTTTTGGATTCAGTAATTTTTCCAACGGATGCATTAACTATCATAGAGAATTCATTTTAGACAAAGACTTGTACGCTTCCACTTACGCGCGCGCATGCGATCTTTATTGATTTTTAAATGCAATTTTTATTTTGTTGCTTTATTTGTTGTTTTTATTATTTTATATTTTATTTATTAATTCCTGATTAGTGTTTATTAATTTATAATTAAGGTTTATTAATTCAAAATTAGGATTTATTAATTCATAATTAGGGTTTATTATTCAAAATTATGGTTTATTATTTTTAATTAGGGTTTATTAATTCAAAATTAGGATTTATTAATTCATAATTAGGGTTTATTATTCAAAATTAGGGTTTATTATTTTCAATTAGGGTTTATTAATTCAAAATTAGGGTTTATTAATTCATAATTAGGGTTTATTATTCAAAATTAGGGTTTATTATTTTCAATTATGGTTTATTAATTCAAAATTAGGATTTATTAATTCACGATTAGGGTTTATTATTTCATAATTAGAGTTTACTAATTAAAAATTAAGATATATTAATTCAAAATTATTATTTATTAATTTAGAATTAAATTTTAATAATTTACAATTAAATTTTATTAAACTAATTAATTTTAAATTAATTAATTAACTAATTAGAATTAATTAATTAGGATTAAGGATTAATTAATTAGTTAATTAAAATTAATTAATTAAGGGTGGTCTCACTTTGCTTGTGGCATGACGAGACCATCCCTTCATTTTATTCACAACGAATTTTTGTGATTCTTAGTTCTCAAGCTATTATTCTTATTTTAACCTCACTCTATTTATAGTTAGATTCAAATGAGAACCATTTTTATCCTAAAAACTAAGAACCAAATGAATTGGCTATGAAAGTTGATGAATCCGTTGAGAAACTTATTGAATTTAAAAATTCAGAATTTTTCACCCGGGTTCGAATCCCATGAGATGCGAAAATTTCATGTTTTTGGATTCAGTAACTTTCTCAGCGGATTCATTAACTTTCATAGTGAATTCATCATTTTTTGGTTCTCACATTCTCACGATAAAATGGTTCTCACGTTAACTCTCCCCTATATATATATATTTGTTATTGGGAGACTAAAAATAAAAGAGTCAACACTGGGAACATTAACTCGGAAAAGAATTAATATACGTGTCTGATTGGAAACTTGTTAAACTTGGGTGTAAGAGTAAGACACCGCTACTACTATTTAAGAACTCCTCCTGAGCCCAATTTAGTTGTGGGCGCAGCATGAACAACATATAGGTTCAAGGTTATGTGTTAGTTGCATTTCGCCCCATTTCTAATTTTTATTGTATTGTAGTCCATATGAAAATTTATTATTTGGCCCATTTCTAATTTTCGTTATTTTGGCAATTTTCTATTTTTATGCATAATACATAAGTATATATTATATACAAATATGTATACATACCACTGGATGGAATTTTTACAATTTATTAAAAGTTTCGGCAAAAAGTTCCGACTTTGTATAGTCATTATACAATTAATCCCTACAAAAGTTATATAAATATTAACAAAACCATATAAAAATTCGTTAATAAAGTTTGGTTGCAATTTAATTTAAAACTAAAAATAAATACAACATTTTATCAAAAAAACAAGAACTTAAATATTAGTTTGAATTTTTTGGCATGCACAGTTTCATTTTTTATTTGATATATTGACTTGTTGAATTGTGAATATGAGTTAATTATTTATTCACAAAGTCCTATTTAGACTTTGATGATCGATTGGTTAAGTCGGTCATTTAATAGCTAGTTCACTTTGAAAAACTTGAAAGATTGACAACTCGAATTTCGTAATATTGACTTTTGACCATTCAAAATTAATTGAATTGATTTCGACTTCGTATCTTCTTCTTCTTTTTTCAATTTGTGTTGGCAAAGATTAAATTTGATGTTGATTAAAGTATTAAAGTATATTTCGAGCCAATAATAATAATAATAATAATAATAATAATAATAATAATAATAATAATAATATTATTATTATTATTATTATTATTATTATTATTATTATTATTATTATTATTATTATTATTATATACTAAATCTCAATCTTTTGACATTATTGCAAATTCGACCTAAACTTTGAACAATATCAATTAAGATCCAATTTGTAGCAATATAGACCTTTCTATATTTTAGCACGTGTATGGAACTGAGATTTCAGCACTCATCGACGTTGAAACTCAAAATTATTTTAGAAATTTTGAAACCAATTGTTTGGGTTGTCATCCTGCATATTGTCAATCTTGTCATCGGACTTCCGTAATGGCAACTGATCCATCGAAAGCTATAACTCCACCACACCGACTCTCTTAATTACTCAATCATCGGATGTCCGAAGATAAAATCGACAATATGAAAGGAAATGTCAGCCCTTAAACAATTTGTAGTTTTAATGTCGGATTAGTGTTAAAATCTCAACCCCAAACACATGCTAAAAAATATAAGGCTCTAATTTACTGTGAATTGTAAAGTTTGGTCTCACTTGCAATTTAGATCGAATTTATAATAATACCTAAAGATCAGGATTTAATTTTTTTTGTATGAAATACTTTTTCTTTCACTACTGATATTTTATGTGATTTTTAATAAGATAATTAATATTTTAATATTACGAATCAGATCAATAAGTTGCATTAACTTATGTAAGGCGGACCAATTAATTTCACGCGGGGGGGAGACCATTTAAGACAATTTCTCCATAATTTTTAGAACTTTAGAAGCTTTTTATAAACAGAGGTGTTTTTAGCGACTTCTTTAAAATTCAATTTAATAATTTGGATACTTAGTAGAGTATTTTACCTATAATATAAATAATAAATACGAAATATAACATATATTGTGGAATCAGTAATTTCATCATTCATGTGCGAACTCTATGAATTTGATGACTATTCTTCGATAATTTTCTCAAGTACAGCCCTACAATTTGTTCGTTCTGTTTCTGGTAATACAATTTATTTCTCCGTCTTCTACGACTCAATTGACCCGTCAAATGAAAAGAACACGCAATTTGAAAATTTGGACATATAATTTATGAGTTAGCCTATCAAAATATTCATTTTGATATTATAGAGATAAAAAATATCTATTGGGATAAAAAGAAAAAAAAAACACGTTTTGATATTAAAGTAATTTCTTACGCTTGTAGATTTATAAAATTCACAACAATTTCAAGAGTTATTGCTCATGAGTTGTACCTTTTAGATCTAAATCCCGTAGTTGTGCTAAGACAACTCATAAATTACCTCTTGTACACCTAAATTCAAGAGTCGGATGAAGACAATTCATAAATTGTCATTTTGATATCTAAATTCAAAAGTGAAATCAAGTTCAGTATTTAATAAAAAAAAAAAAATTAAAAGTTAATTCAACTAAAGGTTTGAATCATAGGCAAAAATAGGCTACTTTAATAACAGGGTAAAACAATAACAATAAATTTTTTTGATCGTTTTTATATGAATGAATAGTTCTATTTTTAATATATGAGAATGTGTATTTTAATAATTATCTGTAAGTTAATAGTCTTGGATACATTAATTAAATGATAAGATTTTTGCTCCATACAGTGCCGGCTAATTCGGGCTCAATAAACAGTCTAGAACTGAATAATAATAATAATAATAATAATAATAATAATAATAATAATAATAATAATAATAATAATAATAAAATATTATTATTATTACTATAATTATTACTATAATTATTATTATTACTATAATTATTAATATAATTATTATTATTAAAAGGGTTAAAATACGGCTAAATATAAGGCTGTCGTCTTTCCTTTCAACTATGTAAGAAAATTTATCATTTATGTGGTTTAGACAGGAAGATCTGTATTTTTCGAATTTGTCAAAATAATTAGTAGTTTCCAAGAATAATCATGACATTATTATTATGATATCTTAATAATTACTATATTTTATTAAAATATACATATGTGTGTGTGTTTATATTATATGTGTTTGCGTGTATATAAATATATACACAATCAAAATTGGATAACATCACTGTCACATATGCGTCACTCCTAAATCACTTTCTTCTAGAAGACTTTAGTTTTTGGTAGTGAAAGTTTGTGATAAAATTGGTTCCACTTTCAAAAACAGAAACGAAAAGGATATGATGTCTTGCATTTGTGATCGATCATCCTCCACCCATTTTTTTTCTGAAAATGAAAGCTTCACCACTTTCACTTTTTAATCAAACAATAGAAACATTTAGAGCAATAATAGGGAAGTATTCGAGATGTGTTCACCTTTTTATGTGCCCATTTACTATTGCTTTTGAATTACACTTTGATCCAACTATAGTAGCATTCGTACTATGTACGGATATAGATAATAATAAGATTAGTTTTCTAATCACAATGTCAAATATTATTACGATCATATATATTTCATATAGCATTTATATTAAATATTGCTTAATTTATATATAACATTGAAGTAGTAGTTATTTTATTAAAAAAAAGTACAAACTATTAATTTGTCCACAAAGAATGTTTATTATGTGTGCATTCATAATAACCTTTTGAGATGTTTAGTTTTTTTTTTAATATAATATCATAGTATTGTATTGTATCGTATACTATAGTATAAAATAGTACATGAATATAATATGTGACTTTTATATTGTAGTATAGTACAAGATTATAATATATGACATTTATAGTATAGTATACTACACGATTATAATATATGACTGATAAATCTTGTGTGTGCGAGATTTATGAAAACAGTAAAGAACACGAGAGAACTTTCGTGGTTCGATCAAAGAAAGATCTACGTCCACGGAGGTATGATTCCTCAATACTTTCACTATATGCGATTACAATGAATGTATCAAAAAGCTCGAGTATTCAAATAGTTGTCAACCCTTCTATCTTCAACCTAACCTCTATTTATACATATTGCGGATCCTTTAAGATTGCTGCAGATCCGATCTCTCTCTGGTGATATCTCATCCTTGAATATCTCCTTCAATATATCTTCTTAGATTCGATCTTGAATAGGGTTTAGATGTAGGGCTTTGGGCCGAACCGCGTAGACCGTCTATTAGGTCAGGCCCAATTCACTTGGGCTTGCTATTGGGGTTGAACGGTTAGGCCATATCCCATCAATGACATTTATAAGAAAAATTAATAATCAACATGAATATTATGATTGGTTATTTATATTATATTGAAAATCATTTCAAAATCCAACATAATTGATATTTTACAGAGAAAATGAAACAAAATGTTATATGCTCAAAGTCAATAAGCATGTTTGCAACAATCTTGTAGCCGTAGGTGTTTAAACAATATTTCTAAAATAGTATTACGTTATATATCATAATCAATAATCTAGCTGTCACATTTATAAAATAAATTATAAATATACAAGTTTGATATAATAACATGTAATGCATTAAAATTAGGATAAAATGCATATGCCCATGTATTTTTATTTTTTTATTTTTTTATTTGGTCAATTAATACAGAAATTTTAAAAGCTGCGTCATGGTGGACTCGAACCCGAGACCTTTGGCCTCGAGTATTAACCACTCTACCACTAGGCCAACACACACACACTGTCCATGTATTTTCTCGGAAATGTAAAAAACAAAGAAGAAGAAAAAAGATCCATCACCAACAACTGGTACATCCATGTGCGTGAAAATTGCAAAAAGTAATTTGAACTAAATATAGAATTAATTGACCTTATTAGTAGTTTAAAGTAGGGTAAATATCAATTTAAACCCTAAACTATACATGTTTTATCAAAAATATCATGTACTTTCAAAAATATCAATTTAAACCCCATATTATCATATTTGTATCAATTTAAACCCCAAACTATCCTGAATACAATGACATTTTTGATACAAATATGATAGTTTTGGGTTTAAATTGATATTTTTGAAAGATCAGGATATTTTTGATAAAACATGTATAGTTTAGGGTTTAAAGTGATATTTACCCTTTAAAGTACCATTCTCTATATAATGATCGTTTCGTCAAACTACGAAACTTAATTTTGTTGGGATTAAACTACATTTTTTATCATAGTAAATTATAAAAAAAGAAAAACAATTCTTTAAATTTAAAATAATCTTTTTTAAGATATTAAAGTACAAGGGCATAAGTCATAATGCACGTATATGTGAAAAAATAATAGCATATATTATAACCAAAAAGATAGAATTATTTACAGTTAGGCCTCGTTTGGTAGGCGAGATTACAATGACTAAATCATCGCTGCAGATTGGTTTTGTAACTCACGGTTGACCCGATTTGTATCCAATCTGCACAAGAAATCACCATGCATTGGTTTTGTAACTCACGGTTGACTCGATTTGTATCCAATCTGCACGATAAATCATCGTCTTGATTGGTTTTGTAACTCACGTCGTAGCGGTCGATAGTCTCATTTCTTGTGCGATTGGATACAAATCGGGTCAATCGTGAGTTACAAAACCAATCTACACAGTGATTTAGTCTGCTGTAATCTTGCCTACCAAACGAGGCCTTAATGGAAAGGGATAATAGCACATGTGAAAATAAATAGCCAGAGTCTATAGACAATGATTTGTTTATTCAACTTGGGTTTGTCAACGATTAATTTATAACCTTCAAATTCAGGCTCAATTTATAAATTCACAAATAGTCTTCTTGACTTAATTCAACTGTCTCCTTATATTCACATAGAGTAACGTAGATTTCCCGACAAGTTATAAAAATAATCCATGAAGACAAGAAAAGTCATTAACTTGCTAATTAATTATGATCCGAAGGGCTTTTTTGGATACACAATAATCGAATTATAATGAAATTACACTTGCTAAAGTCAAAGCCAGTTCTCTTAGTCAATCTCTCTTCCTGACCTTAGGCCACCACCTTGCTCGTCTCTTCGAGTCTAATGGCCAGGCATCAATTTTGTGGAAATGGATGTGAGCTTGTATTATCAAAAAAGGGGTGGTCTCCTGTGCGCGCGCCACCACCTAATTAATTTTTAAATTAATTAATTATTATTAAATTAATTCTAATTAAAATTAATTAATCTAACAAATCTTAATTATAAATTAATAAATCTTAATTATGAATTAATAAATAATAATTTTAAATTAATAAACCCTAATAATGAATTAATAAATCTTAATTTTGAATTTATAATAAAGCCTAATTGGAATTAATAAACCTAAATTGTGATTAATAAACCCTAATTGTGAATTAATGAATCTTAATTTTTAATTAATAAACCCTAATGGAAATCAATAAATCCTAATTATGAATTAATAAACCCTAATTTTGAATAATAAACCCTAATTGTGATAATAAATCATAATTTTAAATTAATAAACCCTAATTTTAATAATAAATCCTAATTTTGAATTAATAAACCCTAATTTTGAATTAATTAATCTTAATTTTGAATTAATAAACCTTAACAAAAATTAATAAATCCGATTTATGAATGAATAAACCCTAATTTTGAATTAATAAACCTTAATTGTGAGTTAAAAAATCATACTTATGAATTAATAAATTCTAATTTTAAACTAATGAATTATAATTAAAAATTAATAAATTTAATTATAAATTAATAAAATCTAATTATCCTTACTCATCATAATTAATATATAATATTTTAACAAAAAAAACAAGGGTGAGCTCATGCGGTGAGACGGAGCTCACCCAAGTTTTTGTCATCAAAAAATTAGAAGATGTGAGCAATATTCAAATTAAAAAAGAGGCATGGTGCATGTAGGTCGGACTAGGTTCGATCAAGATACAACTCATTCACTTTTATTCATTAGCATTGTTACATTTATTTAGAAAAACTGTTACTTTTACTGAGATCATATTTTTTGGTAAAAGATAGAAAAACTAATGTTTTTTTTTAATCGAATCGTCACTTTTATTCCTAGTTGTTACTTTTAATCATAAGAACAATCACTTTTATCCTGAAAAATTGTCACTTTTATTCAGAAGACCTATTACTTTTATTCATAAGAACAATCACTTTTGGTTATAAGAATATTTTACTTTTATTAAAAGCATTGTAACTTCTACCCCAAAAAATGTTACTTTTATTCATATAAATTATCACTTTTAATCAGAACAATTATTATTTATATCACTGGTCAGTCCCAACCTTGACGCTAATCGATCTACTTAGTTACCTAAATTTAAAGTTTATGTCAAATTTTCAGATGGGCTATATATAGATATTATATTATATGTCACGTAATGCCATAATTCTATGTGATATATGTTAATTAAATAAAGTTTAATAAAAAGCAGTTATGGGCTTGAAAACGGCATTCCATGCTCCAATGCAACAGTACAAGACAATACACGCACCGAGTACGCAGGCTACAACAATTGCTGGTTTTATTAAAATAAATTAAAAAACGTCATCTGCAATTTTTTACTAGTGAGTACCATTATATATGTTAGCAGATTAACTTAAAAGATACGGCTTTCCAACTCTATGTCGTCGACCTAAAATCCAGCATTTCGCCCCATCTTATTCTGATTTTTGTTGTTTGAAAAAAGAAAGTAGGTATATATTAAATTTAATTAGGCAGATTTCAATAATTGTCAAGTGTTATAGTAAATCTTATCCAAATCAACTGATGATCATACTATCTCGAAAATCGAATGTAAAAATCTGCTGGCGAGGTGTTTAAAATCGAGAATGATCAGAAACGAAAGTATCAAAATTCTTGAAATTTTCATCTATTCTTTGAGAGCGATAAACACAAGAATATACAAATAAATACAAAAACAAAAAAAGCAAAAAGCAGATTTCGTATGGCTTGTGCGCCCACAGAGTAATGGTGTCAGTTTGCCCTTTAATCTAGAATACTTTTCCAGTTGCAGAGCATAAAGGCGAAAACCTCAATTTAGGCGTATGTCGATTTTTTCTATGTTTCCTTGTTTTCACGAGTCTTTCCCCCGAAAACACTTCCTTCTAGAAGCTTTGGGCTTAACCTCTCACTGACTACAATAATAATATCTAGACAAAAAAAGTTTAAAGTTCCATTATTTCCTCCCAAAAGAAGGAAAAAGCTATTTCACTTTTTCCGGTGTATATAAAGAACCAATCTTTTCTTCTTTCACACAGTTGTTTCTTTCATCAATACAACTAAGTTCCCTTATAATGGATTGGGATCTTATTCCGGGTCTCCCCGCTGATTTGGGTCTAGAATGTCTCATTCGAGTTCCCCACAACGATTTGTCTTCTGTTGTCTCAGTCTGCCGGAGCTGGAAGCGGGGTATTCAACTGCCTGAGTTCTGGCGCCGCCGCAAGCTCTCCGGATTGACCCGGAGAGTTGTGGTCATGGCTCAGGCCCGGGTCGACCCGACCCAGGAGCTCGGCGCCCGTAAGTTTGCGGCGGTCCCGTCTTACCGTTTGACGCTTTGCGAACCGGAAACGGGTTTCTGGGCCGAGCTACCTCCGGTTCCGGGCTGCCCCGACGGGTTGCCGATGTGCTGCCAGCTGGTCGGAGTCGGGTTGAGCCTGGTGGTGATGGGCGGGTGGGACCCGGAGACGTGGCGGGCCTCGGCCGCCGTCTTCATCTACGACTTCGTCTCCGCTGCGTGGCGGCGGGGCGCCGACATGCCGGGCGGTGAGCGGCTGTTCTTTGCGTGCGCGTCGGACGGGGCCCGAACAGTGTTCGTGGCGGGCGGGCACGACGGCGAGAAGTGCGCGCTGAGGTCCGCGCTGGCGTATGATGTGGCTGGGGACGGGTGGCTGGCCATGCCCGACATGGCGAGCGAGCGAGACGAGGCGAAGGGGGCGTGGTACGGTGGTGCCTTCCACGTCATCGGCGGCTACCCGACAAACATGCAGGGCAGGTTCGAGGCTAGCGGCGAGGCGTTTGATGTCACCAGCTGGGGGTGGGGCCCAGTACAAGAGGATTTCTTGAATCGGCCACGTGTCCAAGGAACTACTTGGACAGCGGGGACGGGAGACTGCTGACTTGTCGGGACGCTGACCTGGTGGCGTGCGAAGGGTCTGTGTGGCGGGAGGTGGCCGAGCTGCCGTGCCACGTCAGAAACACGGCGTACGTGACAGCGTGGCCGGGGAAGGTGGTGGTGATTGGATCGGAGAGATTTGGGGCGCCCTACAATGCGTTTGTATTGGACTTAAAGAGACGTAAGTGGGAAAGAGTGGAGGCGGAAGAGGAATTCAAAGGGCATGTTCAATCAGGATGTTGTGTGGAATTATAGTGGCTATTTAGGGTTCAATAATCTAGTTATGATTTCTCAATTTTGTGTCCCATTTTATGGTTTCAAGTGAGAAATGCTAAAAAGGATTTTGGTTTATCAGTTGCTCCGTTGAGAAATTACTGATGACTGATGAGTTTGCAAAGAGTCAAATGGGAGATAGTGACAACTAAAACTCAAGAATTTGATCCAAGAACCCTACGAATGTTAGGATCTCCTGCAAAGAGATAGATAATGATTCATTTTTAATCAGCACTGTAAATAATCCGAATTGAGCCGAGTATTATTATATTGAAATTAATTTATCAAGTATAAAATTTGTACTCGCATTTGTTTCATTCCCATTAAATAGATTCTGAACAAATACGAGTTGAAATTAGGTAATTTAATATTTGTACACTCAAACTGGAACTAGGGTCAACGAACTCAAACTAATTTAACATATTATTTTGGTGTTATATATTTTATATAGAATTATCTGCGTTAGATTATCATAAAATAATATCAAAATCAGTATTAATTATAGAAATCTATAGTCTACCAGTTTCTGATTAACATTAGTTTTGTTTTAATTGACTCCGGTAATTTCTCAACACGTATGGACCTATGCTACATTATAAATTCAAATAAATAAAACTCAATCAATTGAAAAGTGAATTTTGTTTGATATTTTTAAAATATATTAAATTAATGTAATTAAATTTAGGTACTATTGTGAATGCGGTTCTTTCCATTTCGTTTTAGTATTCCAAACGAAAACAAAGGCCTAACTTTCTTCTTTCTCTAATAAATATAGCAAAAGAAGGGCGGGCGTGAGACAACACCCCCTCTATATTATTTGAAGTTATAATGTTTTATTTCGAACCAATAATAAGAGCATAAAAGAGATCTTAAATTAATACGATTAAATTAGTCGAGCTCAAATTATTTTCGATTTGATTCAATTAATTGAATTTTGTTTAGATTCAAAAAATTTAGCCCTAATATCTTCGATTTTCAGAGTAGATTATCGAATCAAACAAAAAAATAGAATGTGTTTTCTTATTCAAACGGACCTCGTATTAAATACAAAAATGAACGTTACTTCAATTTCAACTTATATCTTAACTAATAAGTAACTCCATTAGAGGTAAGTGCCCAATACATATTTTTCTTAATGATAATTTTTTTAAATTTTATGTCGGAATTTCTTTTTACTAAGGGCTCGTTTGGTAGCCTTATAAAGCCAAGATTGCAAACATATCTTGACATAACCATGTTGTTTGGTATCCTAGATTAGTACACCTCTAGGCCGATTTTATTTCCACCCGTGGTTAAAACACTGTTGGTCTTTTGTAACCCAAACTGGAGTGAATCCCCAGATTACATATAACTCATCTCTACAGTAAAACACATTTTGAATTTTAGACAAATCTGCCCTCTTTGCAAAGCTTCATCGTCCGAAACTGGTGAAGACAGAACGAGAGTGAAATCAAGATCTGGAAATTCCCGTCGAAGGCTATTCCAACAGAACGACAAATTCCTTGCGTTGAGAGAGGGTCAGTTTTATGCAGGACAAGAAATGTAGCTCCAAAAGCACCCTTCCCAATCTGCTCTATCGCTTCATAATCTTCCATCTTCGACTTCGAAACGTCGTTTTCTATCTCCATCAAGCCCTTCAAAAGCCAGAATCTCCAAATGGGTCAGCCTATTCCCAGCTAAAGATTCAATCTTTAGCAAAAATTCATCATTTAATAAACTCACCTAGCTCCAAATCAGTAAGAAACTTCCAGATTCTCCACAAGCAAGCAAGCAAAAAAAAGCAAACCTTGGGGGCACAAAAACAGCGGCTTCAAGCAGAAGACACCTCCAAAAGAAATGGTTCTTGAATTTATTGGGTGTAATTATAGCTATCTCAGACGCCTTCAAAGAAGAAGTTGTGTTGTACAAAAAGAATTTTTGTTCTCTATTCTTCTTGAAATTTGGAGGTTAGGAGTGAACGAAAATTTTTTAGTTGTTATAAGGTTATTTTTGTCTTTTTGTTCTTTTTGTTATTTACGATACATATTCTATTTTTATCTATCTTGACATATCTTAACCTATCTACCAGACGAGCCCTAAGTGCACTTACTGAGATAAAAAAGTGAAATAATGATTGCAATTTCTGAATAGAAAACTAAAACAGAATTTACAAACATTCAAAACAACACATAATCATTAATTTCAGAAGCAAATTAATAAAATTTCACAATCAAGTACAGTTCATGGGATAATCATATCGGCTCAAACTATTTTCGATTAACACCAATCAGACTCCATTTTTGGGATTCTAATCCTTCTTTTATCTATTTGTACCTAACTTGTCAATTTTGGTGTGGTTTGACATGTTAAAACAAAAGTCACCATATTTGTAGAATTTATTGGGAGAAGCAAAGA
This sequence comes from Salvia rosmarinus, assembly GCA_036937905.1. Taxonomy (NCBI): domain Eukaryota; kingdom Viridiplantae; phylum Streptophyta; class Magnoliopsida; order Lamiales; family Lamiaceae; genus Salvia; species Salvia rosmarinus. The sequence continues at coordinate 70,208,701 of CM072823.1, forward strand.
GCGGATAGATTTGTATTATACCCAATTTGGTGTGTTAACATAATATTAGAATGATTAATAGATTTATGATCATAGCTTTAAAAATTTATTATCCAACGAATATAATCATCACGAGTCCAAAATTGGCCTGTTGTAATTGACTAATTTCGATTTAGGCTTTCTAATAAGAAAGTAAAAAAGAAAAAGAAAAGAAAAAACACAATTAAGGTTCCTCGCCTCCCAAACACATCCTTCCCAAAACTCTCCGCCACCGCCACCGCCACCATCACCGGAGCCGCCGCCAATTACTGCTCTCACTGTTTCAGAACAATAGCGCCCCATTCCGCAACAACAGTTTCCTGCCCTAATTGCTCCACTGCCTCACCTTTCTGCTCCCCACAATGCCAATCCCTTGCTTTCTCCACTTCCCACACCCCATTCGTCTGCCAAGCCCTACGCCGCCTCGGCGCCGCCGAATCTCCGCTCCTCCACCACCACCACCACCTCCTGCAAGCTCGGTTTCTCGTCGCTGCTTACAATCTCGCAATCGTGTCGCCTTCCCAATTTCAGACGCTCCTTTCACTTCAAGGCTACGCCTCCGTAGACGATGCCTCCCTTTTCTTACATTCCTTAATCTCATCGGTTTGCCAGCTGTCGAATGCCAGAGAGTTAGGGCTTTCAGTCGAGCTGACGGCGGCGCTGTTAGCTAAAGATAAACTCAATGCTTTTGGGCTGATGGAGCCTTTTGATCAAGATAAAGAAAGGTCTGTTAGGGCTTACGGTATTTACCCAACGGTGTCGTTTTTCAACCACGATTTCCTCCCGAATGCGTGTAGGTTCGATTATGTCGATTCCGCGTCTGATTCTAACAATACTGATATTGTGGTGAGGGTTATCCATGATCTGCCTGCAGGCAGGGAGATTTGCATCAGCTATTTCCCTGTCAATTTTAAGTATGCAGAGAGGCAGCAGAGGTTGAAGGAGGATTATGGCTTCGTCTGCGACTGTGACCGCTGCAAAGTGGAGGAGAATTGGTCTGATTATGAGGAAGAAGGGAAGGGAGAAATGGAGCATGACGGTGTTGATATGGATGAGGATGAGGAGGAGACGAGGGATTGTGGCATGGATAGAGAAGATGATGATTTGATTTCCCTCACGCTTACTTCTTCGTGAGGTACATGTGCAGTAGAGACAACTGTGGGGGTACGTTGGCCCCTCTACCTCCGGTGGCGGTGGATGCTCGCCCGTCTACTCTCATGGAGTGCAATGTTTGTGGCAGCTTCAGCAATTGCGAAGACTGAAGCATCAGTTGAAGATAAGCAATTTCAGTGTGTTTCTTTTTCTTCAGGCCCAATTGACGGTTTCTCTGTTTTATGATGAAATATTTTTTATGGGTAGTCTGCGGCATTTGCTAAGCACTTTGATATATGCTTTCGTGTGACTATTTTTGCTTGTTGATTACAAGTAAGACAGAAAAAACCAGTATATCTTGTAAAAAAGGTTTAAATTTGATTTCTTCCTGTTAATTCAGTAGCAGAAATCAAACAAATTATTTTCCGTTTGGTTTTAAGCTGGTCGAACACAGTGCAAATTTGCTTGATAACAGCAATGTACATTCGTCTACAACTGACGCAGATCCAGTTTTCTGTAGGATTATATGATAAGAATAGATTTACATTGATTTTGTTCTTAATGAACTTCATAATGCCGAACAATAGGGTCATATACTTCCAAGATTTCCCATGTTAATCTTCATACATGTTGGATTGAAGTAGTATTGTATTCAAGGAGAGAGTTGGGAAGGGTTCAAATGAAACAGTTTTTAGATCTAGAGAGAGAAGTACTGTATTTGTCGAACAAGTATGTTGCCTGTTTGTTGGAGAGGCTTCGGATGCATCATACATGGCTGCATATGTAACATTGTTTACGTGCAAATCTTTGCACGATTTTGACTATAGATCCTGTGTTTCTTGTAGTTTAGAGGAGCAAAACTGGTCGCTTCGATTCTTGAAAATCTTCGACAGTTTCAAGTATCCAACACCAATCATTCCGTTGTTTGTGGCAATCAGATGCTAAGATTTGGTGTTTCTTGCGAGAACGTCCCACACTTCATGAGTGTTAATTGTTGTAACAATTGTCATGGAAGAAAGGCACCGTAGATTCCTACCCTCCAAAAAGCAAGTGAAATTTGCAACTTCACTTAAGATGCATGAAAACTAACTAGTGATATGAAGAAATAGGTATGTATATCATTTCTCAAGCTAATCGAAGCAATGTGCTAGCCAAACCCCGCAGATTTCCAAAGTAAATACAAGATCAGTTTGAAATGCTACTTAATTCTCATGCACTTGTACAACACCTCACCGAATTTCTGAAACATATGCTTCTTCAAGTACATCTTCTCCACCTTCTCTCGGCCTCTCACTCCCATTTCTTGCCTTGCTGATGGATTCTCGAGAAAGAACTCGAGATTTCTTGCAAGAACTTGGGACCCCGGACGCCCCAAAGGATGGAGTAGGCCCGTTACATTGTGCTCAACAATCTCCCTTGTGCCTCCAGAATCAGTTCCCAGCACCTGGAGATGAAAAAAAACAAAGATAACAAGGAAACAAGAGATGATGCTGCATCAATGATTCATGGAGATGATTATGAATGTTGTTCAAGCAATAATATTTGATACCTTGCTAGTTTTATGATTGCTTCATCAATCATTTTATATGTATGCATGATATATGGATGAAAGCAAAATTGAATAGCAGTTTTATATGTGCTAGTCATAGTGACTCAATTATCGGTGAGGCATTGGCTCATGCAGACATGCTAAACTTTTCTTAAAACTCAAGTAAATAACCTATATCTGACCATATACCGGAAGTCTGTTTTTTCTTATGTTCGAATATTGATCAAGAATGACAGGTTTATATCTAAATAAAGTTCACTAGAGTAGGAAGAATGTCATACAGGAAGTCCAAATGCCATGGCCTCAATTGTTACCCTTCCGAATGTCTCTCCTATTCCCTGCACAGATATAATGTGCAGTTAATTAGAGGCACTGATAAACTTTCAACAAAATAAACATAGGCGATCAGGAAAGTTTAGCATCACAAGTAGTCCCATAAGTTGTTGCAAAGTAATTCATCTGAAGAAACATGACGTAGTATAAGGCATGTATCTCCGGCACGTAACATCATAACAGATTGTTGATTCTCATATGTAAATGGACATCCTAAATGGATCGCAACGACATATGGATCCATATCTAAACATAGTATCTATTCAAATGACATTCCAGATCACTTCATACATTGTGATTGAACTCGTTATGCCCATTGAAGAAAGAAAACGTCTGCAGGCATAAGAATTAAAGAATGGCTACTAAGCCTCGAGAACTTAATCAACATCAATGCTACAGAATCAACTTTAAGCATACATGTAAAGGGTTGTTACGTAGTGGTAACTTGAAAGTAGAGTACAATAATCATGCTACATATAAGCCGTAATACTAATAAATTCTAAAAGCATGAATAAAGCAACCAGCTATATTTAATATACCTGAGAATTCATTATATAAACATCTGCTGCGGCATAAAGGGAGGCAACACGAGTTGTTGCCGGAGTCCACAGCACAGACTTCGACAAGTTTGAATGCGTTGATAGAAATGTAAGAAGTGCTTTTACATAAGGTACTTTATTGCTTTTAGATCCAACCGAGCCAATGAGTATCTTAAGATTCTGTCCCTTCTTCCCAATGTTTTGGGATAACATTTTCCTCATTCTAGCATCTCTACCATACATCAGAGAATCAAGTCTACCCTCACTGGTGAAGATACGTGATAAACTTAATTTTTTCTTCGTGGTTTTATTGATGTTTGAAGAAGATTCACTGTCCCTTTTCCGATTCTGTAGCAGAGCCCTTGAATGGTAATCGTGATCTATCAAGATCGAATCTTTGGGGCTGGAATTGTTTAGGTGTTGGCCTTGTTCAATCACCAAGCGAGCCGATTCCATAAGCAACAACTGACCCTTTCCAGGGTTTATGCTACTCAACGAAACAGCCACCATATCATCATCAGTTAGTCCCATTTCTTGTCTAACGACATTTCTCAATGACTGTCTCTTCTCTAGCATATTCTCTGTAGTGTATGATGGAGTATTTAGCGAGCAGGAGATGCCGGCTGCAAAGGCTAGCTCATCATTGACAGAGAGTGGCACCAATGCAGGCTCGTCTTTTAACTTGATCTTTTCTTCCTCACACCAGGCTAACCACTGCTTGGATTGTAGTTCAGAAAGAAAAATCAACTTCTTTACTCGATTGATCACGTGCTTTGATCTGTCAAAATACTCTCTTCTATTCTCCATGATCCACCATATGATTTGACTAGAACCCAGTACAGTACGCGACAGGTATTTTTCTGAGACCACATTTGAGACAGAATTAGATATCCACTAATCAGTATATAAAACTATGTTAAACGATTTCAAAGAGAAGAAAAAATGCAGATATCCACACTAAAGATTCTTCATCAAAGAGAACTTGGCTAATTTAATACATCGGAGCCGATACCGACCAATTTAAGACTGCTTCAATCATATGTTATTCACTGATGAAACTAGCAAAAAGGAGGCCTAATTCTGGACACTAAAAAGCACGACAGGGGATGTTTGTATGACAATTTCATCCTGTATTAAGTGCCAAACATTGGAAACATAGCATCATATTTTGCAACAAAGCATAGGGGTTGCCATAAAAAACTATCCTACAAAGAAAATTTGCAAATAATGAGAAAAGTCAAGTAGTTATCAGCCTGGAATTTAGACATGTTCCACATGCACATGAACACTAAACATCGGCATCTATTTGCAATATATCAAAAGATATAGGTAAGGCATACAAAACTATGGAAAGCTTCCATCTAAACTCTCAAATGCATCATAAGAAAGATTGAGTATTCTCACCTATCCATGATGAACAGACAGCAGAACCTGCGATTATGATATTTGCTCTCATGGCTGTTTTGAAGCTTATATCTGACTTGTCCTCGAGCACTTTAATTTTCCTTCGGTTAAGTTCTGACATCAACCCACCTTTCTTGTTCAGAACTATAACTGATATCGTAGCTCCACAACTCAGAAACTCTGTCGCCAGCTCCAGCATTGCAAGTGGAGCTCCTGTCATGGACAGCTCATGGAAGATCAACACAAATTTCCTCGACCAAACAAGACGTGCAAATGCACCCTTCCGGTCACAGGTCCCTGACCGCTTTTCAGGACTCCAATCCAAAATCGAATCCTCTACAGAGCCAAACGGACCAACAAGGAACCCATAAGTTGTATTCTTCTTGGGAATGTCTTCTATCTGAACATCAACTTCACTTTCTACATCTAGAGTCGCAACCTTCAGTTTACCAGAACTCCTCCTACGGGAACTACGCCCAGATCTCCTACTCCTTTTCTTCAAAGCCTTACTTTTATTCAAAGATTTACCACTTTCTCTCTCTGCAAGAACAACATCCACATTCTCCAAACTTGTGTTACTTGTTGCATTCTTGATGTTAACTCCTCCAGAATCAACAGCAGCAATCAAGTCCCTCCTGTTACTCCGTTGTGCTGCAGATTTCCCACCATTCGATTCACCTCCATAGCCGCCACTGAAAAGATCTTCCTTATTATCTCCGTGGGCCCATCTCGACTGGAAACAGAATCCAGCATAAGCCCAAAGAGTGATCAAAAGCAGCCAAAGCACAATGCGGTTGCTTCTGAAGCAATAAGAGAAAATATAACCACCACTCCTGCCCTCTCTTCTCGGAGTCCGACCGGAGTTGAGCCTCCTAAAAGAAGGAGAACCCCTCGGAGTAGACTTCCCAGACGACGGCGACTTCAAGCCACCACCACCTGGCCTCAATGGAGACAACCTAACTATGTTCATATCCTCCATAACAAAATTTCTAATCACTGCACTATCACAAAATTTCTAGATGCTCATACAACAACATTTCAACAAAATGGCGAAACTGCCCCAACCTCAAATCGTCAATCAGATTCTTGAATCTAAAATTCCAAGAGAAAACCGCTAATCTGCAATGCACAACACTAGCCTGCAATAGAAACCAAAATTTCCCAGTCATTACAACACTCAAGATGAAATTCGCCTACGCATTTAGATCCATTTTAGTCAATTATTTCGTCGATATACGCCGATCATTGAAGAGAATTTTCACAAAACGTTCAAATTGTATCCGATCGAATAATTCGATAGTACCTTCAATTTGATCATTGATTTTCTATTTCGTTCATTCAACAAAGATCAAATCACCTAGAAGAAACGAGAAACGCTGAAGTGGAAGAACGATGACTACATATGTCGTGGCCACATCTTAAACGGTATGTCCGATTCCTCTTCGATGTGTATCAAAATGTAGAGTCCGCAAAGGAATTATGGGATTCACTCAAGCCAAATACATGGCGAAGATGCCTCAAGCAAGAAGTTTCTTGTTGGTAATTTTATAAATTATAAAATGGTAGATTCGAGGCTGCCATGGAGCAATATAATGAATTGCTTAGGATATTGGGACAATTCGCCCAATATGATATGAAAATGGATGAATGCATTGCTTTCTAGTATCATTGATAAGTTGCCATCCTCCCGAAGGATTATAAAAATAATCAAACATAAGAGAAGGAAATGACTTTGGTCGAACTTGGAAGTCATTTGCAAATTGAACAATCCATACGTGATATGGAAAAGTTTCATTGGTGATGCTAAGACAAGGGTGGTCCATCCGTTAATATGATGGAAGAGGGTGAATCAAGGTCGGTTTCATAGTCGGTAAAGGAAACGAAAGTTTCGAGGAACAAGAACTACGGTAGGCTCCTTTAAAAAGCTAAGTTGGTGTTGGAAGTGTGGTAAACCGACACTTTAAGAAGGATGTAGTCCGGAAAGAATGGAGGAAAAGGAAAAACGAAGCGGTTCAAGTGGATCCAAGGATCCCGAATGAAATCAGTTTGTTTTGGTACCTATGATCAACTGTTGAGAATTATGTGTCCATAATCTCTCAAGCATTTTATATGCAGGATGATGATGTCTTGGTGGGTTGATTCGTGCAACATGTCATGTATGTAAAGATCTTCAATGGTTTAAGGACTTCAAGCCAATGAAGGTGGATCTTTATTGAAGATGGGAAATGTTGCTACCGACCAATCAAAGGACTAGGATCTGTTTGTCTAGTATTTACTTCTGGAAACTCTTTGTTATTAAGTAATGTTTTGTATGTTCCTGGTATTCGTAAGAACTTAGTGTCTGGTATTGTATTAAATACTTGTGGCTATAAGCAAGTGTTTGAAAGTGACAAGTATATCTTGTCGAGACATGGTTCCTTTGTAGGATTTGGTTATCTTAATGGTATGTTTAAGTTAAATTTGGATGTTTCTTTTGTTAAGAATTCTGTTTGCATGGCTTCTACTAGTTCTAGTAATTCTTTTGGCATAGCAGTATTATGGCATGCTAGACTTGGACATGTGAATTATAAAAGATTGAAAGATATGTCGAAAATGTGTTTAATTCCAGCTTTTGAGTTAAATGCAGATAAGTGTAATACTTGCATGCAAACTAAGATTTGTAGACAGCCTTTCTCTAAGCATGTGGATAGAGATACTTCTTTATTAGAACTCGTTCATAGTGATTTGTGTGATTTTCATTCTACACCGTCACTTGGTAATAAGAAGTATGTTGTTACTTTCATTGATGATGCTACTAGATATTGCTATGTCTATTTGTGTCATTCGAAAGACGAAGCTCTTGATAAATTTAAAATCTATAAAGAGGAAGTAGAGCTTCGTCATGGTGTGAAGATTAAAACTCTTCGCACTGATAGGGGAGGTGAATACTATGATCCAAAGATATTTTCAATCTCTCGTATAGTACATCGACAACACCCATATACACCACAATGTAATGGTGTAGTGAAGAAAGAATAGAACATTGAAAGAAATGATTAATTCAATGTTGTGCTATTCTGGTCTAAGTGAAGGTTTTTGGGGTGAAGCTATGTTGACAGCTTGTTATTTATTGAATCGAGTTCCTAATAAAAGGAACAAGATTACACCTTATGAACTTTGGTTTAAGAAACCACCAAAATTGAGTTATCTCGAGTTTGGGGTTGTAGAGTCAGGTGAGACTAATCGACCCTAAAATGAAAACCATAGGCCAAAGAGGTATAGATTGTGTTTTCATTGGCTATCCCGAAAATTCATTTGTTATAGGTTCTATGTTATAGAACCCAATGACTATGTAGCTGTGCACTCTATTATTGAGTCAAGGGATGCTGATTTTGGGAATGAGAATAGATTTAATTCTCTACCTAAACCTGGAGACATGATTGCAAGCTCTAGTAATTCGGTAAAAGAAAGAGTGGATAATACCCTTCCGAGCCCAGAAAGAGTATTAGAGCACGGAAAGCTAAAACATTTGGTGATGATTTCCAAATGTATTTAGTGGAAGGATCAAGGATTGAGATTGATTTTCAGTATCAATATTGTTACAATATTGAGAATGATCCAAAGACATACGTTGAAGCTATGTCTTCTGTGGATATCGATTCGGAAAGAGGCAATCCAAGATGAGATGGATTCAATAAGACAAAGTAAAACTTTGAGATTGACTGATTTACCACCTGGGTTTATACCATTGGGTTGTAAATGGATCTTCATAAGAAAGATGAAGATAGATGGAAGCATAGACAGGTATAAAGCTAGATTGGTTATCCAAGCTTTGACAAAAGGAAGGTATTGATTTCTTTGATACCTATGCTCCTCGCGTGGCTCGGATTTCCACCATTAGATTATTGTTAGCACTTGCACTATACATAATCTAATAATTCACCAAATGGATGTTAAGACGGCATTCTTGAATGGTGAATTGGATGAAGAGATTTACATGAAACAACCGTAAGGTTTTGTCATTCTGGTAGTGAACATAAAGTTTACAAGTTGGAGAAATCTCTTTACGGACTAAAGCAAGCCCTAAGCAATGGCATCGAAATTTGATGAGGTTGTGTTGTCTAATGGTTTTGTATTTAACCAAGCGGACAAGTGTGTATATAGCAAGTTTGATTCTTCCGGTAAGGAGTAATCATTTGCTTATATGTGGATTTACATGTTGATCTTTGGTACCGACCAAGATCAAGTTGATATGATAAAGAAAAGCGCTCGATCATTGAAGAGAATTTTCAAACTCAAAGAACATACAAAACGCTCGAACTTTGAATTGTATCCGAGAAATTAATTGCTCCGAGCCACAAAATCCATGAAACAACAACAAAGAAAAAAGAAAAAAAGTAATCCCAAGATCTCGAAACTCACCGAGTTTAAAGGAACAATGATTCCGGTGGAACTAACTGGCAGCAGCTGAAGAGTGATATTAGAACAAAGTTGTGAGCAAGTAGTTGGAATTATTTACACGGGTAAAACTCACTAATGAGGAAAGTTTTATAGCAGAAGATCCCAGAGCAAGAAACTTTGTTTTGCTTTTCACCCTTCAAACGCGGAGAAACGAGAAGATCTTGAGTTGGAACCGACAAATTCTCAAGTCAGTATGCACATCAATCAAGTAGTGTTGCAGCTGCGGTAAATTCTTGAGGTAAAAGACGCAGGAGAGAGAAAGAGATGCGAGAGCCGACCGCAGTGAGCGAGGGAGAGGAAATTGAGAGAGAGAGTGAGTGATGGCACGTGGGTAAAAGAAGCTCGCTCGCATGATACTTAATATTAAATATATCATACTTACATGTCTTTTTCCTTTGACAATATACACACATTTTATATAAATTTATGTCCTTGTGTGTATATGTATTGTAAAGATGAGCGATGGGATTTACCGACTACATCCTCTATTTAAATAACAATGTCTATTCTAATCTTTACATTGTTGTCATCCATATTTGATAAAGATTAAATATCACTTTAAACCTCAAATTATATCCATTTTATCAAAATATTCTGAACTTTAAAAAATATCATTTAAAACCCTAAATTATTAACATTTTATCAAAAAATTCCTAAACTTTGAGAAGTATCACTTTAAATCTCAAACGGTTAATTTTTTTTCATCAAAAATACCCAACATAATTTTTCAGCTAAAGAAATTGGACGAGAAATATCTTATGATTGACTCATCGATATATCCAGCGTTCATTTCTTGCATTCGAAATTTTGATGTGGCTCATCGAACGAGAAGAAGACATTTCTCGTCCAATTTCAGGAGCTTAAAAATTGATGTAGGGTATTTTTGATTAAAAAAATTAACAGTTTGAGGTTTAAAGTGATACTTCTCAAAGTTTAGGATTTTTTTGATAAAATGTTAATAGTTTGGGGTTTATAATGATATTTTTTAAAATTCAGAATATTTTTGATAAAATGGATATAGTTTAAGGTTTAAAGTGATATTTACCCTTTATAAATTATTGATTGAAATAGATAATAGAACATCCTTGTGGAATAGAGGACTTCATTTTGAGGATTTAGAGATTGAATCTCGACCAATTCACCTATATGAAAAGTGATATATCTTTAATATGACAATTCAATTGACATTTCGTCATTATTTAGTTTTAGTGTTTCATATCATTAGCAATATATATTTTGCTTAGTTAGGAAAGAATTCGAGGGTGGTTTTGAGTGGAGGTAATTGTCAATTAACTTTAATCTAGCAAGAGGGATTTTAAGGGTAATATGATTAAACTTATAAAACATATCATTAAAAAATTTCCCCTGGACCCTCTCCCTCCATCATTGGTTGGATTCAGAAATTCAAATGTAGAGAAAGTAATTTAATCTAGCTGCTATTGTCATAAAGGAAACATATCGGGGGGTAACAATGAAAGCTTACTAAATCTAAAAAACACAACCATTTTGAAAAGGGAACACAATAGAAACTCATTGGTATAAGAGTTGTATTAAATTAATTGTCAACGTATCATGTTTTGTGATTTGTAATAACAAATAACACCTTTAAGAGATAGGTTCGAGGCAACTGTGATAGTTGGGGAGAGGAAAAATCGCTAAGCTCTATGTTCTTATCACAAAAATTTGTGTGAGACATTTTCAGTGTGAGACAAATCAAGATCCGAATATAAATTTATATTCAGTGAGATATTTGTAATTTCGTTGATATTTACAATTACAAATATGTTATTAAATAACTTGGATCGATCATAATTAACTTTTTTACAGTAAAACAGTTTCACATAAGACCCTTACATACATGTATCATATTTATACTTTTATTTGTATTTATAAATCCAAATATGCAAATCTTGATCGAATTGGTCGCATAGTGAAACGAACTCACTCAAAACGCGCTATGTTGTTTGTTTCTTTCTTACTCAGTCGGCTCGAGCCTCCATCACGTTTGATATATGTTCTAATATTTATTTTATCACCAAATATGCAATTAATATATATCAAATATTAAAATATATATACATAGTTGTGATTGTATAAATGCATCGCTCCAAATAAAGTACGTACAAATGACTGAAATTTATGTGTTCACTTTGTATGTAAATAGGTTTTGAATTTATTTAGGATATATATTTCGAAAACAAAAACAATCTCTTTAATTTGTTTTCCTAGTCCGGAGATAATTTTTCTTTATTTATTCAAGGACTTTGATTGAATATGTGTATTTTTTTTTCTTTAGAATATAAGGAAACTGAATTGACTAAAACAAGTGATTACTGATTAGCAATCTTGCTTGCGATACCCTAAACTATTCTTATTTGCACGCGTAAGGCAATTCTACGCATTCATTTAAACCTTTAGTAATAGGATTATAATATGAATTGATCTCTTCAACACAAATTTCAAGGTTCTACACGAAAACGGGCATTAGACACGAAGATGTTAAATAGAACAAAGGTAACTCATGTGCAGGTGCATTCCCTTGGCCTTCAACTATAGGAAATCTGCACGGTTACAATAATAATAAGAATTATTATTGTATTTTTATTCACTATATTTTTTATGCATAACAAGAACGGGAAATATAGCTTATATTCTGTTTAAATCTTCAAGCAATGGAATTGTACAAATTGAATAATTAGAATAATTGCTAGTTGTCCAAAAGTTTTCGTGTATTTGCAAATAACACTAAAAATATGAACCAAATATTTTATATCTCGTAGTTCCATGCACATTTCATCATAATTTCCGGAAATGGTTTCGCGTCGTGTTCAAGCTTTGAAACAATATGCGACCTCGGTAAATTTTGATAAGATATTGCAAGGCACCAACATAGGATTTTCCCATTTGATTAATGCTGCATTACAAATAATCTGTATACCTAAAAAAATATCATTTTATGTAGTTAATGAAAAACATCCCACTTTCAACTGCAAAACCCTGCCAACGATTTTTCTTTTTACTTTTTTTTAGACAACCCAACTCAAAAGCATCTATGAAAATTGAATCCCAAACCTCCAGTCATTATAGGAGATTTCTACCAATGTTATTTGTCATATGCATATTGCAAATTCTGAAATCACATAACAAGCAAAACATGGATAATGAGAGGATGGAAACATAGCCAACCAGCGTAAGCATTACTTAAAACCAGTACATATAAGTAATAGAGAAACAAAGGTCTCACTCAAATATTCATCGCTTCATTCATGATAATCTCGGTAAAAGAAAGAAATATATATAAGCGTTTTCTGATAATTCCTGATAGCAAAGTAGGATAAACTTAACATCATCATGAAAAGTTTAAAGAATCCAATACCAGGAAAGCAGTTTATTCTCAACCCAAGTATATATATTAACACAAAGACAAACGGCGGTTCACAGGTGAAGAATAATTTAACTTTTGAGTTCAACTCAAAGTGAAATACCAGAAACTGCAAGACGACGAAACCTTTGATTAGACAGATAACAATATCCACATAAAACCAAGGCGAAACTTAGTTTGATAAAGCAAGCAGCAGCTGCACAATAATACTTGTTATTCTTTTTTTCTTTTTCTGTTTTGGAAGAAGTTCCATAACAATCTTCTTGCATGGTTCAGGTTCAGGTAAAGACTAATGCACAATAACCTGCAGACAATTAAAGTCGTTTATTTGTCTACCTTGCATTAAAATACCAAGATTTGACCTTTCCATTATTTGGGTGCACTTACAGCATAAAAGAACAAGGAACTGCCACCTGTCAAGCTGCAGTGTTTTTCCTCAAATTAAGCCAGCATGATCAGGCGTTTTCGAGTACCTAGATCAAAATAGATGAGTTGTCAGATTTTCAAAGTTAAATTAGTCAGCAGAATAATCTTTCTTTCTATTTTCAGAAAATGCTCCATTCCATCATACTTCTTTTACCCTAGGCCAAGACGGGGGGTAATGGGCAATCAAGATGACAAACCCAGTGAATACATGAAGAAAATTATACATTATGGGCAGGCGGCAGCTACATCTCTTTTCTATCAACATTCAAGTTCAACATTTTAGTGATCATTCCAACCTCACTCTGTCCACCCCTAACCCCGCCACTTAACCAAAGTAAAGGGGAAAAAGCAAAAAGCAAGACATTATTTGATAAATAAAAATAGATCATATTAATAACCATGCAAAAATTACAATTTGAAGTGAATACCTAAAATATCTGAGAAAATGCAGTAGCCCAAAGTACTCCAGATCAATGACAGGAGAACACAATGGGCCTTGGAAGAAGGCCTGCACCAAAAGCAAACCAAAAACTCTGCTACACCCAACAGATGGAAGGACATTGACTCTAAAAGATTTTTGATTACATGCTTATTCCAAGGTAACCAAGCCATCCAGTTCCGTCACTGGTCGAATTTCATCTCTGTATATCTGCATACCAATGCTTGTCAGGTAAGAAGCGAGAACATTAAATGAAATAGCATTAAAAAACCACACTTGCCTGCGAGGATTCTTTTGCCTCTGCCCAAATTCGTCGTTTGCAAGCTCTATACAGGGAACAATAATTAGGTCCATGAAAGGCATTTAATGGAAGTGTAATGAGTTTATGGATTTCTTATAACTTACCAGGCCTCTGTGAAGGTTTCCAATCATTACCTACTTTTGTTGCATTGTTATTCTCTTTGCTGCAACCAAAATATGTGTTTATAAGTAAGCTGTGACATGCCCATGGATTTTTAACTTCATAACAGCATAAATTTTTGACAAAGCAATCTAATAGGAAAATATGTGAGACTGATGGTCCCAACAAGGTAACTCATGTAAAAACAAAGCAACCGGATTTTACCTTGAAGCAACTGATGTAGACGATGCCTGTCCAGACGGCCGAGCATTATATGAACCATCAACAGTTATATATGGCGGACAATATGTTGCACCCAAGGCTCCAGCAGCACCCAGTGCTCCAGCAGCCCCCGCTAAAACAGGAAGCCTGAATTATTTTACAACTAGTTTAGGGAAGAAAACCACATAATCAAAAATAGGACATCTGGTTTCTTTGCTAAGAGGATCTATCAAGTACACTGGAAGATAAAGAAGAGAGTCATCTAAGTCAACCAATAACCCAGTGTGTAAAGACTCGATGATGCTAGAGGTATTACCAAGTCATTTCGGAACTCCCTAGACCACCAAGTTGTGGTTGACCAACATATCCAGGAAAGGCCATGCCAACAGCAGGAACCCCAATTCCCCCTGGGTGCTGGCCTCCAAATTGCATGACTGTAAAATTCCACCAAAGAGCGGGTATTAAATGAAGTAAAAAAATCATGTTAATCAGGGAAAAACATAGATCGCGATCGAATGTTTACATAGAACAAATCAATGCTATTTCAGACAAGTCAGATAAAAAACCCATTCTAAGGAACTTGACAAAGAAAAAAGAAACCATAAACTACTAAAATATATTTCCTTGTCTTTATAAAGACAGGCATAATACCTGGTAGGAAAGCTGGGAAGTTTTGATCACCGGGGCCACTGCCCCTACTGCTAGAGGATCCCATCACCTGAGCTCCACCATATAGGAATGAGCTCTTTGCGCTGCCTGGCGCATTCCCTTTTCCTTTAGCAACCAATGCTGTCTTAGGCTGATTCAATTCTGAAGCGGATTCCATCTCCCCAGATTCAGATGTATTTACAGTACCAGCAGCTTTAGGTGGAGAGAAAGCTTGCGAACCACTGGGTACACGTTGTGTAAACTGCTGGATAGAACCTTGCAGAGAAGACTGAGCATGACTTTGACCAGGATTCCTCTGAATACTTTGTAGCTGGTTTGGTGGAGGTGCCCTGTTGAGTTTGTTATTAGAGACAGCTGGTTGGTAAGCCATCTGTGTGAAGGAAGCTGCTCCTCTTCCTTGGCCCCTCAACTGAGGTTGACCTGGATTGAAAGATGAAGATCCAGGTAGCAGCACTTGCATAGTATTTGAAGACTTCCCAGCCACTGAAGAAGATGAATCACCCATGGAGAGATTGTCCATGGCATCCACTATGTTTTTTCCACGCATCGTAGCATTAGATTGTGACATAGTAAAATTCTCACCCACCACTGATTGCTGGCCATTTCGATTAACTGTGCCAGCTTGGACATCCCTCTTAGGGGGTGCGGTGTTATCTTTTGAGGAAGAACCGGTGGGATAAAATGGAGGAGAAGCAATGTTCAAATTGGAGGCAACTTGCTTTCTGGGAACTACATCAGGTTTTGCATTAGATACAGGTTCATTACTTCTTCGAGAACTGACATGGGAATGCTTTTCAACCGATTTCCCAGGGCTACAAATGAAAATATAGCATGAATGAGAACTAAAACAACATGAAAGCAAAAAGGGAAGGGGGAAAAGAGGATTATACTCACTATTTGTTCTGTGTAGCTGGAGCGTCATTGTTGTTCTTAAAGGACGGTTGATATCTTCGAGGTCCTCGTCCCCTGACACCCTTGAGAGCACTGCCTTGATTGTTATTATTCTGTGTGCTGTTATTGGTGTATTCTTTTGGTCTGTTTACTTGTGCAAATCCAGGGTCTGTGGCTCGATTTCTATTGCGGCCCCTATAGCGTCCCCTAGCACCCCTTCTACCCTGCAAATCAATTCATATAAGGAATGCACTACAAAATTTCCCTCACAGACACAAACAAACAAAACTAGTATACGTTCAACATATTCACCTCTTCATGATGCCTTTCCTGCATAGTCAGCTCCTCAAACTTATCGTGCCCCCATTTCCTATCATCTTTAGACTCCCACAATTTTCTTCCTCCAAGGGTTCGCCTAATAACAACAAAATCTACATTAATAAGTGCTTTGTTTCTGAAAATACTTAAGGATCAAGCTATGAACCATGAGTTCTATGGGCAAATATATTATCTGAACACCAGCATTAAAGAACAGTGGGGCAAGGTAATCATAAGGATCAGGAAAAAATTATTAAATTTTGTATTTGAAGACTAAACTTACCCTGCAAATGATGTTGCTTTAGCTTGAAATAAGGTTTAGAAAATATATAAACTAATACTGGACAAAGCATAGGAACGTGAAGCAAAGAAGAACTTTACTAAGAAGTCTAAGATTATAAAAAACATGACTATGTTTCAAGTAGTAAAAACTAACTATATAAATGCAGGAACCCATGTGAGATCTAATAGATATGAGTTCTTCATGAAGAAATTTGAACTACAAAAGGTCTCCATTTTATGATTAGGACTATTGTACAATTGAAGTCTTTCAAACTGAGGGCAAAGAGGTAATATTGCTTAGTTTGGGGACTTGATGGCACCAATCTTTTCCTTAGATGAACTACTATTAGTATTGGAGGAACATAACTTCATCCTAAATAACCTTATAACAATTTATCACCTAACATAGATCCTTCCTTTTCAAATCTACATTCCGGAAGGATGAATACTGTGCTTCGAAACACAAAAACAACATAATATAGAAACAAAGCCGTGTTTCTAAACAAGGTTTATAAGTTACTAGACTGCTTAGGACTTAGGAGTAATGACAATATACTTGATGAACTTTCTAAACATTCAGAAACAGCTATTTAGGAGAATATAAATGATCGAAATGAACAAAACATTTACAAATAATTGCCCATATTAGTCCAATTTTTATCTCCTCATCTTTGTATTCTTTTTCTTTTTTGATAATAGTCAAATATCTGGTTCCACTAACATTCCTCACACAATCAATCCTAAAAATTTCTATGCAACCCACTTTCAATTGGTTCGAGCCTGTTACGGATCCACTCTATGAGACCCTGCAATTAATGATATAGTATTCTCAATAAGCAACCTTTCTGTAAAAAACTAATCCTCAATTATATTTTCGTCCATGCTTTCTACTCCTAATAAGAAACTAATACCAATTCGCCCCAGACTGCAGAGCAGGAAAAGAACTGCCAGAAAATATTAGCACCTACAAATCCTCTCATGAAAGTGAAAGCATGACTAAAACCAAAGCAAAAGAAGTTCACAAGTCATGGAAGCACCCAACTAGCTCTCTCCATCAAACAATTTCCAAAGCAAAATTACCAAATGCAATCAATATAATGATCAAAACAAACTCATATTTCAACATCTAAACACCCTAATTACTGGAACCAGTCTACTGTGATACACGACATCAATAAACTCCCTGTAAAGAATTCCAATACCTATTTCGCCCACCAGCATTGTCTCGAAACCTGTCATCGTGCATGTAAAATGCCCCAGCAGTCGGCACAGAGAAGGGCGCTATTTCCTTCCTCTCTTCCTCATGCTGCCCATCAGCAACATCCTCAACCCCATCATTATTTTCACCTGCATCGTCATTGACTCCCTGCTTCTCCTCCTCCGATACCTTCCCCACAAAAGCTCCTTCCTTCTCACTCTCCTCTCTTTCCACCGCTACCACCTCCACACCATCTTTACCTCTTCCACCACCGTCTTCTTCATACTCAACAGCTACCTCCTCAATCTCCTCCTCCACATACTCCTCATCCAAATCATAATCTTCTTCGTCCAACTCATCCTCATACTCTGCGGCTGCGCCCTCAGATTCCCCGTCAGACTCAATCCTCCGCGGCGGTTTCCCCCCTTGCTCCGCCTCTTCTTCGTCGTCGCTCGCCTCTCTCCGCCGCATCTTCAACGACAACTTCGCCTCCTCCGGATCGCTCTCGTACTCAATCTCCTCCGCCGCCATCACCAGTAACAGAGAGAGTTCAACTTCAACACAGAAAAGGAACCACGATTCGAAGCTGCAGTTACTACAAAACTTAGGGTTTGAAAGTGGTCGGAAATTTGAAAAAACCTGGATTTTCAGAATTAATTCATCTATAATTTATAGGGATTTGGATTTAAAACCTTGAAGGAGAGTCAAATTTCACCAATCAATGATTTATTTGGAGAGAGAAGAGAGGCATTGACGGATGAGTTGAAGTTCTTTACTCCAACTTGAAAGCATCCAAATCAAAAACCTAATAGACATGGAATTATCTCGGCTCCTAGGGTGTTTTCGGTAAATTACTCTTGCCTTGGATTGATCCGAATCAGGATACAAGTTCGGCCCAACTTGACCCACTTATCCATTGGGCTAAACATTAGAGAACATGATATTAATTTAAGGCTTGAACGATTGACACTATCTATTTTAGACTAAATTCAAATCTTATATTTCGATTAATATTGTCGATTACCAATCAAACTACCACATGAAAATCAATTATCAAATTCTATAAAGGTTTTAAATAACTAAAAACTAAAAAAGAATCACTGTAGAAACATATATATAAATATATGTTTTTAGATCTATAGTATGACCCCATGAGCAAACTCTAAATCGATGATATTCTTTTTTTTATGTTCAAATCGACATAAAGTTTTGGGGTTGTAAATTGATAAAATTATTAAAATTGATTGTTTATGAGAATCCGCAATCACTAATTTGTGACGTGCATATAAAAGTATACTAGTAAATTAATATTAATAACTAATGAATTGTGACTTTTTGACCTTGATGGTGTATGATAAGTAATCTAGGATCGTTGAATAGAGAGATTTGATTCAAGTAGAATTAGATGTCATAAAATCTCAACTTCGTGATGAAGTATAATTCTAGTCAAACTCACTAACGTGTTTTCAGCCTAAATTTTGGGATCCGATCTCTCTTTGGACTAACCGGATTTTGGACTCTTTTAAGATGGCCTTGATTTGATTTTAAATCAATAAAACGTGTTGCAACCTTCACTTTCGACTCCAAGAAATTTGGGCTTCTAAAATAGTATGGACTTAAAAGGGTTCGTGGATGGGTAATTTCTATCAGCACCCTCTTTCTTCTTCGCATCCCCAAATATTTGGGCCCATGTTTTTTAGGCTCAAGCATAATTTTAATGGGCTTAGAGTTAGGGTTATTGTTCTATTTAATGGTAGTTTCTCCTTATAATTTATATCGGAAATATCACAGTGAAATCTCTTGTTTGACATTAGTCGCAAGACGAACTCGTAAATAATTATCGTATTATTTATATTCTGTCGTGATTATGATGTGTGTTTTTCACAACATGCATCGTCTTTATCCTTGTCTTCGTCTTCGTCTTCCTCCTTCACTAATGTTTTGTCCTCATATATGAAACCAATCTCAAAGGATGGTTGTGGTAATTGAGTAAATATGAATAGCTTGCGGTGGTTTCTGGCATCTTTACGGTTGTTGGCACTTGGCATCTCATTCACATCAGAGATGGTGCCTTTTCCTCTCATCACAAAAGGTGTAATAACTTATTGTAAAAGAAAATTAGAAAGCAAACGTCAAGTTGGATTCATGTCTGATAAAGGTTTCAGTTGCTCCACAATAATAAATATATAGCTTCAAGTTGTAAGATAATATACTTATATATATAACATCGACTTTTCTAGTCCCCCTGATGTGTTTACTAGAGTCTATGCAGTGCTTATATATAATTATTATAATATATAACTCTATATATATCAACATTAAGAAACTATTCGTCCACTTAACACATGTGTATTAGTCAAGAGCAACTTATCATTGAATCGAATCACCAAGAACTATCATTTTCGAGGGTAATTTGTCGATGTATCTGAAATTATTAAGTGCAATATTAAATCATGATCGTCTTTTTGAAGGGAAAATATAGCCTATAGGAAAATACAAAAACCTCATGGCTTCAGAGAGGTAAAAGGTAATTAGTTGTAATGCAATACCACAATTAGTCATTAAATTTCTAGTTGTCGAAAATTTGACATACAGTAAACTACACTACAACTCCCTGCATTGTCCAAAATCTGATTTAGTTACTCATTCACTTCCGATTTTTTATTTTTATTTTAAGTTTTCTGCAATATATGTATTTCGAGTATTGCATTTCTTTTCATTCAGTTTTGTGACATACTGTCGTTTAGGTGTCTTCATCCGTCAAGTATTATTTGAGTTTATCTTAAAAGATAGCTATACATATTCATATATGTGGTTGACTGAATACTGATTGAGGTAAATGTAGAAGCCAACAGGATCTCCAACTATGAAACATAAATTTCCAACAAACTGTAATTTATTAGAATCATGTCCAATGCAGACATAAAACCAAAGGAATTATAAAGCAAAAGCGACAGCATCGTCTATTTAAAAGCACGATCTAATCTAAATTAAGAAAGGAGCAGTGGTAGAGTTGGTGGTGTAGTCGATCAAAGATTAGGGCAATGAAGGTCGAAGAACAAGTGGTACATGATATATTTGGCCATAATTCTATAGGCTTCTTGTGTTAAATGCATCCCATCCCAGCTAAAGTACCGATCTGGATCCACGCATGCAGAAACTCCTTCTGCTCCGCACATCCTTGTTAGGTCCAAGTTGAACTCTCCGCCTCCGCTACCACAACACGCCTTCGTCGCATCCATATTTCCTACATTACATATATATATATATATATATATAATCACTTGATCAGTTTCATATTCCAACTTCAAGAATTATTTCATGTCCAAGTTTCTTTTATTTTCAATTCAGGAATTAAAGGAAATACTTACTATCAAGTGTATAGTAATAAAACAAGGTTTGATAGGCATTAAAATAATCCGCAGAGGCAACAATGGCATTAGGCCTTTCATCGTGGTTGAATTTCTCGACGGCTTGTTGCAACCGAGCATTATGGTATAGTGCAAGATCATCATAGGACTCGTACATGTCTGGATAGCCAGTGAAAGTCATCTGAAAAATCGGAAGGTTGTAGATGGTGTAGAGTCCAGGCACCACTACCCTCTTCGCTCCTAAACTAACCACTCTCTGCAACAAGGCATATAAATTAATACAGATATTTGATTCATATCAAAATCACAACAGTTTTTATCGTTACTCAAACTTACCCGAACAGCATCCATAATTGCATCAACGACTTTAGGCATTAATTTACTTCTTATTTCGCGCATTGTTTTTCCTTGAAAGAGCGCATTGTAGTAGTCGCTCCCGCCAAACGGCCCCACTATAAACACTGCGTTTTGGAGTTTCTCGCCGGAATCTGACGAATACCCAATCAATTAATTGTAAGAAGACAAATTAGATTTACTCTATATTTAAATCAAATTAAGATTTGGATGTTACCTCTTTGGTTGTTAGAGAGAGATTGGAAATAGGAAGACATCCAATCCAATTGCACCAACAGAGAATTATTAGTCTTGGATGAAGTAATATTTAGATTGGCCAATACAGCCGGCGGCAAGGCAGTGGAGCCTGCGACAGCGAAGTTGATGCCGTGACTGAAATCAGCATCGCTCTTTTTGAAGGGCGGTAGTAAAGGAAGACCAGCATCCATTGCTGCGAATGATACATAATTCATTACATATATGCATATCATCAATCCGATCAACAATAAAAATGGAGATGATATATTTGAATAATAATTAACACATACCAAGATAGTCGATGATAAGCTTGCCGTTGGAGGCGCGGCCTGTGGGACCCTCTGGGAAACTCTCTCCATAGGGTAGGGATGCGAAAGGGGTGGTGCTGTTGTTCTCTCGAATCAAATTTCCGACGTCAGAAATAGAATCGCCGAGTTGATATATTTGATGAACATTACACCTTCGTAGCAGCCCCACATTGCAGCTTTCGATATCTTCAAATATCCCATCTCCGTGCTTAAAAAACTCATCGTAATTGCAGAGTCTCGGCAGCTCCACGTACGACGGCGGCTCAACAGTTGGAGGCGCGGCAAAAGAAAAGCAGGAAACAACCAAGAAATTGAACAAGAAAACTGTGGTCACAAATTTGTTGAGAATTGAAGCCATATTTCGTTCCAAGCAAATACTAAATGATTCAAGTAATGAATATGATGATTATGAGAAAGAAGCCTTGGCATATAGCGTATTTATAGTTACAAAAGCTTCAGATTCTGATTAGGACTTGCATACTCAAAAGTCAGACCTAATCCGACTCAAATTCCAATTTAAGCGGAGCCGAACTTTAATAGATATGGGTTTTTCCTTAAGTTTCCTATTACCATATATACAACTTATATTGTATAAGGAAAGTATATAAATAACACGTGTATCAGATTCTTTTCCAGAGTTTCCCTAGCCCTAGTGGATCATATTGCCATAGTTGTTGGTGGGGTTTTATGTGTTTTGTCTCTTTGGATATGAGGTTTTTTATGGTATTCTTTGTATGTGTGGAAGATTTTATTCATATAGATTTTAATGAGATCATAGAGAGTCATGGCTGTCTTGATCCGCTGGGTTCTTGGCCCCTGACTAATTACTAAATGTTTGATTGCATTCCTAGAATATGTCTAGTACCTTATATATTCATTTATTAGCTTTATTTAATTTTTTACCCACCAAAATAATAATAATAATAATAATAATAATAATAATAATAATAATAATAATAATAATAATAATAATAATAATAATAAAGTGTGTAAATGATATCTCATTTTTTTAAAGAATATAATGATAAGTATCTCATTGGTATAGTATGATTGTGATAGTATTGTTCTCGATTAATGGCACGATTACAAGTATTATAGTTACTACGGTCTCAAAGGAAAAAAGAATTAGTAGAAAATATTAATGTAGAGTATTATTATTTTAAACTGCATTTTGGGATCTTCTGTCCGATTATTTTGTTGTCCACTATTAATTTACTTGTTTATTTATCATTGTTTTTTCAATTTCAATTTATTGTATTTTGGTATAATTTTATAATTATCAATTAGGATTCATTATATCCAAATATAATTTATAATTAAGTTTTAATATGAATTTGAATTTTAATTTAAAATTACTTATTGAGGTTGAATTCATATAATTAGGGCATATATAATTTTCTTAAGCTTCAATTTCAGCTAATGTTTGTTGGGTCATTTAATTGTTAGTTTTATAATATTTTTTATTACAATAGTGAATTTGATTGTGGTACACGAGCGAAACAGGGAAACCGAAAATTCAAACCCTTTAAAATAGTCCCCACGGTTCAAGAACCGCCTGTTATGATCATTCCGGAGCTTGAACCATAATAGGCCCGCTTAACTTCTACAGGGTTGTGGTTTGGGCCTAGAACCGTCGGGCTTGAATAAAGTTTGAAACCGCCAGGTTAGGAGGTTCGCTGGTAGTTTGAATTTTATTTTTATTTATTAATCTCGTTGTCTAAAAAGTTTAATAAAGATAGTAATAAAAATAGTGTGAAATTAAAAAAAAAAAACCACAATGCTGAGGAGATTATCATTCAAATAAGTTTTCGTGTACATTTTCCAAAATTCTACTAGATGCATGTTTTCGTGTGTTTTTAAAACATGCAGTAACCTCCTCCCTATGTCTATTTGTATATTTTTGCAGTAATTGCTATGGATGATGCAAAATTTGAGGATTTTCGCCATTATCAATTGAGTCAAGTGTTATAGTCAACTTGTTGAAATATTTGACGGGATGAATTCGACATTTTTCAAAAATATCGCATGTAAACTAGAGGTAGAGAATAGTAAATTAAGATAGTAACATAGAATTTGGTATGTAAGAAATTGATAAAGATAAGGTATTTGTAGATTAAAATAAGAAGAAAAATAGATGAATATTCAATAATGGTTGTTAGATTATTAACTAAAGAAAAATCAATTAGATAAAAATTTACAAAACACAACAATTTCTTCTTATTAAAAGCAACATGTGTATTATTTAGACTAAGACTTCCACTTAAAGAAATTCAAGTGTTTGACTGGAATGATTTTTAATCTAATATTTTATAATTTCTTCACTGTTTGTTTATTAAATTATTTGACAATCCTCGTAGCATAAAATAGTTTTTCTATAATTATAACTATCACGAGTAAAACAAGTGCAAATTTAATAACCTTATACATCAATAGCTGCACGACATCTCTTTTAGTCTTCACCAATTAATTAATCTATATATAGTTTTATCTTTGTCCTTATTTCTTTTAATTTTTGATGGGGCAAGAATTAAATATTTTTATAATATTATATATAAATATAAATATATGTAAGGTATAATAGAAATTTGAGATATATGTAAGGTATAATAGAAATTTGAGATGGGCAATTGCCCCACCTCCCATAAACGTGGCTTCGCCACTGAATGCTATCCTTCCTGTCCGACGTTAACATAGGATAGAACTGACCTCCAGTCTGAAATTTCAAACATCACCATGATTTTAGATAAGATTTACACGCTCAGCATACACACACATGCACATAGAGAGAGAGAGAGAGAAACCAGAAGCACACTGTGTCTTGCAGCCAAAGCAAGAATCTCAGCACAAGAAATGGTCGAAGCCTTTAATAGATAGGTTTGGGCTAGCCTCTTTCTCACTCTTTATTTCACCATGAGAATCCAGCATAATTGGGGCGTCACACCCTATACAAGTCCATTTCATGAAAAATCGATCAGACAAATCCTCTAAAATATTCGCAAAAAAAAGCTATTTCAAACGTAAATTAAGCACTCCGGATCCAGATCTCCATCTCAAACACTATAAACACTCCATTTTCAACTGATTTTCAATCAAATAAACAGAACTAGTGAACTAGGAAGAAGAAACAACAGAAAACGAAGATTACCATGACAAAGCAGTGTCAGCTCTCTGATTGATCTTCAGCGGAATCAGAACGCAGACTAGAAAAAGAGAAGGCTAAGTTTCTTCATGAAATCCATGATTTTACAGTGTGTGTGAGAGAGAGTGAGATTTGGCAAGAAAATATACGCTCTAACATTAGTTTGGAATTGGAATGATGGATTTTTGAGAGAATTGTGTGATTGTGGAAATAGTGTTTGATGTTGGATTGAAGAAGAGAGATGTCAAATTATATCTAAGAAATTAAAGTTGTTTTAGGACAGACTTTTATATGAGTGGATTTTTTTTCTTTTTATCAACTCAAAAATCACAGACCTTCTAGTATAGATATAAAATCATATTAAGAAGTAAGATGTGGAATCGTTGGAATGCCTTTTCAAAATTCTTGAGCAAACCTGGAACTTGTAGTTCTAAATGTGAATATGATATTTTTATATTAATAGAAGAAGAATGTATGTTTTTCAAGATTCTCTATTGTATTTTAATATTATATTTTATATTATTTCATGAAGAAATAAGACACGTGTATTCATGTAAGCACATAGTGCAATAATCTAGATAAATTTACAAATTATTTTACACATCACTAAGTTTAATTTTTTTAATTTAACATGCAAATTATTGATTGATTAGTCTAACATATTATTAGTCTCACCATGCATGACACACATATATATAATAACATTCAAATAAATTAGTCCACGAGCGACATATCCGTGGATTGGCGGAACTATCAATTTCGAGGGGAATTTGTCGATTCATTTGGAATTATTAAACACAATGTTTAATATATGAACGAACTTGTGTTCCTGTTTACTGTACGCGCGCAGATGTTCGACGGATTGCCTCAACGAACTTTGTCCGCCTTCAATTACATGATGGCGGGCTACACACGGCACGGGTTTGTTACAAAATCATTCGAATTGGTGAGAGAACTCTGTCTTTCAGGTGAAAAGCCTGATCTTTATACGCTTTCGATAATTTTGAAGGGTTCAACTGGCGGTATATGTAGACTAAGAAAAATAAATTTCCAACAAATTGTAATGTATTAGAATCATGTCCAATGATGATGATCAATACAAAGGAAAAGAAAAAAAGCTACGACATCGTCTAATGATAAGCACTACCTAATCAATCTAAACAAAGAGCAGTGATGGGTGTGGTAGATCAAAGAAGATTAGGGCAATGGAGGTCGAAGAACAAGTGATACATGATATATTTGGCCATAATTCTATAGGCTTCTTGTGTTAAATGCATTCCATCCCAACTGATGTACCGATCTGGATCCGAGCACGCAGAAACACCTTTTGCTCCACACATTCTTGTTAGGTCCAAGTTGAACTGTCCGCCTCCGCTACCACAGCACGCCTTCCTCACATCCATATTTCCTACATTATGTACAATCATTTGATCAGTTTCATTTTCATATTACAACTTCAAGAAATATATCATGTCCAAGTTTCTCATTTTCAATTCAGGAATTAAAGGAAATACTTACTATCAAGTGTATAGTAATAAAACAAGGTTTGATAGGCGTCGAAAAAATCAGCAAATGCAACAATGGCATTAGGCCTTTCTTCTTGGTTGAATTTCTCGATGGCTTGTTTCAACTGAACCTTATGGTAGAGTCCAAGATCATCATAGGACTCATACATGTCAGGATAGCCGGTGAAAGTCGTCTGAAAAATCGGAAGGCCGTAGACGGTGTAGAGTCCAGGCACCACCACCCTTGTCGCTCCTAAACTAACCACTCTCTGCAACAAGACATATAAATTAATACAGATATTTGATTCATATATATCAAAAATATTATCGTTACTCAAACTCACCCGAACAGCATCCATAATTGCATCCACTACTTTAGGCATTAATTTACTTCTTATTTCGCGCATTGTTTTGCCTTGAAAGAGGGCATTGTAGTAGTCGCTCCCGCCAAACGGCCCCACTATAAACACTGCGTTTTGGAGTTTCTCGTCGGAATCTGACGAATAATCAATTAATTGTAAGAAGACAAATTAGATTTACTCTGTCGAAATCAAATTAAGATTTGTATGTTACCTCTTTTATTGTTAGAGAGAGATTGGAAATAAGTAGACATCCAATCCAATTGCACCGACAAAGAATTATTAGTCTTGGATGAAGTAATATTTAGGTTGGCCAATACATCCAGCGGTAAGGCAGTGGAGCCTGCGACGGCGAAATTGACGCCGTGACTGAAATCAGCATCCGTCTTTTTGAAGGGCGGCAGTAAAGGGAGACCAGCATCCATTGCTGCGAATGATACATAATTCATTACATATACAAATATAATCAATTCGATCAACAATCAAAAATGGAGATGATATATTTGAATACTAATAATTAACACATACCAAGATAGTCGATGATAAGCTTGCCGTTGGAGGCGCGGCCGGTGGCACCCTCTGGGAAACTCTCTCCATAGGGTAGGGCTGCGAAAGGGGTGGTGTTGTTGTTCTCTCGAATCAAATTTCCGACGTCAGAAATGGAATCGCCGAGTTGAAATATTTGATGGACGTTACACCTTCGTAGCAGCCCCACATTGCAGCTTTCAATATCTTCAAATATCCCATCTCCGTGCTTAAAAAACTCGTCGTAATTGCAGAGTCTCGGCAGCTCCACGTACGACGGCGGCTCAACAGTTGGAGGCGCGGCAAAAGAAAAGCAGGAAACAACCAAGAAATTGAACAAGAAAACTGTGGTCACAAATTTGTTGCGAATTGAAGCCATATTTTCGATCGTTCCAAGAAATACTAGAAGAATTAAGTAATAAGTATGATGATTATGAGAAAGAAGCTTTGCCCGATAGGGTATTTATAGTTGCAAAACATTCAGATTCTGATTAGGACTCGGATACTCAAAAGTCTCAGACCTAATCCGACTCAAACTCCAATTTAAGCGGAACCGACCTCAAGTTTCCTATTACCATATATACAACTTATATCGTATAAGGAAAGTATCATATTGTTTTCCAGATTTTCCCTACGCTTAGTGCATTATTTACCATAGGAGTTGTTGGGGTTTTATGTGTTTTGTGTATTTGGACGGTCTGGTTTGAGCAGTTGTTTTACTTTATTTAGTTTTACTTTTCTGTCTTACTGATGGTGATGGATACTGGGCTCTTTATGTTATTGTTATTATTTCGTGAGGTTTGCTCGTGTGAGAGATTATATCCATATAGGATTTAATAAAATCATAGAGAATCTTGAGGTTTGTTCGTGTGAAAGATTTTATCCACATAGATTTTAATAAAATCATAGAGAATCCTCCCGCTCTTTTATTTTTGGGTTCTTCCCCTTCTCTCTTTTTGAGTTGTATTCCTAGAACTAGAATAGGCATTAGGACCTTATATATTCACTTACACGTTTTATTGAATTTGTTTATGCATAATAATAATAATAATAATAATAATAATAATAATAATAATAATAATAATAATAATGATAATAATAATAATAATAATAATAATAATAATGATAATGATAATATATAATAATAATAATAATAATACTAATAATAATAATAAATTTAATGCGTGTACATGGTATATCATTTTTATTAAAAGAAGAATAATATCTCATTGGCATAGTATGATTGTGATAATATTGTTCTCTATTAATGACACAATTACAAGTATGGTTACTACGGTCTCAAAAACATATAGTAGCCTCCTCCATGCGTCCATTTGTATATTTTTACAGTAATTGCAACAGAGGTCACAATTTGGAGAATTTTCACTATTATCAGTCGAACCAAGTGTTCTAGGCAACTTGTTGAAATGATCAGCGGGATGAATTTGATTTTTTCTGAGAATATAGTATGTAAACTAGAGGTAATAAATAATAAAGATAGTAATATAATAGAGAATTTGGTGTGTAAGAAATTGATAAAAATGAGATATTGATAAATGAAAATATGAAGAAAACTAGATGAATATTGCATCATGATTGTTACGTTAATACCAAAAAAATAAAAATAAATTAATTAATCAATTGGCAGTTAACCGTCGATTAGATCCCTCAATTCAAGTTATCCCAAATAAAGGCTCATAACCGGCCCTTCTCATGACGGTTTCCAATCCCGGCCGTCCCAGATTTGTGGTCAACCGATGGGCCGATTCTAATTAGGCCCGCCAATTCGGACAATACTACTTTAAAGTGTGTATTATAGGTACAAAATATAGTATACATTTTAAAATACTCTTAGCTAAATGATAACCTCTTCCAATATTCCATCTTCTATCCCATTGTCGATATTGACGATTTTGCCAATTCCCATATTATGGTAGAAGAAGAATGTCCTTTCTTTCAAAGTCATCACTGTTGTTATCATAGATGAATCTCATAATCTGGCAAATACTCTTATCAGTATGTACGAATTATGATGCACAAACCAGGTGGTCGCACTCCCACCCCGAGTAAAATAGCAGTGTAATGTTATCTGTCATTGGTGAAAGTGTTTCTATTATTCCATTTAAGTACTGGAAATTGTACTCGATTATATAACGTATAAGCGGTGGAATAAAACAAAATAAATGCTGTCAACAGTCCCAAGGAGTAATTCCATCCCACATAGGAAAATTGGGAATTATTTATAGAAATTAACCTAACTCCCTGGTTTCTAAATGTGGCATCACATCTCAATTGACTTTTCTGCAGTTGATCCGAACCTGGCCCTTTTTAGCAACTTGAAGATGGGAAAGCTTAAACATAGCAAGCCCAAAGTCCCTGCGGAAACGTAGAACGTCTGAAGCATATGTTTCAACCCAAGACTTGGTTTTGTCATCAGATGTGAGCTGCTGGTCCACAAACAGTAATCCTTTGCCTTGCAAAAGACTGCGGTAGTATACCTCACCAAAACCTTTTCCTGGTCCTTGGTAGTCCATCCTCATTGCTCGATCTTCGGTTGATGCAGCAGGTGAGCTATTTTCTGCTGATGATGGAGAAGGCGACATAGATGGTGCTGATGACGAATTGCTGCATTCAGCTCTAAGAACCTCCAGAAATTCAGCATTTATGGAAGAGTCGGGTTCATTATTTCCACTGAAGTTGAAGAGGCGATTACGGATGAAATTACAATGAATCTTTCCAGTGCTGTGGGCGCCTAAGTAACAACAAGAGCAAGACATAAATTAGAAAGTATCACTCTTCATATTAACTGTCTTAGTTAACTAGGGAAATCTCAGCACCACCGAATTAACGACTTGTCATTGCTAACAGATAACAATCAACACAAACAGGGGTAGATATATAGGATCATACATAACTAAGTTGGAATGCAGTACATATAGAGAATGCAGTATCTTGCGTTTCAAAGTAACAACAACTAGGCTACTACCTCTTAAACAGATGCTGTAAGTCATAGATTGAGGTAGGGGTACAGAAATTGACAAACCGAATAAATTATATAAAAAAAATTACTTCTAAAATGTATATCCCCAGTTCTACAGTTGCCATTTCACGTTGATTTCGAGTACAATAGCCGACAATATAGTGTATTTAAGATATTGGAACAAATTATTCCTCGGAGATTAAGATATTTTACCTAGCAAAGCAACTGTTTCTCTGGAATCAAATCCTTTTGACGCAAATGACAGAAGTGCGTCGTCGAGATGAAGGTTAGGATGAGGAAGATCTTTGAGTGAATTTGATTGGAATGCATCAATGCTATCCTTCCTGCCCGTTAACACGGGATAGAACTGACCTCCGGTCTGAAAATTTCAAACATCGTCATGATTTTAGATAAGATTTACACGCTCAGCATACACACACACGCACATAGAGAGAGAAAAGGGGCAGAGAGAGAGAGACCAGGAGCACGCTGTCTCTTGCAGCCAAAGCAAGAGTATCAGCACAAGAAACAACTCCTGGGCACGCTTCTTCCAGTTTCGACTTGATAATGTCGATCTGGTCGAAGCCTTTAATAGATAGGTTTGGGGCAGCCTCTTTCTCACTCTTAATTTCACCATGAGAATCCAGCATAATTGAGGCGTCACATCCCTATACACGTTCATTTCATGAAAAAACGATCAGAAAAATCCTCTACAATGTTCACAAACAGAAAATCTATTTCCGAAGTAAACTAAGACACCGGATCCAGATCTCCATCTCAAACACCATAAACACTCAATTTTCAACTGATTTTCAAACAAATGAACCGAACTAGTGAACTAGGAAGAAGAAACAACGGAAAACGAAGATTACCATGACAAAGCAGTCGTGGAATAGAAGGCGCAACGCGCAAGAGAGCTGGCGCAACACTCATGTTCACCGCGTACAGCTCTCGGAGAGTTAATCGGACTATTTGCTCCGCCGACGGGCACGATTCATGATAATAATCATATAGTAACTCTTCCTGTGTAGAAGACTCGGGATCAGATTGATCTTCTCCGAGATCTCGCCGAGTCGAAGGATCTCTGAGTCCGAGAACAGGACGATCGTTGTCGGCTCTCTGATTGATCTTCAGCGAAATCAGAACGCAGAATAGAAAAACAAGAAGGCTAAGTTTTTTCGTGAAATCCATGATTTTACAGTGTGTGTGTGAGAGAGAGATTTTGCAAGAGAGTGTGAGGGATTTTGTGTGTGCGAGAGTTGTGTTTGTTGCAGAGTTGATGGAAAGCAGTGACTGGGAAGAGGTCGTTTTGTAGATTGTCAGGGGAAGCGCGGGAGCAGAATATGACGAGAATACCCTTGTAGCTGGAGGTTTTTGTGTGATGTGTGCTAAGGATATATGTGGAAACGGAATAACAAACTCGCTGCAGTCTGCACTTTTGCTCATTTTATGAGAAAATCATCTGCTGTGGCTATTGCTCATGAGCCTTTCTCGATCCTTCTTTCACTTTATTTTTGTTTTTAACTTTTCTTTTGGGGCGATTTATTGAATAATTCTAGATATCATAATATGATACATAAAACATTCGTGACACAAGTCGAAGAACTTAGAGTCGATGGCCAGTATAATAATTGTTATTATTATTATAAAAGTTTTTTGGAGAGTTATGTATTACTTTTGGAGTTGGGATTGTGGAGTTTTGAGAGAAATGTGTGATTGTGGAAATGGTGTTTTTTATTGGATTGAAGAAGAGAGATTTCAAGTTGTATCTATGAAATGAAAGTTGTTAGGACATACTTTCGTATGAGTGGATTTTTTTCTTTTTATGATCTCAAAAATCACGGACCATGTATATGTGGTATGCTATTACACGTGAATTGATTCATGAGATTTAACCAATGCGTTGCTTAGGTCGCAGCTGCAAGTTTTCATGATACAAAAAAAAAACACATTAGGAAGTAAGATGAGATTTAACCAATCGTTGCTTGGGTATATGCTGCAAGTTTTCATGATACAAAAAAAAAAAACACATTAGGAAGTAAGATGTGTAATCGCTAGAATTCTTTTTACAATTTTTTTGAGCAAACCTGGAAGTGTTAGTTCTAAAATGGGTATCTGATATTTTTAAATTAATAGAGGAATAATATATGCTTTTCAAGATTCTCTATTTTTTTAGGTATTTTAATATTATATTTATATTATTTCACGAAGAAATAAGAGACGTGTATTCATGTTAGCACATAGTGCTATAATCTAGATAATTTTACAAACTATTTTATACATTACTACATTTTGTATTTTAAACTTAACATGCAAATTATTATTTGATTAGTCTGGCAAATTATTACTCTCACCATGCATGAAACACATATACATTCAAATAAATTAGTCCACGAGTAAGGTTTGAACCTCACCAAATGCCTCTATGGGTTTGAATCTATCTCATCTGATTTTTCAAATATGGTTTACATGTCCTGTGTGGTTTGCAGGCTATTACATAGGAACGTGGAATTTACCTGCGGGTTCCTAATGATACAAAAATAATATATATATATATATATATATATATATATATATATAGGTTAACGTGAGAACTATTTTTATCGTGAGAATATAAGAACAAAAAAATGATGAATTCGGTATGAAACTTGATGAATCCGTTGGGAAAGTTATTGAATCCAAAAAAATGAAATTTTCGTCTCTCATGGGATTCAAACCCTGATGAAAATTCTGAATTTTTGGATTAAGTAACTTTCCCAACGGATTCATTAACTCTCATAGCAAATTCATTTTGTTCGGAAAGAATTTTAATAGTACTTAGTTCTCAAATTAAAATTGATTCTTATTTGAACCTCAATATATATATATAACCTCACTATATATATATATATATATATATATATATAATAGGATTAGTGAAATTTAGTGTCAGCTCATTCTCATATCCTATATGGCACCATTATATTCCTCCATTCTTATTTATCTAAATTCTCTATTTAATATCTTTTAAATTCTAATTATACTAAAATTATCTTATCTCACATTGATTTCTAATCATACTCCACCAATTGAAAAAACTTATATATATACTTAGAATCAATGCATATTTTTTTCATTCTACAATTTGGCTAATTAATTAATAAGTTGGCCAAATAAATAGTTATATATTTTTATTTATCTAAACTCTCAATTTAATGTCTTTTAAATTCTAATTACAATCATATTAAAATATCTTATCCCACATTGATTTATAATCATACTCTACCAATTGAACAACTTATACATATACTTAGAATCAATGCATATTTTTTCATCCTACATTATTTTACACCACTAATTTAATTTAGCTAATTAATTAATTAGATGGTCAAATAAATAGTTATATATTTTTATTTATCTAAATTTTCTATTTAATGTCTTTTAAATTCTAATTTTAATCATATTAAAATATCTTATCCCACATTGATTTCTAATTATACTCCACCAATTGAATAACTTATACATATACTTAGAATCAATGCATATTTTTTTCACCCTACAATTATTTTACACCACTAATTTAATTTGCTTAATTAGTTAATTAGATGACCAAATAAATTATTATATATTTTACAATAGTTATATTTTTTAAAATTTTAAACTATCCATTTAA
Source organism: Salvia rosmarinus (assembly GCA_036937905.1). NCBI lineage: Eukaryota > Viridiplantae > Streptophyta > Magnoliopsida > Lamiales > Lamiaceae > Salvia > Salvia rosmarinus. The sequence continues at coordinate 70,242,733 of CM072823.1, forward strand.
TGCCACCTTATGGATGAATATATTATATTTTTTTAATTAATTACAAAACTAGCACGAAATTGAATTTATTCTTTTTGTTTAATACTATAGATTATAAGAATATTTTAAGAGAGTACTTTTTTATTGCACTTCTCTATTTAGTTTATAAATAGAGATTGAATATGTTGTTACGAGATAATTAATATTTGAAATTAGTTATATAAGATATAACATTTAATAATTTTTAAAAAAAATAATTGTAATAATAAAATTAATCATCACATATCGCTTACAAATCATACTTCACCTATTGGACACTAATCTATATAAAAATTTAAAATAAATTTATGTTTTCTCACTCTGCAATTATTTTACATTCTTATTTATCTAAATTCTCTAGTTGATGTCTTTTAAATTCTAATTCTAATCATACTAAAATTATCTTATCCCGCATTGATTTGTAATCATACTCCACCAATTGAACAATTTATATATATACTTAGAATCAATACTTATTTTTTCATCCTACAATTATTTTACACCACTAATTTAATTTGGTTAATTAATGAATTAGATGGCCAAATAAATAATTATATACTTTTATTTATCTAAATTCTCTATTTAATGTTTATTAAATTCGAATTCTAATCATATTAAAATATCATATTAAAATATCATATCTCACATTGATTTCTAATCATATTCCACCAATTGAACAACTTATACATATACTTAGGGACAGCCCAATGGTTAAGGTGAGTTCGCGTGGCGAGAGGTCATGATTCGAACCCCACCAAACGCTCTTTGGGTTTGAGCGCACACACCGGTTTTTCAGTGTGGTTTACTTGTCTGTGTGGTTTGCAGGCTATTGCACAGGAACGTGGGGTTTACTCAGTGCACACCTAAGGTAGCGGCTGCGGGTTCCCCATGATATCAAAAAATAAAATAAAATCAATGCATATTTTTTCATCCTATATTTATTTTACACCACTAATTTAATTTAGTTAATTAATTAATTAGATGGTGAAATAAATAGTTATATATTTTTATTAAAAGTCAATTCTCTATTTAATGTCTTTTAAATTCTAATTCTAATCATATTAAAATATATTATCTCACATTAATTTCTAATCATACTCCACCAATTGAACAACTTGTACATATAAATTAATTATTGTAATAATTTATATTAATAAAATTAAATAGGTTCGGGTAATTAATCAAATGTGAGACAAGTGCGGTTATGTATATGCTAGACATGTTCTTTATTTTTAAATCTTTTGTTATTTATATTATTTATTATTAATATTTATTTTATAATGTTCAAATCATTACTGAGACAGATAAACAATTACTGTAACTACTTATATTTATAAATTTAAATATATTTCGATAGTTAGCACGTATTTTTGGGACAAGAACGATTAATAAAATTATTTTTCAATCAGATTTTGGATACGGGCATATAAATTCGAATCACTATAACAACTTGTAATTATAAATTTAAACGAGTTTGAGTAATTAATCGGATTTAAGAAGAGTGCATGTATATATATTATAGACGGGTACAAACATCTATCAACATGCTTAAGAATGTTTAAAGTGATTGTGACCATTAATCTTCAAGCCTACGTTTAATTTTCATCATATTTTAAATGTTTAGTTATTTTCACCATTTTTAATATTTTCACAATTAGTGGTGCACTGGTACTCGATTTTTTAATACTATGTACTATTACTGTTTACTTTATAATATTTAGATATTATTATACGGGTTTTGATAATTAGCATGTATTTTTTACATAAATATTTTATTTCTTATAACCATAGACACAATTTAATGTAATTTTCCGTCGAATTTCGACGGGTTACATACTAGTATATAATAATAATAATTGGATCAGGAGAACTATCAATTTCGCGGGGAATTTGTCGATGTATTTGAAATTATTAAACACAATGTTAAATAAGGACAATCTTTTTGAAGGGAAACTGTAGGAAGAAACCATATTTCAGCTCTCTTGAATGTTGATAATAAAATTGATTATAGTATTGGTATATACTGTAATATTTTGGAAGACATTGAATCACCCGCCGTATGTAAAGTGGGTTTGAGCCCAATGTAAATTTCTCCATAAACTCCTCATCCTCTACACCAAGTCTTCAGGTTTAGTGCACGCGCGCCAGGTGATCGACGAATTGCCTAAACGAATATTATCCGCCTACAATTACATGATGGCGGGCTACACACGGCACGGGTTTGTTGAAAATATTCGAATTGCTGAGAGACCTCTGTCTTTCAGGTGAAAAGCCTGATCTTTATACGCTTTCGATGATTTTGAAGGGTTCAACTAGCGGAAACTGGAGGGATGACTTTGAATTTGTGTTTTTCTTGGCACTTGTTTGTTTATGGCACTCTTTTTTCTTATATATATATATAGGGGAGGGTTAACGTGAGAACCATTTTTATTGTGAGAACGTGAGAACCAAAAAATGATGAATTCACAGTCAAAGTTGATGAATCCGTTGGGAAAATTAATGAATCCAAAAAAATAGAATTTTCGCCCCTCATGGGATTCGAACCCGGGTGAAAAATTCTAAATTTTGAATTCATTAACTTTTCAACGGATTCATCAACTTTCATAACTAATTCATTTGGTTCTTAGTTTTAGGATAAGAATGGTTCTCATTTGAACCAAACTCTATATATATATATATATATATATATATATATATATATATATATATGAGGGTTAACGTGAGACCCATTTTATTGTGAGCGTGAAACAAAAATGATGAATTCACGGTGAAAGTTGATGAATCCATTGGGAAAGTTCTTGAATCCAAAAATAAAATTTTCGTCCCTCATGGAATTCGAACCGGGTGAAAAATTCGAATTGTTGAATTCATTAAGTTTCTCAACGGATTCATCAACTTTCATAACTAATTCATTTGGTTCTTAGTTTTAGCATAAGAATGGTTCTTATTTGAACCAAACTCTATATATATATATATATATATATATATATATATATATATATATATATATGAATGACGAGAGAATCTATCGCTTCTCGAGATTAAGTCCTAAGTAAATCTCCATCATATGTAAATATACAAAACTAGGGGGTAAAAATCATCTCATGGCTTGAGAGGTAGGTAATTAGGAGTAATACAATAGCACAATTGGTAGACAAATTTCTAGTATGTCGAAAATTTGACATACAGTAAACGGCACTACAACTCCTAGTATTGTCGAAAATCTGATTTAGTTACTCCTTCACTTCCGAATAAAAAGAATTTTCTGAGTTTTCTGCACTATATCAATTTCGACTGCTATCCGAATTTGTTAGGAAATTATTTTATTGCATTTAATTGTATTTGTATTGTGCCATACTGTCAAGTATTATTCCAATTTATCTTTTTAAAAAGAAGATAGCAGTATATATTCATGTTTGTGCTTAATTGATTGAATGCTGATTGAGGTGATTAAATGAAGACTATGAAACATAGATTTCCAACAAATTGTAATGTATTAGAATATGTCCAATGATGGTGATCAATACAAAGGAAAAGAAAAAAAAGCGACAACTTCGTCTGATGATAAGCACTACCTAATCAATCTAAACAAAGAGCAGTGACGGGTGTGGTAGATCAAAGAAGATTAGGGCAATGGAGGTCGAAGAACAAGTGATACATGATATATTTGGCCATAATTCTATAGGCTTCTTGTGTTAAATGCATTCCATCCCAACTGATGTACCGATCTGGATCCGAGCACGCAGAAACACCTTTTGCTCCACACATTCTTGTTAGGTCCAAGTTGAACTGTCCGCCTCCGCTACCACAACACGCCTTCCTCACATCCATATTTCCTACATTATGTACAATCATTTGATCAGTTTCATATTACAACTTCAAGAACTATATCATCTCCAAGTTTCTTATTTTCAATTCAGGAATTAAAGGAAATACTTACTATCAAGTGTATAGTAATAAAACAAGGTTTGATAGGCGTCGAAAAAATCAGCAAATGCAACAATGGCATTAGGCCTTTCTTCTTGGTTGAATTTCTCGATGGCTTGCTTCAACTGAACCTTATGGTAGAGTCCAAGATCATCATAGGACTCATACATGTCAGGATAGCCGGTGAAAGTCATCTGAAAAATCGGAAGGCCGTAGACGGTGTAGAGTCCCGGCACCACCACCCTCGTCGCTCCTAAACTAACCACTCTCTGCAAATATATATATAATTGGCACAAATTAATTAGTACAGATATTTGATTCATATATAACAAAAATATTATCGTTACTCAAACTCACCCGAACAGCATCCATAATTGCATCCACTACTTTAGGCATTAATTTACTTCTTATTTCGCGCATTGTCTTCCCTTGAAAGAGGGCATTGTAGTAGTCGCTCCCGCCAAACGGCCCCACTATAAACACTGCGTTTTGGAGTTTCTCGCCGGAATCTGACGAATACCCAATCAATTAATTGTAAGAAGACAAATTAGATTTACTCTGTCGAAATCAAATTAAGATTTGTATGTTACCTCTTTTATTGTTAGAGAGAGATTGGAAATAAGTAGACATCCAATCCAATTGCACCGACAAAGAATTATTAGTCTTGGATGAAGTAATATTTAGGTTGGCCAATACATCCAGCGGTAAGGCAGTGGAGCCTGCGACGGCGAAATTGACGCCGTGACTGAAATCAGCATCCGTCTTTTGAAGGGCGGCAGTAAAGGAGACCAGCATCCATTGCTGCGAATGATACATAATTCATTACATATACAAATATAATCAATTCGATCAACAATCAAAAATGGAGATGATATATTTGAATACTAATAATTAACACATACCAAGATAGTCGATGATAAGCTTGCCGTTGGAGGCGCGGCGGTGGCACCCTCTGGGAAACTCTCTCCATAGGGTAGGGCTGCGAAAGGGGTGGTGTTGTTGTTCTCTCGAATCAAATTTCCGACGTCAGAAATGGAATCGCCGAGTTGAAATATTTGATGGACGTTACACCTTCGTAGCAGCCCCACGTTGCAGCTTTCGATATCTTCAAATATCCCATCTCCGTGCTTAAAAAACTCATCGTAATTGCAGAGTCTCGGCAGCTCCACGTACGACGGCGGCTCCACAGTTGGAGGCGCGGCAAAAGAAAAGCAGGAAACAACCAAGAAATTGAACAAGAAAACTGTGGTCACAAATTTGTTGCGAATTGAAACCATATTTTCGTTCCAAGAAATACTAGAAGAATTAAGTAATAGGTATGATGATTATGAGAAGGAAGCTTTGGCCGATAGGGTATTTATAGTTGCAAAACATTCAGATTCTGATTAGGACTCGGATACTCAAAAGTCTCAGACCTAATCCGATTCAAACTCCAATTTAAGCGGAACCGACCTTCAATACATATGGTATTCTTCCTCAAGTTTCCTATTACCATATATACAACTTATATCGTATATATAAGGAAAGTATCATATTCTTTTCCAGAGTTTCCCTACGCTTAGTGCATTATTTACCATAGGAGTTGTTGGGGTTTTATGTGTTTTGTGTATTTGGACGGTCTGGTTTGAGCTGTTGTTTTACTTTATTTAGTTTTACTTTTCTTACTGATGGTGATGGATACTGGGCTCTTTATGTTATTGTTTTACCCATAGGTTTTAATAAAATCATAGAGAATCGTGAGGTTTGTTCGTGTGAAAGATTTTACCCACATAGGTTTTAATAAAATCATAGAGAATCCTCCCGCTCTTGATTTTTTCCTTCTCTCTTTTTGAGTTGTATTCCTAGAATAGGCATTAGGACCTTATATATTCACTTACGTATTTAATTCGTTTATCCATAATAATAATAATAATAATAATAATAAATTTAATGCGCGTACATGATATATCATTTTTTTAAAGAAGAATAATATCTCATTGGTATAGTATGATTGTGATAATATTGTTCTCTATTAATGACACAATTACAAGTATATGGTTACTACGGTCTCAAAAAAATATTCATTACAAAATATTAAATATAGAGTATTGTTATTTTAAACATCACTTTGGGATCTCCTATCCGACTATTTAGTTGTCCACTATTAATTTACCCATTTATTTTTCATTGTTTTTTCGATTTCAATTTATTGTATTTTAGTGTAATTTTATAATTGTCATTATATCCAATTACAATTTATAATTAAGTTTTATTGTGTATTTATATTTTTAATTAAAAATCAATTATTAAGGTTTATTATTTCATATAATTAGGTATGTATAATTCTCTTAAGCTTCAATTTCAACTAATAAATGTTTGTTGGGTCATTTTATTGTAATATTTTTTTAATATCTAATAATTGTTATTAGAATAGTGAATTTGATAGAGGTACACAAGCCAAAATAGAAACCTATGAAACCGAAAATTCAAACCCTTTAAAACTAGTATGCCCATGGTTCAAGAACCGCCAATTTTTGTTATCCAGAGCTTGAACCTTAACCGGTTTGTCTAACTTTTAGATGGTTACAGTTTGGGCCCGGAACCTACGGGGGCGATTAAGGTTTGAAACCATCGTTTAGGAGGTTAGCCAATTACTCGATTTTTATTTTAATTATTAATCTTTTTGTCTAATTTTTTTAATAAAGACGGGCATAAAAAAATATGAAATGAAAAAAGTAACATAGTGTAAGGAAATTATCGTTAAATATGTTTCCGTGTGTATTTTCATATTTTACTATATGTTTTTAAAATATATAGTAGCCTCCTCCATGCGTCCATATGTATATTTTTACAGTAATTGCAATAGATGTCACAATTTGGAGAATTTTCACTATTATCAGTCGAACCAAGTGTTCAAGGCAACCTGTTGAAATGATCAGCGGGATGAATTTGATTTTTTCTGAAAATATAGTATGTAAACTAGAGGTAATAAATAATAAAGATAGTAATATAATAGAGAATTTGGTGCGTAAGAAATTTTTTCTCATGACGGTTTCCAATCCCGGTCGTCCCAGATTTGTGGTCAACCGATGGGCCGATTCTAATCAGGCCCGCCAGTTCGGACAATACTACTTTAAAGTGTGTATTATAGGTACAAAATATAGTATACATTTTAAAATACTCTTAGCTAAATGGTAACCTCTTCCAATATTCCATCTTCTATCCCATTGTCGATACTGACGATTTTGCAAATGCCCATATTATGGTAGAAGAAGAATGTCCTTTCTTTCAAAGTCATCACTGTTGTTATCATAGATGAATCTCATAATCTGGCAAATACTCTCATCAGTATGTACGAATTATGATGCACAAATCAGGTGGTCCCACCCCGAGTAAAATAGCAGTGTAATATTATCTGTCATTGGTGAAAGTGTTTCTATTATTCCATTTAAGTACTGGAAATTGAACTCGATTATATAACGTATAAGCGGTGGAATAAAACAAAATAAATGGAGCCAAAGCTGTCAACAATCCAAGGAGTAATTCCATCCCACATAGGAAAATTGGGAATTATTTGTAGAAATTAACCTAACTCCCTGGTTTCTAAATGTGGCATCACATCTCAATTGACTTTTCTGCAGTTGATCCGAACCTGGCCCTTTTTAGCAACTTGAAGATGGGAAAGCTTAAACATAGCAAGCCCAAAGTCCCTGCGGAAACGTAGAACGTCTGAAGCATATGTTTCAACCCAGGACTTGGTTTTGTCATCAGATGTGAGCTGCTGGTCCACAAACAGTAATCCTTTGCCTTGCAAAAGACTGCGGTAGTATACCTCACCAAAACCTTTTCCTGCTCCTTGGTAGTCCATCCTCATTGCTCGATCTTCGGTTGATGCAGCCGGTGAGCTATTTTCTGCAGATGATGGAGAAGGCGACATAGATGGTGCTGATGACGAATTGCTGCATTCAGCTCTAAGAACCTCCAGAAATTCAGCATTTATGGAAGAGTCGGGTTCATTATTTCCACTAAAGTTGAAGAGGCGATTACGGATGAAATTACAATGAATCTTTCCAGTGCTGTGGGCGCCTAAGTAACAACAAGAGCAAGACATAAATTAGAAAGTATCACTATTCATATTAACTGTCTTAGTTAACTAGGGAAATCTCAGCACCACCGAATTAACGACTTGTCATTGCTAACAGATAACAATCAACACAAATAGGGGAAGATATATAGGATCATACATAACTAAGTTGGAATGCAGTACATATAGAGAATGCAGTATCTTGCGTTTCAAAGTAACAACAACTAGGCTACTACCTCTTAAACAGATGCTGTAAGTCATAGATTGAGGTAGGGGTACAGAAATTGACAAACCGAAGAAATTCTATAAAAAAATTCCGTCTAAAATGTATATCCCCAGTTCTACAGTTGCCATTTCACGTTGATTTCGAGTACAATAGCCGACAATATAGTGTATTTAAGATACTGGAACAAATTATTCCTCGGAGATTAAGATATTTTACCTAGCAAAGCAACTGTTTCCCTGGAATCAAATCCTTTTGACGCAAATGACAGAAGTGCGTCGTCGAGATGAAGGTTAGGATGAGGAAGATCTTTGAGTGAATTTGATTGGAATGCATCAATGCTATCCTTCCTGCCCGTTAACACGGGATAGAACTGACCTCCGGTCTGAAATTTCAAACATCGTCATGATTTTAGATAAGATTTACACGCTCAGCATACACACACACGCACATAGAGAGAGAAAAGGGGCAGAGAGAGAGAGAGAGACCAGGAGTACGCTGTCTCTTGCAGCCAAAGCAAGAGTATCAGCACAAGAAACAACTCCTGGGCACGCTTCTTCCAGTTTCGACTTGATAATGTCGATCTGGTCGAAGCCTTTAATAGATAGGTTTGGGGCAGCCTCTTTCTCACTCTTAATTTCACCATGAGAATCCAGCATAATTGAGGCGTCACATCCCTATACACGTTCATTTCATGAAAAAACGATCAGCAAAATGAACCGAACTAGTGAACTAGGAAGAAGAAACAACGGAGAACGAAGATTACCATGACAAAGCAGTCGTGGAATAGAAGGCGCAAGAGAGCTGGCGCAACACTCATGTTCACCGCGTACAGCTCTCGGAGAGTTAATCGGACTATTTGCTCCGCCGACGGGCACGATTCATGATAATAATCATATAGTAACTCTTCCTGTGCAGAAGACTCGGGATCAGATTGATCTTCTCCGAGATCTTGCCGAGTCGATGGATCTCTGAGTCCGAGAACAGGACGATCGGTGTCGGCTCTCTGATTGATCTTCAGCGAAATCAGAACGCAGAATAGAAAAACAAGAAGGCTAAGTTTTTTCGTGAAATCCATGATTTTACAGTGTGTTTGTGAGAGAGAGATTTTGCAAGAGAGTGTGAGGGATTTTGTGTGTGCGAGAGTTGTGTTTGTTGCAGAGTTGATGGAAAGCAGTGACTGGGAAGAGGTCGTTTTGTAGATTGTCAGGGGAAGCGCGGGAGCAGAATATGACGAGAATACCCTTGTAGCTGGAGGTTTTTGTGTGATGCGTGATAAGGATATATGTGGAAACGGAATAACAAACTCGCTGCAGTCTGCACTTTTGCTCATTTCATGAGAAAATAATCTGCTGTGGCTATTGCTCATGAGCCTTTCTCGATCCTTCTTTCACTTTATTTTTGTTTTTAACTTTTCTTTTGGGGTGATTTATTGAATAATTCTAGATATGATAATATGATACATAAAACATTCGTGGCACGAGTCGAAGAACTTAGAGTCGATGGTCAGTATAATAATTGTTATTATTATTGTAAAAGTTTTTTGGAGAGTTATGTATTAGTTTTGGAGTTGGGATTGTGGAAATGGTGTTTTGTTATTGGATTGATGAAGAGAGATTTCAAATTGTATCTATGAAATGAAAGTTGTTAGGACAGACTTTCGTTTGAGTGGATTTTTTTCTTTGTATGAACTCAAAAATCACGGACCATATATATATGGTTTCTTGCTATTACATGCGAACGCGAGATTTAACCAGTCACGTTACGTGAGTCGCAGCTGCAAGTTTCCATTATGCAAAAAAAAACATATTAGGAAGTAAGATGTGTAATCGCTAGAATTCTTTTTACAAATTTATTGACCAAACCTGGAAGTGGTAGTTCTAAAATGGGTATATGATATTTTAAATTAATAGACGAAGAATATATGCTTTTCAAGATTCTCTATTTTTTTAGGTATTTTAATATTATATTTATATTATTTCATGAAGAAATAAGAGACTTGTATTCATGTTAGCACATAGTGCTATAATCTAGATAAATTTACAAATTATTTTATACATTACTACATTTTGTATTTTAAATTTAACATGCAAATTATTATTTGATTAGTCTGGGAAATTATACATTCAAATAAATTAGTTCACGGGTCAGGTTTGAATCCCACCTAACATATTTATGAGTTTGAGTGCATGATCACCCGTTTTCCAAATGTGGTTTATCTGTCATGTATGGTTTGCAGACTCTTGACATAGAACGTGAAATTTACCCAATGCACATCGTAGGTAGCGATTGCGGATTCTCCATGATACAAAAATAAATAAATAATAATAATAATAATAATAATAATAATTCCAGAGCGAAGTATCCGTGGATCAGCGAGAACTATCAATTTCGCGGGGAATTTGTCGATGTATTTGGAATTATTAAACACAATTTAAATAAGGACAATCTTTTTGAAGGGAAAATGTAGGAAGAAACCATATTTCAGCTCTCTTGAATCTTGATAATAAAATTGATTATAGTACTGGTATATACTAGTAATATTTTGAAAGATTGAATCACCCGCCATATCTAAACTGGGTTCGTGCCCAATGTCAATTTCTCCATCAAACTCCTCATCCTACACCAAGTCTTCCTGGTTAGTGTACGTGCTTCAGGTGTTCGATGAATTTCCTCAACGAACTTTGTTTAGGAAGTTTTTTGTTGCATTTAATTGTATTTGTTTTGTGCCATACTGTCAAGTATTATTCCAATTTATCTTTTTAAAAGAAGATAACAGTATATATTCATGTATGTTCTTAATAGATTGAATGCTGATTGAGGTGCTTAAATATAGACTATGAAACATAAATTTCCAATAAATAGTAATGTATTAGAATCATGTCCAATGATGAGGACTACTTAATCAATCTAAACAAAGAAAGGTGTATGGATTTATTAAATCATGTCAACCGCTGAGGATTAAAACAAAGAAAAAAGCGACAGCATTGTCGAATGTCTAATATTTATAAGCATGGCCTAATCTAAAGAAGATTAGGGCAATGGAGGTCGAAGAACAAGTGATACATGATATATTTGGCCATTATTCTATAGGCTTCTTGTGTTAAATGCATTCCATCCCAACTGATGTACCGATCTGGATCCGAGCACGCAGAAACACCTTTTGCTCCACACATTCTTGTTAGGTCCAAGTTGAACTGTCCGCCTCCGCTACCACAGCACGCCTTCCTCACATCCATATTTCCTACATTATGTACAATCATTTGATCAGTTTCATATTACAACTTCAAGAACTATATCATCTCCAAGTTTCTATTTTCAATTCAGGAATTAAAGGAAATACTTACTATCAAGTGTGTAGTAATAAAACAAGGTTTGATAGGCGTCGAAAAAATCAGCAAATGCAACAATGGCATTAGGCCTTTCTTCTTGGTTGAATTTCTCGATGGCTTGCTTCAACTGAACCTTATGGTAGAGTCCAAGATCATCATAGGACTCATACATGTCAGGATAGCCGGTGAAAGTCATCTGAAAAATCGGAAGGCCGTAGACGGTGTAGAGTCCCGGCACCACCACCCTTGTCGCTCCTAAACTAACCACTCTCTGCAAATATATATATAATTGGCACAAATTAATTAATACAGATATTTGATTCATATATATCAAAAATATTATCGTTACTCAAACTCACCCGAACAGCATCCATAATTGCATCCACTACTTTAGGCATTAATTTACTTCTTATTTCGCGCATTGTTTTGCCTTGAAAGAGGGCATTGTAGTAGTCGCTCCCGCCAAACGGCCCCACTATAAACACTGCGTTTTGGAGTTTCTCGCCGGAATCTGACGAATACCCAATCAATTAATTGTAAGAAGACAAATTAGATTTACTCTATCGAAATCAAATTAAGATTTGTATGTTACCTCTTTTATTGTTAGAGAGAGATTGGAAATAAGTAGACATCCAATCCAATTGCACAGACAAAGAATTATTAGTCTTGGATGAAGTAATATTTAGGTTGGCCAATACATCCGGCGGCAAGGCAGTCGAGCCTGCGACGGCGAAATTGACGCCGTGGCTGAAATCAGCATCGCTCTTTTTGAAGGGCGGCAGTAAAGGAAGACCAGCATCCATTGCTGCGAATTATACATAATTCATTCCATATACAAATATAATCAATTCGATCAACAATCAAAAAATGGAGATGATATATTTGAATAATAACTAACACATACCAAGATAGTCGATGATAAGCTTGCCGTTGGAGGCGCGGCCGGTGGCACCCTCTGGGAAACTCTCTCCATAGGGTAGGGCTGCGAAAGGGGTGGTGTTGTTGTTCTCTCGAATCAAATTTCCGACGTCAGAAATGGAATCGCCGAGTTGAAATATTTGATGGACGTTACACCTTCGTAGCAGCCCCACGTTGCAGCTTTCGATATCTTCAAATATCCCATCTCCGTGCTTAAAAAACTCATCGTAATTGCAGAGTCTCGGCAGCTCCACGTACGACGGCGGCTCCACAGTTGGAGGCGCGGCAAAAGAAAAGCAGGAAACAACCAAGAAATTGAACAAGAAAACTGTGGTCACAAATTTGTTGCGAATTGAAGCCATATTTCGTTCCAAGCAAATACTAAATGATTCAAGTAATGAATATGATGATTATGAGAAAGAAGCATTGGCATATAGCGTATTTATAGTTACAAAAGCTTCAGATTCTGATTAGGACTCGGATACTCAAAAGTCAGACCTAATCCACCTCAAACTCCAGTTTAAGCGAAACCGACCTTTAATAGATATGGTTTTTTCTCAAAAAAGGAAAAGAAGATATGGTTGTTTTATTAAGTTTCCTTTTACTATACATAACTTACATTGTATAAGTGAAGTATTAGAATAATGATGCGTGTATCTTTTTAATATGATTCTGATTGGTATATATAGTATGATTGTAAAATGTTTTCGATTGATGATACAATTACAATTATAGTCAATACCGTTTAAAAATTATAGTTATTACAATATCTTATATATATATATACTAGTGTCATAGTGTGTAACCCGTCGAAATTCGACGGGAAATTACATTACTTTGTATCTATGGTTATAAAAAATAAAATATTTACGTATAAAATACATGTTAATTAATTATCAAAACCCGTATAATAATATCCAAATATTATAAAGTAAACTGTAATAGTACATAGTATTAAAAAAGTCGAGCACCACTAATTGTGAAAATATTAAAAATGGAGAAAATAACTAAACATTTAAAATATGATGTGAACTAAAAATAGCCTTGGAGATTAATGGTCGCAATCACTTTAAACATTCATAAGCATGCTGATAAATGTTTGTACTCATCTACAATATATATAACGCACTCGTCTTAAATCCGATTAGATACCCAAACTTGTAAAATTTATAACTATAAGTTGTTATAATGATTGGAATTTATATGCACGTACATGATCAAGATCTGATTGAAAAATAATTTTATTACTCGTTCTTGTCCCAAAAATAAGTGCTAACTACGAAATATATTTAAATTTATAAATATACATTGTTCACGATAATTGTTTATTTGTCTCGAATAACTCGAACATTACGAATAAACATTAATTAATATAAATAACAAAAATTAAAAATAAAGAACATGTATAACATATACATAACAACACCCGTTCCACATTTGATTAATTACTCGAATCTATTTAATTTTATTAATATATATTGCTCCAATAGATTAAAAATTGAGAAATTTCTACGTAAATATATCAATCAATATCTAGACATATTTAGAACTTATATATATCAATGTGTGATAAGATATTTTAGTATGATTAGAATTAGAATTTAAAAGACATTAAATAGAGAATCTAGATAAATAAGAATGGAGGAATTTAATGGTGCCACGTAAGATATGAGGATGAGATGACAGTAAATTTCATTAATCCTACTAGTTTGTAACCCGTCGAGTTTCGACGGGAAGTCATTTTATGTGTTGATTTATAATCACTTTATGTTGCGTTTCTAATCATAGTAAATGAAACAGTATTTGTATGAGGACAATACGTCAGTATCTGACCATATATCTTTAAAGAAATGAATTTACCGATCTCCACAATCAAATAACTGAAAATGATTCATATTTTAATATTAAGATTGGCTTATATTTGATCCAATTCCTATTATATTTCATCGATTTCGTCTAACTCCCATAACCCGTTTGAGTTTATAAATATAATTTGTTATAATACTTGATTATTTTGGCTCAATAAACTAAAAATTATAGAGTAAACATTAATAATAAATAATATGCACACAAAAAAATATGAGATTCCAATTTAATTATGTTTTCCAATTCGTGAAGTTTTCTAAAAACACTATTAGTGAATCAAAATAATGAGGTTTGCATTCATCCAACGGGACCCATCTACAATATTTATATTCATACTCGTCCCAACTCCGATTAAAAGATTGTATACTATTTGTTCTCGTCTAAAACATGTATAAAAGTGCTCGCTAATTTATAAATATAAAATGTTACAATAATCGATCATTTGTTGCAATAGCACCCGAACATTATAAATTAATCATTAATAGTAAATAGAACAAATAACAAAAGACTAAGTAATAGAGAAATTTTCATGTAGACATGTTCATTAATTTTCGGATCCATTTAAAATTTATATACTCACACATGTCCGAAATTCGATTGAAAAATAAAGTTACTACCCGTTTCCATCTTAAACCCTTATATATAGTAATCCTGCTAATTAACCAAATCCATTCAACTTTATAAAATATCTAAATAATTAAATATAGTTGCTACGATAATTGATTATTTGTCTCAATAAAATTTAAATATTACATAGTAAACACTAATTATAAATATCACTTTATTTAGATTTTTAATTAGTGAAGTCTCACAAAAATTGATCTTTTAAGTGATGCTTCTAATATAGGTAATGCTATTATGCAGATTTTACTCATATTTTGATTGATTATATAT
The DNA here is from genome assembly GCA_036937905.1 of Salvia rosmarinus. Lineage (NCBI taxonomy): Eukaryota > Viridiplantae > Streptophyta > Magnoliopsida > Lamiales > Lamiaceae > Salvia > Salvia rosmarinus. The sequence continues at coordinate 70,257,974 of CM072823.1, forward strand.
AATACTCCCTCCGTCCCGTCATTCATGGCTCCTTTCTTTTTTGCGGAGATTAAGGAGAGTTGTGTTTTGTGTGTAAAAGTAGGTGACACGAAATTGAGATACTTTTAGTGTAAAATTGTTTCCTTTTTAGGAAACGTGCCAACTTGTTGGGACAGCCCAAAAAGGAAACGAGCCAAGAATGGTGGGACGGAGGTAGTATAATTTAACTTTTAGTATTCAAAACATAGTGTATATATCTTAAGTTTATATAACAATGTGTGTTTCATGTGCTTAAGTACATATTAACCGTATAAAAACTATAATTTTTGTAATATTTATATTCATACTCGTCCAAACTCCGATTAAAAGATTGTATACTACCTGTTCTCCTCCAAAACATGTATAACAGTGCTCGCTAATTATAAATATAAAATGTTACAATAAATGATCATTTGTTTCAATAGCACCCCGAACATTATAAATTAATCATTAATAGTAAATAGAACAAATAACAAAAGACTAAGTAATAGAGAAAATTTCATGTAGACATGTTCATTAATTTTCGGATTCATTTAAAATTTATATACCCATACATGTCTGAAATTCGATTGAAAAATAAAGTTACTATCCGTTTCCATCTTAAACCCTTATATATAGTAATACTGCTAATTAACCAAATCAATTCAAATTTATAAAATTCTAAATAATTAAATATAGTGGATTCGATATTGATTATCTGTCTCAATAAAATTTAAATATTACATAGTAAACATTAATTATAAATATCACTTTATTTAGATTTTTAATTAGTGAAGTCTCACAAAAATTGATCTTTTAGGTGATGCTTCTAATATGTAATGCTATTATACAGATTTTTACTCATATTTTGATTGATTATATAATATTATAATTTAACTTTTAATATTCAAAACATAGTGTATATATCTTAAGTTGATATAACAATATGTGTTTCATGTGCTTAAATACTTTATTAACTGTATAAAAACTATAATTCTTGCAATATTTATATTCATACTCGTCCAAACTCCGATTAAAAGATTGTATACTACCTGTTCTCGTCTAAAACATGTATAACAGTGCTCTCTAATTTATAAATATAAAATGTTACAATAATTGATCATTTGTTTCAATAGCACCCGAACATTATAAATTAATCATTAATAGTAAATAGAACAAATAACAAAAGACTAAGTAATAGAAAATTTCATGTAGACATGTTCATTAATTTTGGTTCATTTAAAATTTATATACCCATACATGTCGAAATTGATTGAAAAATAAAGTTACTATCTGTTTCCATCTTAAACCCTTATATATAGTAATACGCTAATTAACCAAATCAATTCAAATTTATAAAATTCTAAATAATTAAATATAGTTGATTCGATATTGATTATCTGTCTCAATAAAATTTAAATATTACATAGTAAACATTAATTATAAATATCACTTTATTTAGATTTTTGATCTTTTAGGTGATGCTTCTAATATGTAATGCTATTATACAGATTTTTACTCATATTTTGATTGATTATATAATATTATAATTTAACTTTTAATATTCAAAACATAGTGTATATATCTTAAGTTGATATAACAATATGTGTTTCATGTGCTTAAATACTTTATTAACTGTATAAAAACTAAAATTCTTGCAATGAACCAAGTTATAATCTTTTCAGTCGCTCGCAATAGTACGAGGTCCTTATAGAATGGTAAGGTCGACCCAAGTCGAATCTCTCGAGGAAGGCTTAACAGGGCTACGGTTATATGTCAAACACGAAAACAGAAAAGAAATACTAACGTCCTAACATAAGGGATCCATCACGGAAAGGACGAGGCGAGAAATAAAATAAAGCGAGGAAGCGGATGCACTTGGACAACAATAGGAATTGACGATACGGAATTGGAGACGGTATTCTAGGGTTCGAATCTATCCTCACAATTAATAAATCAAGGACCGGTACACAATGCATAAAATACCCACGTCTCTCACCAAACGGTCAACACTAACTAATCTCTCGATTACGTCAACGCTAGACTCGAACTTAATGACAGGGGATCTCTCAACCAAACCACCATCAACTACGAAGGATATTTCACTACAAGGCATACGATAGCAAAAACCCTAACCACATATATCATTTATTCAACAACAAACCAATCTCTCGATCACTTTCATTGTCAAACTTATATTTAATATAAATCTGCTCTCGCATATCTTTATAATCAAATATAAGCATACAATCAACCTACACTATTCTTTCGAATACCATGCATGCATGAAGATCATAAAATAAACAATTTATACGGATGAAGAAAATCACAAATCATCAATTCACTAATCGCAATTCAAGACAAAAACGATTAAACATATATTTCTCAACAAATCATAATTTATCTCATGGCAGAAATGATTCTAATCCCAATTACATAGACATAATTAAAACCAGAAAAACTTACAACCATTCATAGACAAATTCGTCTTCCAAAATCCGGAATCGTACAATCCCAATTGTTAATCCAAGGTACAAGAATTAAAAGGAGAAGGGAAAGAAAAAGAAAAGGAAAAGGAAAAAGAAGATCGCGTCTGAGAGCTGTGAGAAAAATCTGAATATGTTTTTACCTAGGGTTCCGTGCGTTTTAATTTATATAAATAGCAGAAGAAAAATCGCTTGCCGGACGCCTCAGCGTCGCGGACGCGACGCTGGAAAATTTGGTCGCAGCAGCGCCGGACGCCGAAGTCTCGGAAGAGCGGTGAACACACCCAACGCCGGACGCATCGCGTGTCTCTGGAATGGACAGCCAAAACTCCCCAGCGCCAGCGCCGGACGGAGGACGAAGCGTCGGTTGGAGATGAAACGTGCGTTGGGGCTGAAGGAAGAGGTGAAACGTGCGTTGGGGTTGCCCAAACGTGCGCTGGGCTGAAGGAAGAGGCCAAACGTGCGTTGGGGCTGTGTGGCGCAGGCAGGCGTGGCGGCGGCGACGCTCAGCAGCGTCTTGGCGTCTTGCTGACCAGCGGTTTCACTCGTCTCTCTCGTCCGAACTTCGAATTGAGATCCGTTTGCACCCACGGACTCCTATCGCGATGCACTTCAATATAGGATAGATCTTGGATGATTCATTTCGTCCTATTTAATGCCGTTTTTCTACAAAATATCGAAACAAACCAAGTAAGTCCGAAACGATAAATACTAATCAAAACAACGACATATATAGTACAAACCACGGGAAACAGAATGCATAAACATATGAAAAATAAGCACAAAATCATACTAAACAGTCGCTATTGGTGAATTTGATTATATTTTACTTATTCAGCCGATGAATTTTGTATATTTCTTTGTTTTTTCTATGGGCTTCCTTCAGTACATTTCAATAATTAAGAAAAAAACGACTTCCCCCCAACTTTAGTAAAACTTCACTATCTTTCACCATAGTTATAAATAGACTTCTTCTTATTTCGAACAAAATACTAATACATTTTCAAATTCAATATTTCACTCTTTCAAATTTTACTATACATCTTTTATTCAGAATAAAAAATATAATCTCTTACTTTCTATATATACACGCATGTACGCATATATATTAATTTATTCTAAGTTTGTATATTTGTGTAAGAATATTTTATTCATTTATTTGATGATGATGATATGCATTTTTTTAAAGATAAGCATATTTTTACATATTTTCATTCATTTTATAAAATGGATTGATTGGTTGGTTGATTAAAGCTTATATAATTTCTTACTTTCTATATTTACATACACGCATGTGCACATATTTATTAATTTAATTCTAAGTTTGTATGTTTGTGTAAGAATATTTTATTCATTTATTTGATGCTGATATGCATTTTTGGAGATAAGCATATTTTTACATATTTTCATTCATTTTATAAAGCATTGATTGGTTGGTTGATTAAAGCTTCTAATTATATAAGGAAAATGTCAATTATCATTAATTTCATATATAACGATTGCATTGATTGATTAGATAATAACTTCTAAATATATGATAAATTTTGGAATTAAGAATGAAAAATGTGAAATTTAGAAAATTAAGAATGTAAATTTGTGGGATTGCCACATAGGATTGTGGATGAATGAGGTGATAAGAATATGTTTTGCTATTATATATAGATTTTCATTCATTTTATAAAATGGATTGATTGGTTGGTTGATTAAAGCTTATATAATTTCTTACTTTCTATATTTACATACACGCATGTGCACATATTTATTAATTTAATTCTAAGTTTGTATGTTTGTGTAAGAATATTTTATTCATTTATTTGATGATGATATGCATTTTTTGGAGATAAGCATATTTTTACATATTTTCATTCATTTTATAAAACAGATTGATTGGTTGGTTGATTAAAGCTTCTAATTATATAAGGAAAATGTCAATTATCATTAATTTCATATATAACAGTTGCATTGATTGATTAGATAATAACTTCTAAATATATGATAAATTTTGGAATTAAGAATGAAAAATGTGAAATTTAGAAAATTAAGAATGTAAATTTGTGGGATTGCCACATAGGATTGTGGATGAATGAGGTGATAAGAATATGTTTTGCTATTATATTATATATATATATATATATATATATATATATATATTGAGGTTCAAATAAAAATCAATTTTAACGTGAGAACTAAGAACTATGAAAATTCTTTACGAACAAAATTCTTTTCGTCGATATTCCGTCGGTGTCCGAGAGACTTTCTTTTAGTGTTAAACTTGTACTTGTTTTACCCGTGACAGTTGTAATTATAGAAAAAGTTTTTTTATGCTATGGGGATTGTCAAATAATTTAATAAACAAATAGTGAAGAATTTATAAAATATTAGATTAAAAATCGTACCTGTCAAACACTTGAGACCGTAGTTACTATACTTGTAATCGGACAGAAGATCCCCAAATGCAGTTTAAAATAATAATACTCTACCTTTAATATTTTCTACTAATTCTTTTTCTTTTGAGACCGTAGTTACTATACTTGTAATCGTGCCATCAATCGAGAACAATACTATCACAATCATACTATATACCAGTGAGATACTTATCATTATTCTTTAAAAAAATGAGATATCATTTACACATTTTTTTTTATTATTATTATTAATTTGGTGGGTAAAAAATTAAATAAAGCGAATAAATGAATATATAAGGTACTAGACATATTCTAGGAATGCAACTCAAACATATAGTAATTAGTAAGGGGGTAAGGGGCCAAGAACCCAGCGGATCAAGACAGCCATGACTCTCTATGATCTCATTAAAATCTATATGAATAAAATCTTCCACACATACAAAGAATACCATAAAAAACCTCATATCCAAAGAGACAAAACACATAAAACCCCACCAACAACTATGGCAATATAATCCACTAGGGCTCTGGAAAAGAATCTGATACACGTGTTATTTATATACTTTCCTTATACAATATAAGTTGCATATATGGTAATAGGAAACTTAAGGGAAAAAACCATATCTATTATAGTTCGGCTCCGCTTAAATTGGAATTTGAGTCGGATTAGGTCTGACTTTTGAGTATGCAAGTCCTAATCAGAATCTGAAGCTTTTGTAACTATAAATACGCTATATGCCAATGCTTCTTTCTCATAATCATCATATTCATTACTTGAATCATTTAGTATTTGCTTGGAACGAAATATGGCTTCAATTCTCAACAAATTTGTGACCACAGCTTTCTTGTTCAATTTCTTGGTTGTTTCCTGCTTTTCTTTTGCCGCGCCTCCAACTGTTGAGCCGCCGTCGTACGTGGAGCTGCCGAGACTGTGCAATTATGATGAGTTTTTTAAATACGGAGATGGGATATTTGAAGATATCGAAAGCTGCAATGTGGGGCTGCTACGAAGGTGTAATGTTCATCAAATATATCAACTCGGCGATTCTATTTCTGACGTCGGAAATTTGATTCGAGAGAACAACAACACCACCCCTTTCGCAGCCCTACCCTATGGAGAGACTTTCCCAGAGGGTCCCACCGGCCGCGCCTCCAACGGCAAGCTTATCATCGACTATCTTGGTATGTGTTAGTTATTATTCAAATATATCATCTCCATTTTTTTATTGTTGATCGAATTGATTATATTTGTATTTGTATATGTAATGAATTATGTATAATTCGCAGCAATGGATGCTGGTCTCCCTTTACTGCCGCCCTTCAAAAAGAGTGTTGCTGATTTCAGTCACGGCATCAACTTTGCCGTCGCAGGCTCCACTGCGTTGCCGCCGGCTGAATTGGCCAATCTAAATATTACTTCATCCATGACTAATAATTCTCTGTCCGTGCAATTGGATTGGATGTCTTCCTATTTCCAATCTCTCTCTAACAATAAAAGAGGTAACATACAAATCTTAATTTGATTTCGATGGAGTAAATCTAATTTGTCTTCTTACAATTAATTGATTTGGTATTCGTCAGATGCCGGCGAGAAACTCCAAAACGCAGTGTTTATAGTGGGGCCGTTTGGCGGGAGCGACTACTACAATGCGCTCTTTCAAGGAAAAACAATGCGCGAAATAAGAAGTAAATTAATGCCTAAAGTAGTTGATGCAATTATGGATGCTGTTCGGGTAAGTTTGAGTAACGATAAAAACTGTTGTGATTTTGATATGAATAAAATATCTGTATTAATTTATATGTCTTGTTGCAGAGAGTGGTTAGTTTAGGAGCGACGAGGGTAGTGGTGCCTGGACTCTACACCATCTACAACCTTCCGATTTTTCAGATGACTTTCACTGGCTATCCAGACATGTACGAGTCCTATGATGATCTTGCACTCTACCATAATGCTCGGTTGCAACAAGCCGTCGAGAAATTCAACCACGACGAAAGGCCTAATGCCATTGTTGCTTCTGCGGATTATTTTAATGCCTATCAAACCTTGTTTTATTACTATACACTTGATAGTAAGTATTTCCTTTAGTTCCTGAATTGAAAATAAGAAACTTGGAGATGAAATAGTTCGTCATGTTGGAATATGAAACTGATCAAGTGACTATATATAATGTAGGAAATATGGATGTGACGAAGGCGTGTTGTGGTAGCGGAGGCGGAGAGTTCAACTTGGACCTAACAAGGATGTGCGGAACAGAAGGAGTTTCTGCATGCGTGGATCCAGATCGGTACTTTAGCTGGGATGGGATGCATTTAACACAAGAAGCCTATAGAATTATGGCCAAATATATCATGTACCACTTGTTCTTCGACCTTCATTGCCCTAATCTTTGATCGACTACACCACCAACTCTACCATGCTTGTTTCTTTAGATTAGGTCGTGCTTTTAAATAGACGATGCTGTCGCTTTTGCTTTGTAATTCCTTTGGTTTTATGTCTGCATTGGACATGATTCTAATAAATTACAGTTTGTTGGAAATTTATGTTTCACAGTTGGAGATCCTGTTGGCTTCTACATTTACCAAATCAGTATTCAGTCAAGCACATATATGAATATGTATAGTTATCTTTTAAGATAAACTCAAATAATACTTGACGGATGAAGACACCTAAACGACAGTATGTCACAAAACTGAATGAGACGAAGTGCAATACTCGAAATACATATATTGCAGAAAACTTAAAAAAAAAAATTGGAAGTGAATGAGTAACTAAATCAGATTTTGGACAATGCAGGGAGTTGTAGTGTAGTTTACTGTATGTCAAATTTTCGACAATACTAGAAATTTAATAACTAATTTTGGTATTGCATTACAACTAATTACCTTTTACCTCTCTGAAGCCATGAGGTTTTTGTATTTTAGTCTTTTCATATTTTCTTGCTATAGGCTATATTTTCCCTTCAAAAAGATGATCATGATTTAATATTGCACTTAATAATTTCAGATACATCGACAAATTACCCTCGAAAATGATAGTTCTTGGTGATTCGATTCAATGATAAGTTGCTCTTGACTAATACAAATGTGTTAAGTGGACGAATAGTTTCTTAATGTTGATATATATAGAGTTATATATTATAATAATTATATATAAGCACTGCATAGACTCTAGTAAACACATCAGGGGGACTAGAAAAGTCGATGTTATATATATAATTATATTATCTTACAACTTGAAGCTATATATTTATTATTGTGGAGCAACTGAAACCTTTATCAGACATGAATCCAACTTGAAGTTTGCTTTCTAATTTTCTTTAACAATAAGTTATTACACCTTTTGTGATGAGAGGAAAAGGCACCATCTCTGATGTGAATGAGATGCCAACAACCGTAAAGATGCCAGAAACCCCCGCAAGCTATTCATATTTATTCAATTATCACAACCATCCCTTGAGATTGGTTTCATAAGATGAGGACAAAATAATAGTGAAGGAGGAAGATGAAGACAAAGACGAGGATGAAGACGATGCATGTTGTGAAAAACATACACCACAATTACGAAAGAATATAAAGAACACGATAATTGTTTACCAGTTCGTTTTGCAACTACGTCTGGAGACGATATCAAAACAGAAATTTCACTGCGATATTTCGGATATAGATTATAAGGAGAAACTGCAATTAAATAAAACAATAACTCTAACCCTAAGCCCATTAAAATTATGCTTGGGCCTAAAAAACATGGGCCCAAATATTTGGGGATGCGAAGTAGAAGGAGGGTGCTGATAGAAATTACCCATCCACGAACCCTTTTAAGTCCATACTATTTTAGAAGCCCAAAATTTTATATATCCTCTTATATTAATATAAATATTCATTCAAAAAATAAAATATTCAATGTTCCAAAATTATAAACTTTTGGGGGCCCAAATTTTGTAAAAAAAATAATTCTTTTATAAATGATATATTGTGCATTTTTTTAGATATATTCAATTGTATCTCCATAGTGAAAAAATGGCTCATTTTTGTTGTTTCGCCCAATGCCTATTATTTGTTAGGACCGACCCTGTCCAGTAATTAAGGTGTTTAGATGTTGAAATATGAGTTTGTTTGATCATTATATTGATTGCATTTGGTAATTTTGCTTTGGAAATTGTTTGATGGAGAGAGCTAGTTGGGTCTTGGGTGCTTCCATGCCTTGTGAACTTCTTTTGCTTTGGTTTTAGTCATGCTTTCACTTTCATGAGAGGATTTGTAGGTGCTAATATTTTCTGGCAGATCTTTTCCTGCTCTGCAGTCTGGGGCGAATTGGTATTAGTTTCTTATTAGGAGTAGAAAGCATGGAATAAAATATAATTGAGGATTAGTTTCTTACATAAAGGTTGCTTATTGAGCTTATAAGAAGTAATGTCTCATGTGCTTATAAGTTGTTAAAGTGTTTGGATAATTGGTCTTATAAGATAGAGAAAGAATCGTGAGTTGGAGAGATAAAATCATAGTTAGAGAGATAAAATTGACGAGATATTAAGTTGATAGTGTATGTGTAGGAAATAACGAACTATAATAAGGTTATTTTGGTAAATTCATGGTTGTTTATAAGTTTATGAAAAAATAAGTTAGGGTTGATCAACTTATTTTTAGGGGATCTTATAAGCTGTTAGATCTTATTTTTACAGCTTATAAGCTGTTTAGGAGCTTATTTTGCCAAACGATTTGCAACAGCTTACTAGCTCATAAACAACTTATAAGCTATTTTAAAGTGCTTACAAGCTTAGCCAAACATCCTCTAACTCATGCATGACACTAAATGCAGCATTTGCAGTGAAATTAACTTCTATTTAACTGAACGTGCATGTATGTCATATCATTTATTCCTACATGAATATTTTAAAATTTAAAACTTGTAATTATAAAAAAAATATTCATGGTTGAGATCTGTATGATTTAATATATATTGTTGTTGATAATAGCATAGATCGATACACTCTAATTACGAATTACATATATTTTATGGGTATTGCACATTAATGAGATTCAATTAAGAAAAACATATCTATAGCTTTCGGAGTAAATGTGTACATATTTTCATAAATGATAATTAGCATTGTTGATTTTTTTTTATTTCGAAAAAAGAAGATTACTCAACAACTATCATCAAATTTAATTAAAAGTGTGTACTAATACATTTTAGTTATCTTTTCCCATGTTATCATACATAACCCTAGACCATACACATCATCTCATACGACTCCTTGTTTTATATATGAACGTGAAATTATTTTTTTCAAAGTTTTGCAAGACATAAATATAAATGAAATAGCTACGATTAATTCTTGAGGCGATTCGACTATACAATTTTGGTAGATCCACTAATATTTGCCTTCTACATCTTATAGTATATCAACGCAAATATGAAATGTTGTGTGCCCTGACCTCGATTAACTTATGAACGAAAATAGAATCACACACACTACTATTGACGCGGTTCAAGTCATACGTTCCAATATTTTGTATCTCATTTTTTTAGTTTTAACATTATTTATTATAAAATTTTTTACTATGATATAATAAACACTTAATTACTAAAATCTGAATCTTACAAAATTATATACCCTATTAATCAATTACTAACCTTAAACAATTTGAAACTAAAACATACTCTATCCGTGCTAATGTTGGCATACTATTTTTGGACACATGGATTAAAGATGGTTATGATTTATGTACAAAATAATATTAGGTACGAAATTCGATTTTTTTTTTTTTTGTATGAACAAATAATAATAGATCAGATAAAAAAGATACAAGCCAATAATAACGAAAGAGATGGAGTATTTCATTTTTCCTTAAATATGTAAGGAAAAGGAGTACCTTGTGGTCAAGTACTCAAGTCAAACTGATTGGTCATTTTCTTACATATGTATGAGTCTCTATTTTCTTACAATCACAAGATAAAATTGCACTAGGTGCATAAGTCAAAATAAGAGACTCTACTTAATTAGCTAGTTTTCAAAAAAATCTAAACCACAAAAGAGGATACTATGGAAACTGAATCCACCGCCGCCGCTGCCACCATGAAAAAGATATTACTAGTCATCAACTGCATCTTACTCGCCGTCGGAAACTGCGGCGGCCCTCTGATCATGCGCCTCTACTTCATCCGCGGCGGCAAGCGAATATGGTTCTCCAGCTGGCTCGAAACCGGGGGATGGCCCATCATCCTCATCCCCCTCCTCGTTTCCTACACGCGCCGCCGCCGCGTCGCCGCACGAACGGAGCTCTTCCTCATAAAGCCCCGCGTGTTCGCGGCGGCGGCGGCAATCGGGGTCCTAACCGGGCTGGACGACTACCTGTACGCGTACGGAGTCTCGAAGCTCCCCGTGTCCACCACGACCCTCCTGGTGGCGACGCAGCTGGCGTTCACGGCGGCGTTCGCCTTCCTGATCGTGAGGCAGAGGTTCACGGCGTACTCGGTGAACGCGGTGGTGCTGCTGACGGTGGGATCGGTGGTGCTGGGGCTCCACACGAGCGGCGACCGGCCGGAAGGGGAGACGGATAGGGAGTACTGGGTAGGGTTCTTCATGACGCTGGCGGCGGCGGCGCTGTACGGACTGATTCTGCCGCTGGTGGAGCTGACGTACAAGTCGGCGAAGCAGGCGATAACGTACACCCTGGTTATGGAGATGCAGCTGGTGATGTGCTTCTTCGCTACGGTGTTTTGCACCGTCGGAATGCTCATCAACAATGATTTTCAGGTGACTATACTGTTTTAAACATTAATTTATTAATTACTTCGTCTCAATTTTGTTTTGTGATGCAAAAAGCAAAATTAATTAACATGGTAAAAGATTGGGTTTGATAAAGTTGATTGATCAGTCAAAATAATATTGGAAATTATTTTTTAATTGTTAAAGATATTGTTTTAGGTGAATTGGGAGAAAATCGAGAAAGTGCGGGTGGGCCGTGGACCCAATAACGAGGTAGATTATCGGTTTAATAATATGATAACAAATAATAATAATATGGCATAATAAGTAAAAAAAATTAATTTCAAGGTTTTGGATTTTCGAGAGTTATTTCAAATTGTTGATATAACAATACCTGTATCAGTTAAGTAAAATTATCATTTTTTCACATTAAAATTAAGAGACATGGAAAATATGTTTTATTTTGATTAAACTGATCCCTATCTCCATGATTATCCTCAATCACAAATAATAATAAAAATTATTTGAAAAGACAACATACAAATAAAATCAATTGTTGGTAATAAAATCCATGAAGATAGTGGGATCAATCAAGTCTTCATATTACTCGAAAACACGCACAAGCGGCACAAATTTGGCCATTAATGGGCCCTATCTTTTATAATATTGGCCATTTTAACCCATCATCATTCTTATATATATATATATATATATATATATATGAAGGTTAACGTAAAATCTTCGTATATAGTACTAATTATTTATGCATTATAGTTACTGCATTGAAATTGAAATGACGTAGTAGTGTTTATGGTAATAATATAGTCTAGTATATGAGTCGATATCATCAACATAGTCTGTCTATAACTGTGTAATGTACGAAAATAATTTATAGTTTTCAAATATGTCGAATGATATATTTTGTATTTAAAGTAAAATATATGTACTTTTTAATGGGTGGCGCAGGTAATTTCAAGAGAAGCACGAGAATACCAACTCGGAGAGGCAAAATACTATTTGGTGGTTGCTTGGAGCGCCATAATTTGGCAGTGTTTTTACTTGGGAGCAATTGGTGTGATATTCTACTCATCATCCCTTCTATCAGCCATAATAATCCATGTGTTATTCCCCCTCACTCAGACTTTGGCTATTATTTTCTACCATGAAAGTTTCCACGCTGAAAAAGGTGTCGCTTTTTTCTTAGCTATTTGGGGTTTTATATCCTACTTTTTGGGTGAGATTAGATACAACAAAACATCACCAAAACAATCCTACCACTACGGATCAAACACATGATCATTTTGCCGGTTAATTTTCTATCTATTGAGATGGTTACTTATTCCAAATCTGTTAGCTCTTAATCAACTGAATTAAGTATGTGAAGGCTATTCAAATGGTTACTTAATTAACGGATTGCTTACGTACAATAATGTATAGCTAGTGCTTCAAATTTTTTAAATTCCATATATAGATTTCTATTTTATGGTGTGATCGGTCATGTCATGTATATATATCAGCATTATTGTGATGTGTATGGCTTCCACAGTTTTAGATAAAATGCGGGATTACAAATGCAATTGAAAATAAGTGTTCCCGTGTGAATATTTCGAGCATTGTTTTGTTTTTATTTGCTATTTATTGTGGTAGGCAGAAATTAGGGACTGACAAACAATGAAGGAAATTGATGTTTTAGACTCGTACCATAGACTTTATAATATGAATTACTCCCCAAATTGTGCTTACTGTCTTTGTTTGATTTTTCTTCTTTTTCCATACATTACCTAGCCCGCGTGTATAATATTTTTTTGTGTGGATAATTATCTACAATATTAACTATTTAAATTTTTTCTATAACAAAATAATAATCCATCACACCAATAAAATGGTAACACATGTCAAATGAAAAATGAAATTAGTCAATCTACCCATTCAACATCGATTATTCACTTGTCACTATCTTTCTTTAAAATGGCAAGAGCTAGCGTCTGAGCCGATTGAGTTTTCCTATTAGGGCCAAAAAGCACTAAATTTAACTTGAGTGGCTATATATATATATATATATATATATATATATATATATATATATATATATATATATTCGTTATAAGGAGAGCTCTGTATAAGATAAGATAAGAACTTATTCTCACTCTTGATTTTATATAATCTAATGATCATATTTAATTCATGCTTTAAAACAAGTTTGACTATTTTTTTACTATTTTTATGGTTTAAAACCTGTTAGGAGCATAAAGGTCGATATAAAGATTCGTCCAGTCCTAATTTTTCACGCAATCCCTAATTTTTCGTCCATGTACAATTCACATTCTCTCTCGTAATTAATAAATATTAATGATTGTGTATATGATTGTAAGTTTTATGCGAAATAAAACAGTAACTAAAAATCAAACTTACATAATTGAGAATTCTTATTTGAATAGTAATTAACGTAAAAATAATTTTTTTACCTTAAAATAAACATCATAAATAAGAATTTTGCACCGAATATCCCACAATTAGTGGGTAGAAAGAAATAATGATATACAACTATGATTATTTTCGTTATTTAACTAATATGCATAACTATATAGTAGTTGTGCAATGAACACAATATAGAATCGCATATCATCCATTATATGGGTGAACAATAGCATGTTAGCATATTCGTGAACATTACACAACAATCATAGAATAATTCATAAAACATCGTTAACTATTAATACAATATAGATGCGATAGCGACCGTTGTATGCATGAATCATGATGTTAATTATATAAATATATTTTCAAAATATGCAGATTGGCATCGTGCACGACAACTATTGAAATTGCGTATAAGATTATATAATAAATGCATAAATGCACAACAAATGGAATTTTACTATGAAATTCTTATAGAAAAATCTACTATGCAAGTTGAACATTTCAATACACAAAAATATGTAATATGTTTTCATAAATACCATAAAATTGAACTAGATGAATATAATAAATATTTGCAATAAATCATATACCATAAATAATTATAAGAATCCCCAAATTTGTCCCCTAGGGACAACCCAATGGTTAAGGTGGGTTCCTGTGACCGAGAGGTTACAGGTTCGAACCCCACCAAACGCCTCTATGGGTTTGAGTCAGTCACACCTTGTTTTCCAAGTGTGGTTTACCTGTCCTGTGTGGTTTGCAGGCTATTGCACAGGAACGCGAGGTTTACCATGTACGCACCTAAGGTATCGGCTGCGGGTTCCCCATGATACAGAAAAAAAAAATAAAAAATATCCCCAAATTTAAGGAATAAATCAGTTACACTAAAAAAATACAATAATAACCTTATTACTAAAACCTGTAAAAAAAATCATAAAATAACATTAAATCTAAACTGTCGGATACACTTATATCTATGTTTAGGATTAGTTCTCATTTTAAAAATATTTGTGGTTCTCATTTGATTCATCCACTATATATATAACTAGTCGGTGAAAAAATAATGATATACAATTATGATTATTTTCGTAATTCAACTAATATGCATAATTAGATAGTAGTTGTGCAATGAACATAAGATAGACTCGCATATCATCTATTATATGGGTGAACAATAGCATGTTAGCATATTCGTGAACATTGCACAACAATCATAGAATAATACATAAAACAACGTTGACTATATTAGAAGTTACAATACAATATAGATGCGGTAGTGGCCGTTGTGTGCATGAATCATGATGTTAATTAAAAGTCCATATCAATTTAATTCTAGAGCCCATATTCAATTTAATTAAAGGTCCATATCAATTCAATTCCAGAGGTATCCCCCCTTCCCTTTTTTATTATCGTCCCATCTAATATTAGGTCCAACACCATTTTAATTTCGGCCCTATCATATAAAATTTTATGCCCATATAATTAAACCTAGGGATGTAAACAAATCAAACCGTTCGTGAACTACTCGGAGCTCGACTCGAAAAAAACTCGTTTAAAATTCGATCGTTTTGTAAACGAGCCGAACTCGAGCCTCGAATCGAGCTCGATAAGTTTATCGAGCCGAACTCGAGCTTAGAGATGTTCGCTCGTGAGCTCATGAACATGTTTGGCTCGAACTCAACGAGCCGGTTCATGAACCATGATTCGAACATGTTCACGAACCTTGATTCGAACATGTTCGCGAATCTTAATTCGAACATGTTCGCGAAACGTATAAAATAATAAATTAATTATATATATTAAAATATATAATAAATTATAAAATATAAATTAATTATAATTATTTAGCAACAAATAAGCATATATATATGAAGTAATTGATAATAAATTATTTATATATTTAAATAATTAAATAAATAATTTATTACAAAATATATATTTTAGTATAAATTTTATCTAACTTATATAACTAATTAACTAGTTATCATATTTATACTGTATAATATTTTTAAAAAGTAAATATAATTGAATGATATTGAATAGTATATTCAATTTATATATTATGTATATATTTTATTTTAATCAAACTTTAATATATATTTTCATGTATATTATAAAATAAAAATGAAAAATTAATTAATATAATTAAATATTTATTTGGAAAACTGAAAATAATAACATGATCTATTAAGTTGTCTTATGAACACAAATATCAATTTAGATAATTATTAAGTATACATGAGTTACATAGTTTATTTATATCCCTATAATTATAATTTTAAAAATAAATTACGAATAGTGACATAACTAATTGACTATGAGATAAATATAATAATAATTCATAATTCTAATATAAAGTTATATAACTAAGTAACTATGAGTTATAAATTTATGATTTATAACTCATAAGTAGATTTTGAAAAGTAAATATAATATAATGATATTGAATAGTATATTCAATTTATATATTATATGATCTGTATTATTAGTTCATAATATCAAATACTTATGTTTCACATATACTTTAAACTTTTGACAACTATATATGTGTTTTTATTTTAATCATATCTTAATCAATATATTTTCATGTGTATTATAAAATAAAATCATTAAATTAACAATCAATTAATCAAATGAAATATTGTGTTGAAAAACTAAAAAATAACATGATCTACTAAGTTATCTTATGACAAAAATATCAATATAGATCATTATAATATATAAATAATTAAATATATGAGTTTGAGTTACATAGTTATATTTATATCTCTATGATTATAATTTTAAATAAATAACATCTAACTTACATAATTAATTTACTATGAGATAAGTATAATAATAATAATTGTAAGTAGATGAATGGAGTAGATGTATTCGAATGATATTAAATAGTATATTAATTTTATATATTATATAGTCTATATCAAAAAATATTTATATATGCTTATTCATTTTCAATTATAGCACTTCATCCAATATACATAAAATGCATCAAATAGTTCTCTTAGTATGTGTTTCATGTATATTATTATATAATGAGATTTAAACACGAACACACACACACACACACACACACACATATATATATATATATATATATATATATAAAATTCATAAGTAGATGAATGAAGTAGATGTATTCGAATGATATTAAATAGTATATTGATTTTATACATTGTATAGTCTATATCAAAAAAATATTTATATATACTTATTCACTTTCAATTATAGCACTTCATCCAATATACATAAAATGCATCAAATAGTTATCTTAGTATATGTTTCATGATAATATTATATAATGAGATTTAAATATATATATATACCATATATTATAAATATACGATTTATAGTGACTAAAATCTAATGAATTTTTGTAATATAATTACCAATTCAATATTACTAAGCCCCTAAATATAAAGTTTGTATAAAACTATACAAGAAATTTTCTTCTATAATTTATTGTATAGTTGTATACATAGTACAATTAAATGTCCATATGATAAGTATAAATACAAAGAGTGATATAAGGAGATAAATAATACAAAATATAAAATATAAACATTACTGTAAACATAAGTTATGACACTAATAATATTTTATAATTATAATATAAAGTTAATCAAACTTATATAACTTGTTAACTATGAGATAAAACAATTATAATTTATAACTCATAAGTTGAATTTAAAATTAAATTACATTTAACTTGCATAATTAATTAACTAAATTATAAATTAAAAATAATAACAATAATTAACTATATTAGAACATCAATACAGTGAATTATAAATTATAATATATTGATATACAAGTATGAGTTATACGATTATATTTATATGTCTATAATTATGACTTAGACATATATTACATATATATATACACAAACATATATATACACCATATATTATAAATATAAGATTTATATTGACTAAAATCTAATGAAATTTTGTAATATAATTACCCATTCAATACTATTAAGCCCCTAAATATAAGATTTTTATACAAGACAATTTTCTTCTATAATTTCTTGTATAGTCGTATATATAGTACAATGAAATGTCCATATGATAAGTACAAATACAAAGAGTGATATTATGAGATAAATATTATAAAAATATAAAATATAAACACCACTGTAAACATAAGTTATGACACTAATAATATTTCATAATTCTAATATAAAGTTAATCTAACTTAAATAACTTGTTAACTATGAGATAAACCAATTATAATTTATAACTCATAAGTAGTATTTGAAAATTAAATTACATTTAACTTGCATAACTAATTAACTAAATTTTAAATTGTAAATAATAAAAATAATTAACCATATTAGAACATCGGTATAGTGAATTATAAATTATAATATATTGATATACAAGTATGAGTTACATAGTTTATATTTATATGTCTATAATTACGACTTACACATATATTACATATAATTCTATTAAATTATATATTAATTGTCTATTACTACAACTCTAATATTTTAATCCAATATATTAAAATGAGAAACAAAAAGTAAAATGCAATTGTAGATTATACATGTATATATTGGGACGTAATATGTATTATTAGTATATATATCAAATAATACATATTATATAAAGGATATAAAAAAAAGCTATCAAGGGACATCCAGGATCCTATTGTTATTTTTATATAATCTACCACCATCAGTAACACAATATAAAATCAAAATTCAAAAGCCCTAATTCATTATTCAAAATCAAAATTCAAAAGGCCTAACTAGAACTGTGCAAGCATTGAACCGAATCGAAAAAATCGATCGAATCGATTCGATTCGGTTAGATTTTTTAAATAATCGGTTAGCGATTCGATTTATAAATTTTGATGAAGTCGATCTTCGGTTCGATTACCGATTCTGGATTTTAGATTCGATCGGTAACCTATCGAACCGAAACTATAAACCCTAATGTGTATCCCATTCCGCCCCTCCCACCCATCCCTCATTCTGCCTCTCAAATTCTCAATCAAGTCGTCCGCCGCCTCCTCCTTCCACCCGTCTGCCGCCTCCTCCCACCGCCACGCCGCCTCCCTACCGCCTCCTCAGTCCTCACGGTTTCCTCCATCGCCGTGACGCCGTCCACCGCCTCCTCCCACCGCCTCCTCCCACGGTCCTACCGCCTCGGCGCCTCCTCCTTCTGCCTTTCCAGCGTCGTTGATTAGAGGTAACTTACTCATGTTTCATTTTTGTTCGTTGTTGGGGTCGCTAATTGCTCCTTCATAACATATAGCTCTTATTTGCTCATTTTGAACTTCAATACTCATTAATCTCAGCCGTCCAGCCCAAGGTCGCCGCCGCTGCCCTCTCGCATCCGCAGTTTCATCAACCGCAGGTATGTAGCTGCTTCTGCGAGTTCTGTGTCTTTGTCAAGTCCATAGATTTTTTCATTCGTTGTCACTTGTTAGCACCCCAAATCAAAGGAAATGGATTGTTCCTTCACATAATACTCATATATACACAAATATACAGCTATGTCTACACTAGGAGCGTACAAACTACAGCAATAAGAACAAAGGCTTTGTACATCAAGATAGTGTTAATAATTGTACCTGCATTCATACAGCAAGCTTAAAAGTTTGAACTCCACCAAGCTTAAAGTTTCAAACTCTCCCCACGTGTCAACCCAAAGTGTCACCAATTTGATTAAGGATGAAGAAAGTTTGAACTCCACCAAGCTTAAAGTTTGAACTCCACCAAGCTTAAACTTTGTTCAATTTTTGTATCTGCATTCATACATATATTATTGTTAATTACTGTAACTGCATTCATACAGCATATATTTTGGTCTTTCTTGATTAAGGATGGGAAAGTTTTGGTCTTTCTTTTTATTGTTTATTTTGATTCTTGTCTGCGATGGAATGTGGGATTAAGGGAAAAATAAAGTACGTATCCATTTATTATCAAACTTAATTTTTATTTGCATCCATTTGTTTATTATAGTATCTAAAACGTTGTTATGTGTGTTTCTTAAAGGATGAGACTGAGGATGTCAAAGAGTTTAACTTGAATTAGAGTGTCGTAAAGCGAATTGATAATATTGTTTATCTTGAAATTGTGTAATCTATATTATATATTTATACTTGATGTGTTTTTGGGTCTCTAATTTGGATTTTTTTTGACAATTTGTAGGGTCAATATTTATATTGTAAGAGCTTCATTAAACGTTGATGCGTCATGCTTTATTTTGATGATTAACTTTTTTATTTATTTTGTTGGTGATTTTGATGGATAAGTTGCATTTGCTGAAATGAATTTTTATCCAAAACTAGCTAGAATAGACATTTTTTTCTTGTGACTAGTTGTGAAAATTTCATTTGATAATGAATCTTGTTAAACTTCTTATTGTAATTGTTGTTTGATTGTGATTGATTAGTAGACTATGCATCCTTTGAATTAATGGAATCATGGAGTGAATTATGTTAAAATATTGTTTTAAGCAGAGTCGAGCTTGAGCTTGAGCTTGAGCTCGAATTCGAATTCGAATTCGAATTCGAATTCGAGTTCGATCTCGAGCTCGAGCTCGAACTCAAATTGAGCTCTCGAATAACACATCATCAAATCGAATTCGAACTCGAGCTCGAGCTCGAAAACGAGCAAAGTCGAACACGAGTAGAGTTCGAATAGGTCTCATAAACGAGTAGTTATCGAACCGAATTCGAGCTGCTTGCGAGCTCAAAAATTTTATAACGAACCGAACTCGAGCTCAATTTAAAGCTCGAATTCGAACTCGAGACGAATAAAATTTAAACGAGCCGAACTCGAGCTTGATAGTGTTCGATTCGGCTTGGTTCGTATACAGCCCTAATTAAACCTAAAAACTAAGGTCAACCCTTTGAATTTTCGGCCCAAGAGAACAAGGCCCAAACATAACATAAAATTAAAACTAAACATGAAACCCTAGCCCCATTTCTGTACTTCTCTCTCTCTCTCTCGCCTCACACATATAGACACACACTCTTTAATCGATTAATGTTGTTTTCAAAGTTCCTAATGATTTTAAACCCAGAGCTCAATGATTATTGAGAAGAGATTGTTGACCTTGCATTTTATTGCACTCTTCTAGGTGTTGGAGGGTTAGAAAAGGCTCATGGCTTCTGGAGCAGAAATTTACGAAGATGCCACCAATTTGAAGTTGAGAGAGCTGTTGAAGGAGGTGCATGTGGATTACTCTCCAGAAAACACTTCAGTCGTAGACAGCGTCGTTTCAGCCATCAGAGACGCCATTGATGGCATCCCTGAAGACCTTCCGGTAGCATTCTGCACAACTCAACTTTCCCTCCCTTTTTTGTTTGAAGAAGTTAGGAAATTTGACCGGCAACTTCTGTTTGCTGCTTCATTGAAGTTTCTTATGCTCTAGTTCTTATTTTCTCTATAATTGTTGCTGCAAATTTGAGTAGGTTACAACAGATGTTGCACCAGGGTTTGTTCGAGATGTTGGTGCTGATAAAGTTGACTTCAAGTTCAGGAAGCCAAAGTCAGTAGAAATTGGAGGGAGTTATTCTTTTCAATGCATTGCCAGACCAGATGTTAATGTGGATCTTTTTCTTCGGCTACCTAAGGTACTTGATTCGATCTTACACCAGAAATAGGCAAAGTTGGTTTGTTTATGCTGTAGGTAAATCAAGAAGTCGTTTAGCATATGCATATTCTTTTATCCTTATGCTTCTGAAAGTACTCTGCTTTTCGAATATGACTGCAATTTATTTTAATTAAAGCTTGTTTGAACATGTGCTTCTCGATTGTAGAACGATAGAAGCATATTAGCTTACATTTCTTGAAAACAGTTAATCATTTTCTTGAAAAAAAGAGTTCTTTTGATACTTCGAGTAAGCCATGCTTTGTATTATTAAAGGCTTCCGAGTGCATATGTTGCAGTTTTCTTTTCATTGGATGCACCTTGAAATTTGAGCTGTCTTTTATGTTTCTTGACAGGAATGCTTCCATGAGAAAGACTATCTAAACTATCGTTACCATGCAAAAAGATTTCTTTATCTTTGTATAATCAAGAAGCATTTAAAGTCATCTCCTCTCATACAAGGTGTAGAATGGTCAGCTTTCCATAATGAGGCACGCAAGCCTGTATTGATTGTTTATCCAAGTATGATCTCTCCCGAGTATTTATTATTTATATTTTCATTATGGTTGATGAATCCATCAGGTTACTAATAAATCACTACCTTGTCAATTGTTCAGCTGTACAGCTATCCAATAATATTGCATTTTCGGTGAAAATAATTCCAACTGCACCTTCAATGTTCACCTTGTCAAAATTGAGCTTTGAGAGGAACAACATTCGCTCCCTGAATCAAGGTATTATACTTGTGAAAAGTTCTAACTATATTTGAATGGACTTCATAGATTTGTGAAATCCTGTCTTTTCAACAGCTACACCGAAGTACAACAACAGTATTTTGGAGGACATGTTTATTGAGGAAAATGCAGAGTTCGTTAAAAGAACTTTTAAGGGATGCAAGGAATTGGGGGAGGCATTGATACTTCTGAAAGTATGATAAGCTGATAATTTTATTGATTATTATTCTTGTAGCTTTTCCGTCTCTAATTTTCTATTCTCTTCTTTATCGTTGAAATATTTTTTAAGCATGGTAATTGTATTTTCTGTGATATGTAGGTTTGGGCGCGGAAGGCTTCTCTGTTTGTCCATGACTGCCTAAGTGGATTCTTGATTACTGTTATTACGGCATTCCTCGTGTCAAAGTCTGGCAAAAATCGAATCAGTAGTTCAATGAATGCAATGCAGATATTGCGCATAACTCTGGACTTCATTGGTATTCCAAATTTTATTTTTGGCTACCTTATAACATATGTATTTTGTTATAATTATTGCAAATGTTCTTCATATTTGCATGAAAATGTTAACCTTAAATATCCAGCTTCTTTCTCTGGCATTGATATTGCACTTGTAACATTTCAAATTTGGGATGCCCTAACAAGCTGAAGTGTGTTAGTAAAGTAAAATTCTCAAACTTTTCCTCGGTGTAAAAATAATGTTATAGAACATATTAGGCTGTATCATTTGACCAATGAAATGCCATAAGAGAGTAGATCACATAATTTTCATTTCCATTCCTGGATATAATAAATAAAGAATCCTCTGGGGTTAACTGCTCTGTGCTTTCCTCAGAAATGCTATGTAGCTGAAGCTGCTTTTCCGCCAATGACTAACTCAATGTCATGATACTGTTGCTTATATATTTGGAATGATCTCAGTGTAAGTTAGCCATTTAAATGGTCATGGGATATTGTAAGAGATGTTTATTATTTAGGTATAAGTTTTATTGCAAGTTCTTTCCTGGATGAAAAATCTGTTTATTGATAAATCTTGCCACAAGTGAGTTTATTCCATTCCCCCCCTGTGTATTGGCACATTGTTAGTTGTTACTCTCCTTCTCGCACATTCTGATCATTCAAGATTTTCCACCTTTAGTTTTTCTATTTTTCACCCTAATTGAATGAGAGTTTGGCACCAGGAGCATGCAAATGCCTTTCAAGAAGGTTATTTTTGTATTGCCTCATGCATGGGTGCTTGGCTATGGAGGTTCATGTTAACACTCTGCTCATGCTTCATGTGGTTCGATTTTGGATAACCCCCATATTCATATTGCATGGTTTGTAAATCATGTCTGTGGGCATGATATGAATGTGCTTCTGTTTACCAAGACTCAGAAGTGCTTAACGATCCTAAAATTTTAGTTCCTTATCAAGACATTTAAATGCTATTGTTTGCTGTCTAATGCCTGAAGAATGGATTTCAAAATTCTGACATATGATAACCATAAGCACTAATCCAGGTGAAGACTTAACCAAATATCACACATTTATAGCAGCTTCTAAGATGGCGTCTTTGTTATTTGCAGCCAATTCCAAAGTATGGGACAGTGGACTCTTCTTTCAACCTGAAGGTGAAAGAAATGTTTCAAATAAGGTATTATGCTCAATCTCTATTGCTACTAATCACCTTTCGCTTCAATTTATTGATATTCGATAATCCCAATCTGTCAGTTATCATTTTTTTATTAAGCTACAGCTAGTCATGCTACTTTCTGCTAAATCCTGTAGAATTAAATTACTAGTTAGAAGCATGCAAGATGTCTAGACATTTAGAGCATTTAATAACCACTTGAACTTTGAGTTTATGAGATCTCTGTGCAGACTGCACTTGCTGTATAAGTGGCTATATGTATTTGGGGTGTAAGGAGTTTTTTGCATAAACTTGTGCCCACTCTTTTTGTAGTGAAGCTATATTTGATTATGGGGAGTATGGCTTCTTGTTTGTTGTCTAATATTTTTTTTCCCTCTCCTTTAGGACTTATAGTTTTTCTCATGTTATGTACAAGATGGCTTCTCCTTCAAATTCCTGTAGTTTTTGTCCTATACTTATATTGGGGTATCTCTGCTACTAATAATACTAGACAATATTTTCCTTAATAAGTGTTGTGATTGCTTTCACTTCTTGATCATTTTAGTAGTTAAATTCGTGTTTGGATTTGCAGGACAGGAAGACACAGTTGCAGTCAATTCCAGTTATGATTTGCGATCCATCTGGCAACTACAATGCAGCCTTCCGAATGTCACCTAGTGGTTTCCAAGAGGTACCTACATTGTGTGATTAACTCTGTGTTTGGCATATGTGTCATGTTTCAGGTAACAAGAGAGTTCTTAATTTTGTATTTAGCTGCGTGACGAGGGCACTGTAGCGCTAACCTGCATGGATAAATGTGAGGATGGAGGTTTTAATGAGATTTTCATGACCAATATCGATTATCCTGCCAAATATGACTACTGCATAAGGTAAAATGTTTGACACACGTATGTGTATGTGTGTTTTCTTCGAGTAAATGTGTTTGTGGTTTGGATCTTTTGATATATTTTTTAATTAAGATATTAAACAACTACATAGCCTAATATTGTCAGTCGCCAAATAGTTGTCAATTTATATTAGAACTGTGGAAGCGGCTGTTATCTGTTTATGCCAAGAAAAGCAGAAAGTTAAGTAGCCAATTGTTATTTTTTTTTGGCAATTGCCTGCTTCAATGTTGTCAAAGATCCAAAGATAAAGAGATAAGTTCAGAAAGCAACATAAAGCATACATCACTGTCTCATGCTTGAAGCTGCATATGAATGATTAGGCACAAAAATGGCCTTGAGTGGAAAACCGGCATCATTGTAATAGAGTAGATCGGGGAATTTCAAATGCAAAATTGCTTTTGGATTATGATCTATAAATTTGATGAAAAATTCACCTGTAACCTAATTATCAATGATTTGTTGCTTCTTGTCACACATTGACCTTTTAGGTTGAATTTAAAGGACAACCGTGAAATCCATGTTTCTGGATTTTGCTTGGATGATGAATGTTGGAGGTCTTATGAGCAGAAGGTACTGTGTGTCATTGATCAAGCACTGAGAGGAAGAACCAAGATTGTTAGAGTAACCTGGAGAAATGCTTCTTCTAGTTGTAATTTTGAGAATGTATGGGGTTAACTAATAGTTAGTTGAGATATTTCAATTATCGTGCCTTTGGAGGATATAACTAATTTAAACTTCGTTTAAATTGCTTAAACATTTAGGGTTTATCTATGCTTGATGGTGAACCTTTATTTATTGGGATCGCAATTGGATCTGTGGAGGAAGCCTTCAAACAGGCTGTTCTAGGTCCAAGTCCTGAAGACAAAGATAAGGTGGTGCACAATTCCTTGCATCCATTATATTTTTTCTTTGAAGTCACTTTACATCATTGTTGTGATGGGAGCATGTGTACACATTCCTCAACTCAATCCATTTCCTTAGCTGATGTTTATGTTTTAATAGGCTGTGGAGTTTAGAAATTTCTGGGGGGATAAATCTACCCTCAGATGGTTCCGTGATGGTAAAATTGCTGAAGTTGCAGGTAAGGAATTACATCACATCTTTTGCTGATTTGAAGTACTGATGATACTTAATTTGACATTCTCATGCTTATCCTTGATTTTAGTATGGGAGCATGAAGCATGGGAAAAACATCTTATCATAAAGGAAATATGTGAACATGTTCTTGTGCGCCACCTGTCCCTTCCAAAACAAAATATCGTTACTACTGTAGATCAACTTGATTTTGTGCTTCGCCATGGCAATAGAGGTACGGAATTGTGTTTCTTGGTTATTCTTTTAATGGTTTTTAGAAGCTTGAAGACACTAAAATTACTGACAATGGTAATGTGTTTCAGATCCTATATCCTGTTCTGGAAGTTTATTGAAGGCATATGATGATCTGTCGAAGCATTTGCGACTTCTTGATGACATTCCCCTAAGGATATCTAGTGTGCAGCCGCTGGATTCAGGTTTATTTTCCTGATTTAATGTCCCCGACACCATGTAGTGCTTCTCTCACAAGATCACATGCTTGCCAAAGATATATTTTTAAATGTAGAGATGAAGTTGCTCTGTCTTCCCAAACTGGCCTAACTTTGTTCTGGATTGCACATGGGAAGGAATCCCTTAGCTTAGCAACACATAGCAATTTCCACTTTTAATCTACTAAACAATCTCAGCCAGCTTCCAGCTTGGCCAAGCAAGGACTCCATCCTTTTCACCCTCCCTCCATTTTACTCTTTCACAAACCTATTTCGTCATTATCATGTGTTCCTTTTACTGTGGTTATTGCCTTCATGAAGATATTATTTGAGTTGATATCCATATTAGAACGTCATTAACATCATATAACCTTTGCCTGAGACTTTAAAAAGTCAGGTTTTGTCAGTAATTAGGCAGAATTATGATAAATACTGAGCTAAAAGGGGTACTTGGTATGTAATGATATAATGACTTGTGTAAAAAGAACAGAGAATTACATCTGTCCAGTTAAAATATTTGTGAAGTGAAGCAAACCTTCTATGTGATAATTGCCTTTGTTTTCTTGAGTGGACTTACTGGTGAAGATGCTGTTTTTCAGTCCAATTTTGTGATAATTTTGTGGTGTAAACATTTGTCCAATGGCATAAATCACCATCTAATACTAGCAGTGGTAACTTAGAAGGACAAATAGAAAAAAATTGATTCCAACTATCTATATTACTAATCTCTCTCCCTCCTCTCCTCCTCCCACCTTATTACATGTGTTTCTTTGAGAGCATTCTACAGCTCCTTTATTCCAACGAATTGCATTTTGCTTACAAGTGTTACAGCTTTTAGGTTGACGTCAGTCTTCCCCCCTGTTCCACATCCATTAGCAAATAAGGAAAGCACTAGAATAAAGCTGGAGAAACATACTGCGACATGTGTACAGCCGTTAGAAGTTATGATTCAGGCAAGAAAAGTTTATTTATATGGCTAGGTTTCTTATACATCAATTTCTTTTTATATTCACTCTTACTTCATTATAGCTGGAAGGTTCTGGAAATTGGCCTATGGATGAGCTAGCTATGGAGAAGACCAAGACTGCATTCCTTCTCAGAATTGCGGAAAGGTTGGTATTCATTTGATTTCTGTCACTATACAGCATGTGTGACTAAGTTAATGGACTGCTTGACAGCCTTCACTCAAAGTTTGGGATTACATGCACGGCTACAGAAGATGATGTAGATATTTTCGTGTCTGGCTATGCATTTCGTCTCAAGATTTTGCATGAGAGAGGTTTGAGCTTGGTGAAAAAACTTGGTAATGGACCTTTTTCCTGGTCGGTTGCTATACTTTGGGATTTTGGGAATATGAATGTTCTTCAACTCTGCTTTTTTTTTTTGTAGGTGGTCAGGCAAGGCATGTTCTATCTTCAGATAAAAAACTTTTTCTTCGTAGTCAACATTCTAGCATGATTGATGGATTACGAGGCCGATATCCAATTTATGGGCCTATTGTTAGGTACAAAATCCCATACCCCTCACCCCCCAAAAAAGTCTCTTCATCCCCATCAAGTACAAGCACCTTTTAAATCCCACTTCTCTCTTGTATTTACATGCACATATATATGTCTAATCTTTTCCTCTTCATTTTTAGGCTCGCGAAACGCTGGGTGTCTGCACATCTATTTTCGAACTCATTGCTGGAAGAGGCTATTGAGCTTTTAGTTGCACACTTATTTTTGAAGCCTTTTCCATTCAGACCCCCATGTTCCCGAATAACTGGATTTCTAAGGTTGATTATTTCTTTAACAAGCGAAGTGGGTTACAGTCCTTATGAATCCAAACGTGAAACAATGAGAAATTTGTTATTGATTTAATAGGCATGTGTTGAAGTGTAAACTGAATACCAAACTCAATGTAGATTAACAAGAAGGCTACTTGCATGCCTGAAACTCTAAAGCTGAAATACCTAAAGCAGGATGCTAGACACAACACAAAAACTGGAAGGCTTGCTCCAAATTTTTTCCAGCATCATATAAATTTGCATTAGAAACCATAACCTGCATGATTTTTGATAGTCTAGAATTTGATGCAGTTATTTGAACTTGCCTAGTAGACATTTAAGATACAAAACTTAATGTTTAGTCTCTAGGAAGGAAAAGACATGGAAACTAGCTCTTAAAGGAAATTTGCTCTGCTGATGCTGGTAAACAGGATTAACTCCTGTGTTCTTACGATGCAGTATAGGAATCTAGGTGCCCTTTTTACCAATTTGAGTTTCAAATTATCTTCTTCACGTGAAGAATACTTTGACTGCTTTTCAGAGTACTTGTAAAATCTTTTGCATTATGAAGTAGTTGGAATTTTGGAAACCATTGTATTCCAATTCTTTCTCATTGATTATATGATATGCTTCCAAGATCTGTTTTTCTCTAGTCCGTAGAAGTTTGATATTCTTTGACTTCTAGTTGATTGTCTAATTGAAATCTGGTATTTTTCATTTTCTACAGATACCTACGATTGTTGTCAGAGTATGATTGGAGTTTTTCTCCTTTAATTGTTGACATCAATGGTGATTTGACTCCTGATGATGGCAAAGAAATCAATGTAACAGCTGCAATCAGAAGTTATTAGTATATTATCATTTTTGGAGTAACTTGTTTAACTTTTTGTTGATGAAGCTCTGTTCATCTTAATTTTCTCCAGGAATCTTTCATGTCAAATAGAAAACAATATGAAGGCAATATGCATAATGCTAAACCTGCTATGTTTTTGGCAACTTGTTATGACAAGGAATCTGCAGCATGGACCATGCAATCGCCAACAGCAGCAGTTAGTAGCTCTAGAAATTCCATTTTGTTTGCAATTACAGTTTTCTAAATAGTTCAGTTTTATTTGTTTATTTGTTATTGGGACTCTTGGTGCATTCTTTGTCCTGCTGTGAATCTTCAAGAAATTTTCAATATGTTTACAAAATGTGAAATCCTTTCTAAATAAGACCTATAACCAGTCGGTCACCTTCTGTGACAACCTTGTTTCAGGCTTCATGAGAAATTTGAGGAATATGAATATTTTTAGGGGTTGCTTACTTTTGGGTGATAGGATGGATAATAAATATATATAGGCTAATCTACCATTTACTTCAATGGATTGATTAATTTTGAACTTGCACCTAATCCTTCCAGTAATCAGCTATATGTTTTATATATATATCCTATCACACAAATTAAACGCCCCCTTTTTATCTTCTGAATGAAATTTAAATCTATGATTGTCTTGGACAGTCTTTGAAATGATCATTATTTTATGTGCCAGGAGCTTAAGAGATTGGCAGCATATGCAACCAGCAGTGCAAATTTTTTGACCAACATCATTATGAAGAATCAGCTTGATTCTTATGGATGGGAAGTGAGTGCTGCCTCTCTACCTTTCTTCATTATTTTTGCTTTTTTTTGGTGATAGGTGCTTTAAATGTGCATCTTTTTCTTGCAGCGCCTTTTCCGCACACCTCTGAACAACTACAATGCTGTGATTCTTTTGCACAGGGATAAGCTCCCTTATCCAAACCGTCTTCTGTTCCCTTCCGAAGTAACACTAGGTTTGTTGTTATTACCTGTGTGTACTTAGGAAAGTGTTGTTCTTGGGCATTGTAACGTCTGTAAGATCTCAATCCAGTTCTACTGGAGTTGTAATTTTATTAGCTCTCTGTGCAGGGAGGCAAGTGATACGAGGGAATGCTAGCAAAGCCTTCCAACCCTTCCTACTGCCTGAAGATATGAAAAAGAACTTGGATGAGCTGAAGAACAAGCTGATGGTGGGCTTCGATCCACAAAAATATTTGATCTCCGAAATTGAGGCAAGTAACAAAGTAAATTTCCTTTATGTTGACTGATGTTTCTATAACCATGTATATTGAGCTGTTCATGTGCCATGGATGCAGAGGAGTTCCCCGACACATTTAAGGTGTGGTGTGATTCTTTTGGAGGCGACGCCATTGGTCTTACATGTGGAACTAACATTTCAAAGGTAAGAAATGCTATTCATCTCTCTGTTTATTA
Source organism: Salvia rosmarinus (assembly GCA_036937905.1). Classification (NCBI taxonomy): domain Eukaryota; kingdom Viridiplantae; phylum Streptophyta; class Magnoliopsida; order Lamiales; family Lamiaceae; genus Salvia; species Salvia rosmarinus. The sequence goes on from CM072823.1 coordinate 70,288,420, forward strand.
AAACACAACACTTAAATTCTCAACCCGGGCACTACTACGCTCTCAGAAGCGCGACAGAGATGACATTGACGAGGATAAAGATCTAGTCGAGACACTAAAAGCTGTGGGTGAGTTTGGCAAAGGATTCGTGAAGAGCGTACATCTTCTCAAGGCCCCAAAAGTAAGCAGTTGAGTTTCGACTCTTCGATCTTTAGTCCAAAGAAGGCGCTGATGACAAGCCAGAATCTAGAGGCGCCATGAAAACACATCCATCGAGAAAAAGGCGAGGGAAGAGGAATCACTAGGTTTATAGCTTAATATAGAAATAGGTTGGAGATGGGCACAAGTATATTATGTGTTTAAACAACTCGCCTTGATGGCAATTTTGATTTTGTTCGTCTATTTGAGAAGAGAATATAACCAAACAGCACATTATATGGCCAGAGGACCGGAAGGCATCTTTTGTAATCAAAACCCAGTCATATAGCTGTGTTATCTCCTTTGGTTTTGAGTGAATGAATTTGATCTCTAACCCTAAAAAATGGCACTTTTGATTTTCATTTATTCGATTTTTGACCATGTAAAAGATTGTTCATTTCTGTTTCAATGTAGAAGTGATGTGGATGATATTGAAATTGAAATTGACAAGTATGGTAATGCCTAAATTGTTCCTTGTCTGGATAAAATTGCCTCTACATTTTTTTAGGTAAAGATTAATACGTGTATCACATATATGTAATAAATCGTCACAATTCCAACATGCGGATTTTAGGAATACAAAACACCAATGATTGTTTCACATCTCATGTTGTATTTCAACATGATTTAATCATAAATTATTTATAAATATCGTGGTCTATATATATATATATATATATATATATATATATATATATATGTAATTTAATACAAAAAAAGCTTTATTGAATCAGGATCTTTGGCGTTAACTACTTCTAATTGACCAACACACACTTGAACCCGAGATCTTTAAAGGCGCCATGGTGGTTAACCACTCTACTAGGCCAACTGAGTTGTACAATATTTGAAACTATACCATGACATTTACTTAGTTTTAGGGCAAAATAGAGTGTGGTGGTAAAATACATCTGAAACAATGGAAGCTCAGACCGCCGCGGCGAAAAACATCTACCTAGCAATCAACTGCCTGCTAATAGTCACTGGAAACATCGGCGGCCCTCTAATCATGCGCCTCTACTTCCTCCACGGCGGCAAAACGCTATGGTTTTCCGGCTGGCTCCAAACCGCAGGCTGCCCCATCATCCTCACTCCCCTCATCGTCTCCTACACGCGCCGCCGCAGCACCACAACCCCCGCCGCGCCGCTCTTGCTCATGAATCGTCGGGTCTTCTCGGCGGCCGCCGCGATCGGCGTCGTGATCGGCCTGAGCAATTACACGTACTCGTACGGGCTCTCGAAGCTCCCAGCCTCCACCTCCTCCCTCCTGGTGGCCACGCAGCTGGTGTTCACGGCGGTGTTCGCTTTCGGCGTCGTGAGGCAGCGGTTCACCGCGTACTCGATCAATGCAGTGGCGCTGCTGACGGCGGGGGCGGTGGTCCTGGGGCTCGACGCTGACGGAGACAGGCCGGAGGGGAGACGGATACGGAGTACTGGTCGGGGTTCGCGATGACAGTGGCCGCGGCGGCGCTGTACGGGTTGGCTCTACCCCTGGTGGAGCTGACATACAAGAAGGCGGAGCAGGGTGTGACGTACACGCTTGTTATGGAGATACAGTTGATTGTGTGTGTTTTCGCCACCGCTTTTTGCACTCTTGGAATGCTCTTTAACAATGATTTTCAGGTCACAATCTTTAACTGTTATATTACTAAAATTTATTATTTCAATCTCATTTTTCATTACATAAATATATGCCTAGATAGCATTATATTATTATGATATTACGTGACATTAGAATTTAGAACTGATATTGCATTTTACCTCTAATAAATTGATTAAATATATTCAAAACGCCATATTAGCTTCTTGTCTACTCCACGTTTCAGAAATTTCGTAATGATTAAACATTTTTGAATAAGATTTTCCAAATTTTTGGAGTGTAAACTAGAGACTAATAAAATAAGAGATTTGAAACATATGTGGTGAAAATACATAAATAAAGAGAGAGATATAATCTAATTGATATTTCGTGGGCAAGGGTAAAACCATTCATATTACCTTAACTATAAACCAATCTAGTCTATAGATATTAATTGAAGGATGGTCAAGATTGATTTGCAAAGACATTACACTTTTAGCACATAATAATATTTTTATATCTATGCATGTGTGTGTTAATATATGAATTGGATCGAATAAAAATCAATTATCATAATCTAGAAAATAAGAATAATTTTCAACCTTCAAATCTTTGGTGAATTCATCAGTTTTCAGAATGAGTTTATGGTTCTCGGTTCGAATTTCATGGGACGAAAATTCAATTGATATGAATTCATCATTTTTACAACGAATTCATTAGTTCCTACATTTATACTATAAGGGAGATTTGTAGAGGAACTCATAAATCCCTATTCAAATAGTTGATTTGATGTGGAATTTGTAGGGAATATCAAGAGAAGCAAAAGAATATGAACTTGGGGTAGGAAGATACTATCTGGTGGTGGTGTGTAGTGCCATAATATGTCAATGCATGTTCTTGGGAGTGATTGGAGTTGTGTTCTATTCTTCATCCCTTTTCTCATCCATGGTCATCACTCTTTGCCTCCCATTAACTCAACTTTTGGCTCTTCTTTTCTATAATGAGAAGTTTCAACTCCAAAAGGCTTTCTCACTCTTGTTGTCTCTTTTGGGTTTCATCTCTTATTATTGGGGTGACATCAAACAAAAATTAACAACAACAACAACATAATGATCGAACGATTCTCGTTTGTTTAAACTAATTGGCTGCACAATATTATATATGTCTCATTTGTATATATTTCGCCTTGGAACAATGAATGTTGTGCTTTTATATTGTTTTTGGCTATTTTCATTATCTTATCTTGGTGTCCAATTAATTTTGTCACATTTGAATAAGTTCTGTCAACTATAATATAATATCGTACGTTGTATTAATTTATCGGATAAGATAAGGCAAAAACTTGTGTACGCGCGACCGTATGGTGCGCGCACACTTGTTTTTCACTTGTGTTTTTTAGTATTTTATTATTTAATGTTATGTCTTTTGTTTTATGACAAAAACTTATATTAAATATAGCAATTAAGGATAATTAGATTTTAATTATAATTTATTAATTCATTATGATTTATTAATTCATAATTAAGGTTTATTAAATAATAATTAGGGTTTATTAATTCAAAGTTAGGGTTTATTAATTAACAATTAGGGTTTATTAATTCAAAGTTAGGGTTTATTAATTCATAATTAGGGTTTATTATTCAAAATTAGGGTTTATTGATTCCAAATAGGGTTTATTAATTCAAAATTAGGGTTTATTATTTAAAATTAGAGTTTATTAATTCAAAATTAAGATATATTAATTTAAATTATATTTATTAATTTATAATTAAAATTTATTAAATTAATTAATTTTAATTAGAATTAATTTAATTAATTAATTAAGATTAATTAATTACTTAATTAAGATTGATTAACAAATTAATTAATTAGGGTGTCTCACTATGCGCTGCGCGCACAGGAGACCACCTCATAAGATAATCACATTCAAAAATGCTCTTGGACATCACTGGATCTTCTAATCATACTCCACTTAAACACAAATACATAAATTTAGTTTATCGTTTACAATCTTAATCCTCTTGTTTATAATATTCATTTACTAGGACCCTGGTAACACCGACTAATTTAGAACTTTCTTTGAGTACAAGAAATATATAAAATAAGTAAATGAAAATTAATTCTTAGTAAATAAAGTAATTAAATTAGTTCCATTTTTATTAATGATAAATTAATAATAACAATTCACAATTGCTTTTGATGATATTAATCCTACAACCTTCACATTACAGTACCAAATAAAAACATGTAGAGTTATATCGCTCTCTCATCTTAATCAAGTTTACTACAAATTAAACCTCAGTTTATCGAAAAGCATGTCATAATTAAATATTCTTTTTTCATGAAACTATATCACTTATTTAATTGTAATTTAAATCTCAGTAGTCCATGACAACATATGTATTTTTTCTTAATGAGTCATGAATAAGTGACATAGCTTATAGTTTTATTATCATGGACTACTGGTATTTATATTACAATTAGATAAAATAAAAACAAATCGAAAATTGTTAATAGGTTTTTCTTCTTGTGATTTTCTTCGTACCCACCATAATATCATTGCCTAAGCCCAAGCCCAGTTCTATTCTTGGGCTCGATGCCCTGTATCACAGTCAAGTTACTAAATATTTTTTAAAATTTAATGTAATTCGACTAAAATTAATTTTTGAACGAATTATATCATGCGCAAACTCTGATACATCTAGATATTAATGCCCGAGACCAAAGATCTCGGGTTCAGTCCACCGTGACGTGACCTTTAAATTTCTGTATTAAATTGACAAAAAAAAGAATTTGCCATAATTAAACACTAATTAGGAATTAATAAATTCTAATTGAGACAGCCGGACACACATAAGTTTTTGCCTCGTATCGTTTTACCAATCATGTACGTTTAATATATTATATAATTGTCTTTTATTTTGACAACCCAATTGGAAAATCATAAAAGAATAAATGGGGAAATCATACAAGAAGGGGAGTAGATCGATTGTCTTTTTTTCAACCTTTATCTAAGTGGGGAAAAGCAAGCATAACCGGTTTACCTAATTCAATTATTTACCTAATATATTATCCACATGCACAAAAATAGAAAGTTGAAAGTTCATGATTATTTGATGTAACATTTCTACTAATTTTCATCATTTAGTTTGACATCTTCACCATAATTTCAGGTTGCCTTATATTAAGGGAAGACCTAAACATCTTTCCCACTTAGAAGAATGATTAAATACAAATAAATGACAAGACAACTTGTCGGCAAGATTATTTATTTAATATGTTCTAATTTTTTATTTTTTATTTTTTAGGCTTTGAATTTGTTCAACCGCTCCTCATAAAACAATAACACACTCCAAATGAAGCTGGTAAAGCCCCACTCCAAAGTCCAGACTAAAAGAAAAACCAAGAAAAATACATAAATTCATTTTGGCTAGTGTATTTACGTAATTAATCATATTCCATTTTTTTTAGAATCGATATCAAGTTTGATTGAATATAATGCTATTTTTTACTTGTATACTATCGCTTGTATTATAATGTATTTGAAATCGTGTTTAGCATGTTCATGATCATGACTTGCAAGAGATATATGTCCATGGCTTTGTTGTAGGCTTCATTCATTCTTATAGGACAAACTCATTATTCTTTAGTACATTATATTGCATAGTTATCTGCCAAGTTCGTTTGAAAATTTGATTTTTTGGACTTGTTGAAGAACATTAATATTTTTATTTTGGATTCTGAATGAAGTGTCTTTTTGTACAAAAGAAACAAAAAATAAAAATAAAATACTGTTGTGATTTTTATGAGATATAACATCTACAGTTCACTTGACATACAGTCATATAGTTAAGGAGTTAGTTGGAAGGTACTTAAAATCATAATTTGAAAGGGCTTAATATATTCTCTGCTTCCTTATTGTTCTGGTAATTATTGTTTCTGCCTAATAATAATCATCATGCAACCAGATTTCATTGTTTATTTGACACAATTATTAGCAAACAAACATATAAAGAAAAACATAAATAATGGCATGCAACATGCATTGAATGATGGACCACTAAACTAAAATTATATCTTACTAATTTCCGGAAAAATCTAAAATTGTCTCAATTTTTAATTCTTTTCCCAAAAGTGTTCTAACGCTCAAATTGTAACATTTTGGTATTCAATCTTTGGACAATGTAACAATTAATATGTTTCAATTCAAAATTTTCGGGCATTTAAACGTGGTCAAATGTTCAATTTAGGATTAAGAGGGTGTTTGGTTGAGCATAAAACAAAAGCAATTTGTAAGTTGTTTTTCAAACTTGAAAAATAATTTATAAAATGCTTTTGAGGAAATGTTCTCACCAAACACCTCTAAGTATATCGTGGTTTTATCCTTTGCAAATTTAGCGTTAGAAATCCACGTAATATCATATGTGATACATCAACTTTCATAATTCAATTTTTTTATCCGGTTATTTTAGTTACTTTATTCAAATTTTAAGCAGTAAAATGTAACTGTTTAAACTTTATTAAATTTTTAGAAAAAATGTTAAAACATTGGGTCATTTGATTATATTTTTCCATAAAAATTTAAAAAAATTTAACTATGACTCTGTCCCACTTTACCAATCACGGTAGAATTGTGATAATTATGATTTTTAGGGCGCGAATAAAGCAAAGCATGTAAAGTCACGAGATTAGTCTCATCAACAAATTAAATCATCTTTTTTTGCGGTTGCTTCAACTTTTTCGTAGGTTGGAACAAATCCGATGATGCGAAGAGTTAAATTTGTCGTGGATTTTAAAGGGGAGGTCACGTGATCGTCACGTCAACCATTCCATTAAATCTCACGTGATTAACAGTCAGCAGTCGATGATGATTCCGTTCCACGTTCGCATGTGCTGCACCTTCACCTTGAGGTTTATTTGCAGTGCAGATAGGAAAGCATCTATATGATTTGATCCATTCATCTCTAAAAAATACTCCATCCGTTCCACCCAAGATGACTTGTTTTCCTTTCTGAACTGTCTCACCCAAGATGACTTATTTCTTTTGTCGGAAATAATTATCTTTTCAAAAGTTGTGAGACTTACCTACTTTTTATCACTTTATTCATTTTATATAATTCTCCTAAATAATCGTGCCGAAAAAAAATGAGCCGTCTTGGATGAGACGGAGGAAGTAGTTTTATTCTCTTTCCTTGTTTTTATTTTTCTTTAGTTAATACATTGGTGTTTAGTGATCTTCAAAATTGATAATTCTTTTATTATAGGTGTGTCATTGTAAATGAAATTTTAGTAGACAAAAGAGTTTTGTCACTTTTGCGTATGTCCAAAAAAATCGAAATGATCTTTTATTATTCTTCCAAATTAAAGTGGAAAACTTCTCTCTCTTTAAGACGTGTTTACCACTAAACTAAATAACACTAAACTAAATAACATCTAGAATCTTCTTTTTAGCGCTTCATTACTTCCACGCATCACTGTGCCATGTAATCTATTTTTATAGACTAGCATAGCGGCATGGAATAAATATACAACTTTTAATCCCTTTTTCGACCAAAGTCTTTTACTTTCATAATAAGTCAATTTTATTGTGCAATTGGTAGTTGGACTTTATTTGTGATTCTCCTCCAATTCTTCTTATTTCTGAAAGCTAAATATACTTTATTTGTGGGACTAAATTGGAATTGAACTAACCCATTATACATGATATATATGTTGGTGATCGATCCTAAATTCAGTTGGGAAATAAATCGAGAAGAACACTGAAGGATTTACGTGGTTCGATCCGTGAATAAGATCTACGTCCACTCGGCAAAGAGAGAGTATGTGTATTGAAAGTATAAGAAGTGATTACAAAGAGAGTGAATGCCTATGTCGTCTAATCTAAATTCTATTTATACACAATGTATTGACCTAGATCTTGAATCCAAGTCTTCTCTAACTAGGATTCGAGATCCTATCCTTCTCAATTAGGATTCTTTAGATATGGCTGAGCTTTCTGCGTTCCCACTGGCTTCAGGATTCTTCATAGGCCGAACTTGTCCAGGCCGAGCTTGATGTCAGGTTTAATTGTATTGGGCCTGATGCTTGGGCCTGGTAGTTGGGCCGTATCCTATCACAACCCCCCCCAAAAAGACGCAGAAAACGAGGTCATGATGGATTGGGGGTTGTTGTGACGAAGCGGGGTTTGTGCGCGCAGATGTGTCTGCCGAGGTCTTCTGGCTGGCTTCACCTAAGGAGGCGTTCAGCCAAGGTCTTCTGACGGGCTTTATTTGACGAGGCGTTAGGCCGAGGTCTTCTTACTGGCTTCACCTGACGAGGCGTTAGGCCGATGTCTTCTTACTGGCTTCACCTGACGAGGCGTTAGGCCGAGGTCTTCTTATCCGCTTCACCGACGGGCGTTGGGCGATGTCTTCTTCGCTTCACCGACGGCGCGTTAGGCGAGGTCTTCATCGCTTCACCGACGGGCGTTAGGCGATGTCTTCTATCGCTTCACCGACGGCGCGTTAGGCCGATGTCTTCATCGGCTTCACCGACGGGCGTTGGGCGAGGTCTTCTTCGGCTTCACTCGACGGGCGCTTAAACCGAGGTCTTGTGAATGGCTTCACCGTCTGTGTTAGGCCGAGGACGAAGACGGATTTTCTCGCCGTTGTTTAGCATCGACGCGGATACGCATTTAATCGCGCATTAAATTGGCAACGGTTGATTCCCGATAAAGTGCATATTAGGGAATGTCTTCCTTGATACGCAATATCTCTTATCACTTGCTTCTTCATTTCTCTCGATTTTCAAAACCCTTCGCCTTCGAGAAACATTTTATTCAGCGCCATTGACGATTTGAAGCTTCGCTTTGTTCATCGATAAACAATAGTAAGTAATGGCTTCCTCTCCTAATGAGTCGTCTGAAAGGCCAAATCGTGTCTGCTTCCCCGTCGATTTAAGGTCTTCACTGTTTTTACCCGTATCCATATGCCTCTTGCCGAGTGTAGTCTGCGTTTCCCCTCCGTGGGGGATTGCGGCAAAGTGTCTTCTTTTTCTTCAATCCTAGGTATTCCTGATATTAGGGATATATGCTTTCAATATAGTATTCCTGCTAATATTGAACTCGTTGCCCCCCGTCCGGAGGATAGGGCTTGTGCCCCTCCGGATGGCTTTATTGCCGTATATGAGGACAGCCTCCGGGCTGGTCTTCGTCTTCCTTACCCCTATGTATACGTTGAGTTCCAAGAGATGTTTGGGCTATCTCGCCCAACTCGCCGAACTCATTCCGCATATGATCGCCTAGGTGTCTATGCCCATAGGCATAATTTTCCTTTTACCTTGGGGCTTGTCCTTCACAGAATCGAAGGCGGCTCGGGATGGTATTATCTATCACCCCGTAGGAAATTCAAAGCCAAAATTAAATCAAAGATCTCAACTCGCGTAAGAAGTTCTTCTTCCGCCGGTTTGAGGACATATGGAGTTCCATGGCGATCCGATAAGATCGCCACGTATATGTCGACAAGGGCTTGGTGACTTGGAGGCTGGACAAAATTGGCCTTGTTGAAAGTTTATTTTTGTTTATCAACAGATAAACATTTATTGCATAATATAACACTAGATATATCCTTGATGCTAATTAATACTGAAATAATAGACAAAACCAAAACATTGCCACCATTAAATTATATTTAATCCACACTATAGTTGATGCATGGGTCATAGTAGTGGAAACGTTAAACGTCATTTGAAATCTAAAGTTCCCAAAAATGATACATCTCGTGGAATACTTCTAATGAATTTAAAAGAATTAAACCTAATAACTTCTAATAGGATGCCTTGATGGCTCGTGGCCTATGTTGTAATATCCCGTAAATTTAATACTGAATTACGATGATAAAATTCCGTAATTAATATTATTAATTCGATAATTAAAACCTTAATTAGTCAACACTTGACTTTGACCAAACATAATTGGATAATTTCGTGTGAGATTCACGATGCTTAGTGAATTAAGGAATATAATTTCGATATTCCTTGACGTAAGTTTCTAACGTCGAATAAATTCGCGATTCGTCTTACAGATATTAAGCGACTAAGCTTAATTTGAAATTCCTATTATTATAGGAATAAATAAAGTTGTAACAAACTTTATTTTGGACTTTTAGAGATAATTAGTCTATGAGAATTTTGAGGCGTTTCAACGTCGGTTTTAGAAATGAGTCGATAACTCGGTCAACGATCTCGGAATTATAAAATTCAAATTCCTATAACTATTTTACGATATAAGAGCATTATTTATCATCAAAATAATGCTAGAAAATTATAAATTTTAAAGCCCCAATAATTAGGGTTTGAAAACCTAAATTCCCAAAATTAGGGTTTTGTGAATCTAAATTATTTTAATACTTTTCTATGATTAAATTTATTATCTAAGACATATAATATGTCACATAACTTTAGTAGCTATTTTATACAAGCAAATAAAATGTTTGGGAACAACTTAGTGATTTTCAAAATTAGGGTTTCTTAAGTACAAATTTATTTTTATTCTTATTCAAATAATGATATATGATAATTATTATATTATTATGACATCATTAAGGATAAAATGAGGTGTATTACAAGTTGCACAAGTTGGGTGACACCTATATGGTGTTGGACGAAAATTCTATGATTTTTACTAAGTTCAATGCACTAAATCTAGCCTTATTAAATGTGGAGATAAGATAAGATCTCATTTAGATATGATAAGGATCCACTTGTGTAAAGAGATAAGGTGGTGATCAATTTGAACAAGTAATCTAGGTTTAAAATCTAGTGGTGTTCGAAAATGGCATAAGATAGAATTGGAAAATTCTAGTTTTAAACCTTATAGTATAAATACATATGTATGAGTTAAAATTAATAACTGCTAAATTAATACTGTATTATATCATAATAAAGTATATAATACAAGAAAAAAATAAAAATCTAAATCTAAGCTAAAGATAGGATCGAAAATTACACATGTATTATACTATGTGATAAACTTCATACTATGTGATAAGCATTATCCAATGCATTTATTAAGTGATAAGGTGATAATATAAAGTATTAAAAAGATAAGATATGATAAGATTCTTGATAAGGTTAGGGATAAGGTTTGCAACAAGTAGGCTTAGATATTTTCATATAATAATAATAAAATAATTAACCTAACTCATCAAGGAAAGGAAGAAGAAAAGGCCGAGCCGATCTCCGTGGTCGAACCGATCTCGTGGTCGAGCCGAGGTCTCCGACTAAGGATTTCGAGGCCATGCCCCAAATGACTATGGGCCTTCGAGATCCCTTCGCCGAGCCAGCCAATCGCGTCATTGAAGAGATGGAAGGATGAAGTCCTCGGCCTTTGCCACGCCGAGTCGGTGCTAGATCGCTTGCCCTAAGCCACCTCGCCTCTTTCCCCGAGGTTCGTGACTGCCTTATACTTTGTGCAGAGTAACCAAATTGTGTTCTTCCGACCGATGTATATTTTCAGATAAGTACGGCGACGCTGGCCGAGGTGTCAAGAGTATCCGATCTTATATCGGATTACCTGAAGGTGCCGTGTGTCAGCTTGACGGTAAGGGGCCCCAGATGCCGGAGGTGGAGGATTCAATACCTCCTCGCTCAAGAAATGTCCGGGTCCGTGCTAAGATCCGGACCTCGCCAAACAGCGAGCCGCGGACGCGACGCCATCGAGAAGGCATGCATGCGCTAGGCCAGCCGGCTGAGGCACCAGGGTTGTGGCGGCGCGAGTACGAGGCATGCCAGGGCCGAGGTTTCGATGATGGCCGAGGTGGAACAGGTTCGCCGCCGGGAGGCGATATATGGCGAGCTCGTGAGAACGCCCGCGCCTTCATGGCAGGGGTCGCTTCGCCTGGCCTCGGAACGGTCTCGGACGCGGCCGATGTGCTTAACAGCGAGCTGCCCTTGACGCAATCAAGAGGTCGCCGAGGACTACCCAGATCCGACAAAGCCAAGCATGGGTACGAGGAGACCGAGGATGCCGCCCCGAGACGCCTTACTGACGTGCTCGCCCGCCCCGGGCGAGCTTCCTGCGTGTTGCAGAGCTCTGCCTCCTCCGCTCTTTTGTCGCTGGAGTCTCAGGCGCTACCGTCTCCGTGGATCGATCCCCGACCGGTGCCCTATTGACCGATCATGCAAAGGGTCGGGAGACGGCCGACGCCTCGCAGGCGCCGAGACCTGATAGTTCCCGAAGAGGCCAAGCCGAGGCTATCCAGTTTTGGCGCGCGACGTGGACATGGCCAAGCTTCCGGAGGGTGCTTGATCCTCTGATCTTTTTTTTTCAATGTAAATGTATGACAATTTTTTGCCTAAAGGCATGCAATAAAATCACAAGTTTATGTCAAGAAACTTATCTCTTTTTTTTTATTCATTGTCTCCGAAATGTTTGATGCTTCTCCTCGGTTGAACCGAATCAAAGACCCACCACGAGCTCTTGAGTTGAAAGAGGGTCTAACTCCTCCATATAAAGCGGCAGCTCGCCACGCATGCGCGGAGTCCGATGTCAATAGCGAGCCGCCAGAGAGTCTGTGACGCAGCCAGTGCTCGCCTTTTAGAATTGGAGGAGGCATTCGAGGTCGCTAAGGATACGGAGGTGATAGCAGAGCGAGCATGCCGAGTATGGAGGAGGTTATCCACCGAAACGGTGGGACGACGATCCCAAGTAGAAGCAAGGTCAGTCGAGGTCACGCCTGCTGTTCGAGGTATAGGCGCGAATATGGCGGACCTCTTGGCAATTTACGAGCAAGATACCGAATTGAAAAGTGCTCGGGAGATATACAAAACCGTGATCGCCGACAACCACAACTCGACGACATACTCACCGGATGCAGAGGCTCTTCTTCTCGCACGAGCTTCTCACCTAGAATAAATGAGCCACATTACGACGATCCGGAGTGGCGCGTGACAAGAGAGGCGCTGCTATTGCCTCGAACGCCGTGGACCCTCCATGCGCCGAGACCGGGCGTCATCATGGCCGAGGCCGAGGTCGCAGAGTCTGCATCGCATGCGACCGAGGTCGCCCGCCGGGCCCGTAATATAGACCGAGGACCAGGTGAGGTAGGATTAGCATAGATGAGCCGTCAATCTCGATTTTTCTAGGATCGGCTCGCTTTTCCCGATCCGCCTCCGTCTCGTGAAATGTAAATGTAACCCGTGACATCTTCTATTTAATAAGAATGGTTTTGGCTGACTTTCAGATTCAACAAGAGTAATATGCCAAAGTAGTTCGTCCTCGTAGAATTCCGCTCTGAAAGAAATCGCCTCGACACGAGGGATGGTCCCCGCTTTTCGAGGTCGTCGGGAGGTGGTCCCCTCGTCTATACAGAGAACGCTCAAATAAACGGGCGTAGTCTCGATCTCGTATGTAGGAATGGTTCTCGCTGTTTGAGCGTCGTCGGAGGGTGGTCCGCTCTGCCTACAGAGAGAACGCTCAATAAAACGGGGTAGTCCGATCTCGTATGTAGGAATGGTTCCGCTGCCGAGGTCGTCGGGAGTGCGGGTCCCTCGCTCACATAGAGAACGCCTCAAATAAACGAAGGTAGACCGATCTCGCACGTAGGAATGGTTCCCTTTTTTCCGAGGTCATCGAGGGTGGTCCCTCGCGCTCATACATAGAGAACGCCTGAAATAAACGTAGTGAACCGATCTCGACAGTAGTATGTTGCTAGATTTACATCTCAGATAAACGAATGTAATCTCCTTCCGAGGGAATTTGTCCTCCAAGAGGGTAAATAATGAAGATTAATTATGCATTAGTGACAAGTAGAACTCGTAAAAATAAAGATTTTATTGATAAAAGACGACGCAACCACCAAATAAGCATGACTCTAAAACAGACTTTAAAAAAAATGACCTAATGTTAATTCCACTCGACACTTATGCATAATATTTCTTCGGATGGATGATGTGCATGCTGGGTAATTGCTCACCGACAATTGGGCGAGCTTATAGCCCTTTGCCGAGGACTTCGCCGACCTGTGAAGGTCCTTCCCATGGCTTCCACCGCTGACGAGTTTTGCGGCTTTCTTGACTTCATTATGTCTGAGTACGAGGTCGCCCACTTGAATTGTCGGTTTTAACGCTACCGTTGTAATACCGAGCTACTTGTCAGCTTGCACTGAGCTTCCTCGATGTAGGCGAGGGTCTCTTCTCTTCTGAGTAGGTCTAGATCACCGTAGATTTTCCCATTTGCTTCCGGCAGAAGTCAACGGCAAGAGGACTCTGTGACTCCGATCTCCGCAGGATCATCGCTTTGTTCCATACACCAAACTGTATGGTTTCCGCTCGAGGTCCGAGCATGTTCGCACGTACCATAGGACTCATGGTAAATTTTCCACCTGTAGGCCTTTAGCTCCACGAGACGAGTTTTTACACTTTACGATGGTCCCGCTGGTAACTTCGGTCCGACCATTTGCTTGATAATGGGCCACCGAGGTGAACTTTGTTGGATCCAAGCTCTCGACACCAATCTTCAATGTCTTATCCGTGAATTGTGTTCCGTTATCCGAAAGCGAAGGATATGGGGATGCCAAGTTACACACTATGTTCTTCCATACGGTTGGTATGCTTCGCTTGTGATTTTCGCCAGGGCTCATCCACCCACTTCGCGAAGAAATCATCGCAAACAATTAAGAATCGAGCTGTCCGGTGCTTTCGCCCACAATGTCAATCCCCATTGCATAAACGGCCAAGGGCTCAGACGGAGGTGTAGGTCGGTCCGGGTAGCCTGGTACGCTCCCATGGATTCGACACTTTGACACTTTTTACGAGGTCCATCGAGTCTTCGAACATTGTTGGCCAATAGCATCCCCATCGCATTTACTTTCTTTCGAAGGCCCGGGTCCGATGTGGCTTCCGCACGAACCTTCGTGCATTTTCAGAGAACGAATCGGCCTGCCCGACCCAAGCACCTTAAGAGAGGTTGGAGATATGACTGCAGACAGACTTCCGCTCAATTGTATATCGCAGAGATTTGTCTCAGATCCTCCTAGCCTCCAAATTGTCGTGGGCACCGCCTTCTCCGTGTAATTCTCGAACGGAAGTCATCCAATCGGGTTCTTCATCCGAGACTATGTTGACCTCGGCCCGCCTTCGCATCGCTTATGCTCCCGCTTGACTTTCATCAAGCGCACTGATGACGAGGCCAATTTACTTAAGATGTCGCCGGCTATTTTGCTCCCTCGATGCGAACTATCGGAAGTGTGAGAAAGTCCATGTGCTTTTTGCTTTTTCGAGATACTTCTTCATTCTCACGCTACCGTCAGATTTCCCAACATTTGGCTTACAACGACTCTGAGTCGCCGTGAACTTGCATTTACCGATCTCGAGACTTTGAGCGAGGCGAAGTCCTCGCGATCGTTCATCACTACCCACTTCGTTATTCGTATTTTAAATGTGAACCAAGTGAGTAGGTGATCTCGTCGTCCGGCCTGTGGAGTAAGATACCCGCCCGCTACCTTTGTTTCCCAAGCCCCGCTAACGAGATTTGCCAAGACCCTGTTTCAACCATGGGTCCGGCTTCATCGTTCGACACGGACCTCGGTCGTTCTCGACGAAGTTAGCCTCGGCAAGGAAATCCGCTAGGCTCGACCTTTAATGGCCAAGCAGCGTATGATATATCGTGGCTCGCCCAATTCGATTGCCCATTTCGCGATTCTCCCAGATAGCCGCTCACAATACTTGCCGGGTGGTAATCAGGAGGACTTGATATGATGCATAATGAAGTATGACGGACGTAGCCTCGCGGCATTTACTAATGCTAAGGCAAGCCTCGGCGATGACACCCGCTTCCGGCCTTTTAGTGCTCGGCCGATGAAATAAACCGAGCCGACGCCCTTCTTCTCGCATCAGATCGCACTTATGGATTCGTCTCAGGCGGCGAGGCAGAGAGAAAAGCGACCTCCTCTTCGGGACGGATAGAGTGGGAGCTTGGCGAGGTAGCTCTCGAGGTCTTCGGCGGACGGACTGCACCTCATCCCATGAGAATTTCGGCTTTTTGAGTATCTCGAAGCGGTAGCCGCTTATCCGCGGCTTAAGAAAGCGCTTAGTGCGGCTATGCAACCTCGTCAACTTGTGTACGCATGGATGGTCTCGCATCTTCATTTCCAAAATGGTTCGACCTTGGTCGGGTTTGCTTTTAAATTCTTCAGGAAACCCAACACCCTAAGAACTTTCAGACCGGATCGCAAACGCGTACTGGGATTCGCCTTTAGGTTGATCTTCCGGAAGGCCGAGGACGATCCGGAGGTCGCCACACACGCGGCTTCTTCCTTGCTTTGACGACGATGTCGCCTACGTGATACCTCCACATTCCGCCTATGTAGGGCTGAAATATTTTGTCCACCATCCTTCGATAGGTAGCCTCGCATTTTAAGCGCCGAATGGCATCTTTTATACATGCGAAGACCCTTAAGTCGGTAATGGCGGTCTTTCTTCGCGCTTTCGCTGCTCATCGTGACTTGGTGATACCTTTGTACAAGTCCAAGAAATCAAGACTTCAGACCCACCAACGCGCCGACCTTCTTGTCAATGGTTAAGGGATAGCAATCCTTTGGGCAATGCTTGTTGAGGTCGGTGTAGTCAATACACATTCGCCATCCCCTTCCTCCTTTCTTCACCATCACCGGGTTGGCTATCCAGTCGGATATTTGACCTCAAACAGATATGCGTGCTTTTAATAGTTGATTCACCTCGCCATGAATGACTTGGTTCCGCTCGCCGCGAAGATTCTTTGCTCGCCGAACCGGCTTTATGTCGGGTCGATGAGCCGAGTTGAGATGATGACATTGGCGAGACTCCGGTCATGTCGAGGGAGACCAAGCAAACACGCCTCTGAATTCCCTTAGAGTTGGATGATCCGATCCTTCACTTTAGGTGCCGTGGTGAAACCAACCCGACGACCTTCAATGGCTCATCTTCTGTACAATGCGACCTCTTCCACCGATTGTCGTGAGCATGGCGATGTACTTCGGACTCCAACTCTTCTTTCTTTAATTGCTATGCCTCAGGTGTTGGACCGAGGTCCCGGACTCGTAGCGCAACTTGCATACACCGGGCTTGCTCGATCGCCTCGGATCACGGCCGCTCTCCGTGGTGGGTATTTTATCGTCAGTGGTACGTTGAGCATACGCCCTTTATAAATAGTTTCAACCAATCTCGCCCTAGTGATGATGTTATACGGCGAGTCGGCCTTCACTACGAAGAACCGCACCACCTGGTCGAGGTCGTTGGTGCTTCCCCACCGTGACGGTAGCTCGATTATTCCTTCCCGGCGCTCTTCCCCGGACGGCTTCGAGCGGCAATGGGCTTCAGCGAGGCGCGCCTTCCACTCCTAGCTTGTCAAAGCATTCCTTAAAAGGATGCTCACCGACGCCATTGTCAATGTAAACGCGCTCACCAACTTGTTTGCACCACCACCGATTACCAATGCATCCTCGCGGGTACCGCCGCGGAACGGGTCGCCTTCGAGAAGGTGATCGCCGCCCTTTCTCGAACCTCTTATTGGTGGGTTCACCGGTTCTGTGACTTCTCGCATCGGCCTCAGGAGGACTCGTGACTCCACTGGGAGCCCGTGAATTGTGGAGACCACCCCGTCATATCGGCTCCTGCCATCTCCTTCCTCGCTTGGCAGCTGGGCTTGTTTTTCATGGGGCACAATCCTCTCCGCTTTTTCTTCTTTTCACTTGGTTGGCTTTGACGACTGCCCTCGGTATTTCTTCAGGATCCGCCCGAACTAGCATCTCAATTTCACCCATGAGCTCTGCAGACTCTTCGATGTCGTGCCCGTAATCATCATGGAATGAGCAGATTTATCCGTAGGTCGGCACCTCTTCCTCCCGCCATCGGTCGAGGCTTCTAATGAAGTTCATATGGAGAGCAGATTTCCGCCGCCTTCGCCAACGGGTGTATTGAGGTCGTTCCCGGCGGCGCGCGACCGAGCCCGGATTTTATTGGGCGATGTAATCTGGCCCGCACTTCGCGCCTCGTTCCGATCTTCCTTCCTTCGCTCTCTTCTTCCTTTTCCGAGGGTCCGGCTTTGTTCGCCTGCGCTTCTCTGTCGCCTGCCGCCGCTTGGCGAACCGATTGGCATGCGCCACAGCCCGCGGCAGACGGGTTCAGATGACGATCTCTCGATAGGCGCCCCGGCAAGATGCCGCTGAAGGCCGAGACGACTAACAGTCGTTCACGCTTCGACCTTCGTGCACTCCTTGTTAAACCTTGCCATGAAGTCGCCGATGGACTCATTACGGCTTTGCCTTTACGTGAAGGAGTGCGGTCATGATGTTTTTGATTCCGCTTTTGGAAGAACCTTCTGCAAAGGCCCATCGTGTCGCGACAGAGCCGACATGCCTCAGAGTAGATCGTCGAACCACCTGGGCGCTTTCGACGAGTAACTCCGGAAGAGTTTACATGTGAACCGAAATGAGCTGTTGATCATGTCAGTATTGAACTCGCGAGAGGAAGTTCGCTGGATCCCCATCCATTATAGGCGATGCTTGGAACCCGGATTTATCCGAGAGAAGTTGTTGAGTATCCTATTTGAGAACGGGCGACTATCTTCCGTGATCCATCGGCCGCCCTCCGGAGATCGGGACGGAGTTCGACGATCGAACTCATTTAAGTTGACTCGACCGCCTCGGCGCCCCGATGCTTTTCCTCGCTGCCGCCGTCTCCGGAGATCGGGGCGAGTTCACCGGATGGATTTATTGTGGCGATCGGGGCTGGCTCGCGGGCGATCACGACGTCCTCCTGAGCTGTTTGTTCCCGCGGGTTTGGGCCCCGACCTCGCCGTGGATGCCTCGTGATCTAGATGAGGCTCGGTGTTCGCTCTTCAGACGGCCGACCCCTGCTTCCGCCGAGAACCGGAGAAAGCTCCTTATTTTTCTCGAGAAACCTCGACGACGTCGCCGTTTATCTGTGAGCCGAGGTTCCCTCGGATTATTGCTACGATCGCTTTCGCTATGGTAACCGCCTCCGCAGGCGGGGTCCGTGCTCGCCGAGACTTTCGATATGCCCCGGGGTTCCTTCTCCGATTGGGCTCTTCCCGAGTTGAGCTCGGCGCCCTTCGCCGGCCGCTGTTGTTGCCGGCGACGGTCCCCGAGGCGCGGCTTCTCGTGTACCGGTCATGATTACTCCCCGTAAACAAAGGTTGATCGAAAACACAAAATTTCGCTTTCCCATGACGCGCCGCCTGATCGATCCTAAATTCGTTAGGGAAATAAACGCGGTAATAACACAAGGATTTACGTGGTTCGATCTCGTGAATAAGATCTACGCCCACGGGCAAGAGAGAGATGTGTATTGAAAGTATAAGAAGTGATTACAAAGAGTGAATGCCCTATGTCGCCTAATCTAGCCTCTATTTATACACAAATGTATCGACTCAGATCTTGAATCCGGTCTTCTCTAACTAGGATTCGAGATCCTATCCCTTCGAATTATGATTCTTTAGATATTACTGAAGCTCTGGCTCCCACCGGCTTCGTGGATTCTTCATAGTCGAACTCTTGTCCGCGCCGAGCTTGATGTTAATTAGGGTTTCGAAAACCCTAAATTCCCAAAATTAGGGTTTTGTGAATCTAAATTATTTTTAATACTTTTCTATGATTAAATTTATTATCTAATACATATAATATGTCACATAACTTTAGTAGCTATTTTATACAAGCAAATAAAATGTTTGGGGAACAACTTAGTGATTTTCAAAAATTAGGGTTTCTTAAGTACAAATTTATTTTTATTCTTATTCAAATAATGATATATGATAATTATTATATTATTATGACATCATTAAGGATAAAATGAGGTGTATTACAAGTTGCACAAGTTGGGTGACACCTATATGGTGTTGGACGAAAATTCTATGATTTTTACTAAGTTCAATGCACTAAATCTAGCCTTATTAAATGTGGAGATAAGATAAGATCTCATTTAGATATGATAAGGATCCACTTGTGTAAAGAGATAAGGTGGTGATCAATTTGAACAAGTAATCTAGGTTTAAAATCTAGTGGTGTTCGAAAATGGCATAAGATAGAATTGGAAAATTCTAGTTTTAAACCTTATAGTATAAATACATGTGTATGAGTTAAAATTAATAACGCTAAATTAATACTGTATTATATCATAATAAAGTATATAATACAAGAAAAAATTAAAAATCTAAATCTAAGCTAAAGATAGGATCGAAAATTACACATGTATTATACTATGTGATAAACTTCATACTATGTGATAAGCATTATCCAATGCATTTATTAAGTGATAAGGTGATAATATAAAGTATTAAAAAGATAAGATATGATAAGATTCTTGATAAGGTTAGGGATAAGGTTTGCAACAAGTGAAGCTTAGATATTTTCATATAATAATAATAAAATAATTAACCTAAGTCTATAAATACCCAAAGAAGGCTTTCATTTCTTCATCCCACACTAAAGTTTCAAAATAATAGGAGAGAAAGAGAGTGTTCACTTTATGTAGAGTCCAAACTTAGATCGTATAAACGTCACGATCAATTCATACCGATTAAAGGTTAGATTTCTTACAAGCTTCAGATATATCGTTAGAATTTATGTTATAAGCTTAGTGTGTTCATAGAATTTTCGAAAATTACATAACTTATGCTAATATGTTTAGATATTATATTTATATGATGTTATTAAGCATGTAGTATAATTATATCATAAAATTAAGCATGCTATTAAATTTAAAATTTGGACCGAAAATATAGGAAGGTCATATGTTGATGATTTTGATTTTAATTGTTAATTTGAGCACGGAATAATAATCTAGGGTATTAAACAAACTTATATGAATTTATATAAATTTTGGAGAACTTTAGTACCTAAGTCCAAGACTTTCAAATCTATAATATATGATAGTAGGTTGTGATATAATCCATATTTAAATGCTATCATGTCATATTGATGACGTAGATTCATAATATATGGTTGTGTGAATTTATTGAAATTTATAAAAATTAATTGGACCTAAGTCAAAATTTCAAAATATGACTTATGTAAATAAAATTCAATAGTTCACAATAAATAACAATTATGTTATAGTAAACATAGTTAAGGATGATTAAGTGTTATGTGAATTTATTAGAATTTTTAAAAATTGTTTACTTGGTGAAATATGAAAACCGAAAACCATATAGTATAATTCTAAGGTGTATGATTTTATTTGACCAAAGTAGTTACATAATATGATCCAAAATGATGTTTTAGACATAGTATGATTTTATGGGAATTTTTAGATCAAGAATTGCACATGAAATGATAAGAATTTCATAAATAATTAAAAAAGTCAAAGTGTTGACCAAAGTCAAAATTGTTGAATTTTCGTTGACTTGGTCAAAATAGTTGACCAAAAACGTTGACCAAGGTCAAAAGGCACGTAATTCGATAATACGTGATCTATGTGACGTAGTACGTTTAGTAAAAATGTAACTTACGTTACGTAAGTACATTAAAACGTACATTATATATTAAAAAGGTAGAATATCTCTTATAAATTGAGAAAATTCATAATCGACATTAATTGATTCGGAAACGTCAAAATAAGTCCGGCGTTAGCCTTATTTGACACGTAGAACGTTATAGACTATGTTCGTCTCTCTCGAACGTGATCAACGTACTAAAATAGTTCTTACGTTAAGGTGGGACGTGGACTTGAGCTTTCAACTTAGAAAGGAACGTTATTGAAAAGCTACGTACCAGGTGGGCTTTACTCAAAAACCCTTTTATTTACGACGCTTTCTTCAAAAAGTATTTATTTACAAAGCTTTCAGTTGAGAAATGATTACGAAATGTTATTACATGCCCAAAGTATTTATGTTTTATGTATGGATCCTATCATGAGATGGTTAGCGAACCATGAAAGTTATCAGTTGTTGGGTCGCTCCCAACTTTATAGAAAATCGATATCGGATCCTGTGCTAGATGCAGAATTCCTAGCCTGGATTAACGTGTACACCATAGGTGACTGTGAGCCGTTAGCAACATCTTCGGCCGGTCACAGCGTCTGTAGAAGGAGGCCTACTTCTACAGCGTGAACAGAGTTATGAGAAAGTAATACGTATGATATGGATCATACAAAGAGAAAATGCTGCGAGCGATGTTTTGAGAAATGAGAAAATGTTTTAGTAAGCCTGAGGCATTTTCAACTAAAACCCTCATGTCTTACTTGTAGGCGATGTAATTAAAGAAAATGTTTTTGGCATGAGTCCACTAAGTGCAATCTTGTCTTACCGCATGTTTGTTTTTAAATGTGCGGTTGAGCGATTGATGTTGGATGTTGAAGTGTTGAGCGGTTGGAGTCTTCATCATTGATAAGTATAGCCGATTACATATCGTCATATGTGTAATCACACGTCTTTCATTGCAGTTATATAGGTTATGTTTGAGTTGAACCCTTTAGTCAAGAGTCTAAATGATCCGGTTTAGATATATACGATATATGTGTCACATCAAATGATATGAAGTTTTAAGAATTTGTCTATTATATACCTCATGCATCAAAATTAGTCTTTGTCCTGTTGTTAATCCCCGTAATTAGTAACAGTTTCTGCTAATCCGTACTTTGGAAAGGCGGGCTGTTACTATACGATAACTTCCATTTATATTAATAAAATATTATCATATGAGAGAGAATATAGTACATTTACATGTTCTATAAAATTTTTCGTAGAATAAAGCAAGATATATGACTGAGAGTCAAACTATCGATTCAATAAGAATAATAATTTAAGCATACAATAACAGAATTATTATTTCAAAGTAAAATAGATGAAAAAAAGGTTGATAGCGAAGCACGGAAGTTATAGAGGAAAGAAAAAGAAAAATAAAAATCCCAGCTGTATTATGTTAAGCAGAGCACTAATTTGAGTGGGGCGTTTGACTCGCACTTCCTTCGCCGGCAAGCCATAGGGCTGCGCCATGTGCCCCAAACGCGTTTCCTCCACACGCGCCTCTTGCCCCAAAACAATCATATTCATTCGATTCTTTATCACACTTGACTGTGTATGTTCAATGACCTAGTTTCTTTTCAATAAAAAATATGTACTATATTTTTATTTTTACTTTGAATAATGTTGCAAAATTAATATAATATATGTGGTACTTATAAAATGATATTGCAAATAAACAATGCATCTGCTTAATTTTTTTCTTATAACATGAGAATCTACAATTGTTATCCGTATTCTTGATTTTAATGTGTCAAAAAAAAAAACAAATGTATTTGCTTTACATGTTTTGAACAAATCTATGCATTCCGATTCTCTTTGCTTAGCCCAATCAGCATCTTAATAGAAATAATACACTCCTTTTTGACACATTAACACGATTAATTTAATCCATTTTATACATGTAACATATAAAGCACCACCTATTATAAATAGTAGCCTAAATTTTTTGACACATTAACACGATTAATCTAGCTTTCTTGATAAATTTACCATTTAGAGGGTGTTTGGCTAAGCTTATAAGCTCTTCAAAACAGTTTATAAGCTGTTTAGGAGCTTATAAGTTTATCCTAAGTGTTTGGCAAAATAAGCTCTAAACAACTTATAAGCTGTGAAAATAAGCTCCAACAGTTTATAAGCTCCTGAAAAATAAGTAGCTTAACCCCAACTTATTTTTTTAACCTTACTATGATTCGTTATAATTTACATATATACTATCGACTTCACTTCTCGTCAATTTTCTCGCTCTAACTATGATTTTCTCTCTTTAACTCACGATTCTTTCTCTAGCTTATAAACTAAATTATCAAAACACTTTGACAACTTATAAGTTATTGAAACATTATATCTTATAAGCTCTTAAAACATCTTATAAGCTCTTAGAGCTTATAAGCTCTTTAAATAAGCTTAGCCAAACACCCTCTTAATCTTCTTAAACAATCGATAAAAAAATTTGAGGTCTCCGGTTTGAACGTCGGAGATCAAAAAAATGATTAAGATTTGTTAAGTTTATTGTTTTCAAGTAAGTCCTACGATTTCTTCTTGGCTGTGTTGACTTACACATATCACTGCACACATTATTAAATAGGAAATGTATTCTTAGGTTAAGATTCAATTAACAAATTTACACACAAACTGAAACCTGAAACCTAAGAACATGGAATATGGACCGGATTTAAGCAAATTTGTCTCCCGCGTTTAGACTCCACCACTCTTTCCACCTTTTTATTTCCCAAACTGCCCCCTTTTGGTTATTTCACTTTTTATTGTATTTTAATTTAACTAAAAATATATAAATACACTGTCGTTTTCTACATTAAGAGATGGAAGAGTTCGAGATTATTCGTATCATAATATCTACCTTTATAAAAAAAAATACCATTAAACTACAACGTTATATACTAATAATCCTCAAATCATTATTCAAGAAACATACACTCATGTGCAATCAGATGCACAATACATTCATTTTAATTAAATTATGATTAATAATATTTTAATTAGAAATTGATATATACTAGTTTGGGATTACTAAAGTTCTAATTAAAATCTAAATTAACCTCTAATTGATCATTAATTAACTATTTATTATCAATTTACACACAGTTTATAACACAAAGTAGAATTTATGAAGGATTTGACCGGATCGAAAATGTACAACAAAGCAGTTATAAACTTCCACACTGAGACGTGGCAGAGCAAATTTAAAGCAAGCCCAACAGCCTGTTCACAACTTTCTCTCTCAACTAAAAATATATAAGCCTATTTTGTGCGCATTATTTGCACCAAAAATCCACCATTACCAAATTTTGATCTCCGCTGTCGATTGGGTGTCCTAAATGCATTGCGGTTGCATGAAAAAACCTTTTCAGTTTTCCTTTATTCATTCATGAATCGGAATTCTTGTTCTCTCCTTGAATTCTTGAAACCTCATTATTCCTTTGAGTTTCCTAGCTTAAAGGAGCTTCTTTTCTTTTCTTTCCAGCTCTTGAATGTCGATTATTCCTGCCCTCCATTTTAAAGCCTTTTAAAAAATAGCATTTCTTCAAAACTTTTTCAATCGTATCCATTCAAGAACAGAGAGAGAGGAGAAAGAGAACAAGCCCAAAGAAACGAAAATGTTTGACGGGCTGTTGAAAAGCAAGTTTTTTTCGAAATGGTAAGATCAGTTTTCATGGAAGATCGTTCTTGTTTTTTCTCTCTATACATTTGTGTGTGTGTGTCTGTGCGCGCGCGCACGCGCGTTTTCTGATCTAAATTTTTGGATTGATTTTGTGTTTGTTTTTTTGTTATTGGAAAATATAGCAAGTCGGATATTAAGCTGACACGGACACGAATCGAGATTATAACGAAAAAGAGAAATGCAACACAGAAATATCTGAGAAATGATGTTGCTGATCTGCTTAGAAATGGATTGGATACTAACGCCTTTGCCAGGGTAAACCCTCTCTCTCTCTCTCTCTTGTGGTCAGGATATCTGATTTTGTTTCTTTAATCAAGTTTTTGGAGTTTCATGTATTACATTCTGTATATCAGCGGATTTTCTGGCCTGAAATTTGTCTTCGCAAAAACTGATTGGTGATAGTTTTTGAGCTAGAATCTTGAAAGAAATTCTCGATGAACAATGGCACGTCTCAATATTTTTGGATTTTCCACCCCTAAAATATGTTGTTACGTTTTTCTTTTGTTTTTCAATTTTTTTTATTCTCAGTGATTCTGACTATAAGAGTTCTTTATCGTAAATCTTAATTTTCCCCCCCCTCAAATAATCATGTTACGCCATTATTTTGAGTAATTTAAGGAGGTTTTAGAGGATTCGGTTGCAACTTTTCTGTGTGGCTGTTAAAAAGTTTGTTGTACATAAAAGTTTGGTGCATACCATCCTATGCTGGTGATATGTTTATAGATATATGTCCAAAATTCAAAAATGATTTTTTGTTTGCAACTTTAAAAAGTATGATGACAGAGTTAGATAGACACAATTCCCTTAATCAAGTCTTGTATAAGGATCTTGCGTCAATGATATTGTTGTTGTTATGAAAAGGTAATGCTTAAAGAAGAGTAATTGGTTTGAGGTTTGATCCATTTATTATGTCATCCTTCGACAAAGCTCATTGTTAACTTGTCCAGAATTCTAAGTTATTTTAAGAATCAGGACAATGACGCTTTATTAAACTTGTCCTTCTGTCATGAAATTTCTTAGTAGTTGTTGGTTGTGGGAGCCTGATGTGACAACATTAATTATGATAAATCATGTAGGGAATGTGAGATTAGTTTCCTAATTTTAATAATGAATAATTGAGATCCCAATTTGCATAGAAAATTCTGAAGGATAATGTTGATATGCCTTAAATATATGGTCTTTGAGAGCTGTAATTGTAATCTGTAACCTAGCCGTCTAATAAAATTTGTTCTCCTTTTCTGCCCATGGATTAGCCAACTCATTGTTGTTGAACCACGTAAATCTGTGTTTTCTTTACTTTTCTGTTTCTTAATTGCTCAATAATCCTAATTCGTTACAACAGAGAAAAAATGAGGATAACTGGTGCGACACACTTTAGATTAGTGAAACGAGCTTGAGTTTGTTGTAATAGTGAGAGTTTAACTTTTCTTCCTTTTCTGCGCACCATTCTTGTGATTGATAGAGCTGTTTTCGATGTTTAAACAGGCTGAAGGGCTTCTTGCCGAGATGACCAGGTCCCAATGTTACGAGTTAATTGATCAGTACTGCGAACATATCTCAAAGAATCTTTCCGCTATGACTAAACAGAGGTATGCGAACCATTATTTTTCAGTTAGATGTTGATAAAGCTGGTCCTTGTCGTTCTCGTGTAACTATTTTGAGTTTCTGAAAGCAGACTTCTGGATAAGCACCATGCTTTTCTGTAGATAATTTCAAGTTTGTATGAGCAGAATGATGATAGCTAATCTCTATGAATTTATATTATGAAAAAGAAACATGGCCTTACTCTGATTGTTGAAAGAGTAAATTAAAGAGTGTGGATAAACTGCATAGTTATGTATAGGTTTTAAGACTAAATTCATACGAACTGTGAACCAACCAGTCTGTGAAATATGATGTTGGGTTGAAATATTCCTCGGAACTGAAAAACGTTGATACTAAGCAGGGAGTGCCCCGAAGAGTGCGGAGAAGCTGTAGCATCATTGATGTTTGCAGCAGCGAGATTTGCTGATCTGCCAGAGCTGCGGGAGCTGAGAACCATGTTTTCTGAAAGATACGGGAAATCCTTGGATTATTACGTCAACAAACAGGTATCATGCATGATGCATGGCATATTCATACATGATTCAACTTTTATCAGTCTTCCCTTACTCGGTGAAGTTAAATTGGATGTGTTTTTGGTATAGTTCACTGAGAAGTTGAAGGCTGCTCCTCCTTCGAAAGATATGAAGCTTCAGTTATTGCAAGAAATAGCTGCAGAATCTGGCTTAGAGTGGGATGCAAAAGCTCTGGAAAATAAGCTTTTTAATGAGTCTGCATATGCTAAGGTATCATTCTGAAATAATAGTCCTGATAAATATTCTGGCACCTGCCATTCTACGTTGGAAAAGAAAGAAAATCCAACAATTTTGTGTTGATTGTGCTTAGGATTTGAAACCTAACTATTTCTTAATGAAAATCTTCAACTCTGTTGCAGAATCGTGTGGATGTATCTGCTCAAAAGGCCATGACAGGATATGAATTTGGCCGCGCAAGAGAGTTTAATCCCGATAGGAAGAAGGATCTCCCAAAAGAAACCACCAAAAAGGAGAGTGCAACAGATGCAAGAGGTGGCCTTAGTCCTGTCAAAATCAAGGACATTCAAGTGGATACAGCGCCCATGAGGAAGGTGCCCAAGGAAGATGATGAAGACGAGCCTCTCAAGCAGAAGCAGACTCCTCCTTATACTAAAGCCGTAGCAAACAAAGCAACGAGCAGCTCCTCAGATGAGAGTGATTCCAGTAATGACAAGACGAAACCAACAGTTGACGAGGTGCTTAAGGGTAAGTTGATGGGGAAATCAGTGAGGACACGACAAAATAAACCTTCACCGTGTCAGGATGAGAAGGAGCCGGTGAAAGAAATGGTAAACAAGGAAAACATAGCACAAGGTCGAAGGATCTTGAAATTCTTTGATGGTGGCCCTGGCCGCGGACAAAGAGACGAAGAAGAGAAGGTGATGGACAAGCTTCTGAGACACTATAGTAGGAAAAATGGGTCAAATAAGAATGGCAAATCAGAAGCAGGGCTGAAGCTGCCACCAATGGATTCAAGCAAAGAGAAGAACCTAAGGAGTCAAGATGGTCCAACCAGAGCATCATCTCTTCGTGTCGAACCAACGGGCCCCACAGAGATTGATCCTAGGAAGCATTCTAGGGCTGCTTCGTTCCACCCGGACAACGCTCATGTGCATCCCAAGCTGCCGGACTATGATGAATTTGTGGCTCGACTCGCGGCTTTCAGAGGGAAATAAGCCCTATAATATAGTGTGAGAAGCATTCGTTTCATTCTTTATACTGTTGGTGATGTCTCATCTCCTCGTTCATCACTGTAATATGTCTCATCAGTTGGAAGTAGTATCATTATAAATCCATACATCATTGCTAGGTTGCATTGTGAATGATATTCATATTCTCTATGAATATTTGAACCTATTATAACGTATTAACATGCTGACACCCTCGTGCAGAGTTTTTTGCAATTAAATTATGTGTTCCCATATTTTTTGGTGTTATCTTGGAATGGTTGTAACATTGTGCATCTGTCATTCCACTCATATCCAACAAACAAAATTTCTATTTGCCGAAGCTTTATCTTAACGACTTAAGCGTTGGTTTTGTCGTGTCTTTTTGCCCTGTGTTATCTCATTGGACAACTCTGAACCTCAGTATCTGTTGAAGTATGACTCCGATTCGGATGTCATTGATTTGTTAGATGACTATCCATTTGTTAAGATATTTGAAAGATTTTGAGATTGGAGAATTTTAGAGATAGTGATGGTTTTGAGGTTACAGAATTGCAACACATATTTAGTGATACGGAATTACAGAATTTAAAGAAAAGAGATAGTAGATTTGCAACAAACACATGATCGAGTCATAGCAATCGTAATTGAGAGTTTCATCATCTATTGGGTGGCTCCTTGTGGATATTATAGAAAGGTCTCCTAATTTTTTAACCAACTTAGTCATTATGATTTACTGTTTCATATTTTTATGGAACTAGGGTTTAGGGCTCCAGCAGAAGAGAATCTAAAGAAAAGAGTTCAAAACATTTTCTCAAAAACCGCATAATCTTTTAATTAAATAAATTTAAATATGGATTAATTAATTTTCAACATTAATTGATCGTGCCTTTTTTTTTTTTTTTTTTTATATATATTAAATTAAAATTATCACGAACAAAATTGCATCAATAGAAAAGAAGAAAATAAGGAAGAGAAGAATAATGAAAAGAGAAAATACAATTCTGCAGCAGGCACCCTAATCTAGTGCCACTGTGCCTGTCTCCCAGAGTGGACAATCACTCCGGGCTAACGCGTTAAAAATGGAAGACGGAGAAAGAGCTGTACCGCCGAACGCGGAGGAAAGCGGCGGCGATTTAGAGGAGGAGCAAGTGATGAGTGAGGTTCACCTGGGGTGCCCACCGAATCACTCCGGGCCTCACGTATCCCGCTTCACCGTCTCTTTTCCACCTCGTTAGGGTTTTTCCATGCTTCTCTTCTATTTGTTCTGTTAAATTGGATATCAAGGTGGTGTATCTTAAAGTTTCAACCTTCTTGTAATCATGTTATTGAGCTTTTATTTTTCCTTTTGATTCTTTTTGCAATTATGTAGGAGATGAAGAGATTGATGATCGTATGAATTCAGTGATGGGGAAAGTCTATGAAGTTGATGAAGATGGAGATTTAATCGTAACTCGAAGACGGAGTAAGCTTTCTTTTTGCAGCACATTTTCTGTTATTTACTAAAAAATCTCTCTTTTTTTAGTTCATTCTTCTTTTTTTCTTTTTATGTCTGGAAGGTAACTTTTGCAATGTACATGAGCGAATGTCCTTAATATTTTGAGAAATTAGACTTCTAGGTAGCAAAGTACGCACTGTTCAAAGTTTAGTTGTCATTGTGACTAGAAAAAAAAGTTAGGGTGTAATTATCCCTTGATTCAATGAGATCGAGTTATCCGGTGAGAAGTTATCATACTAATTTGATAAAACCCCGAATATTCTTATGGTGTGCTTCTACTTCATGTTTTCATGATAACTCTTACTTTAAAGGTGGTTCAATGTTTTCTCTTTGGCATTTATCAATTGGAAGATGAACTATTTAGCATGGGTTATTAATTCTTGCAGCTTAAATGATGCAATCACACAATATTTATGATGTTGGAGTTATCTCCTTGAAGATTTTACAACCCCAGCCAGAATAACTAACTGAAATGTAAAAGAATAGAGGAGGCTAAGAAATTGATTGAATTCATTTGGTATTTAATTTGCAGATCCATCGAAGGATTCTTTTGTTATCTTTGTCCAGCATAACATCACTTCTTCCTTACCAAGAGTTGGCCTCCAGGTAATAAAGCCATTGGCATCTTCACAGCGGTTGGCACACTCAATTGCAAGATATATATGATGCTCGTACATTTTCTACTTGCTTCTAATACGAGTTTCTCCTTATTTAGGTTTGGAGAGCAGAATTGGTTCTAGCTGACTTTGTGCTGCATATGACATATAATAAGTCATCCGATTTTGATGGAGTTGTTGCAGTTGAGCTTGGTTCTGGCACTGGTACAGTTTCTTATGCTTAGTTTTGAGTTGTGGAAAACTGCTTGTCTTCTTATCACTTGTAGGACCATGAATCTCTAAATGCCAGTTGGACATCATTATGTCAGATCCATAGATCTGCTCGTTTGACTAGATTTTCTTTCGTTGTCTTTGTCAGGGTTAGTCGGCATGTTACTTGCCTGTGCTGCTAATACTGTATTCATAACTGGTATGAGACTCGAACAGAACTCTGTAATATGCTGGAGTGAATTGCTTATTTTTCATGCCATATGTTCTTTATATTGGAGTAGTGCTAAACTATATTGACATGATATAAGCAATTAGACCATGTGCTCTCTTGCCTGCTTCTTGGCTCTCACATTTTCACAAATTTACTAACATGAGATGGCTTGGAAACATAAGGTTCTTTCTCAACATTCTTGGCAGCATTAGCATGTGGGTACACATTTCTTGTTATCTGCTGTAGATTATAAATGTTCTGGATGTTGCCACATAGTTTGCTATCGTCAAGTTTCTATGAGCTGATTACTTGCATCAGTATTTTCTAACCTCTCTTCACACTATTACAGATAAAGGTGATGAAGTACTTGAAAACTGTGCCAAGAATGTTAATCTCAATGCTGGAAACTTCCATCAGAAGGCTTCTGTATATGTACGTGAACTTGATTGGAACCATCCATGGCCACCTCTGCTTGTGGTAGATTCTTTATCTGAACATAGGTAGGAAGGAGTTATGTTTGAAAGTCTAATGGATTTGGGAGGTTTCATGGTCGTATTTATGCTTGACATTCTCTTATTTTTCCTCCCTTCTTCTGTTTAACTGATCTTATAAATATTTCATATAGCAATTCACTTATCTTGTGCAGATATGGTTGGAGCAAATTAGAGGTTGAAAAGCTTCAGAGAGCTTCTTTGCTCTTAGCTGCTGATGTAATCTACAGTGATGACCTAACTGATGCCTTCTTCAGTGTGTTAGAAGCAATCATGTCCAGTAGTCCAGAAAAGGTAAACTGAACTGTTGGGAGTTGCGGTTTGAGAAGCTCTTATAGGAACTTTAGTCATTGTTTTCATTCATGTATTTTTCCATCTAATTTAGGTACTATACCTAGCTCTAGAGAAGCGCTACAACTTCTCCATCGATGATCTTGATGTCGTTGCAAATGGCTATTCACACTTCCGAAGTTATCTTACAGTTGAGGAAGGTGAACACCGTTGTCCTATTAAAAAGGCCGTCCCACCCATGAACCCGAAATTCTCATTGCCTATCCACTTTGCAATTGTTGATTCAGAGGAGGAAGCTCTTGAAACTGAATTTCCACCAAGATTCGTCGGTAGGCTCATCAACCTGGAAGAGATTCCTCAGTACGTGCAAGAGTACGAACGAGGAAACGACGTTGAGATTTGGCAGATAAGTTACGCCAGGCCCAGGCATTGAATCTGGTAATTCTATCATGTCACAATTTGCTAGGTCTAGAAAGCTTGGCATGTTATAGAAAAAACATCTAACCAAGAAATGGGGGTTGTGGTTGTCACATGCAAGCCTTTTAGAATCTTGCAAGGTCGGCTGAAAAAGTCACTTTATTTCAGCATCAAAAGGAAAATGCTTCACTTTCTTTGTTTGCTTGCCTGAAAACTTTTATGTCTTCAAAGAAAAAAATTGAAAATTATTGAGCTAGAAAAACTAGTGAGATTTATGAAGGGAATGCAACACAACATTATCTAAACCTACTTGTGTTTCAATCTTGTATTTTGTTTTATTCCAACAAATCTATCTATATGTGAGATAAACTAAAACACTCAATTGAAAATTGTATGGAATTAGTGCATCCAAACTGATGGGAATGAGGCTTTCGGATTTACGCTTTGTGAATTAGATAATTATTTATGTGCACTTTTGTCTCGAAAGGCAGAGCAATTTTTTATTTTTTTAAAAAGGCAATCAGAAATAAAATTGAGTTATTAGAAAAGAAAAGAAGAAACTTTTCAAGGGAAAAAGAGAGAACAGAAAGGAATAGACGACTATTTGCAAAAGTGAGGGGTCACGCTGGCGACGTTCTCTCATTTGTCGAATTATCAAAAGAATAATAGTTTTAGTCGTTGTCGGCTTGTCTAGACTGAGTTTGCAACTTGTTACCTAGATAGGTTTCACATGTATTGTTTGTAATTGCACCTAAAATGAATTATTACTAGAGGGCCCATTTGTTATTTAATCAACAAAATATAGGCATTTACAATGACTTATTTTGTTCCTTCTAGTTTTTATGAAATATGTTCTAAATTTCAAAGCACGTTATATGTGAAGAAAATCTAGAACGATCAATAATAATCAAGACTCCAGCACAAAAGAAGATTCTTAATTAAGACTTCGTTTAAAATCTATAAGAACTATCAATGCCAAACATAAAATTACTCTTCTACAAAACTGCTTTTAGTGAAATATGGGGTAAATATCAATTTATATCCCAAATTTTCATGATTTTTCATCCAATGTCTCAACGTAAGTATATTGTCATTTTGGTCCCTAACGTTTCAAAAAAATCTAATAGTATTATGTCAATCAATTTCTGGTGTTCGAATGTTTATGTGGCTGTCAGAATTTCATGTTGGATTCCAAACTAATATAAAAAGACGTGAAAATTCTCCTTCAAAACAACGTTGTTTCATTTCTTCCTTTATATTGACGTTGAAAAGAAATGGAACGACGTCGTTTTGGAGGAGTTTTTCATATTTTATTTCATTTTTATATTAACGTGGAATCCAACATAGACTTCCGGGAGCCACGTAAGCGTTTGTACGTCGAAAATCGATCGTCATGACATTAATAAAAAAATTATGAAATGTTAGGACCAAAATAACAATATGCTTACGTTGAGACATTAAATGAAAAAAACGCAAAACTTTGGGACATAAACTGATATTTACCCTAAATATAATAAAGTGTTTCGAACTTATTAAGATTGAATTATAACATGCCTAACAAAAGTTTGATTTATTATGATGACTCTCGAATGGATTTTACCGAAGGTGCATTGCATTTGCGTCTATATAAACTATGATGGTATTCGGATTATAAAATTCACACTAATGACTTTCTTAAACTGTGATAAATTATTAAAAGGCCGGCTTAACTATGTCATTGGTCATATTTTTTTATTAGACATCAGTGATATTTATAATATTTGAATTTGAATGTTATTTTTTTATATTAAATGACCTATAATCACTTGTGATAATCACGTTCAAATAGTCAGAGCTAAAAAAATATAAATACATAATTATGTAGCGACGAAATAACTTATTTCACCAAGTAAACCACGAAATGCAAATTTTATCTGTCATTCATCATTTTCTTCGAGGATTTATTGAGCCGACTCAAGAACAATTACCTTACTATATTATGTTCAACTCAGAATTTTCGATTCATCTTAAAACTGATCATTTTTTTTGTATCACGGGAACCCATAGCCGCTACTTAGGATGCGCATCGGATAAACCTCATGTTCCACTTTATTGTGGTATTTAAAGTTGGCTTATTATAATTGAATAGAAATTTGATTTATTTTTTTAAATATTGACAATCTATTTTACAAAATAATTACGGATAATTGTTTTCCCTGAAAAGGAGTATATTTTATTGAAACCAATCCATGGTGTGATACGAAATTTAAGTAATGATTGTGTTGTAGCATAAAATAACAACTTTTAGAAATACTAATAAACGATTTCTTCAAACTTTGTTGTTCACCCACTCAAAGAGAAAAAATACAAAAGGATAAATTAATGCGTATTGTGATTAGCCGTAATTATTAATAAATAATAGAGTAAATATTATTTAAATTTTAAACTATATTTATTTATCAAAAATATCCAGAATTTTTAAAATATTTGTTTAACTACAAACTATTAGTATTGTATTAAAAATGTCTTACGTTTAGTTTTCGATCCTAGAATTTTGATAGTTTTCGATCCTAGAATTTTGATGTGGCTTGTCGGATACCACTTGGAATTATGTGACATCTGTGAGCCATGTCAAAAATTAAGAGGAGAAAAAATGAATTTGAGATATTTTTAGTATAATAGTGATAATTAATGATTTAGATAAATATTTTGATAATTGGAAATATTTTTCATGAATCGGATATAAGTTTAGTATTTAGAGTTCCTAGTATCATTTATCCGAACTTGATTCAGTGTTATCTAAAACTACCGGGTATGCTATTTTAGATAGAGGTGAGTAAAATACTCGAATTCGAATATTCGATCCGAATCAAAGCAAAATTTAAATTTGGTTCGGATTTTTTGGTTTTCGGTTCGGATTGATATTTTTTAAAATTTCAGATCGAAATAGATTTTTTTTAATACAAAAATTTCCGAAAAATCGAATTATATATAATTTATATATAATAATAATATTTTATTTAAATATTTTAAAATCTAATATAAATATATATAAAAATTAACAAAAATTAGTTTCGGATTTTCGGTTCGGATCGGATTGTTTCCCTCTTAAAATTTAGATTTTCAGATCGATTCGGATTAGACAAAAATCCAAATCGAAATCTGAATGATCATCCCTAATTTTAGAACATTGTCCCCCCCGGAACAGTATAATTTACGGCGGAGGCTCCCTGGCATCTGGAGGCGCCGCCGTGCCGGAGCTCCGATAACTATCTATACTGCTCACCGGTTTATTGGCTACAGAGACACAATTTGTAAGGCTATAACTGAAAATTACTGCTTTATTCCACGCAGCCGCGAATCTTCCTTTTTACTGCAGCGAATTTTTCTACATTTTATCCTTTTCCACTGTTCTGCTAAAAGTGTAGAATCTAACGTCGTCGTTTCCTGCTCGCCAGCTCTCGTAATCAAACTAGTTGGTCATCATAGGGATTGCTTCAACTTCACTCTTTTTCCAATTTTGATTCGCCCAACTGGGAAAAAGCGCAAGCAGTTGATCTGTAACCTCAAATTTATCCCCAAATTCAGCCGTTTCACGTACGTTGTGTTCTGTGTGTGTGCCACTGTTTGTGCGTAATTGGGGGATTCTGCGGCTTTGATTCGACTCGCCGGAGAGGGCAATGGGCTGCACGCAGTCGAAGATCGAGAACGAAGAGACGGTCAACCGATGTAAGGAGCGCAAGCAGCACATGGAACGCGCTGTCACAGCGAGGAACAAGTTCGCAGCCGCGCACTCCGCCCACGCCATGTCCTTGAAGAACACCGGCGCCGCCCTTAGCGACTTCGCCCAAGGCGAGGCTATCTATCCCTCCACGGCCGTCGCCGCCACCTCCGTGGCGTCCTCCACCGCAATCGGGAGCGCCGCCCCGCCTCCTCCTCATCCGTACGAGAATTTCCCCCCGCCGCCCCCTCCGCCGCATGAGTCGTTCCCAAACACATCGCCGCTCCAACGAGCCGCCACCATGCCGGAATTCGCGATCCCCCTGCCCGTAAACAATCACGCCAATCCGATAATGGAGGAAGAGAATGAAGAGGATAATGAATCGGATAGTAGCCATAGCTTGAAACGGCGTAGTAAGAGTAGTAAGGGTGGGAGTAGAGGTGGGATCTTACCTCCCGAGGCTGTGGAAGACGAGGTTTTGCATCAACAGCGGAAGAATGACCGGGATCGGGAGCACGTGCAGCAGCAGCCGCCTCCTCCACCGCCGAATTCTACGTCTTGGGATTATTTCTTCGAAACTGACAACATTCCGGGGCCTAATTTGGCGGATGTGGAGGAGAATAGTGCTGAGAGGGAAGAGATGGAGCGGAAGATGATTGTAGAAAGGGCGAGGAGGAAAGAGATGGAGGAAAGGCCAAGGCTGCGAAAGCAGAACCCGTGCCAGAGGTTGTGGAGATGGTGAGTGAGCTTCCTCCGCAGCCACCGCCTCCAGAAGCTGCATTAGCAGCCGCAATGGCTGGGAAGAGAGCGAAACAAGTTGTTGTTCCGGCCGAGGGAAAGAAGAAGAGCGCCGGTAACGTGAACCTTGTGCAGATATTTGTCGAGCTTGATGATTGTTTTCTTAAGGCTTCAGAAAGCGCCTATGACGTTTCTCGGATGCTTGAGGCTACCCGCTTGCATTATCACTCGAATTTTGCGGATAAAAGAGGTATTAAGGGTAATTATAGTTGGAATTTAATTTGTTGCAACAAGAAAAGTTTTACTTTGATGATAAAGGACCTTTTGTTCGTGGGTGATAGTACTTTACTATATTAATATGAAATTCATGCATATTAATGAAGCAAGAAATTATAGTGATGATGGTTCTCTCACCTTAGCAGTTGTGTTTTGGTTGTACAGCCCTAAATTATTCCACAAATATTAAGTATTTGTTTGTTCTTTGGCAGGGAACATTAATCATTCGGAAAGAGTGATGCGTGTCATTACTTGGAATCGCTCCTTCAGAGGTTTGGCTAATGCTGATGATGGGGTGGATGATTTTGATTCGGAGGAGCATGAAACTCATGCAACGGTGTTGGACAAGATGCTGGCATGGGAGAAGAAGCTTTATGATGAAGTGAAGGTACCGTCATGCTTCCATCTTCTTCCTAATTTTCCGTCATTTAAATGTATAGAGTTTAGTCAACTTTTTCCCGGTTTATTTGCTGGCCGAAGTTCTGTTCTATTTTTATTCTGATCATCAATGCCAGCTTCAACTGGTTTCTCTTGAAATTTGTGTTTAGATATTGACATCCTAGGCTTATGCTTTTTTAAAAGGTAAATCAACTGCTGTAGAGTTTTAGCAAGTTGACAATGATATCCTTGTTGAAATATAGAAACTGGCGGTACCATGGCTTTGAATTTTGTTGTAATGTCATTTTTTATCTTCAAGTGGTCCTAATTCGATGGCAATTTTATGATGGTTTAGCTGATTTTGGAAATTGTTCTTTTAGACATTAAGATGCAGTAGCAGTCGTGTAGCATGAAATTGTTTTCTTGTCAAGGGAATAAAAATTACAGTTGTGGCTTCCACATTTAATTTTTAAATTCAAACTGCAGTGATATGTTAAAATATATCTTGAAGATGAAGAACTGTCAGGGAACGAATTTGTAGCAGTAATCTAAAACTCCTCTCTCTCTCAAACCACGGAAAGGGAAAAACATATTTTTGACTTGCCATTACTTGCAGTAAACACTAAACAGTATAACTTAGAATAAAAACTATGAAGCAGAAAATCTACGTTGCTTATTGGATGGAACCAAAATAATTAGGTTTTTAGAGTCTTGTAGACAGATATAGAAATACCAGTACATATTTTTATTCTTTAGGTTTGATCCCGTGTGAAATATTATGTTATCCTTTTGTTTGGTGATTAACAGGCAGCAGAACAGATGAAACTTGATTATCAAAAAAAGGTGGCCTCATTGAATAAGTTGAAGAATCGCAGTTCAAACACAGAGGGATTAGAGAGAATGAAAGCAGCAGTTAGCCATCTGCATACAAGATATATTGTCGACATGCAGTCCATGGACTCCACTGTTTCGGAAATTAATCGTCTACGTGATGAACAGCTCTATCCGAAACTCGTGTTCCTTGTTGATGCGTGAGTTCTCAAGCATTTCTTTGTAGAAACTCAAGATCTCTCTCTCACTCTGTCCATGCTTGTGTGAGAGTCTGTCACTACTTTCTTAGCTTTTGTTGTGTGAATTGTTTTTCAGGATGGCTACAATGTGGGAGACAATCAGAATACACAATGAGAACCAATCCAAGATTGTTCAAGCATTGAGGTATCTCGACATCTCTCAAGCTCCAAAAGAAACGAGCGAACACCACCATGAACGCACACGCCAGTTAGGCGGTGTGGTTCAGGAATGGTTTACAAATTTCGGTGAACTCATGGGCCAGCAAAAAGAATACATCAAAGCACTCAACCATTGGTTGAAGCTAAACCTCATTCCAATCGACACAAACTGGAAGGAGAAAGTCTCATCTCCTGGTCAGCCTCTAAAACCCCCTATTCAGACGCTCCTCCAAGCCTGGCAAGAATACCTAGACAAGCTCCCTGACGAGCCAGCAAGAGCGACCATCAACAACTTCGCAGCCATAATAAAGACTATATGGCAATATCAAGAGGAGGAGCTCGACTACAAAAACAAATGTGCAGAAGCCAGAAAGGACCTCATCAGAAAAACCCGGGATTTTGAGAATTGGTACAACAAGCAAATGCAGAAGAGATCACCTGCTGATGATATGGATCCGGAGAGGGCAATGGATCAGAGCCAAATTGCTGATAGGCAGCTCGCGGTAGAAGCTGCAAAACAGAAGTTGGAGGATGCGGAAGAATCTTACCAGAAGCAGTGCATTCAAGTTAGAGATAAGTCCCTCATGAGTCTCAAGAGCCATTTGCCCGAACTCTTTAGGAAACTGTCTGATTTTTCTCTTGCTTCCTCGGATATGTACAGTAATTTGAGGGCCATCGCGCATTCAAGAAGCAGGAATGAGGTATCCTAATAAAGGACTCGTCTCTTTCTTTCTGCTGTGTGTTTCCTTCCTGCACATGTAATTTTTCCCTATGTATTTTACAAATAATCTACCACTTAGATGTGTTTTGTTGTGAAATAGTGGCGTGAATCGTTGCATTCTGTTTATTTTACTCCTGCTTGTATAGCCAAGACATGGGATTGTAAGTTGATTCATTCATAAATATGGAATCTGTTGCTAATTTGTTTGCTGTAAAAGAACTCACGTTTGTTTTTTGTTTAATTATGATATGACCAATATGTTTTTCTGTTTAAGTTGGGATTGTCAGTCTGAACTCAATAACCTGGCTATTGTAATGTTTGATAATATTTATAGGGTGTTTGGCTAAGCTTATTTTAAAGAGCTTATAAGCTCTAAGAGCTTATAAGATGTTTCAAGAGCTTATAAGACATAATGTTTCAAGAGCTTATAAGTTGTCAAAGTGTTTGGATAATTTAGCTTATAAGCTAGAGAAAGAATCATGAATTAGAGATAAAATTATAGTTAGAAGAGAAAATTGACGATAGGTGAAGTCGATAAGATATATGTAGATTATAACGAATCATAGTAATGTTATTTTGGTAAATTCATCATTACTTGCAGTTTATGAAAAATAAGTTGGGGTTGAGCTACTTATTTTTAAAAGAGCTATAATTTGTTGGAGCTTATTTTAACAAATTATAATTTGTTGAACTTATTTTAACAAATTATGTTCGCTTGAGGCTTATTTTCTTGAACATCTTGCATGAGCTTATAAGCTCTAAACAATTTATATGTTTATTTTGAAGAGCTTATAAGCAGCCAAACACCCTCTTAATAGGGTTAATAATGAATCTATTCCAATTTTTATCCATTTGATTAATTATATTCTAATTTTTATGGTAAAATAACACATTACCTTCCGGCGCACTATCACGATCTAGTCGTTGAATAAGAGCTTTAAAGATAAATTTGATACAAATTGAAAAGTTTGGGTAGATTTGATTTTTTTTTTAAATTGAAATATAATCAATAAAATAGATAAAAAGTTGGGACAGTTTTGTAATTAGCCCTAATTAAAATAACAAGTGTTGATTTATATTGATCAGGTTTGAAAACCACTTATATTTCTACCTGCTTATTATACGGGAGTATATATTTTTAAAATATTTCTTATCGTGTCTTGGGAATTTCGAATAATTTAACAAATGTGAACGAAATATGAAACATATTAATGATGAAAGTCTACACATTTTACTGGAAATCGAGTTCCTTAAGGATCAGCGACAACGATTGGCTTGAATTTCAAACGGTTACGCGCATTCTCTGCTCCAGTTCCGAGTACCGACTCCACGAAGCCGCACCGACCTAACAGGACAGAAGACCGCTGTGGACCCCACGCATCTGTTCCTTCTTCTTCCTTCCTCTATGTGTATCTCTCCTTTTGTGTGTGTATGATACACATACTGTACACACACATACATGACAGCCAAGAAACACTCCGCTGCTGCGTCGTTTCAGCAGCCTCTCCTCGTCGACCCCCCATCCCCGCAGCCACATCCGACGCAAGACGTTGTCGTTCTACCTGAAAATCCTCCGCCTAACCGCCCCCGCCTCCTCCGCAGTGCATGGCGGAGATGCATATTCTGCCTCGCCATCTTCCTCCTCTTCCTAGTCGCAGCCGCCTACCTCCTCTGGCCATCCGACCCCGAGCTCTCCGTCGTCCGCCTCCGCCTCGACCGCCTCCAGTTCCATACTAGCCCCAAAATCTCACTCGATGCAACCCTAGACCTAACGATTAAAATCCAGAATCAGGATATATACTCCTTGGATTATGATTCGCTACTCGTTTCGATCGGGTACAGGGGGGAGCAGCTTGGATACGTGACTTCGGACGGTGGTTCCGTGAAGGCGCGTGAGACCTCGTATGTGAACGCCACGCTCCAGCTCGATGGTGTAGAGATTTTGACGGACGTAATGTTCTTGCTCGAGGATTTAGCGAAAGGCGCGGTTGTGTTTGATACGACGTCGGAGATCAGCGGGCGGCTTGAATTTTTCTTCTTTCACCTGCCTCTCGAGGTAAATCATCTTTCTTCTACTTTACTATCAATTCATTTTAAATTGCACAAGAATCTCTGCATTAATTGATGAATTGACGTTTGTTTTAATAAGAATTTGATGCACACTACTACCTTAATGGAGCTCCATTAGACACATCAAAACAAGTTTTAAACTATCTAAATGGCTAAAGCGCCAATCTCCGAATATCAAAATATTATTAGGCAAATAACAAGTTCTGCATACAAATGTCGTGTGATCGATGAGTAGTAACTTGAAGATATAAATATTATGGTAAATGTAGTAATTCCTTTTAGCTCAAGAGTTTTGTCGTGTTGTTGTCTGATTGCAGAAGTACAGATCAATGGTTACTTGATCGTGCATTGACAACTGATATTGATCTAATTGAGATGACATTTCACGTTTATCTTAGAAGATGATAAATTTGGAATAGGATAAATTAAAGAAACTTGGGCTATTGGATTTGAAGGTTTTACCTGTTTTTGAGCCAACTCCAATGAAGTCTTAGCTTCTAGTGTGTGTCTTATCGGTAGCTGATCATAGCGTGCTCTTGATTTATGCTTACTATCTTCCTTTGTATTCGCAGACAAAAATACAATGTGAGGTTCTTGTAGACACACGGAATCAAACAGTTACTCGTCAAAGTTGCTACCCTGAGGTAAGCTCGTCCCTAGAGATTTTGATTGATTTTGCTTCCGTGCTTGCAATTATGAAAGCATCTGTAGGAATCTAGGAGATGAAAGAACAAAAGTTTCACCTACGTGATGGACTTTTCTAATTTAACACTGCATAAAATTGTTGTTGTGGTCGTGCCATCCGATTCTTCCATGTTCCCTTGTTTACTATCCTCCTCCTGTAAACGGTTGAGCTTGACAATGTCTAGATAGCCATATAGGGACTGGGAGCCCCTAAACCCAGAACTGCCTATTTGGCTATATTTTTTGGTCATGTTCTGCACCGCTGCAACATCCGGCCCAAAAGTAAACCATCTTTGGCATCTTTGCTACGGGTGTATAAAAAAAATGTAGCAATAATTACGATACTAGAATCCAATCAATTAATCAAGGTCAAATGAATCTTTACTTTTTTTTATATCAATTGGTCCGACGTCGACAACGAGAGCGTGGAGGATTACATATCGTTGTTTGTCGATTGGCGAGTCGGGTTCGGTATCGGATGCACATTATTTGGGGTATTTTATGAGCGGGTTGAAGGGTCCGATTCGGGGCTCATTACGGTTGCCGCCGAATGATTTGGAGAGCGGCAATGGAGTTAGCGAGGATATCGAGGACAATCATCCTTCCGAATGGAGGGCGAGGAGACGACCTTGATGGTTGAGGATACGTTCGGAAATTTTTCGAGGCCGCTAGAGGACTAACACGCAGCGGCGAGCGGCACTATCACGGGGTCGGCGGTATTTTTCTAAAGCGGCGGGCGGTCCTCGGGACAAATTAGGGCTGTCCGGGCATCACACTGCCCGTTCAGTTCACTCGGCTTCCCAAAAGTGTTAAGAGTATCTTAGGCGAAAGGATTGTGTTTTAGGTGTAAAGCCCTTTACACCGGACATGACCGCCTTTCAAGCAATTGAGGGTGATGGTAGGCGAGGAGGGCGAGGTTGGATCTCCAACAGTATGAGTATTGCGAGGTTACGGGGCGGGAGGAAGTTGGGGGTTCGAAGAAGAAGGTGGAATTTCCGGTCTATTCTATGGTGGAATATTCAGCCCTCGTACTATGAGGCTGCGGGCGTGGTGGAAGGGTGTCTGGTGACAATCTTGATCGATAGTGGGGCTAGCCACAACTTTATTTCTTCATCTTTGGTTTCCATACTACATCGAAACCGGATAAGACAGGCGGATTCGAGTGCAGGTTGGGGGCCGGACATCGGCGAAATCGGAAGGAGTATGCGAGACAACTACCTATCTCGTTGCGGGATGTGCTATTAAAGCGATTGTTATGTGTTTGCCTTGGGTGGCGTTGATATAATTCGGGAGTTGCGTGGCTTGCCACACTGGGAAGATCGCGCATCAATGGGAGACTTTGACTATGAATTTTGAGTGGAATGGGGATCGAGTGGAGTTAAGGGGATCCGCAATGTGTCGAAACTTGGTGAGCCTTCGCACCACGATCAAGACCGGCGAGGTTGAATTTTGGGCGATTGTTCTTGACCACGAACCCGAAACTATCTCGAGGCCTGATGAGGAAGTTGGATGATGTCCTCGGGCATCATGCGGGGTTTTGAGGAGCTGCAGGGCTACCCCTCGTCGAACGGACCACGGGATAGAGTTGGCCCCGGGCAAAGCCGTGTCGATTCGACCTTCAGATATGGCCTCTTGCGGAAAGATGAGATTGAGCGGTTGGTAGAAGACATGTTGCGGCGGGCATTATACGGCCAAGTTCGAGTCCTTTCGAGCCGGTACTATTACTTAAAAAGAAGGATAACAGATTGGAGATTTTGTGTGGACTATCGGGAGCTCAATAAGTCCACGGTGCGAACAAATATCCGATCCGGTGATTGAGAGATCTTGGATGAATTGGCGGTATGATTGTGTTCTCCAAAATAGATTTACGCTCGGTTATCACCAAATCAGGTGGCTGGTCCCGACATCCATAAGACGGCGTTTAGGGCGCATAGCGGGCATTATGAATTCTGGTAATGCCTTTCGGATTGTGAATACCCACTACATTTCAATCGCCATGAATGACTTGTTTCGGCCGTACTTGCGGAAGTTCGTATTGGTTTTTATGATATTACGGTGTCGGTACCGATCTTGGGAGGACCACCGAGCGATTGAGTTTGGTTTTATGACACTTGGCGAGAATCGGTTTGAGCTAATAGGAAGAAGTGTGCATTGGATGTCTCAAGGTTGAATACTTGGGACATATTATTTCGCGGGCGGGTAGCGATGGACGGACAAAAGTCGATCTTTGTAGTGGGTGGCGCAGCCAGTTCGGTCCGCGAGGTCAGGGATTCTGGGGCTAACGGTATTATAGGAGGTTTGTGAGGGTATGGCCTTATTGCTCGGCCACTCACGGCCCTTTAAAGAAAAGCTCAGGTTCGGTTTGAATGGCCTTTAGAGGCCGAGGCGTTCAACGCTTTAAGAAAGCGTTAACCGAGGCTCCGTGTTAGCTATGCCTCGGTTTGATCGCCAATTTGTGGTGGAGTGTGATGCGTCGATGCAGGCATCGGGCGGTCTTTCATGCGGGAGGCGGGGGCCATAGCGTATTTCAGCAAGTCTTTGGCTGACCGCACCCTCTCCAAGTCAGCCTATGAGCGAGAAATGATGGGGTTGGCCTTAGCAGTACAACATTGGCGGCCATACCTGATTGGACGGCGGTTTGTAGTGCTTGCGATCACATGACCTCAAACATCTCCTCACTCAGCGCATAGCGACGCCATCGCAGCAGGTTTGGGTGGCAAAGTTATTGGGGTACGATTTTGTGATTGAATATAAAGCAGGCATCTCAAATGCATGGCGGATGCCACTTTCGAAGGGGAGAGGCCTCGTTGGGCTGCGATCGGTGGCGGAGTGGTTGGGATTGGGCGATGTGGGGAAGAACAACAACGGATGAGTTTATGCGGGGGCATTGTGCGAGCTTTGGACACGAAACCCACTAGTAAACCGGGATTTGAGTTGAGAGGGCCGATTGTTCTTTAAGGGGCGCTTGGTCTTGCCTCCGATTCAGTGGATTCCTCGCATAGAGGAATTCCATGATACCGACCGGGGACATGCAGTGCGTGTCGCACCTATAGGAGATGGCGTGAATGTGTATTGGAGGTATGTTCCGCCGAGTGCGAGTTATGTCGCCCGGTGCTTGGTTTGCCAAAGGCCAATGCGAGGCGATGTCTCTGCCGG
Organism: Salvia rosmarinus; assembly: GCA_036937905.1. Taxonomy (NCBI): domain Eukaryota; kingdom Viridiplantae; phylum Streptophyta; class Magnoliopsida; order Lamiales; family Lamiaceae; genus Salvia; species Salvia rosmarinus. Next base: position 70,333,317 of record CM072823.1, read on the forward strand.
GCTGCTGACAGCCCTGCCCATTCGGATCGATTTGGGAGGACATTTCTATGGATTTCATCACCTTGCCCAAGTCGAAGGGGTACCGTCGGTTACGGTGGTGGTGGGCAGCTTGTCAATCACGGGCACTTTTAGCACTTAAACCGCTGTTACGGCGCGTTCGATAGCGAGTGTTTGCGAGAAGTAGTGCGGCTGCATGGGATTCCGCGGTCGATTGTCAGCGATCGTGACTCCTTGTTTGTCAGTGCCTTTTGGAAAGAGTTATTCGCGTTATCTGGAACACAGCTGAAGTTCAGTTCTGCTTATCATCCAGAAACGGATGGTCAAACGGAAGTCTTGAATCGGGTGGTGGAGACCTATTTGCGTTGTTTTACTTGTGAACAACCGAAGCAGTGGTTACGGTGGCTTCCATGGGCGAAATCTTGGTACAATCGCTTTTGACGGCTGCCCGGGTTACCCCCTTCGAGATTGTGTACGGGCGGGCATCTCCCACCATCCGGCGATTTTTGCCCGGTGAGAGTAGGGTGGCTGCTGCGGCCGACGTTCTAGGTAGTCGGGATGCCATGATGGTGCGTCTGAAGATTAATTTGGAGAAGGCACAGTAGAGCATGGTTAGGCAGGCTAACAAACATCGTCGGAGGTGGTCTTCCGGGTTGGGGATAAGGTGTTTCAAGGTTCGGCATCATCGACAATCTCGGCTTTCGTCGGCCTCACCATAAGCTGTCACCCAAGTTTCTGGGCGTTTTGGTTGGCGCGCGTGGGTGCCACGCGTCTGAGCTATCCTTGCCACCCACGAGCCGCATACACCCGGTGTTTCATGTGTCACAACTACGGCGCGTAGTGGGCGACCATCCTGTGGAGGCGGAGTTACCGGCGAGTTTGGAATTGCCGGTGGGGCCGGTGTTTGAGCCCGAGGAGGTGCTAGCTTGGCGGAATGGTCATGAGAAAGGGGAGGATAAGGAACAACTGTTGGTTAAGTGGGTCGGGCAGTCGGTTGATGAGGCTACTTGGATTAGCAAAGTCAGTTTTCAGAGCCAATTTCCGGACTTCAACCTTGAGGACAAGGTTGTTTCGAAGGATGATGGAGTTGATAGAGAACAGGAGCAGGGGCGTGGCGGCGTCGAGGAGGAGGAGGCTGAGGAGGAGCCGAGGCCTCTGTTGGTTTACCGAAGACGGGGACGGGCTTGAGCCACTGTTCGTGGGCTGAGATATTGCTGTTCGAGTTTTAATTCTAGTTATTGTGTTATGTTTCTAATTTTAGTATTTAGGGTTTCTATTTTTGGTAAGAGTAGATAGGTATTTAATAGATAGGTGTGCGGCAGTTTTGATTTTATCAATTAATCAAGTTTTAGTCTGAGACTTTTGGGGCAGCGCAAGTTGCAGTTTTCTCTTTCAGTTTCTGGTTATATCAGTAATGAATAATGAACTTACTCCAAGAATATGTTAATGTCTTCAAGAATGGCTTTAAGTGAGACTGAATCCCTTGATTGTCTTCAACCTATGAAAACATATTAATCACAGTTACTGTTAGTCGGGGCACAGCGGTAGAACACCTGGTCTATCTGGTGAGGTCTCCACGACTAGCTCCTAATATTGCCAGCTTGATAACATGAATTGTGACTAAAAATAAGTTGTAAATAATCCGTTTAGTGTTAGCAAATGTTATTAAGAGTTTCTAATTCCAAATAATATTCAACAGGTATCCGAAGCGAGATAGGATTTTACAATTTACAGAATCTGGGCACAGAGTATCCTCGGGTTTCCTCTTCAGGTCTTTGTGCAGTTAGATACCCTTACCCTGATGAAATATTTGTATACATACATTATTTAACGTGTCATTCATATTCCATTTTGTATTAGAAAATGAACTATACACTGCATCTAATAATATTTCCTTTCTGCTGATTAGCGTAGAGTGAAATATATCATTTCTTTGCTTTGAAGTGTGTAGAATTTGAATAAGTAGTTGCAAGACTTACTTTGCCCTGCAGACAAACATTTCATTGTGTCTTTGTACAACATCTTTTATTGTTAGAAACTCAGTTTTGGGTTCTCTGTAGAACTCCACTACCAAAGAATGGAGTATAATGGGATAGAGATATCTAGGCATTTCTTGTAATTTTGAACGAAAATGAATTTAATTTTAGAGAATCGATGTGAGATTTTATGCAAAATGCAGATATATTACTGGCAATTAATATATATTTTGTTTCCAAACAAATGTTTTCACTGCATTTCCCGGAGGGTGTCAAGTGTCAACTACAGGAATTCAACTCTCAAAATTCATGTAAAATTGAAACTATTAAAAAAAGAAGGTTCTAATTTTCAGTATATTACAAGCTAATGGGCCTTTTGACTGTTTGTCAATAGTCTTGGGCTATAACCTTAAGAGTAGCCCTCCATTATATACTATGTACTTGGTATCACCAATTTTCACCCTAAAATCTTACTCTCTCCGTCCTCAATTTTGTTTCTGTTTTTTGTTTTCTTTTTGGTACGTTACACAAACTTCTTCCTAATAAATATTATTTTATAAAATATTTTTTATTTATTATCCTCAACAATATTTTTTATTAACTTATATTATCAGTCATAGTCCATCTTATGAGTAATGCTATTGGGACACATTATGGCAGCCATAATCCAATCCAAATGAAAAAATCAATTTACTTAAAATTTGATTTATTTAAAAAATTGGTTTTACATTAAAACCATACTTATAGAATTATATTTTTATCCATATTGTGTTTTGGCTCCACTTTATCCATCTTTCGTCAAAATTCAAATTTAAAACTAATAAATTTAATCGTTTTTCAGAATATGTGGGAAAATGTATTTTGTAAAAATAAATAACACATTAGTTTAATATTACTATTTTGTTAGTTAATTATATTGATAATTAATAAAGTATCCACATGTGACAAGTCATAATGTTGGCACATAGCTTTATTGTACTTTTATATCCTAATAAATGAGTCAACTTTGGAACTTATTCATTGACAGCAAATTTTCCAGCATATAAATGGGATCACTTGTCCAAAAAACCAAAGCCACATCTAATTCAAATCTCAATCGAGATCTCAAGTATACTCCGTCTATCTAGTCAACTCACTCCAAAAGATGCTCAATGTTCCTAATTTTTTTTTTTATAATTTTGCTGCAAAATGCAATTTAACCCTGTCATTTACAAATGAGAAATAGATATATAAGAGTGACATACATGTGCAATAAGAATATAAGTAAATAGACCACCTATTATTCATTAGTACAATCGACAATTCAAAATATTAATTTACTCCCTTGCCCCCCCCCCCAAAAAATCTTGTTATTCTTTGACACAAACTAAGGAGTTGTTTTTTTGAAGTACAAAATCAAGGAGTTCTTAATGTTAAAATGGACCAAATTTACTAATGTGCCCTTATTTGCTAATCTAAAATTAAATGTTTGTTATTTCAAAAAAATATAGGGACATATATAAAATACAATCTATTTATATAGAAAATTTGAACTGCGAGAACGTCGTTATAGAATGAAGATATGTTATCCATAAAAGCAAATATTAATTCTCCATTTGGGTTGGATGCACCACGTCCTTGTACACATGTTCTATTAAAAAAGATTGAGCAATCCACAAGATTTAGTCATGCTCAAAGTTCATTTTGAGACTTGAGGGTTGAGAAGCAATATCTTACAAAGAGTAATTGTCAAGTTTACCCCTCAAAAGTTGGCATATGCCATTCTCATCCATTATTGTTTTTGTACATGACCAACCAACACAAGATTCATTGAATACCAAGGATCATATATACATAGTAACAAGAAAAGGGCAAATCCCTATCTTCACTATATATTCCCTACTCCCAACTGTTCCACTTTATCTCCCCCACAAAACACACACACACACACACACCGTTCAAGAATGGATAAAGAGCGGCCGAGCCATGACTATGCCTGCTGGCCCAGAAGCCACTCGAGCCTAAAATACGACCGTTTCGCGTCGTCCAACGTTGCTGTAAGAAGATCGAAAGCTCCCATTTGGAGACAGATTTGGAGGAAGTTCAAGAAAGAGAAGAAGAGAATGTTCCACTGCTCTAACTCAATGAGGTTCACTTATGATCCACATTCTTACTCACAGAACTTTGATCAGGGTCCTCTTTGGGCCGATCACGACGACCTTTCTAGATCCTTCTCTGCTCGTTTTGCCGTTCCATCAAGAATCTTTGATAACCCTAGATTCATGGTTTAGTTTCACCTTTTTTTCGATCGAAGAAATAAAAAAAAGGAATCTATACTTTCTTAAGTTTTGTGTTATATATTTAGCAGCATGGTTTCATGCTGCTTTTTTTATGTAACTAGAGATGAATGAGAGATCTTGCAATTAATTTGATCAACTTTTGCATCTTTTTGTCTTAGTTTACAAGTTAGATGCTTTTGGGATTTTCCTATTTCTCGATTATTTGGAATTATGTTGACTTTTATAATTGTGTTGATGTTGATGCAAGTCGGCAGCACAGACAGATCGAATCAAGATATAAGAATGTTGAACTTAAACTTTTTTATTCATTTTTTAGATCTTCAAAATTGAGATGAAGTGATTTTTCAAATGAATCAAGTGATCATCCAAATTTTGGAGCCGTAAATTATAATTTCAGAAATTGGGATTAAACTTTTTTTTTTGTGGATGACGAGAAAAAAGAATGCGATTAAGAACATCATTTTTTCTATTCATTTTAATTTAGGGGGCAAGATTTTTAGTGTTGACTAAAATTTTGTATAAATCTAAAATTACATAAAAGAGAAGGCTACCACAGCTATCTGTAGATGTAATTAGCCGTTGGAAGCGACGAATAAAGTCTACTAAAAGGTGGCAAAACGAAGGGAAAAATCATGTTTTTTCTGAAGTAGAATGCTGAAATCTCGGCATTATTTAATCAAATCTCAATTATATGTGTGCGTGTGTTGGCTTAGTGGTGGAATGGTTAATGTCCGAGGCAAAAGGAAATATGTCGCAACGATTGATTTAACTTCTGTTGAAACTGAATTAATAATTTGAAGGTAACGGGTTTGAAAAAATTAGCATTATTATTTTCATTGGATACCTTTTTTGTCGATTAATAAACTAATAAACATAAAGTGGTACCTTGTTGGTTATTTCATTTAAGAATTTAAATGCTGATGATAGTTTTTCCCTTTTAAGAATCCGTAGAATTAGGTGACTGAAAGTTGGTTCGTTGTGTACTGAACAGCCAATTTAATTTTTCATTTTAATATGTTGGAAGTTGGTGAAGTTTTAATACCATATGGAATCTGGTTAATTCTTTTTTGTGAATATTGATAATCATTAAACATGGGTTATTAAATTCATAATATTGTCCCCAGTTTGCACACAAATTAATACATATGAAGAGCACTTTCATCAGATGTTAAAGATATATGTGTGTGCAAGAATATATATTGCTATCCCCTCTTTTTTTTTTTTTTTTTGATATCATGGGAGCCATGGCCGCTATCACACTTGAAAATCAAAACCAAGTGTGACAGGTTCAAACCCATAGAGACGTTTGGTAGGGTTCGAACCTGTGACCTCTCGATCACAGGACCTCACCTTAACCATTGGGCCGTCCCTAGGGGACACATTCTGCTCTCTATATATAATATTAGTTGAATTAGAGTTTTAGATAATATCGAAGAACAAAAAATATCAAAGTCGTATATTCTTAAATATATATCTATCTGTCTGCATCCATATCTTAAAATTTTATATAGATTTTTTATACTCTCCATATGGGACTCGAGAAAATGAGAAGAGTCATTATTAATGAGAGTATGAAATATGAAAGCAAGTTGTCTTGTTCTAATCCAAGGTGTCATTAGTGTGCTAAAAAATATTTCCATTAAATTAAGATTGGAAATTTCATCTCTCTCCTTTTCAAACGAAATTTCTAATCTCAATGATATATTGCTTTAACGAATTAGGATCAAATGTATTCAACATATCTTATTATATGATGATACCATCATTTATATATACCTAAATTTTTTTAAATGAGTGTCTTATTTTTATGGATGACAGAAAAAGTTGTAAAATTATGTTATAATGTCATTTCACTAAAAATATCCCTTTTCGAATATCCTATTGTTACCAAAATACTTTCTTATATTCTGCTTGGAATAAAGTTTGTCGCTTAGTGTTAAAATTTGGTGAGATTGGACTATATAATATTAGGTCGGCCAACATTCTCGTTGGCCCCTCCAACCCTACCACTATGTAGTTTGTGCTTTAATCTCTCTATATATAGCCTCTCATATTAATTCCATTCATTCAAAATCATAGTTGTAATCGGAATCAAATGCACTAAATTGTAATTTGATGAACTAATTCAGCATATTTCTCATGAGCAATATTATTAGGTTTCAATATAGACTATACATCCATAATTATAATAAACTTGTGATCGAATGTCATGAGTTTGAATTTCTCTAATATTATCTGGATCGTATTTGAATAACGATCGTGATTTGAACGTTCCTCCGCCCGCCAAAAGAAGGGCATCATAGTATTGGATCACCTATAGCTAGTCTAAGAATATCACTGAAGCAAGGAGGGTTATAGACTTAACTCCTCCCCTTTATAATTTTCAATTCTCCACCTACCTTTTTGGTTGGAATTTTGAAAACAGTAAATCTTTGTGGCCACATTGTGGCGGTATAACTGGTCCAATAAAGAAAAAACCGATTTATTTAAAATTTTCGATTCAAAGTAAAATATGATTAACTTAATTTTACTATTTTGTCCTTAAAATTTTGGCTACTAAAATATGATATTCACTTTTCTCTCAATTATTCCTCAATTTAATAGCATTAAATAGATAGTTTATGGTACTTACGTGCCAAGTAAAACCAATAGAGCCTCTCAACAAGATAAAGAAAAGAAAAAGTCCCAGGGACAGTACAATAGTTAAGGTGGGTTCACGTGGCGGGAGGTTCTGAGTTGAACCCACCAAACGCCTCTATGGGTTTGAGCACATGTCACACTGGTTTCCAAGTGTGGTTTACACATCTGTGTGGTTTGCGGTATTGCAGGGCCAGTGGGGTTTACCGGTCTTGCACCTAAGGTAGCGGTGCGGGTTCCCATGATATCAAAAAAAAAAAAAAAAAAAGAAATAATTAGCGGTCTATCCAAAGAAATTAAGAGGTATCCAAGCAATCGCAACTTTCACTATAAATAAGTTAAATGCGATAAACCCTAATCTTCATTATATTTGAGTCTCACACTGGTTTTCCAAGTGTGGTTTTGTCTGTGTGGTTTGCGAGGCTATTAGGGGCAGTGGGGTTTACCCGGTCTTGCCCCTAAGGTAGCGGTGCGGGTTCCCATGATATCAAAAAAAAAAAAAAAAAAAAGAAATAATTAGCGGTCTATCCAAAGAAATTAAGAGGTATCCAAACGATGCAACTTTCACTATAAATAAGTTAAATGCAGTAAACCCTAATCTTCATTATATTTGCGTCTCAATCTTTCATTAAAACTACCTCTCAAAGTCTCAATCTTTAAGAATGGTAGATCACAAAAGCCGAGAAGAACCCCACTCAAGAAGAATACATCAATGAAAAAGCCCTAACACGAGTCCACCAAATAAGAACATCACTCCCAAAAGCATTCCACCATAGCCAAACTGTATCTAACACCGGTGAAGAAGATAAAGTTGTCAGAATGGAGCATTCCATCGCCCAACATAAACTAGTAATTAATGTATATTTATTTAATTTGAAATTTAAATTTTGAAATCATTTTCATCAAAAATGGAGGGAAGGGGTACAAAAGTCATTTAATTGCGTATTAATTATAATTAATATTTTATTTAACAATTAATATTTTAAATTTACTATTATAACCCTGTGGGTGGCCATAATGTGGCCAAATAGCACCACTCTTTTGAAAATAAGAAATTGATAAATGATTATTTATATACATAAATTAAAAATGTTAGTGATTTTCAGAGGGGTTTGAAAATCCTACATCTAGTGAGATATGTCTTTTGTGCATATCCAGCTTTCTCCTACGTCTAAACAAACGTTTACAAGCACAAATCAATTGGTGCATGCAGGTAGAATGCCAAAGCATATTATACATTTTTTTATATATAAAATTTTCACCCATATATGTAGCATTTACATAATCACAAAACACATCATTGAAATTGTTCAAGACTTGGTGTGTATAAAGTCTACTAAAAGGTGGCAAAACGAAGGAAAAATCATTTTTTTCTAAAGTAGAATGCTGAAATTTCGGCATTAATTAATCAAATCTCAATTATAAGGTTATATATATATATATAACATGCTTTTGAGGGGAGAGATACTATTTCACCAATCGAGTCACAGGTATCTAACATATTCATACCTAACGATTTTCCACAAAGTGGTGACGATATATATATATATAGGGAGGGTTAACGTAAAACTATTTTATTATGAGAACATGAGAACCAAAAACTGATGAAACATGAGAACCATAAAATGATGAATTCGTTGTAAAAATTAATGAATCTGCTGGAAAGTTAATGAATCTAAAAATCCAAAAATGGAATTTTCGTCCTCATGGGATTCGAACCTGTGAAAAATATCGAATTTTGGATTCAGCAACTTTCCCAGCGGATGCATCAACTTTCATAGCGAATTCATTTTATTCATTGTGAAATGTTGTGGTTCTTAGTTCTCGCTTTAAAAATGGTTCTTATTTGAACCAAACTCTCTCTCTCTCTCTCTCTCTCTCTCTCTATATATATATATATATATATATATATGTGTGTGTGTGTGTGTGTGTGCGCACACGCGCGTATTGGCCTAATGAAATATGTGTGCGTATGCTGAACTAGTGGTAGAGTGGTTAATGCATGAGGCTAAAGATCTCATGTTCGAATACATGCGGCCTTTAAATTTATGTATTTAATTAACACAATGCGCAACTATTGATTTAACTTCTGCTGAAACTGAATTAATAATTGGTAGGTAACGGGTTTGAAAAAATTAGCATTATTATTTTCATTGGATACCTTTTTTTGTAGATTAATAAACTAATAAACATAAAGTGGTACCTTGTTGGTTATTTCATTTAAGAATTTAAATGATGATTATAGTTTTACCCTTTTAAGAATCCGTAGAATTAGGTGACTGAAAGTTGGTTCGTTGTGTACTGAACAGCCAATTTAATTTTTCATTTTAATATGTTGGAAGTTGGTGAAGTTTTAATACCATATGGAATCTGGTTAATTCTTTTTTGTGAATATTGATAATCATTAAACATGGGTTATTAAATTCATAATCTTCTCTCCTGTCTCTAATCTTGGATGCAATCGATCGTCTAATTGTGATTTTGCACACAAATTAATTAATACATATGAAGAGCACTTTCATCAGATGATAAAAGATATATGTATGTGCAAGAATATATATTGCATATCATTCCTCTCTCTATATATATAATATTAGTTGAATTAGAGTTTTAGATAATATCGAAGAACATAAAATATCAAAGTCGTATATTCTTAAATATATATCTATCTGTCTGCATCTCTTAAAATTTTATGTAGAGTTTTATAACTCTTCATAATGGGACTCGAGAAAAAGAGAAGAGTCATTATTAATGAGAGAATGAAATATGAAAGCAAGTTGTCTTGTTCTAATCCAAGATGTCTCATTAGTGTGCTAAAAAAAATTCCATTAAATTAAGATTGGAAATTTCATCTCCCCTTTTCAAACGAAAGTTCTAATCTCAATGATATATTGCTTTAACGAATTAGGATCAAATGTATTCAACATATCTTATTATATGATGATACCATCATTTATATATACCTATTCAAAAATATCCTTTTCGAATACCCTTTGAAAATAAGAAATTGATAAATGATTATTTATATACATAAATTAAAACATGTTAGTGATTTTCAGAGGGTTTGAAAATCCTACATCTAGTGAGATATGTCTTTGTAATTTGCATATCCAGCTTTCTCCTACGTCTAAACAAACGTTTACAAGCACAAATCAATTGGTGCATGCAGGTAGAATGCCAAAGCATATTATACATTTTTATATATAAAATTTTCACCCATATATGTAGCATTTACATAATCACAAAACACATCATTGAAATTGTTCAAGACTTGGTGTGTGTGTATGGTAGAGTGGTTAATCGATCTCAAAATGTCTTGGTTTCGAGGCACCGTGATCGCGACACTTTTAAATTTCTAGATTAAATTGACAAAAAAAAAATTGTTCAAGACTTTGTTTCTTGTCAGTGAGTCTTTATCAAATACAGTGTCTTAACCAAAATACTGCCGTATTGTGTCATTGTCAAAACCACGAGAGATAATTGCTTGCATGTTCTGTAGGATTCAATGCTCAACCAATTGCACTTTTATTAATTCTTTGATTCTTTCTTTATATTTAAATCCACCAACTAATTGTTATGATGTCACAAACATCTTAGAACATCAAATCTATTTTAATCAAGCACCTCTAAGCCTCTAACTGTGCTAATTTTGGCTCAACCTACCATATTGGCATTGCAATTTTAGAATTTTGTGAATTTGCTTGGCGCAGGCAAAGATTTGGTGAAAATTTATTTGAAGCAACATATTTGAAGCAACACAAACATCTTAGAACATCAAATCTATTTTAATCAAGCACCTCTAAGCCTCTTTCTGTATTATCAAAACTTAAGAAAAATGGGGATTTGATTCTCGTAGGTTTTAGAGCTTGACTGCTTGAGCAACAACAACAGAAAACAAACTGACAAGTCACACTGTTTCCATCTCTACCAAATCATCAGGTAGAGAAGGGCTAAACCCTCATAAGATGTACATCAGTAGCAACACATTTTCCCAGTAAAACTGCATTAACAAAAAGTTAGCATGTAACCTCCAAAACTGCCACAAACTACTCTCTTACATCATAAATCATTTTGCTTTTCACCAATAAATTATAGTTAGACAGCTATACATATATTGTAATGGAACAAAGTTCACATTATGAAAGAAAACAAAAGAAATGGATCGATCAGGGGGTTTTAGACCCTATACTTTATGCTCTTCTATAGTTTTATTACTACTTTTTCTATTATTGTTTAACTTATTAAAATATTCAAGTTCGAGTTTACCCTCATTCGACTTTTAAAATTTCTGCACTAATTGACCCCAAAAAATCTCACTTCTGTTGTTAATACCATATAACAGTAAGATCTGGTGAAGAAACACAAAACAGAACCTGATAATTACAACCCATGCAAATCGGTAGCCATCAAACAAAATTGAAGAATCAGGCGCGTAAAATAGGAATTAATATGGAAAACCTAAAACTAAGGACTTGATTGAATTGGATTGAATTTGGGGAGCGGGCGAGCGAGAAACAAATGGGGCGGAGCAGGCTCGAGTGCTTGGGCTTTAAAATTTATCATTTTATAATCATGCATATTATTCAAGGGTAATGAAATGGGCTTTTAAATTTATCATTTTCTTATGTATTATTAAGCCTCCTTTTTAAGAAAATCAAGTCTTTGCCTCAAAAAAAGAAAAGAAAGAGTCTGATCTTAATCATTTTTAGTCTAAAGTGATTTTTGTCCCTTTCAATTTAAAAAATTGTAAAAAAGTCCAAAATTACAAGAAAAATTGCTAATCAGGGTTATCGAGACTGAATTTGAGATAATACCGGTAGATATTTCATCTAGACAGACATGATACGTGAAGTACCAAAATTGATAAAAAAAGGTCAAACATGTATTACCAAAAATAAAAGTTTTCCCTTTTTTGGAAAATGGTACTTTCTAGTATCATAATCTAAAAGTATAATATTCTCATGAAATATCAATCATTATAATTTGCGAATTCAGCCTATGTCAACCAAAAAAACCACAATTAAAGAATCAAGTACCTATTACCAATTAAATTTTCCTTTTATTTGGTGCATAGGCAGTTTGGCACAGAAATTTAAGAGAGTAAAATATGGTCAAGACGATTTAAGTCTTTAACCCATTACGCGGATGATCATGCAAACATTATCCAATTACTCTTATCTTGCATTTACCACGTTCGATGACTTTTGCAGTCCAACACTGAAAAGTAAAATTGGGTTAGAAGTGGTGAGAAGACTGTAATTAATAGTTGACCAGGCAATTAGAATAACATTTGAAAACTAATATTCCCTCTGTCAACTATAAACGTGCATCGATTTTGGTGGCACGAGTTTTAAGAAAACTGCAATGAGTGTAAAGTAAATGTTGTGTGTCGTTGGGATAATAAATGAATATATTAATGAATGTGAGTGTAAAAAAGTGGGCGAGTTTTTTGTAAATAAGTGGATAAATTGTGTTTAAAAAGAAAAGTGCATATTTTTATGGACGACCAAACGGATTAAATCTTTATAGTGGACGGAGGAGTATTATATACTCAATCCGTCCACCAAAATATTATTTTAATGGTACGATTTTTGATAAATTGTAGTGAATGGAGAAGGGATTCTACAAAGAAGTGTAAAATATGTTCGAAAGAAAAAAAATACAAGTTTTTGATGGACAAAAAGTATTTATTTTTTGTTATTTAATAGGTTGTATATTATAAGATATAACGAGATTTCCATTTAAGATATTCCTACGTATGTCATCATCTGGGATTAATAATTAATTATGATACTATCTGTGTGCTGGTATAATAATAATAATAATAATAATAATAATAATAATAATAATAATAATAATAATAATAATAATAATAATAATAGCGATTACCTAAATAATGTGATTTTAGTAGATGGTTCAGATTCCAAAGAATGAGCATTATTTTGAAATCCAGTAAGTAGATTCAGATAGCTATAACCATTCAAAACATGTAAAATCACATTAATAAAATTTAAAAATGTATATTTACTAAATGAGAAGAGAAACAGGACAAAGAGATTTAACTAGCATCACCAGTCATTATTAAAAAAAACTTTAAATAAAATAAATTGGAAACAATAATTGTTGCTCTTTTATTGACCTAATTAAATTTCAGCTAACTCTCAGTGTAACTCAGTAAATTATTTCAAATCCTCAAACAATGTAATAGATATTTATAATTGAATAAAAGTAGAAAAGGATTATTGACAAACAAAAGATATGCAGTCAATAGTCTCATTACAATTACTTACCTATCTCTATTTATGGTGCAATAACAAAACGTCTATTATTAATTCATAATTTATTGCCGCTGACAAAATTTATATTTTCTTTTATTTATTTATCATCTAAAAAACCTCGCTATAAATATGAGGACTCTATACTGTAAACTGTTTCATAATCCATAAATTGTGATTTTCGTTTGTGAAGAAAAAAAATGCCAAAGCCAATCCCTAAATCACTGCAAGACTGTCTCTCGAAACTCAAAATCCCCAACAATCAATTCCCGTTGAGCGGCTGCAAGCACGTGAAGACGACGTCGTTCGCCGCCTCCGCCGGCAAGGAGAAGAAAGGCGACGGCGACGGCGTTACACTGTCGGATATCGACAAATTCCTATTCGAGAATTTCCGATCGCTCTACCGGGAGGAGTACGAAGAAGGAATCTCGAGGAAAAGCGCGTTTATGCTCGAGTCACCGCGGCTCCTCGAGCCGCCACCGCCGGAGAACCTCTGCAGATCGGCGCGGTTCTTCGTCGAGTCCGGCTCGTCGAGCTCGCGGATAACGGACGAGCCGTTCTCGTCTGCCTCCGCCACGAAAGAATCCTCGTCGACGTCGGAAGAGCCGGCTGCGGCGGACGGCGCCTTGGCGCCGGAGGATTTTATCGCGCTGCTGACGTACTCGCCGAGTCCGTACGAGGATTTCCGGCGGTCGATGCAGGAGATGGTGGAGGTGAGGATGGAGCATAACCGGAGGGTGGATTGGAAGTTTCTAGAAGAGCTGTTGTTTTGTTATTTGGATTTGAACAATAAGAAATCTTATAGGTATATTCTGCGAGCTTTTGTTGACGTGATCGTGTTTTTGCGAGAGAACTCCAGCAAATCTCCGGCGAGTCTGCAGCCGCTGAACGGCGGAGCTCGGGAAGGGAGATGTAATGCATGCATGAAGCGTGCTGAGGAGTAAAGATAAATTAAAAATGTGCCTTCTATTCTCTCTCTCTCTCTCTCTCTCTCTTCCGTTGTGGTTATTAAAATTGTTTTTTATATAATGCTACTGTAAAACGTGATATTGTTGGACTTTTTATTGGTAATATAATATCATGTTAGTTGTATAATATATAGATTACTTATTTAAGGATAGACAACAAACACGGTACAAAATCGCCATATAAGTTAAAACTTGTATTGATTTTGTTTAAGACAAAATGGCATACATATGCCCAGTTTACTCATATTGAGTAGTCTTTTTCTTTTCTTTTAATTATCGAGCGGAGTAATTGGATTCTCAGATATTTTAAAATGCAAACGCTTGCAATTTTCACATATATATGTCATACAGATAGAGATGTCAATGGGTGGGTTTTAACTAGATTAGAAATAATAAATAAATAATTGTTCTGGTTCTGGAACCGACCCGTTAGATACTGGATCCGGACCGGACCCGGACCATCAACCATGAGTCTTAAGCGGTCCGGATCTGAACAGGTCTGGAACCAGAACCGGACAAGAACCAGAACTGGAACCGAAATCGTTGCTTTATAATTTAATGGGTTATGAATGATTTCAAATCGATATGGATAAAACTAGTTCATTGACAAACTTATTTAAACTTAGGCTTGTCAATAAACAGGTTTTACTCGGATCAGAACCAATAAATAAATATTGGTTCTGATTTTGGAACCGGAACCGGATCCGGACCGGATTGGACCATCAAAATATGGATCTAAACGGTCTGAGTCTAAAGCGGATCCGAAACCAGAACCAGAACCGTTGTTTTAAAATTTAATGGGTTTTGAGCGGTTCCGGATCGATCCGGATAAAACTCATCCATTAATATCCCTATATACAAATGTTGATTTCACAATTAAGTATTTTTTAGTTAAGAATTAGCAATGCTAGATTTGAAAAAGGGATAGGTAGAACATCCTTAACGAATTGCCTTAAGTGAATCTCTGACAAAGGGAAATGATAAAATATGTTTTTGATGTTTTCTCTGAAATTCAAATAATTTTCTTATACTTTTGGGTAGATATAAACAAGTCGTGAATGCTAGTTGATGCTAACATTCATGTCTCTTTTACTTATTAGGGCTGACAATAGGTAATGAATTTAATGGGTACCTGCATGTGTCCCCCACGGTATTCACTATTAATTTTATTATTTTAATAATATTATTATACAAAATAGATTTAAAAATTTATATACCATAATTTTGAAAAAATCAATCCAAATAATCATTTCTTAACTTAAAAAGTACAGATTAAGTATATAAAAAAAATTATAAATCCTGATATGGATTAGTAAATTTTAATTAATAGTCTTAAAATTAAAATAAAACATAAAAAAAATTAAAAATGATTACAAACTAAAAAAGTTGAAAGTGGATCGTCATAAGTGATATAGAGGATCTCATATTTGTGATCGAGTCATAGCAACCGTAATATGAGAGTTTCACTCTCTTTAGATAACTCCTTGTGGACATTATGCAAAAGTCCTCTTAACTACTTAAACGTTGAGTTACCGTGATTTACCCTCTCATACTTTTATGAGACTATGGTATGAGAGCTCTCGGGATGAGAGCTTTTCCTTTTTGGACAAGGATCCCATATGTGCAGGTGCAGTTACGAGAACCTTAGAATGAACACGTAAGTATAGCCACGTCCAATTAGATTCCTGATTCCTGAATTTCAAAAAATGGCTCAATTGAGATCCATCTTTAGCCCTCCTATTTAATGGACGCCAAGGTTCCTCCAAAACAGCTTTCAAACTTCAGTACAAGGAGAGGGATTATCGTACACTTATCCCCTATTATATTACCACACATAAGTTATAATTTTCTTTTAGAAAATACTATATAATCTCAAATAAAGGCTCTATTTCCCTGTCATAAAATTGTTTATAGACAAAAATAAACTTGCAGAAAATGCCTGAAATATGAAAAGCATATGTTACATGGGATCAAATCTCGATCTTTCAGAAACGTTTAAAAATATTCCACACAAACCAAATTCGGTCTACAACTGCCTTGCAACACTTTCCGTCAGATTTAACTACCCTACATAAAGCAAATTTATTTCGTCCCCTACGCTATCGAATATACGTTGAAATTGGAGCATTCGCAATAAAACTTAAACGAGCATTGATATGGAAATGGCAATAGTAGGTCTATATATATTAGTTGGCATCAACATAGGTTGGTTTTGAATGAGAGCAGCATTTAATAATTACATTGTTGTATCCATAGATGTAAATGCGTAGATATCTAGAATCAATACAATATTTTGAGCTTGTTTACTTTAGTGGATATATATGTTGTAAAAGAAACCCTCCGTCCCATCAAAGATCTCTCATTTCTTTTTTATACACTATTTAGGAGAAGGGTATAAAATGTTTAAATTGATAAAAAGTAGGTAGATTCCACAACTTTTGAAAAGATAATTATTTCATAAAAAAATAAGTCATCTTGGATGGAACGATCCAAAAAGAAATACAAATCATTTTAGATGAGACGGAAGGATTACTAAACATATCCAATACACACTTTCGGCGCATTAAGAAGAACATGATGTATTAATCATATACTATCTCTTAAGGAGAAATTCACATCTCAATTAATTTATCGCTCATTTAATCACTCAAAACAAAATCAATGGATGACCCTGAACTAGGGATGTCAATTCCGGATCGATTCGGAACCGTTTAAAATCCATTAAATTTTAAAGTAGCGGTTCTTGATTCGGTTTCCGATTCTAGATCCGCTTTAGACCCTGACTGTTTAGATCCATAGTTTGATTGTCCGGTCCGGTCCAGATCTGATTCTGGTTCCAGAACCAGAACCAATACTTATTTATTGATTCTGGTCCGAATAAAACCAATTTATTGACAAGCTTAAGTTTAAATAGGTTTGTCAATGAGCTAATTTTATCCATATTGATTCAAAATCACTCATAACACATTAAATTATAAAACAACGGTTTCGATTCTAGTTCTGGTTCTTGTTCGATTCTCGTCCGATTCTGGTTCCAAACCCGTTCAGATCCAAACCATTTAAGATCCATAGTTGATGGTCCAAGTCCGGTCCGGATCCAATATCTAATAGGTCGGTTCCAAAACCAGAACCATTACTTATTTATTGGTTCTGATCCGGATAAAATCACCCATTGACATCACTACCCTAGGCTATCCACTCATTTGAAATCAAGCATAGTTCACATTAGAAACTACTGAATAATTTCTAGTAATCCACTCTTAATTGAAACAGTATATGGCAATAAATTAGCCGTTGCATTCTACATAACTATTTTCATCAAATATACTCACAGATTCAGCATGCATATGAACTCCACAGAAAGCTTGTAATTCTGCATTCTTATTTCTTAAAACTTAATGTACAGCCTTCAAAAAAATAAAATAATAATAACGTTAATATCGTACAGCGCCAAACACAATCAAATTCTTCTTTCTTTTACTCGTTTCAACAACGTATAAATGAAGCGGATCTCGCTGTAAAATCTAAGCAACAAGCAGCCGAGCTGCTGCTTCCATATGCTGAACAGGAAAGGTTGTGTCAACAATGTTGCAAACTTGGATGTATGGAGAAATTAGACTTTCCACAGTTCGTTTCACTGTTGCTGTATAGAAGCAATTTTGCTTCTTGTAAGCTTCGTGACCTGATAATGCCTTGCCCACACCTTCTGCAGATGGAGACGTGAGCGCCAAAATGTCGTCAGATGCAAATGTAAGGCGATTAACGGCTCAGTAGCGAAAGTTCCTTCAAGAAGTAGCCTTGTTCATCTGTTAATAACAAGTGAGGAAGAAATAATATAAGACTATATATGTCAGTTCAAAGTGGCATAACCAATTCAGCAGGGAAGAGTTGCTAACTTTAAACACCAGCTGCATCACAATTAGTGGAAATGTATTGCTCGTATAGAGAGTGATATTTCGAAGGAACGTACTCCTTGAAACTGTCAATAATCACAAAACATGCATTAGCAATAGTACTATTTTTAAGAATGAAGACGGCAAATTAAAACATGCAACGGTGGGGGGAGATCGAGTTGTAAACGAATCACCTAGAAAAGTGCACAACAACAATAATTAGAGATACAATGGGATGGAGCAGATATCTACCCACGAATAAGAAACTTTGATAAATTCATCCACTATAAATGGTCAAAACAAATCCAATCGCTTCTGCAATGTACATACACTAACTATAAGGATAACAGAAGACCGTTTTGACAACACTTCAAGTAGGTTATACATTAGGTATCTGGCCTCAGATGTGGCATCGCATAACACAAGCTTTTTCAATGGGAGCAATTACAGAGTAAAAACGCTTACACAAGAGGAGACTATTTATATGCTAGCATATTCTGAGGTGCCAACAGCCTTCTTTAGCTCAGACGTGTTAAAAAGGTTTGTAGAATGTCAAGAATAATAGGTAACCACTCGGCTTATAAATTCCATTATGAAAATCAGTAACAATTCCTAGAAGAAGTATGGCATAGTAATAATGAAGAAATAAAACAGCATTTTAATAAAAAATTCATACCCATGAAGAAGAGATAGCCTGTCGGGAAGAGAAAATAATCTAGCAATTGACTGCAGAACATGACCAATTTTCATTGCTTTAGACTTCAGTGCTTTCATTAAGCCTACAAATTCTTTATATTCTGAATCAGTAAGCTTTTCTCGAACCTGCAAATTACTAATTTGTTTAGGCAAATTCTCTTCCAAAAATAAGTGATATGGCAAAGAGAGTAATACACAATCATTGGAACAGACATGCAGTCTGTCAGTCTGACTACTTAATAAGAAGAAAAGTGGCGGGGTGCAATGTTATTAACATGTAAAATACTCAAATGAAATATATATGTCAAAGAAAAACTTAAGGAGTTTCTAGTGCATTCAAGCGAGCACAAACGGAAGGACAAAAATAAATAACGACAAAGTTTGAAGCATGAGTGAAAGCTGAAAGAGAGATGCCGGCCAGATAGTGAAAATGCATCAGCAATTTGTTGAGTGCAACTTGGAGACAAAAATTCAATGATACTTCACCTGGACGAGAAAAGCTGATCCCTTGGTCTCATTGCTATTTTTAGATACAGTCTCTGACACAACATCCATATGTTTCGCAATGTTGGGTTCAACGATTCTTTTTTCTTTTAAAATTTCATCAATCAATACTTTTTTTTCTTGAGGGTTGAGGTCACAGACATTTTCTGGAAACTGCAAATGTTCTTTCTTCACCAAATTACTGAATTGGTGAGAATTTCCTCCATATTTTGACTGACTAGGCCCGGTTACAAGCAATTTTTGTTTTTTCAGTAAAATAGGTGAAACCAGGTCAACAGCTTTCTCATCATAATCCTGTTTGCTTCCCCCATCGATGATCAAAGACAAAGACTCTTTCCCAGTACGTTTAAGATCTCTTGAACATGTCATCTTTAGTCCTTGAACTAGCTTGTCTGATGTTAGAGATGAGCGATTGGCGGGAAGTATTTCTCTCATATGGCTAGAAATACTACCTCGTTTGACTTGTTCAACAGTGGATACTGAGTCCAAGGAGCTAGTTGGATTGACTGCTGTCTGCTGTTGTCGTAATTTAATGAGAAAACCATTATGAACACAATATAGGCATCAGTAATTGTAAAATATACTTAAAAGTAATCTGACATGGCAAATTGAGATTACCTGGAGCTTTTCTATTTTAATCTTGTCCAAAGGCTGGAAGCAGCTCTGTGAAACTCCAAAACGTTCTGCAATGACATATGTATGACTACTGAATTCTTACTATACAAAATTAAATAATTGCCCAGTAAGAGTGGAACATTTAAATATATACTGATTTTCAAAATTATACCCCAGGTTCCATCTTTTCCAGTGAAGAAATATTGTATGCATTCTAATCATAACTACATCCTCTCATGTACTCTGAATCTAGATCAAACTCACATTTGGTTCAAAATATACTGTAGATTGGATTGGATATTCATACTTGAACTTCATCTTATCCACAAATTATTTCCTAATTCCTCCAGGGAAGTCCTATATAACTTGTTGTTCGAACCGGAGATTCCTTGGGACCTCTTCTTCGACAAAAAAAAAATAAAAACCATGGGCCCTCAGCCACAAAAGCAGCAGGTGTAGATATTGCAACACTGGAAATGTTTTTAGAGCAAGGGCATCTTGAAGCTTCAAGCGGCAAGCATTTCAGTGTTTACCTCATTTGTATTTTATGTGGATAAATATTATCTACAAAAGCTTAAAAGAAGAAAAGAAAAAATAGAGAAGGCCAAAGAGCAAGAAAAACTAGTTCACCACTTATGTTAATCCTCCCGCTGTTCACCTACTCTTTCCTTCTATTAACTAATCTCTATTAGTTAGTTTCTAGAGTTTACAAGTTTTCCCTTGTCATTCTATCTATTTTATAATGAACTTATTGCTTGCCTCAACCCCCAAATCGATTTCCCTGCCTTAATGCTTAATGTTTTCACGTAAATAAGAACATGAAATTGTTTGTAGAGGAACAAGTACAAGAATATAAATGACACTTGTACATTCAGAAACAGTAAAAAAAATCACCTTGATCTGCAGTTTGTGCAAATTCAAGCTTTGGAGGACGATATGTTTGAACATCTCGAAAAAATCGAGTTAATGTGTAAACTATATCACCAAATTTGGAGTAACACTGCAAATACAAAGTGCGGAGACTTAAATAACAACAGCATTAACTAGAGACAAAAGAAATGGAAGAGAATGAAGAGCGACAGACAAACCGCACTTTGACATGGGGTCGTATCCATGAAGATATCTGAGACTGGCGATTAGAATGCGTAAACCTATTTATAATTATAACAAAGGAAACTAAATTGTTAAGCATTTCTAGTCTGTCAAACAATATGTCTTTGAGACATACTATAACCAATAATATAACTGACAGCATACATCCAAGAAATACAAGAATTAGGACTACCAGAGAACATCTCAATGAAACACTTGATTTCAGCTAAAATGGTCTGTGTATTCAACCATGATTGGTAGAAAGTCATAGAAAGACCTAATGTGCAGACATATAACTAAGCTTAATGAAATACCTATAAAATTTTGAAGAAGAAAAAGAAAAAACCAAAAATTTATATATTTTTCGTTAAGAAAGAAACTTGAATAAGAATGTCAACATATAATTTGCTTTTTGCAAAAAGTTTTAGGATCCAACATGCAAATGAATGATGAACTGCCTAGCATTAAATTTCAGAGAAGATCAACCCAAAAGAATCAAAATTATGTTTCTAGTTGAGAAGCATAGCTCTTAGTAGAAACAAAAGAATGTCAACATATACTTTGCATTTCACAAAATGTTCCAGATCAGACTTGCAATCAGTGATAAAAAAAACCTCTCGTCGCATAATATAATTGCTCCATAATCATGCCGATGACGAATAACACGGCCAATGGCTTGATTTATAGCACGTAAAGTTTGCTGAGAATACCACTCTTCTCCTGTGAGACCCTATCCATTCATAATGTCATTAGGTCATTTTATATAATTTACACCTAAAGGATATTTTATAATATGTGAACTATATTACTCCATTTTGTTAGGATGAATGCTACCTTGCTTATGGACTTCCGAGAATGTGTCTGATGATCCAAGTATTCACGTTTCAGGCGAATCTGTCTCCAGCAATTAACCCGAGAAATTTCTCAACACACAATTATAAATGAAGCAAATAAGTAAAATGATTAAAAAATGGAGGGTATTTGACATATTTGATAAATATATATGTATAATTGTATGCTTATACTCATCATAACAAGTGCATTTCATGCATGAGGTAAGATAATGTAAAAACCACAAATTTGCTGCGATGCTATGTAGAAAGAGGATCATTTTAAAGATCCATCTTCAGTTATATCTCAAAGATGGAAAGCTAAAAATGCTATCATGCATTATTCAAATAAAAAAATGGTTTGCAAGATTATAAGAGAAATTCTTGAATTTTCAACAAATAACATGTGAAGTTTCTGGCTAACTGGCTCAAACGTTGCATTTCAAAAAATAAAAAAAGTTCTTTCTTTTACAGAAACAAAGAAATTTTGTTAATTGTAGAAAAAGCAGTGCAACAGACAAGCCATCCGAAAGTACGAATGTTATACTATTTAGAAAATACAACTCCAGTTTCAACCCAAACCTGATACAGACAGGCATTAAACTCATTATAATTCGAGTCATTTGACATCTACCAAGGTACTCTAAACTTAACGCTGTTATACACCCACAACTATTCCTCTCGGTTTAAAAAATCCTTCAATTCTTTTCAAGCCAAAGAATCGGCACAATGTTGAAATGATAACTCCCAGTAAGACACTAAGACTAGCCTTTTTGCTAATGAAATTTCCCAAACTACATACAAAAATAAATCAGAGAAACAGTTGCATAAGTTTGTGAAAGTTTCCTTTGCAGCACACTCGAACAACCTGGCAATTTGTAATATGAATGGAACGTATTGCGATATAAACATTGCTATAGCTACAGATGCACAAGCACAAAGCAAAATAGCACTTCAGACAAACCTTAGGATCAGTCAGGGTGGCAAATGGCAACCCAGTGATGACCACAGCTCTGCCAGCATGGTCAGCAAAATCTAGTCCTTCACTCACCTATACATATGATAGAACAAAATATCATTTTGCAAGGATGTTAACTGAGAAACTTAGGAATGATTTCTTGGGAAATAAGGGATAGTTTTGATATACAATAAAATAGGAAAATTTTAAAGGCTACTGACAGTTTTTCTGAGAATGAATAGAAGCAAATATTTCACCAAGAAAACTATAAGACATTCCAGGCTTATTATAGCAGTTATTGCCAGCTTTCACGACATGTAATGGTATCTTGTATCACGTCACACAATTTACTGATTAGTGAAAGGAGCTTTAAATCAGACTCTTAAACAAGCTAAAAACTCACGGATATACTGTCTTATGAGTTCAATACATAATTGTACACGGAAGACCAGTCGGATATTCAGATGGCGAACTAACTATCAGCATATAAAATGTGCACAAGATCGAGAATTATTTTTGTTATACAGGATATATGCATACCTTGCCACGGCATACGGCAAAAAAACTGCACCAGAACTGGTTTCCTTTAACTTTGTCATGTAATCCTGACAAAGGATACATAAGGGAACTTAGCAGAATAAAAGCCTAAAAAAAATTCTGAATTTAGGCAACTTACTTCAATCGCTAAAGGAAAAAGTGAGGATTGCCTAGGTTCCACAACAGGTAACTTATGTTTGCAGATCCTTTCCCAAATTGTTGTTGAATTTGATAAATTTTGTTGATCCTGTCAATAAGAAGTTTGTTTGATAAAACAGAAAGACCAATTGCTTTTGACATGAGATAATTTACCATAGTTTTCCAGCAATTGATGCATTGCTCCAAAAGGTAGTAAGATGGGAAAAATACAAGCAATCCATCTGGGACAATTCGAGCGAAGTTGACTGATGCAAAAATTCCAAATTAGTAACTTTCTCGAATATGGTAACTAAGAACTCAGCTTTGAAAACAGAAAAGATGTATAGTTGTATGGACAATATGACCTAACAACTCAATAGTTACAGCAAAGAGATTTGAGGCATATCGTATATAGGCTGTCATACCAATTGCATTGCCCAACTCTGATTTGTACTCTATTGAACCACGACTGCGATACGAAGAATTGAAAGAATAACCAGATGGCCCAACTGGTACAACCCCAGCCCATATTTGATTTCCTGATATAACATGAGGATTCTCCAAACGGATAGGGAATTCTCTACAACAGCAAAAAGCTAATGAATACTCCTCTTTTTTGGAAGCAAACATAAACAATTTATGAGAAATAATTTCATTGAAAGATAATCACTCACAGCTTCAATTCTTCTGCAAATGAATCCATTGGTGATAATGTACCAGATGTCAAAATTATAGATCTAACACCAAGCCTGGAGAACTCTTCCATGGCAATTCCAGGATTGAAGCACCACCAGCTCAGAGTTCTAGAAGTCTTCCCTAATTATCAATGTTGGGGGAAATTCATAAGCATCAATCAAATGCATCATAAATAAGTGAGCCAAACTCAACCTACAGGGGCCATGATACTGACGAAAGAAACAAACGAATAGCAATTCTCATATATCAGCTTAGATGACATGCAGTATAATCAATAATGCCTATAGTATGATTGGCTGCACGAAGAAACCATAGTAATAGTTTCGGTGCATTCTTCAGAAAAAATGGTTCTTCATTTTATAAAAGAAAACCAACACTTGATGATTTTGATAACCTTGAAAAGTAATCTTTGTAAAAATTAAATGAGATAAAAAGGAAACAAATGCACTAGGCAATACTCAAAGCAAAGTTAATTGCCAAAATTCAAGAAAAAAGCATGGAGTTCAACAAATAATCAGGCTCTAAATGATCTCCATCTTTTACGTAGAAAGGAAATCCATAGACTACCTCTAAGGGAATCAGTAGAACTGGCTTCGACTTCCCGGATGTGAACCTGTCAAATGTCAAAGCAATCAGTCACAATAGAGAAATGTCTCGGGAAGATGGCATTGTTAGTTGACTTAAATTTTTTGAGGGACTCAATTGATATAACTTACACGATAATATTGGGCATGAGCAGTACTATTATTCTTGAAAATCAGTCCAAACATATCACCTATGCTTTCAAGCCTGCAAATTGTACCGTTGGTTTTATGTGATCCTCCACTTCCAGTGACATTTCCATCTGAGGGAAAAGTCAGAAGATTGTTACTTAAATATCAGGGACAGTATCATCAAGAGAGCTGAATTCAACATTTTAGAGTATACAAATGTCCTTTTTATGGAAAGAGCACATAGCAGGAGAGATCAAATATGTTTGCATACATTTGTTCAATGGTGAGTGGTTATGTTTGCATATATTTTTTAAACGAGCTTCAATCATGCTTGGTTATGTTCAAATGTATTTGATTTTTGAAAAAAGATTTAGGAAAAAATTTCATAAAGGATCCCAATGTTGGGAGCATGACAGAAAACAATAACACTTAGGATAAAGTATTTCAAAAATGAAAGAACAAAAGCAAAATGGAAGGTGCGCTGCTGGCATTGGGTAATAGCAAATTGTGAACCTAAGATTCCAAATATGGTGATCTCCATTACTGTTCACAGTAGCAAAAATAACAAACAGAGTTCCCAGACCAAAGCCCACTCAAAGGAAGAGAACACAAATAAGTCACAAAGTTATAAACTTGCACTCTAGAAATGGAGAGAAAGATCATGGCAGTCAATGGTGGGTAACCCCTGGAGATACCTTCTTCAAGAAGTTCACATGCTTTTTCGATAATACCCGTGAGCATGTTGGCAGTTTGCTGAGTGATATTTAACTCGGAGAGTAGCTCATAAATGTAAGGCCCGTCCTTTGTAAAACCTAATTCTTTGGATTCAATTGGCACCTCTGCTATTCTCTTCTCAAGCTTCAAAAGAAGTGCTGCAGGAACACCATAATGAACAAATAATGATCTAGAACTTGCGAATACAATGTCAGGAAGATTAAGGCAGGAAGATCCAGAGCACTATGTCATAACCATAGAGTATAAAACTCCACCACATCGTGATTAAAGCGGAAAATCAAATTCAGAAGAGAAACATATACATGTTCGGGATTAGGAGAATGACATATCCAATATTCACAAATTACTCATGAGGGAAACATTTAGGTAAATGCTCTGATTTACCTCTGAGAATAGCAAAATCATCTGGACTACAAGATTTATCATTAGAAGTGTCCCTTCTAGCAACCGAAAGATCAATGCAGTTTTTTGCCTCTGATATGCAAGCTGTCAAAAGACTTGAAGGCAGGTCAAAAGAGGCAGCATCAGCACATAAACTTTCCTGCATTAGAAAAGGAATTGTCAGCAGTGAAGCTTGTATACAAGAATGTTCACATTACATGCCACCTGACTTGGGTATATTACTAATTGCAATCTCCAAAAGATTATAGTTGCATGTTCAGATAGAAGGCTCTCATAAATGGGAGGATTTGGAGAAGGATTTCAAATGATTAGATGTCTGTATGAATTAGGTGACTCAAAAACAAGATCTACATGGAATAAAAAGGATATAAAATCCATCAAAATAAGAGTTGCCAAAAAGTTCAATGTATTTGTTAAGATAAATTTGAAATCCCTAGCACCAGATCCACCAATCCTAAAGAAGGAGCTTAGCAGATTGATGATATGATATAAAATGGTTTGGGGAAGATGGCGTGCTCCAAAAGTCAAGGAGTTCATACGTACTAAGTTGTGAGCTTCATCAAAAATAAGGATGCACTTATTCCAGTCGATCTTCAGAGATTTTCGATTTCCACGATCAATAAGATAGTTGTAAGGTGCGAATAAGATATCAACATCCTTATGGAGCTCCCGTGATAGATAATAAGGGCACCTAAGAATTGAGAATAATTATTGTTAACTTCAACTATATGGGCAAAGATAACAATAGAAGGCAGAAACCATAAACCTACGATCCCGAGCTTCTTCCAATATTGACCAAGTCCTCGATATCAATAGGATCATCTCCAATACCAGGATTCTTCTTGACGACATCTGAATTAGACATGGAAGGAAGTGATGTACAAAATGAATAGCAGTTATTTGCATCATAGATGTACCATAACAAGTATTGTCATAAACGATTAAGTAAATAATACGGAGGTCATATCATATGTCATCCCTTTTCTTTAGCATGCACTATTATATCTATAATACTGGATATTTATTTCGGGAAACATAGCTCTAATCACTCGCTTGCTTAATAATTTACAAGTAACAAGTGTATATACTGGACTACAAATATAACAATTTTAGATAGTTTGAACAGTGTCTTCCAAAAGATACCAACCAAGCTTACTATTCATATATGCATCATATAGATGAGAATAGTGATGGTTCTATTGTCATGCATGCATTTGAACGACGCCAAACTAAGGCATACCTGCAACACGTGAAAAATTAGCACAAAATCGTTTTGTACGCTTTTTGCATAGGGCATGGCAAGCATTTGTTTGCGCCTTTCCACGAAGTAGACTAACTTGCTCATGAATGCACAATTGTTCTCGAGATCCTAACACCACCATTTTGGGCCTGAATATTAGATTTAAGTTAATCTACTATATATCTTTGTGCAAATATACCCACATAAATATGAAAGCATTCATCATTACCCACGAAAGCTTAGTTTTATAAAAAATATATAAGTCTGGTGTGTTTAGTAAGCATTACTCTTATAAGAGATCTGCTATGCAGATAATGAAATCTGCTGAATGTTATTCAAAATCATGTCCCAAAAATATTTTGAAACCCTTCCTCCATAGAGAACTACCCAAGAATCAACCTTACAAGCACTTACAAGCATCAATAACCAAAAACATGGAAGAATGTACATGCACAACGGCACAAGCAGTGGAGCAGACCAGACCTGTAGTTGGACCTCTTCAACTCTTTAACCACTTGCTTAATCTGGCTGTGGGTGCGTGATGTGTAAATTATGGTGGGAAATTGAGAAGATTGGGATTGCGGCAGATCTTCATCTACAGACTGACTTCCTCTGATGCTACTTCTATCACTCCGGCCTCTAGAGAATTCACCAAAACTTCTCCTCCAAGCTAATGTTGCGCATAGAAGGCATAATGTCTTTCCTGTTCCAGTTGGACTCTCTAATAAAGCATTACTTTTCTGCCGTTGTAGAAAATGAAACAGAATTGAATCAGTGGTGAATGGAAATTTTAGGATAATTTTTGCATGAATCTGCTATTGACATTACTGAACAAAACAAGTATATTTTTCAGGATATCATCAAGCAAACAACTATGGGACCAGTAAACAGAGTATGGAAAGTTATGCTTTAGAAACACCTCAATGAAAGAAATAAAAAATAAAGCAATATGAAAGGATATACTCATTAAGACTGTCATTCCGGCGACTGAATGAGATCCCTATTAAAGAACATATTTGCTCCTACTTCATTCTATTGAAAGGCTATGGGAATGGCTGATAACTCTTCTAAACTATAAGGGCTTGATAGATTTTATACTGCAAGTCAACTGAGCAAATTACAAGAATTCAAATTCAACTGAAAATTTGTCTAGAAAACATTTTTTTCCAGCAAGATCAAATTTTTCACACAATTAAAGTAAGTGAGAAATAAAAAAGGGACTCGTTTTCTTCTTCTTTTGTTTGGGTGATAGTGTGATTAAACTTCATATGAACATATGATACTGCATAAAACCTGCTAATTATCGAATCCATCCGGATGTTAGACTAGACAAATCAACTGCATGCCGACACTAGTCAGATAAATTAATTTATCATTTTTTATATCACTGAGTTCTCAAATTTCGGTCAGTATACATAAAAACCAGAGATTATTGAAGTCCTCGACCTACATTTTCAGTCATTCTCCTTGTTCTGACCATCTTTTAACAAAATGTTCAGTGAAACCTCTTTAATCAAGCATATCAATAAAAATAAATTGAATAATTAATAAAAACCCACAATATGGAATTTTTCATACATTTTGAAGAGACTGGATGACTTTTTCCATGTAAACAAGCTGGCAATCATACGCATCGTATGGAAAATCCACACTGATACCCCTAATATTGTACGTCGGCATTACGAATTAGCGGAGTCTTCTCCTCGTGCCTGTAGAATCGGAGTGATTAACTTTGTTGAGGTTGAAACCCTATATTATTAGTAATCCCAAAATCCCCAATTTTGTTCTTCCATTTTGCCGCCATTTCACGAGTAGATTAGTCTGGGCTGGATTGGGCTGAGCCCCAACGAAAAGGGCCCACTCCACTCAGTCCAACAGGGGCCAGTAGGCCCGTGGCAACTAGATGGGCTGTCCAGTAGTGATTTCTTCCGTACACTAGTTTCGTTTTCTTTTTTGTGCGCATTTACTTGGACGGTTGATATGGTGATATGTATGAGTCACGAGGTTACATGTTTAAAAAAAATGTATATATATATATACTCTATGGTTCCATCAAACAACTCGAGTTTGCTCTTAGCCCCAAAGCTCTTCTCACGGTTTACTCGGTTTAAAAGTTGCTCCCACTCAATTGTGCAGTAACCAGTGCATACGGATGATCCGCATTGTGTAATTGTAGAATTTCGGTGACTTGATTATTCTCCGTCTGCTGCGTATCATCGTTCACTCTTCTATGGTCTTCTTCATCATCTCTTTGAAAACCTTCATGTGTAGCATCTCGTTGTCCTCCTTCTTCTTCTGCTAGCTCATTCCATCCCACTCTTCTATTTCTCGCCATGATCAATTTGAACAATCAAAGGATCTTACGCTCACGATACCATATTATATTTTGTGTATTTGACACACAGAAAAGATAGAACAAACTTAGAGGTGGAAAGGATGATTTATTTGATTAACTCTCGAAACTGGAACTGCAGTTTACAAGATTATTTATAGGCATTAAGAGCAGCTGCGCAGAGAGCTCAAGCCTAACAAACTAACAAACTATGGAACAAACAATGTAACAGCCTTTGTAACTGATTGCATCCTTCAACCATTTTCAGTTAGGACTTCCACGTGGCACTCAGAATATGATAGCGATATCCTTCAGTATTTATTCTGCATGCATGTATAAGAACCATATCAGCTCATTAATTAACAGCCATAAATATCAATAATGAAAACCCAATTCGCACATATCTCATCAGAAAAATTAAATTCAGAAAACAGAGGATTAAACACGAATAACTCAAATTCGAATCTTTATTCGTCCTGCATAACTGAAATTTCAAAGCCGATCAACCCCATTCCAACTTTTTACCTCGGAATACTCGATTGTGCATTGGGAATGCTTCCAAGGCTCAAAATTTCCGGAAAATAAGACGCGAATCGGCGGAAAAAATCAGTAACCGATGTAATCTGGAGTTGAGAAAGATAAAATATGAGGGAAACAGGATTGAGTCCCACGTGAAATGTAATGACTTGAGTTGGTGAATTACAGGATGAGGGAAAGAGACGCATGCTTGTGAGTAGGGGTGCACGATAGATGACGAGGAATGTAAAGCAGGCGTTGCTAAAAATGCGCTGTGGATGCGTACACGTTGTCTGGTGGCATCTCGATTCTTACCCAACGATAGGTCCCACCAATGTTAAAATTTGTAGGATTTTCTCTTGAGCGATAACGTTCGACTCCGTAGATTAGGCGGGGCCTGCACTTTACGTTCGTATGTAAATTCATACTTCTTTTCACGTTCGCGTGCAAATTCACACTTCTTTTCAACTTTAAAACTGAATTTATCTTTATTTTTATTTTTAAATTACAAACACACACAAACTAATCTATGAATTCGAGCATATTTGGATTGGAGGAAAAATATTTTACTAAATAATTTTATAGTATTCTTACGGTACTCTAATGGTAAATTTTTTCATTTTTAAGAAATTGAGAATCAACTTTTTAGCATTGGAATGAAATTGATGTGGTAAAGCCAACTCCGTCAATGGTAGCTTTTTCCTTTTAAAAAGTTGGAGAATCCAACTTTTTATCATTGTAGATGTACTTACTTCATATTTTCTACAAATCCAACTTTTGAAGATAAAAGTTGGTTTTTTTTTTTTCGATCCGAGTCTTTCTTCTTTTTTATCCTTTTTTTGGGTCCCACAACTATCTTATAGATATAATTATATATATATTATAGTGGGATCCATGTAAAATTTGGTATTCTAGGTATATGATTGGAGAGAAATATGAAAAAAAAGTAGATACATTTTTAAAAGCTGATGTGATACCCTAAATACTTACACTATAGTGTGTGTGTGTTGGACCTATTAGTAATATAGTTGATGTTTGAAGTCAAAAATTCAAGGTTGGAATCGATGATTTTGAAAAGTTTATTTATCCTAGCTCTTACGCTATAATATGCTTGTATATGATTCAGTTTCTATATATTAATTAGGATGAATTTGAGGTAGGCTTGGGATATGCCTAGGATGGGCTTTATAGTGCGTTTGAGTTGGGGTCGAGGTGGATCAATTACAGATTGGGCCGGGTCACTAGTGGTTCCGGGCCTGATCTTGCTTGGGGTTTTAAGAACGTAAGCTCAATGGTCGCATCACGATGGACTCGAACTCGGGATCTTTGATCCCACACATTAATCACTTTACTATTAGAACATACGTACACAATTTTTATTTTCTAGTGGTGTTAATTGTCATTGAAGAAACTCGGTATAATTGAAAAAATTCCTAAACTTTAGCAATTCAAAATGAATACGTGTACCAAGTCACGATAAAAATCTATTACATTCAAGAGTAATCCATCCAAAATAACAATAACATGACCGGTCATGGACATATCATACCAACTTTTTTTTGATCAATTAAATACAGAAATTTAAAGATCGCATCACGGTGGATTCGAACAACTCTGTATAACTATAAAACCAATATCGGGTATTTACGGATAGATACGTGTGCACAATCGTGATATAAACGTATTATAATTAAGAATAATTCATCCAAAATAGCAACAACATGACCACACGTGGACATATCGACCAATTTTTGTTTTCTAGTGATTTTAATCGTCACTGAAATATAGATACGTGTACCAAATCACGACATAAATGCATCCAAAATAGCAACAATATGACCACACGTGAACATATCTATTATGACGGACTTGAGTCAACGTATGATGACGACCTTCACATGAACTAGACTAGTAAAGTAGATTTAGATGGTGTTTGTCTGAACATAATTCTTTAAAAGCAGTTTATAAGTTGTTTATGGCTTATAAATTTATTCTGAAGTGTTTGGCGAAAATAATTCCTAAACAACTTATAATTTGTGAAAATAATTTCAACGAACATAATTTCACAAAATAAGTTCTCAAACCCAACTTATTTTTTTATGAACTTATAATGAACCATGAATTTATCAAAATAACCTTATTATAGTTAGTTATTTCCTACATATATACTACCAACTTCATTTTTCGTCAACTTTATCTCTTTAGTTCACGATTATTTCTCTAACTTATAAGATCAATTATCCAAACACTTTAACAACTTATAAGTTCTTGAAACATTACCACTTATAAGCTCTATAAAATAAGCTTAGCCAAACACCCCCTTAGAGTGTTCTCCATGCCTGAGTGGCAGAATCACAAGCATTTAACCTAGAAACTAGAAGATCTAACAAAAACTTGGAATCCATTTTATTGTTTCCGATCAAGGAACACTGCATAGAGTTCTAGAGGCAACAAAGTATAGAATGACACATGTATATATCAAGATACGATATAAACGAATCATATTTAAGGATAATTCTTTCAAAATAATAACAATATGACTACATGTGGATACAACTGACTAGAATAACGAGATCTTATAAAAAGAAGACCTAGCTAGAAGAGTTTCCTAAATCAAGAATTTCTTATAGTGTAGGAAATTATTAATTGATCTTGTTATTCTTATTCCCAATTGAGGGTATAGAGTTCAACCAAGGAGAAAATGAAGAAGACGATCTCATGAGCTAGCTATAAATTTTAGAAGAAAAATAAAGTAAAAAAGCCCTCCAAATTTTCTAAATTTATTTTTTCCTTGCATAGGGATCATTAGTATGTTCCATCACTTAAATTTTACAGATTTATTTTCTATCCTTATATGGAAAAGTTTCAAATAAAATTCACATGCAGCATCACCATTTATTATAATTACAATTTACAATACTTATCTCCATTTCTGCAAAACAGATCAGCAGAAAATATAAAGATAATTCTGAAATGACATGTCCAGCTAAATTCTTAATTCACTTGATTTTTAAAAAATTAATCCTGTGCTTAAGCACTACATTTACAGACATAATATATCAACCAAAATCAGTTTGCTCCCAAATTTTATCCCAGCTAATACTGTCAAAAATTAATTTAAATTGGTAATTTGACATCATCATAGTTTATCCAATTCTCATACTAACCATGTGAGTGTTCTTTCAGACATCACAAAAATCACCTTGCTTTCAAGAATTTATGGTGGCAAGGCAGTTTGTATTCAAGTAAGTCACCTCCCATAAAAAAAGATTCCTTTGTTTCTTCTCACATATATATTTGTACCTTTTCAATTAAAAAATAACAATGCAAATTTTCCACTTGGCATTCAGCTATAAAGGTGCCTCTTCTACACCATTTTGAGATACCTGAAAAGAAGATTCAATTTTTAATTATACAGATAAACACAATTATTTTTTAGAGTGAGAATTATTCTGAGTAGTTAAGCTCTCATTCATGGAGTTTCTGTACGCACAATTGAGGTAATACTACCACATTTCTCCATCAATGAATTTCAGTTTCTTACAACAGTTTCCATGATTTTTCAAATATAAGTTGAATTCTTGATATGATCCTATCAATCTACTACTTTCCCTACTTCAAAATTTATAGAATAAGTACTTTCATATTGATTTATATTATCATGCATGCTCAATTTATTGAGTAAATCAAATATTGAGGTGAGGAGATCTTCATTTCTGAGTTGATTGAATTATTTTACTTCTTTTTTGATGAAATTGTTTCGCCCCTGTTTTCTTTTGTGCACTCAATCAAAACTTTAATTTTGACATTTTTCGACGATTCACAAGGTTATTTGTTTGTACTATTAAGTTTTTCACATTTCGATATGGATTCTTGTTTGTTTCAGTTGGTTTTATTTACTGTTTATACACACTAATTAAACTTGTTTACGGAATGTGAAATATTATTACTGAGTCGTCTTTGAGGAACAAAGCTCACAAGTACTTTTTGAATAGATTCTCTTACATTCTTTCGAGGATTTACAAATCAATCTCACATTCAATTCCATTCCAACAACCATATTTCACTTTTTTGGAATTTTCTGTTGTCAAATCATTTTTTAATTATTGATTTTTAATTGGTTTTGGAAGATGCTGCTGCTCAAAGCTTCTTTATTTAGTTTCTGATGCTAGATAAAGTAAGGCGTGAATCTTCATAAAATCACAATATAATTTACTCATTGGTTCATTTAGATGATTTAACATTTGTCATACAAAGCATACTACCATAGGAATAATATTTTTATCAATTCTATATATATATATATATATTTCTTATTTATATTATTTCATATGGATATTGCTAAAAATAGGAATTTCTTAAAGAACAAGCTCAATGAATGAAAGATGTTTTTTTTTTTTTAATTGTGACTGTGCCGTCGAACCCGTTGGAGGCGAGAAAGGTCTTCAATTTTTTTTCTTTCTTTTGGGAAAGGGTGAGAGGTAATGGAGAGAAGGGCAACATCGGTAATGGGACGACGGCGGCAAGACTGTCGTCGCCTCTTGGGTTGATATGAGAGAGAGAGAGAGAGATATAAGAGGAGGATGAGGCGGCTGGCCAGCATCACTAATGACGATGGCATAAAAATTGAAAAAGGATAAAGAAGTGATGTGTGTGTCGTGTCACATAGAGAGAGGGAGAAATGGAGGCAGAAAGCCGATGGAGATGGCGGTGACCTAGGAAGAGATGAGCGTCGAGAATCAGAGGAGACGAAAGTAGCGATTTAGATAGAGAATAAGAGAGTGTGTTTGTGGATATTAAGTAGAAATAGGAACGTGAGAGAAAGCAGAGAATTGGACCCCCTAAACAAAAGTCTTAGTCCGCCACTACATACTACTATATATATTGTTCTTGGTTTTTCTCCCTATTATTTTCTTCATTCTTCTTTTTTTTTCTTTCTTTCATGGAATTGATTTTTATCCCATTGTGCATGCTAACAAAATTTTAATTTGGAGAGCTCTAAAGTGTAGTAATTTTGACACTTTCCATAGCTTGTGATATTTAGGAATTATTAGGATATATAAAAATGTTTTTTATAATCTAAGTTTCACTTGAATGTTTTTTATTTAACTTTTCCACATGGATTTTTTTATTAATGATATTGGTTTCATTTTACTGTTTATCCGCACTAATTTATTTTTTAATTTTAAGAGAGGTTTAACCTTTGTAAATATCACTTTATACCGAAAGTAAAATATTTTTATTGAATAATCTAATCTTACGATTTTTAGTTTTGATAGATGACTTCACCTTCTTTATATTACATTCTTCGAAGGAATTAAGGCATGAACTCATTGTTTTATATATTTGATTCTAACAAAGCCATAAAAAACATCTAATTTTACTTGATTTTTAAAATTTTGTATGTAGGTACGATGGATCATCCTCTTCTTCAGCGGATTCCATATCAACACAGAAAGAGGTAGGGCTATTGGTTTTCGACAACGAACCATACAAGGAAGCTCACATTGTTTTCAGCACTCGGAATTTGACGCAATCCTTTGTTAAAATTAATAAAATATCCTCGAGCGTCGAAGCGTTCAAAGATAATCCGACACTTAAAAACAATCCAACGATTAGAATACCTCGGTATTCTAATTTAGAGCAACCGTGCCTCCTCTCTACCCACGGCATGTGCCGTGGGAGAACGACCTCGCAAAACAAAACCCTAACTCTACTCCCGTTGACCGTGTGCACTAAGCACGGTATCACGAGCTTTCTACCCCTAGATTATGTGCAAAGAATGGGGGAATACACACGTATGACTTACAATTATCCTATTTTCAAGGTGGTGCATCGCTTCGACGACTGCGTCCTCGAATTCCCTATCCCTCCGCCTATTGGAAGCTCGGAGGAGCAATCTTCCGAGCTTGATTACTCGAAAAATTGCTACCAATGCTTCACCCCGCTCTCGCATCGGACTACAACGTACATGTATAGGTACGGAACCCGACAAGAGATTCTCTATCACAAACTGTGTCTTCCATTTTCTATTTATGTATGACTCGCACGTGTGGTGATTTTGTTGAGGGTTTTTTGTGGTGTAGGGATTATCTATTCTGCTGCCATGGCTGCCGTTTTAAAGCTTGCGCGACGAGGTATTGTTACAAGAAGTTGATGAAGTCTGCCGAGGAGAAGCAGATTGATGCCTTTATCTCTGAAATGGAGAAAGATGCAGTTTTCACTATTTTATCTTAGCAAATTAAGGCAGCTCGTTGTATTTCATTTCATTTTCCATCTTTTTTTTTCTTTTTCTTTTTTTCGTTGTGTATTTATTTTTTTAAGTTACTTGAATATATATCAAGATGCTTCGTGTGTGTGTTGGCTTAGTGGTATAGTGGTTAATGCTCGAGGCCAAAGGTCTCGAGTTCGAGCCTATCGTGACGCGACCTTTAAAACTTCTATATTAAATTGACCAAGATGCTTTTGCTCGTGTGTGTATGTTGGTCTAGTGCTAGAGTGGTTAATGTCCGAGACCAAAGATCTCGGGTGCGACCTTTAAATTTCTGTATTTAACTTAAAAAAAAAATGCTTCGTGCTCTCCGATCCAATAGTCTGTCGTAAATTTCAATGGTAAAATGCAATTATTATGGATTCCCCATCTTAATTAATAATACACTATAAGTTAATGAATTAATAATTTTAGTTGATATCTTTTGGCTGATGGTGAAATTTTGTTTAATTATAAACTCACTTACAAATGTTGGGGGGTAAATAAATGGTTTTCTGTTAATTAGAATATCTGGCTACGGGAACAACTTTTTTTCAGCTTTCTGAAGGCTGGATTAATTAGGATGCATATCAGCATATGTATTGATTATATATATGTTGTGAAACATTTGAACATGCATGAGTTCACGAACAATCATTTTATAATGTCTATATCATTTTTGGTGAACTTCTATTATTAATTACATTACATTAATCAATTACTACATGTTAATATATAAGATTTAGGTGCATCATTGTATTAATTAGATTTATTAGTCTGTATATTATCCTTAATATACTGTCGAATTAAATGCGCTCTATTTTATCTGAATGCACATCTTCTAGCAACGGTCTGCAAAATAAGTTCCCAGTAACATATTTATCTGTTATTTCATAAAATATTTAAACACTTGCGCGAAATTAGAGATTCTTCTTAAAATTTATCAGTTGTCTTTGCAAATCTACATTAGTGCAGATAATTGCGTGAAATGAATAGATAAAACACAAGTTTCATATAGGGATGTCAATGAGTGAGTTTTACCATAACCGATTCGGAACCGTTCAAAACCCATTAAATTTTAAAGCAGCGGTTCTGGTTCCAGTTCCGATTCCAAATCCGCTTTAGACCCGGCCCGTTTAGATCCATAGTTTGATGGTTCGGTCCGGTCCGAATCTGGTTCTGGTTTCAAAACCAGAACCAATACTTATTTATTGGTTCTGGTCTGAGTAAAATCCGTCTATTGACAAGCCTAAGTTTAAATAGGCTTGTCAATGAGCTAGTTTTATCTATATTGATTCAAAATCTATCATAACACATTAAATTATAAAGCAACGGTTTCGGTTCTAGTTCTGATTCTTGTCTGATTCTGGTTCCAGATCCGCTCAGATCCGGACCGTTTAAGATCCATAGTTGATGGTCCGAGTCAATTTCGGATCCAATGTCTAATGAGTCGGTTCCAGAACCAGAACCATTACTTATTTATTGGTTCTTGTTCGGGTAAAACTCACTCATTGACATCCCTAGACTTTCATACACTGACTGTATTTTGTTTAAATTAATCTATCTATCATACTCATAGTAGAAAGTTTCGAGTTCAAGTTCAACCCTTTATTTTTGTTAGGTTTTCAATACTTACCGGTTCATAGCTGATAATTTGAATAATACATAAAATATTCATATATACTATTAACAATATATTCTAAATCATATATACCATTAATTAAAAAATGTATATTATTAAATCGATGGCCCATGTGTTGTATAAAAATATAAATTATGTGCATCTTAAAAAGCTTTGAAACCGCATTCTCGAGTAAAGCTCGACATCAAACTATTTGATTTACTTTTTCTCATGAAGGTTACATAACAATCACAATCTACAATATCACTTGTTATTGATTTATACCCTGAGGTAGTGTGTGTGTGTGTATTGGCCTAGTGGTAGAGTAGTTAATGCCTGAGGCCAAAGATCTCGAGTTCTAGTCCATCGTGACGCGGCTTTTAAAATTTCTGTATTTAATGACAAAAAAAAAAAATCACAATCTACAATATCACTTGTTATTGATTTATACCCTAATAAATACACACGTGAATACAATATGACCGACCATGTCTAAATTATTAATTAAATCGACGAACCCTAGGTGATGGTTCCATATCATTTACAGCACCAACTATTAAACATTGCGATATCTCTATTATACTATGTTTTATGGTTAATTCGTTACTTAATCCACGGTTTTTCATTTATTTTACAGTTTTAATATGATTTTTGTAATATTGCGATAATGTCACCATTTATCATCTTTTAATTTATTACAAAGTTAATATTTCTAAACCCTAATATTTGGTGGTCATCAGAGAGTTGATTTAGCGTGCTTCACTGAAATTTCCATCAACAAAGTTCAGTTGCACGACCTTATTAATTTTTATTTTATTAGTATTACGTACGCGCTTGATATATCAATTCAAAGATCATTTGAAAAAATTAAGAATATTAATTTTGCAACAAAGTAGATATGATATTATTATAACATTTGAAATATTATAATAAATTTAAAAATTGACGAAAATTCGTCCACTAATTCACAATTGACTCTATTTTCTATTCTCTCAAGTATCCCATAATTTTTATTTTGAACGTCTATAAAAAGTTTTTTTTTGTAATAGTATATCATTATACTTTATCTTCTTTTATTTTATCCTTAAAATTCTCACTTTATTTGTTTTATAAATATCTATCAAATATTGATATATTTCGTGGATGGAGGGAGTAATGGACTAAACCTTCGGAATTTTTGGAAGCTTGAAATTAGGGTAAAGTCAAACAGTGTTTAGGTGTTTTGATGCTGCTCTCACTCTCACTCTCACTCTCACTCAAACTCAAATATGGAGCAACCACCGCCCAAATTTCTTTGCTGATCGCTCACGAGAAAAGAAATGACTTCTGCAGCGGGGAATTCTAGCTTTGCGCAGTTCCCGTTCCGCCTCACCTCCTCATCATCTTCTTCAAAATGTTGTTCGCAACCGCCATTTCCGTCGTGCTCGTTGATCAGTCATAGTCCATCTTATGAGTAATGCTATTGGGACACATTATGGCAGCCATAATCCAATCCAAATGAAAAAATCAATTTACTTAAATTTGATTTATTTAAAAATTGGTTTACATTAAAACCATACTTATAGATTATATTTTTATCCATATTGTGTTTTGCTCCACTTTATCCATCTTCGTCAAAATTCAAATTTAAAACTAATAAATTTAATCGTTTTTCGAATAGGTGAACATGGTATTTTGTAAAATAAATAACATATTATTTTCTAAAATAAATAACATATTAATTTAATATTACTATTTTGTTAGTTAATTATATTGGTAATTACTAAAGTATCCATGTGACAAGTCATAATGTTGGCACATAGCTTTATTGTATTTTTATATCCCAATAAATGAGTCAACTTTGGAACTTATTCATTGACAGCAAATTTTCCAGCATATAAATGGGATCAGTTGTCCAAAAAACAAAGCCACATCTAATTCAAATCTCAATCGAGATCTCAAGTATACTCCGTCTATCTAGTCAACTCACTCCAAAAGATGCTCAATGTTCCTAATTTTTTTTTATAATTTTGCTGCAAAATGCAATTTAACCCTGTCATTTACAAATGAGAAATAGATATATAAAGTGACATACATGTGCAATAAGAATATAAGTAAATAGACCACCTATTATTCATTAGTACAATCGACAATTCAAAATAATTTACTCCCTTGCCCCCCCCCAAAAAAAAATCTTGTTATTCTTTGA
This sequence comes from Salvia rosmarinus, assembly GCA_036937905.1. Lineage (NCBI taxonomy): Eukaryota > Viridiplantae > Streptophyta > Magnoliopsida > Lamiales > Lamiaceae > Salvia > Salvia rosmarinus. Next base: position 70,373,405 of record CM072823.1, read on the forward strand.
CACAAACTAAGGAGTTGTTTTTAAGTACAAAATCAAGGAGTTCTTAATGTTAAAATGGACACAAATTTACTAATGTGCCCTTATTTACTAATTTAAAATTAAATGTTTGTTATTTCAAAAACTATAGGGACATATATAAAATACGATCTATTTATATAGAAAATTTGAACTGCGAGAACGTCGTTATAGAATGAAGATATGTTATCCATAAAAGCAAATATTAATTCTCCATTTGGGTTGATGCACCACGTCCTTGTACATGTTCTATTAAAAAGCAATCCACAAGATTTAGTCATGCTCAAAGTTCATTTTGAGACTTGAGGGTTGAGAAGCAATATCTTACAAAGTAATTGTCAAGTTTACCCCTCAAAAGTTGGCATATGCCATTCTCATCCATTATTGTTTTTGCATGACCAACCAACACAAGATTCATTGAATACCAAGGATCATATATACATAGTAACAAGAAAAGGGCAAATCCCTATCTTCACTATATATTCCCTACTCCCAACTGTTCCACTTTATCTCCCCACAAAACACACACACACACACACACGTTCAAGAATGGATAAAGAGCGGCCGAGCCATGACTATGCCTGCTGGCCAAAGCCACTCGAGCCTAAAATACGACCGTTTCGCGTCGTCCAACGTTGCTATAAGAAGATCGAAAGCTCCCATTTGGAGACAGATTTGGAGGAAGTTCAAGAAAGAGAAGAAGAATGTTCCACTGCTCTAACTCAATGAGGTTCACTTATGATCCACATTCTTACTCACAGAACTTTGATCAGGGTCCTCTTTGGGCCGATCGACGACCTTTCTAGATCCTTCTCTGCTCGTTTTGCCGTTCCATCAAGAATCTTTGATAACCCTAGATTCATGGTTTAGTTTCACCTTTTTTCGATCGAAGAAATAAAAAGAATCTATACTTTCTTAAGTTTTGTGTTATATATTTAGCAGCATGGTTTCATGCTGCTTTTTATGTAACTAGAGATGAATGAGAGATCTTGCAATTAATTTGATCAACTTTTGCATCTTTTGTCTTAGTTTACAAGTTAGATGCTTTTGGATTTTCCTATTTCTCGATTATTTGGAATTATGTTGACTTTTATAATTGTGTTGATGTTGATGCAAGTCGGCAGCACAAGACAGATCGAATCAAGATATAAGAATGTTGAACTTAAACTTTTTATTCATTTTTAGATCTTCAAAATTGAGATGAAGTGATTTTCAAATGAATCAAGTGATCATCCAAATTTTGGAGCCGTAAATTATAATTTCAGAAATTGGGATTAAACTTTTTTGTGGATGACGAGAAAAAGAATGCGATTAAGAACATCATTTTTCTATTCATTTTAATTTAGGGGCAAGATTTTAGTGTTGACTAAAATTTTGTATAAATCTAAAATTACATAAAAGAGAAGGCTACCACAGCTATCTGTAGATGTAATTAGCCGTTGGAAGCGACGAATAAAGTCTACTAAAAGGTGGCAAAACGAAGGAAAAATCATGTTTTTCTGAAGTAGAATGCTGAAATCTCGGCATTATTTAATCAAATCTCAATTATATGTGTGCGTGTGTTTGGCTTAGTGGTGGAATGGTTAATGTCGGCGAAAAGGAAATATGTCATAACGATTGATTTAACTTCTGTTGAAACTGAATTAATAATTTGAAGGTAACGGGTTTGAAAAATTAGCATTATTATTTTCATTGGATACCTTTTTGTCGATTAATAAACTAATAAACATAAGTGGTACCTTGTTGGTTATTTCATTTAAGAATTTAAATGCTGATGATAGTTTTTCCTTTTAAGAATCCGTAGAATTAGGTGACTGAAAGTTGGTTCGTTGTGTACTGAACAGCCAATTTAATTTTTCATTTTAATATGTTGGAAGTTGGTGAAGTTTTAATACCATATGGAATCTGGTTAATTCTTTTTGTGAATATTGATAATCATTAAACATGGGTTATTAAATTCATAATATTGTCCCCAGTTGCACACAAATTAATACATATGAAGAGCACTTTCATCAGATGTTAAAGATATATGTGTGTGCAAGAATATATATTACTATCCCTCTTTTTTTTTTTTGATATCATTGGAACCCAGCCATATGGCCGTATCCACACTGTGGAAAATCAAAAAAGTGTGCCGAGTTCAAACCATAGAGCGTTTGGTAGGGTTCAGACACGTGACCTCGATCACGGCGTGCCACTTAACCATTGGGGGCCGTCGCAGGGACATT